>QXEO01000065.1:897970-2097970 GCA_007115705.1 Dactylis glomerata
GTTGTGTTCAAATGCCACTGGTTCGACCCACACAGTGGACAAAGAATTACCCCTTCCATTGGGTTAGTTGAGGTTAGGCCTTTAACCACCTATAGCGGAGCCGATGTGTTTGTTGTGGCTCACCAAGCCAAGCAAGTTTACTATTTTCCCTACCCATGCCAGAAAGTGGAACTCAACGGCTGGGAAGTCGTGTTCCAGGTATCTCCACATGGTAAGCTACCCATGCCATCCGTCGAAGATTACAACAACATTGACCCTGTAACATATGAGGGAATTTTCTATCAAGAGCAAGAGACCTTCGGGGCTTTGACTTACAAATGGGTGGTCTTGAGGACCTTGAGAATGATGCACAACCTCGTGGCGAGACAGTGGTAGATCTAAAGGACATTGACATGCTCTCCAAGTTACATGCGAACAATGGCATCGTTCATTAGCCTCCACCATGCGATGAGCTTCCAAGATACTCACGTGATAGTGATAGTGATAATGATAATGAAAACCCTGATTATGAGAGCAATGATTCGAGGTGAGGGTCTTTTTATGTCTTAGTATCATTTTATCTTGCATGCTTACTATTTATCTTCATATCTTTTTTTGTGAGGGATATTTATCTTCATATCTTGCATGCTTACTATTTATCTTTATATCTTGCCATGCTTAGTATTTATCTTCATATCTTGCCAAGCTTAGTATTTATCTTTATATCTTGCCTTGCTTAGTATTTATCTTCATATCTTGCCATTCTTAGTATTTATCATTATATCTTGCCATGCTTAGTATTTATCTTAATTGTTTACTATTTCTCAATGCAGGTGATTGATCAATATGAGCAAGCAATCGCCGTCCTCCCTGCTTAATACGATGCAGCAACAGAAGATAACCAGAAGTAGAAGAGAACCTCGTCTGCCGCCGCATCTTAGAGATGGAGGAGACGCGGAATGAGGGCGAGGACGAGGAGACAGAGGAGGAGGAGACGGAGGAGGAGAACACGGAGGGGGGGGACAAGGACGAGGACGAGGTGGTGGAGTGGGAGAACGAGGACGAGGACGAGTTGGTGGAGAGTCACCTCTGTCTGACCTACCCTCCGCTTCTAGCGACGTGGCTTCCCACTCGCGGTCTATGGAGGTGGAGGAGACGGAGGATACACAGGACGGGGTGGAGGGAGAGGGGATGGAGCAGGAGGGGATGGAGGGGGGCGGCGGGTGATCCGCAGCCCAAGAAGCACAAGGTTCATGGGGAAGCTTGTGTTCCACATCCGAGCAAGGAACCTAGCACCGAGGAGGGCAAGCTCCTCATTGAGTGATACGTCCATTTTGCATCACTATTTTGTATCATAATTTACTGTTATTCATTGATATATTTCACATTTAGAGATGATACTTATGTTGCTTCCTCTGTTTTTACATGTTTGATGATCATTGGAGGATTTGCTGCCGGAGTTAGGATTGTCGGGGGGATGACCCCCGATAGGGTCAAGAGACTAGAAAGGTACAAGGTTCGTGGTTGACTTTATGCCGGTTGACCAAGGAAGGGCCTGGCCGGAATATAGGAGCATCGGCTAGGCCGGCATATATGTATATCCCGGCTTATGTCTGGATATGCCGGTATAACCGGAATACAAACTGAGGAGTGCCGGCATATACTTAGATATGCCGGCCTATCTATTCTGTGTGTTGTGCAGGAGCAGGGGAGGCCGGATTACCCGACCTTCGTAGGTCGTTGGTCCGGCATATAGGTCCCGGATATGGCCCACGGTCGTATCCGGGATACTCAAGTCAACCAAGGTGTCACATCGCTACAATCAAGGAAGAAAACATCCAAGCATGGTAGCAGAGTGATGGCAGGGTGCACAGTGGAGGTTACCTACCCTCACTGTGCACAAGTACAAGCTTACCTCAGAGTGGTAAGGTCACAGTCCTGGGAGTACAAGGTACAGCAAGGTGAGTCCCATCGAGAGCAATCAGGGAGAAAGTCATGGGCGTCTGCCCTCGACAGCAAGTCCTGTTTGGAGTGTAGTTGGTGTCTCCTGGTCTCCTATGACCGTTGTAACCCTGGCCACCACTATATAAGGTGGCACAAGGAGTCCTAGCAAAGGGTTGGAGGTTTGTTGGTCACTCTGTGTTCCTACACTTAGCAGTTATTCTTCCTTCTCTAGCAGAGAGCTGGGGAGCACCATTGTTGTGTACTCCATCGATCCAAATATATAAAGCAAGTAGAGCAGGAGTAGGGGTGTTATCTCCTTACGAGAGCCCCGAACCTGGGTAGATCTGTGTTCCTTTCTGTCGTGCTTTTTAGCTCGTTCCCCTCTCCCGAATCCTCCAGCATCTAGTCGGCCCCCATTTAAGCCATCCTATGGCATATGTTGTTTCACCACGACGACATTTGGCGCCCACCGTGGGGCAGATCGATATGCTGGGCGGAGTGTTTATTCGGACGGGGTCTGTGATAGCAGCTTCAGGAATGCGCGTGGTCTCTGGCCTCGTCCAGAGGCTAGGCTCGCTCAGCTTCGTCAGTGACAACGCTGGATGTCTCGGCGGCCGGCCGTTCCCCAGGGATGGCCGGATCATGTCTTTCGGTTCCCACGAGGTGTACGTGGGGACTGAGAGAGTTTGCAGGGAAAAGGTGCTGGTGGCGTCGGATCCTCCGTCACACCGGTTGGCTCACGCTGGGCGTAGCGCTCGCTCAGTAGAGTCGGCCGAGGTGATGATGGCCGGCACATCAGCGCCGCCGACAGACGGTGCCGGCAAGGCCGCAGCGTCAGCAGCAGGAGATACTCCACCGGAGCCGCCAAAGGTCAAGAGGTCGGCACGTCCTCCGTTGGAGCGTGTCGAGAACCTGGCCGGCACTTCCGCTGTGCCGGCAAAAGGTCAGGTGCTTCTTCCCGTCATCGAGCGACTTCTCGAGCCGGTGCGATCCGGCGATGATCCGGAGCAGACAAGGGAGGTCCTGGAAGGATCTCGTCAGGCCCTCGTCGACGAGGCCCTGGCCATGCATCAGGAGCACGAACGGTTTAACCGGCAACTCCGTGAGTATGAGGCAGCCCATGGTTTTACTCCTGTGGTAACCCGGCCTAGCCGGATAGATGAGGTTAGGACTAGAGGCAGGGATCTTAATACTGAGCTAGGCAAAGATACTAGAGCTAAGAGTCGTACTGCAACTAGTACTGTGCCTAAGGTAATTTATAGCTCTCCAGTGAAGAACCTTAGAGCAGCAGCAGAGGTAGCTAAGGACTTATCTAATTTGTCCGGAGAAGCACTGCATGAGCAGCAAGCCCGGCTTAACCATCTTTTGTCTGAAGCTACTAAGCAGCAGGAGGCCTTTAAGAAGGCAAACCCAGGTGCCGGGGCATCCCAGTACATTGCGTCGGTAGGAGGTGCCGGCGCAAGGTCAAGAGGCGAGGCTTCGTCCCCGCATCCAAGTGCCCGGCGTGCCGGAAGTGTGACCTCTGGCCGCCGGGATAAGCAGATCCAAGTGTATGATCCGGCAATTGCCGGAAAGCAGGCAATAGTTCAGAAGAGTGCCGGCCAAGCTGACAAATATGTCACCGACAAGAATGCTGGTCAGAATGTGCCGGCTGGGCATGGGGCAGTGTCGGCAGGTGCTGGCCGGAGTAACAGTGCAGCCCGGCGTCAGCAGCAGGGCGCCGGAGGAGCAGCGCAGCAGCAAGGTGCAGGTCAACCGGGACATCGAGAGGATGATGGGAATTCCGCCCTGGTCAGGGCGGGATATCAGCAGCAGCATCAGCAAGGCCGGCATAGTGAGCAGCACCAGCCGGAGCAGCAGCAGGAAAAAATGATCGCGGGCCCAATTGCGTCCCGGCTAGGACCTCGGTCCTTAGCAGCAAGTGATGCGCGCTTCAAGCTGGACAGGATTCACCAATCGGAGTTGGTGGAAAGGCAGGGAGCTCCGGGTCCTATGTGCTTTGGACCCCGGATTATGGGTGAGCCGGTACCTTACTACTTCCAGCTCGCGCGTGGCGCGAGGGCATACAACGGCAGTACCAAGCCGGAAGATTGGTTGGAGGATTACTCCACCGCAGTGAACATTGCCGGAGGAAACCTCAGATGGGCGGTACGATATGTACCGCAAATGCTAGAAGGACCAGCCAGGATATGGCTGAACAATCTGCCGGCCGGAAGTATCAACGGCTGGGTTGATTTTGAGGAGCAGTTTGTGTCAAACTTCACCAGTACATACAAGAGGCCGAATCGTCCTCAGCAGCTGGCTAACTGCCGGCAAGGAGTGAATGAGACTGACCGTGACTACCTGACCAGGTGGTGCACATTGCACAATTCCTGCGAAGGAGTTGTGGAGCAGCAAGCCATCATGTGGTTCGCTCATGGGTGCCGACATGGCACCATGTTGTGGCAAAAGCTTCAGAGGGTAATGCCGGCCACGTTGGCCGAGACAATCAAGATTGCCGATAGTTATGCTCTGGGAGATCCCATGCAGCCCACCCTTGATTCACAAGGACAGGGGCAGACCCAGGGGAACACCATCAGCGCCGGGAGACCAGGGCAATACTATCGCACTGATAACCGGAACAAGAGAAGAGAGGAAAGGCCGGATCACCGGTATGGGGCAGCACAAGTGGCAGCTGTGGAAGAAGAGCAAGAGGGCGCCGGCAGTAGCCAGCGTCCGAGATATGAGGGCTATCAGCAGCCTCAGCAACAACAACCGCAGCAGCAAGCACAGCCCTTCCAGAAGAAGAATGTCTGGATCAACAAGAATGCCGGCGGAGCCGCCAGACAAAAGAAGCAGTGGCCGAAGTATACAGTAGGTTTGGCCATGGACAAACCTTGTGTTTCACACATTCCAGCCGGGTAAGCCGGCAAACCATTTGACAAGAAACTGTTCATGGCTGGACGACATATTAGCAGGTCGTGCAGGTCCCTGGGGACCGGCTAGACCATCTGTCCCGGCAGCTCCATCGCCGTTGACAGGTGCCAATACAATTGCAGTCCCGCCCAGGCCGGTTAATCCCGGGAATCAGGGCAATGCCGGAAATGCCGGTGTAAATCAAGTGGATCAGAACCATAACCCGGAGTACTATGCCGGAGGCCCAGCAGCGGGCCGGAATGAGTACAAGGAGCATGATCAGAGCTACGTGGTCTTTGAGACCGAAAGAACAGACAAGCAGAGCTTGTACCGGCGGTGTCTGGAGGTAAATGCCGTTATGTCGGCAGTACCGAAGCTAATGTACTGGTCTGACCAGGCCATTGGCTGGGACAGGGCAGATCATCCCAGGATCATGCCGAACCCCGGCGGGTATGCTCTGGTGATGGATCCGACATTCGTCGGGCCGGCTAACAACGTGAGATTCAGCAAGGTCCTCATTGACAATGGAAGCAACATCAACATCATGTACCAAGATACGATGCAGAAGCTGGGCATCAAGGAAAATATGTTGGAGCCAAGCAAGACCACGTTCCACGACATTGTGCCGGGACTTTCGTGTGCGCCAATGGGCAAGATCCGGATGGATGTCATGTTTGGGAGCCGGGATAACTGCAGGGTGGAGAACCTCATGTTCGAGGTGGTTGATCTGGAAAGCCCCTACCATGCTTTGCTGGGTAGGCCGGCTCAGGCAAAATTCATGGCCTCTACGCATGTTGCGTATCTGAAGATGAAAATGCCGGGGCCCAAGGGAGTGATCACCATCATTGGTGATTACAAGCGATCGATGGCATGTGCAACAGCCGGATCTAATCTGGCCGAGACTCTGATCATTGCAGAGGAAAAGAAGAGGCTCAAGCGAGCAGTGGAGATTGCTGAAACGGTCGTGGCCGGCAAATCTATGCCGGGCATGGCAAATCCCGGTGGCAGTGCTACTTTTCAAGCAGGCAAGGAGGTCAAAAAGGTGCCTCTGGATGAAGCTTTCCCGGAGCGCCATGCCCTCGTTGGGGCAAGTTTGGATCCCAAATAGGAAAGCGAGCTCATCAGCTTCCTCCGTGAGAATCGAGATATCTTTGCATGGTCTACTTCGGACTTGCAAGGGGTGCCGAGGGAGCTGGCTGAGCACGCATTGCATGTGAGACCGGACGCTAAGCCGGTGAAGCAGCCGCTCCGGCGGAATGCCGGCGATAGAAGGAAAGCCATATGGGAGGAAGTGGCCAGGCTCCTAGCCTCCGGCTTTATCAAGGAAGTACTGCATCCGGATTGGGTGTCTAATCCGGTTTTGGTGGAAAAGAAGAAAGATGAGCCCGCCATAGTGAAAGTATGGCGGATGTGTGTTGATTACACCAACTTGAATAAGGCATGTCCTAAAGATCCATTCCCGCTCCCTCGAATCGATCAAGTGATTGATTCCACAGCCGGATGTGAACTGTTATCATTTGTAGATGCCTATTCTGGTTTCCACCAGATCCCTTTGTATGAGCCGGATCAAATAAAGACATCCTTTATTACCCCGTACGGGGCTTATTGCTATCTCACTATGCCGTTCGGTTTAAGAAATGCCGGCGCAACTTACCAGAGATGTATGCAGAAGTGTTTGCATGATCAAATAGATAAAAATATGCAGGTATATGTCGACGATGTCGTCATAAAGACCAAGGAGAGTGAAACTCTCATAGGCGATCTCCGGGAAACCTTCGCAAATCTGAGGAGGTTCCGAATGAAGTTAAATCCGGCAAAGTGTACCTTCGGTGTGCCGGCGGGCAAGTTGCTCGGCTTCCTTGTTTCCAGCCGGGGTATTGAGGTAAATCCCGACAAGATTCGTGCTATAGAAAGAATGAAGCCGCCGACAGATTTGAAGGAAGTACAGAAGTTCGCAGGGTGCCTCGCATCCCTGAGCCGTTTCCTAAGCCGGCTGGGCGAGAAAGCTTTGCCGTTATATCAGTTAATAAAGAAGTCCGACACATTTGTCTGGACAGTACAAGCAGATGCTGCTTTCAAGGAATTAAAACAGATGTTGTCAACAGCGCTGGTACTAGCATCTCCAATGCCCCGGGAGCCGATGTTGCTTTATATAGCGGCAACCAACAAGGTTGTCAGTGCAGTGGTAGTAGTGGAGCGAGAGGAGGGAGGCAAAACCGTGCAGCGGCCGGTATATTATCTGAGTGAAGTCCTCTCCACCTCAAAGCAAAACTACCCACACTATCAGAAGATGACTTATGGAGTCTATATGGCGGCCAAGAAGCTCAAGCATTACTTCCTAGAGCATCCAATCCGGGTAGTGGCCGAGGCCCCTATCTCGGAGATCATAAGTAACAAAGATGCCAGTGGCAGAATTGCCAAGTGGGCAATAGAGTTGTCGCCATATACACCTCAGTATGACAAGAGAGATACAATCAAGTCCCAGGTGTTGGCTGATTTCTTTATTGACTGGGCCGAGATACAATATGAGCCACCATTGCCAGATGCAAATTATTGGAGGATGCATTTCGATGGGTCCAAGACAATCCATGGCCTGGGTGCCGGCATAGTTCTCAGTTCACCAAAGAATGACCAATTGAGATATGTCCTGCAAATTCATTTTGCAGCATCAAATAATGTGGCGGAATATGAGGCACTTGTGCATGGCCTAAAAGTGTCTAAGAACATAGGAATTCGCCGGATTATGTGTTTCGGTGATTCTGACTTAGTGATTCAGCAGTGTTCCGGAATATGGGATGCGCATGATGCTAACATGGGATCCTACCGTTTCCTGGTGCAGCAGTTAAGTGGTTACTTCGAAGGTTGTGAGTTCCGGCATGTTCTCCGGGCTCAGAACGATGCAGCCGATACATTGTCCAAGCTGGGGTCTTCCAGAGACTCAATCCCGCCCGGCATTTCTTTGGAGCATCTGAGGAAGCCGTCAATCAAGCCCTCGCCGGAGTCATCTTCCATTTATGTCCCGCCAGGACCGGAGGATGCGGTTCCAATGGAGGTAGATGCCGGAGCCAGATCAGATAACCCGGGGACTGTTACCTCAGTCCCGGGGACTGGTCCGACATACGCGGTGAGCGCGGTATTCCGGAGCAGAGCTAAGGGCAAGGGTAAAAATTACCAAGAGGTAGTGCCGGTATACCCGGGGACTGCTCCGGCATACCCGGGGACTGATCCCACAGTCCCGGGGACTTCGCAGCCCATGGAGATCGATTATGTGTCGGTCGAAATGATGGAGATAGATCAGGCAGTGTTCACTGTAAGGGAAGTGCCCTCATGGGCACGTCCTATTATGAATTTCCTGGTAGATGGCCAAGTGCCGGCGGATGAATATGAAGCCCGCCGGGTTACAAGGAGATCCAAAGGTTATACCATCATAAACAAGGACATGTACAAAAGAAGTGTCACCGGAGTATTGCAGAGATGTGTCGAATCTGCAGAAGGTCTGGAGATGCTCCGGGAAATTCATCAGGGGAATGTGGTCACCACGCTTTGTCCAGAGCATTGGTGGCAAAGGTATTCCGGCATGGGTTTTATTGGCCGACGGCACTGCAAGAAGCAGAAAACTTGGTCTGGAAATGCAATGGATGTCAGAGATATGCCCACCAGATTCATCAGCCGGCATCTGCCTTGAAGACTATTCCGATAACCTGGCCCTTTGCTGTTTGGGGCCTGGATATGGTCGGGGCTTTTAAGCCGGCCAGAGGAAAGATGACCCATATCCTGGTCATGGTGGACAAGTTCACCAAATGGATTGAAGTGAAGCCCATAAGCAAGTGTGATGGTCACACAGCAGTGAAATTCTTAAAAGATATAATCTTGAGGTATGGTGTCCCTCATGGCATCATCACTGACAATGGGTCAAACTTTGCCCAAGGGCCATTTGCCAGATTTTGTGAGGAAGTGGGAATCCGGCTGGACATTGCCTCGGTTGCTCACCCTTGTACCAATGGCCAAGTAGAAAGGTCAAATGGGCTAGTGTTATCCGGCATAAAGCCCCGGCTGATAGAGCCACTGGAGAAAACTCTGGGATGTTGGCTAGATGAGTTGCCGGCAGTGCTTTGGAGTTTGAGGACAACTCCAAATAGGTCAACAGGCTACACACCATTTTTCCTGGTGTATGGAGCAGAAGCTGTGCTTCCAACAGATGTAATACATGATGCACCAAGAATAGTGCTATATACTGAGGAAGAGGCTAAAGAAGCCAGGGAAAATGATGTAGATCTGCTAGAGGAAGCAAGAGAAATAACTCTGTCAAGAACAGCAGTATATCAGCAGAACCTCAGACGCTATCATGCGCAGAAGGTAAATCCAAGGAGATTTCAAGAGGGAGATCTAGTACTCCGGCTAAAGCAAGGAACAGAAGGCCGGCATAAGTTAACTCCTCCATGGGAGGGGCCATTCATTGTGAGCAGAGCTCTGCACAATGATGCCTATTATCTTATAGATGCGCATGCCCCCAAGAAGGACAAGGTGGACAGGTCCGGAGAAGAAACCAAGAGACCATGGAACATAGCCCTACTCCGCCCCTTTTACTCCTGAGCAGCACAATGTATGTATTTCCATATTTTTGCTTTGAGTGCCGGCGCTTTGTGCCGGCACAAGTCTAATAAATGATATGTCGGCATCCCGAAGAGATCGGGCACTGCCTCCGAGATATATCGTTGTTTATTTTCAGTTTTGATTATATGCCGGCTGGCTTGATTCGAATGTTTCCTATGTTGGCCTAGTAATGTGTCGGCACCAAAGGCCACTCTTCGACTTAGCTGCTGTCTGAAACCCGGCTTCATGGCTAGCAAGAGCAGATGCCGGAGATTGTCTACACATGGAAAACGGCTAAGGAAATGTAAAGCAAGCGAACCGACATTTTGGTTAAAGCTAAAGTTAAAATTTGAAGTGCCGGATGATTTGAAGTCTAAGTCTCAAAGTTAAAGTACTGTATGTTCAATGAAGCAACCTTGAGACTCATATGTCGAAAGCCAAATAAGGTAGACAAGTAGCTAAGGTTGTGAAGTTGGGGAAACAGGAAAACAAACTCGGTGACTTAGCCAAAGATGATCCGGCGTTAATAACAAGCAAACCGAGATAAAACTTGTTCAGGTAGCAAACCAAAGGAAGTTAAACGTATATATTACAACTGCACCCGGCATTCCGGGGATCTGATAAAGCTTAAAGTTTTTGTGCTGCAAAGTCAAGGAGCAGGGGCAGAAGCAGGGCCGCCGGCTGGTGGAGCTGTAGCAGTAGAAGTATCGGCTTCAGGAGTGCCGGACCCAGCAGATGGAATGGAGCCATCACCTCCGCCCGGGGCAGATCCCTGTTCCGGGGCGTCGGTGTCGGCCTCTTCGGCTTCCTCTTCATCTTGGCTGGAGTCGGAGCCCTCAGCAGCGGCAGATGCCCCGGCGTCGTCCTTCTTCTCCGGCTCGCGGATGTCCCGGACGAAGGCGTCGGTGTCGGCATAGTCCACATAGCTGTGGGCCAACTCCCGCCGACGCCGGATGTGTTCCGGATCCGTGGTCCAGATGGATCCTTCGCGCACAGTGCGCAAAGTCTCCAGGTCAGCTTTTTCATACCAGGAGAGGAAGTAGCTGAGAGCTTCGTCAGCTCCAACCCTCGCGCCAGAATCCCGCCATTCCTGGAGGCGAACCTTGGCAAGCTGCAGATCATTGCCGAGGTCAACAGGGTCAGTGGGCGTCCTTTGTCCCGGCCAGAGGGCAGAGAATGCCTCCTGGGCGCCGTAAAAGAGTTCTTCGGTGTAGAGCGTCATGGCGTTCTTCCGGGATTGCAGAGCCAGCAGCTGCTCCGACATGTCCCAGTTGGCCGAGTCAACCGGAACACCCCGGTTTTCTCGATCCAACTGCAGAGCCCTCTCAACGTCTTCGACGGAAGCGGGGAACATGTCTGAGAAAAATAGATGATGTTAGCACAAGGAGAGTATGTCGGCATAAAGGGTATGTCGGAAGAAAGCATGATATGTCGGGCAGGATAAGGAAAAAGGATTTGAAGCTTACTGGCGAGGTCAGCATTGAGCTGGGCGACTGTGACCTCCCATTTGGTCGCCTGCTCCTTCAGGCTGGACAGTTCGGCATGGGCAGTGGAGGCATCAGTCTCGGAGGCAACGAGCAAGTCCTGGGTTTTCTTCAGTTGGCCCTCCCTATGTTCCTTCTCGTCCAGAAGCTCGGTGATCCGGCCCTTCAGCTGTTCTACCTCGGCCTTGTGAGCGACATCCCGGTCGTCCAGTTGCTTGGCCACATCCACTGAGGACATACAGTCCTGGTGGCGTGCCTCCAGTCCAGCCTTCTCATCTGCAACAGTTTGAAGTTAAAAGGATTTGAAGATAGATAGCATTGACAAAGATTAAAGGATTTGAAGTGCAAAATGCTAGTTGAAAATTAGCAGAATTCGGCATACCTGTCAGCTCCTTCACCCTCTTGAGAAGCTCTGCGACTTGTTCCTCAGTGCCAGCTGAAGAATGTCGGCACAAGGTTATGTGTCGGCAGGAATAGTATTGCAAAGTAAAAAGAGGAAAGATATCCGGCATATAGCGGTATGTCGGCGAAGTTTACCTCTCTTGGACAGCTCCAGCTGAAGCTTGCTATGCTCGTCGGATAACTTCCGATGCTCGCATACCAAGTCATGAAACATGTCGGCCCGGGTGTTGTTCATGCGCTGCAAAAGTGCCGAGATTTAAAATGTCAGCAGAGAAATTTGGCATGATAATTAAGTTGAAGATTCTATCAAATGATCGTTCTTTTGAAGACCCGGCACAGGTGCTGCGCACCTATCCCGGCTCTCGGTGACTAGGATTTGAAGCTCGAATCGAGCTTATATCTCGGTCAAAAGGATTTGAAAGACAATTGAAATGGGAAATTGATAGAGACCCGGCACAGGTGAGTGCTCACCTATCCCGGCTCTCGGTGACTGGGATTTGAAGCTCGGATTGAGCTCATGTGTCGGCAAATAATTCAAAATAAGCTAACCAAAAGACTATGAGAAAATCCCGGATGTCCGCATCCCGGACAGCCGACATTTTCGGGGACTGGGGATATGTGTATAGGTAGAAAGGACTTACGTTGGTGGCATCGGCCAATCGATGAAGTCTCTGCTGGAGGCTGAGCAGCTCGCAGGCGATCGGTAGGGGTTTCGCGGCCAGAATATCTGCTGGATTGCCAGTAGCCGCGGCCTCGGCCATCTTCTTGCTCCGGGAATCCGCGGTGTCCATGTCGCCAGCGTCGTTCCACCGGACACAATGCTCCTTGAGAGACCCGAGGCTTCGGTCACTCTTCGTCTCCAGGGGGACGCGGCCCTCAAGTTCCGGAGTGTCGAAGAAGTTGCGCCGGTAGCCAGGCCGGGTCGCTGCCCTGCCAAGGTGCAGGGCCAGGGCAGAGCTGGTCCGGGACGCTGCCTTAGGAGGAGCGGTGGCGGCAGATGGAGTGCCGGACTTGGTCGGCTGAATCTTCAGTGTGCCGGGCTTGGTCGGGGCAGAGGTCTTGGCCGGCGCCGAGGTCTTGGCCGGTGCAGGAGTCTTTTCAACAGAAGGAGTCTTGGGCGCGGGCTGTTCCGGCGCGGCCGGTGCATCTTGGCCAGCAGGAGCAGGATCCGGAATAGTCCGGACTTCCGGCACTAAAGGGCCTTTGCCCTTGATGTCTGTGCCGGCATCTTCAGTTGTGCTGGCGTCGCTGGTGGGCGCGCCGGAGTCTGGTGCTTCCTGGTGGGCTCCTGTGTCCATGTGGACATCAGAGGCCGATGGTTCCTGTTGAGCCCCCGAGTCCATGTGGACTTCGGGGGCAGAGTAATCTTGTTCCGGCGGAGGAACGTCCTTCGCCGGGGAGATGGTCTTGTCTGGCGCAGGCGAAGAGGCCGGCGCCGGTGAGGTCGTATGACTGGCAGAGGGTATGTCGGAGGTCTCAGGGGCCGCTGGTTTGGTAACCTTCGGGCCGCCACTCGAGCCAGAAGCCTGTTCCGGCGCAAGAGGAGCTCTGAAAAAGAGAAAACACCAAGTCAATAATCAAAGCAAGAGATATGTCGGAGCAGATACAAAGAAAAGAAACTTACCCCGCGGCAACAGGCCTCGGTTTCTTCGGAAAAGGCACGCCAACCTTCTGCCTCTTCTGTTGCTGAGGTGTGTCGGGTTGGGGCTTCACGCCTCGCTTCCGGCCGGAACATCCACCGGTGGAAGGAGGTCCCTGGTTCATAGGGGCGGCGTCGACAACCATGTCGTCCGGGATAGCTGAGGACGGCATTGGAAAGGCGTAAGCAACAGGTGTTTCTGGAAAAGCATAAGCAAGAGGTGTCGGGCAGATAAACGTCTGGCAATCTTCATCGAGGTCAGGGTCACTCCAGTCTTGAGTGAAATGCCGGAATGAAGAGGCCTTACCCGCGGCAGCGGCAGCACGGGTGTTCCGGGGCAGCTTGTCCCAATGGTCCGGATCTTCAACATCCGCAACAGTGCGGTCTGCCGCGATCTTGATCCGGGAGTTCTCCATACCCTGGAAGCTGAACTTCTGCATAATGCGGAGTAAATTGGTCAGAAGCAAGGAATATGCCGGTGCAAGAGGTATGTTGTATCAGGCATGATATATGTCGATAAATAGATATGTGTCGGCTTAAGTATCTATGTGCCGGGTAAAAGAGTATTTGTTGGCCGAGGTGTTTACCGTTGGGGCGGGCCTATCCCGGCTATATGGTTCTAGCCCCCAGGCAAAGGTGGCCTGAGAGGACTTGTAGACGTCCTTGATCCGCCGCAGAATGTCGGCCGGAGTCAGCTCATGTGTGGAGTGCCGGGTAGGGTCCATGGGCCCGCTCATCTGGCAGATCTTGTGTGACCGGCGCTGCAGAGGGGAGACGCGCCGGCTGATATAGCAGGCCACCAGATCTTGAGGGGTAAGGCCGGCATCCCGGAGCTCGCCCTTAACCCGGTGGAGCGCGTTCACCGGTATCACCGAGTTCTTCGGGTTGTAAGTCCAATTCTTCATGGCCAAAGGTGGCTCGTCCACAAATGGCGGCAGGTTGAGCAGATCCTCGTCGGTGGTGTTCTTGACGTAGAAGAAGCTTTTCTGCCACTTCTTGCAAGACTCAAGGAGCTCCACCTTGGGGAAGTCCGAGCCCTTCCGGGACATGATGGTCGCCGCGCCGCATAAGGTCATGGGGCGGTCCTTCTTCTCCTGGGCTGTCTCCTGCGGCTCATCCTTGCTCCGGGGCGGCTCTTGGATGACTTGCTTCCGCAGTTGGAAGTACTTCGCCCAGCCTTGGGGTAAAGGCTCTATGCCGGCATAGCCTTCGCAAAAAGCAGCGAAGGCGGAGAGGATCATCACGGCATTGGCCGGGATATGATGAGGTTGTAGATCGTAGGTGTCGAGGATGTCCCGGAAGAAGTCCGACACCGGCAGGCCGAAACCCCGCTCGAAGTGAGCGATGAAGACGACACGTTCGCCGGGTTCGGGTGCCGGCGCGGTCTCTCCCGCCGGTAGCCGGCATGCAACTCCCTCCGGTACTCTCCTGGTGGAGGTGACCCAGGATATGTCGGCCGGGGTGACCTCCGACCCCTCCCAGCCGGAGCGTCCTTGGACCCAGGCCGAGTTATCTTCCTCCGAGGCCGAGGTACCCGTCATGCTCGAAGATGCCATCTTAATGGCCGGGACAAGGCGTGAGAGCCGGAGTCCCGTGATGTTAATCCTAGCAAGGCCGGAGAAAAGCGGGAGGTTAGTCTCTCCGGCATACCGCCCTCACCAATGTTAGCAGAGATAGAATATCTACCGAAACAGTTAAAACAGGAAACAAACAAGGGTAAAACCTGTAAGGAAGAACACCTGCGAGCGTTGCTAGCAATGCTAGTCAAATCAAAGGGAAAATAAGCAGAGAAACTGCTGCAGATCTGTGCAAGTGTGGCTACCGATGCGAGGCTACAGAAAAGCATGAGAAAGAAAGAACAAAGGATGATCTCACCGGAGCTTGGCCGGCGACAATGGAGCGGCGGCGGGCGTGCAGGAGAAGGTTCAATCTCCCAGCAGTGTCGCGAAGGAGAGATGCGGCGGCGGCGGCGTCGTCGACTGAGGTGTCGGGCGTCGTCGAGGCGTCGGCGTCGGCGGGGAGCAGGGACGACGGCGGCGGCGATGCGGTTCTCCTGTTCTTCGGTCCAGCGGGGAAGAGTAGGAGGCAGATGAGCAGAGGAGGAGGACAATGGTGTGGGGTAAAAAGATAAGTTTACCCCCGCCGCCCTATTTATATGTCTGCCAGGTAAGGGTCGTGGGGAGGGAAGTGCTCCACTCCCCCGACCGTTTCTGCGGCGAGGCGCCACGTGGCGGCACGGAGTGGGGCGGCGGTTCCTGTAACCGAGCCACGACGCAATGATGGCCAGGAGTAACTGCGCTGTGAACCGTCACGTCGTGTGACCGTTCGAGGTGACAGGGCAGTTACAAGTTTCGATGCAAACTGTCAGGCGTGGCTTCTCGAGGAAGACTCATCTATATGTCGAAATAACTGCCAGATATATATGTACCGTCCGGAATACCCTCGGGACCGGCCGGAATAACTTTTGGAAGAGGAACAGTGGCCAGGATATGTGCGGATGTCCCGGCATATAATCCGATCGTCGGGATATACCGGAGAACCGGAGTATAATGAAAGGAAGTTATGTTAAACCTGTCAAGGCTCCACAGTTAAGACTGGGGAACCTCGGTAGCTTCGGGGACTAGTGTCGGGGGGATGACCCCCGATAGGGTCAAGAGACTAGAAAGGTACAAGGTTCGTGGTTGACTTTATGCCGGTTGACCAAGGAAGGGCCTGGCCGGAATATAGGAGCATCGGCTAGGCCGGCATATATGTATATCCCGGCTTATGTCTGGATATGCCGGTATAACCGGAATACAAACTGAGGAGTGCCGGCATATACTTAGATATGCCGGCCTATCTATTCTGTGTGTTGTGCAGGAGCAGGGGAGGCCGGATTACCCGACCTTCGTAGGTCGTTGGTCCGGCATATAGGTCCCGGATATGGCCCACGGTCGTATCCGGGATACTCAAGTCAACCAAGGTGTCACATCGCTACAATCAAGGAAGAAAACATCCAAGCATGGTAGCAGAGTGATGGCAGGGTGCACAGTGGAGGTTACCTACCCTCACTGTGCACAAGTACAAGCTTACCTCAGAGTGGTAAGGTCACAGTCCTGGGAGTACAAGGTACAGCAAGGTGAGTCCCATCGAGAGCAATCAGGGAGAAAGTCATGGGCGTCTGCCCTCGACAGCAAGTCCTGTTTGGAGTGTAGTTGGTGTCTCCTGGTCTCCTATGACCGTTGTAACCCTGGCCACCACTATATAAGGTGGCACAAGGAGTCCTAGCAAAGGGTTGGAGGTTTGTTGGTCACTCTGTGTTCCTACACTTAGCAGTTATTCTTCCTTCTCTAGCAGAGAGCTGGGGAGCACCATTGTTGTGTACTCCATCGATCCAAATATATAAAGCAAGTAGAGCAGGAGTAGGGGTGTTATCTCCTTACGAGAGCCCCGAACCTGGGTAGATCTGTGTTCCTTTCTGTCGTGCTTTTTAGCTCGTTCCCCTCTCCCGAATCCTCCAGCATCTAGTCGGCCCCCATTTAAGCCATCCTATGGCATATGTTGTTTCACCACGACGACAAGGATTCTGCTGGAAAAAGGACTGTCAAGACACCATATTTCGGAAGATCGGGAAATTCCAGAAAAATGCTAGAAAATTATATTTTACCAGAAGACTGAAGAAGCCAGAAGGAGGAGTCGAGAGGAGCCACAGGGCAGGCTCACACATAGGGGGCGCGGCCTGACCCCTAGCCGCGCCGGCCTATTGTGTGGCCGCCCTGGCCCACTTCTGCCATCGCCCCTTCGCATATTTCATCGTCCCCGAAAACCTAAGTCAGGGGGGCACAGAGATAGACACCTCTGCCTCTGCAGGGCGGAAAACATCAGAGAGAGAAAAGCTCTCCGGCAGGCAGAAATCTGCCGGGGAAATTCCTTCCCGAAGAGGGGAGATCGTCGCCATCATCATCATCATCACGCTGGACTTCATCGGGATCATCATCACCATCATCCTCATCACCAACACCTTCGTCTCCACCATCACCACGCCATCCCGCTGTAATATCTTGAGTTGAATCTTGTCAAATTCTTAGGGGAAACTTTCCCGGTGTTGATTACTCTTGTGGTTGATGCTATTGAGTGGAACCGTTGAATTAAGGTTTATGTTCAGATTGTTATTTAACATTATTTCACCTCTGATCATGATCCATATGATGTCTTGTGAGTAGTTCGTTTAGTTCTTGAGGACATGGGAGAAGTCAAGTCGTTAGTAGTGGAATTATGTTGAGTAATATTTAATGGTTTGATATTTATTTGTTGTGGTGCTATTTCACTAGTGGTGTCATGTGAACGTCGACTACATGATACTGCACCATTTATGGGCCTAGTGAGATGCATTGTGTATTTGGCTACTGATGTCTACGCACGCTTCCGTTCTTGTAGACAGTGTTGGGCCTCCAAGTGCAGAGGTTTGTAGAGCAGCAGCAAGTTTCCCTTAAGTGGATCACCCAAGGTTTATCGAACTCAGGGAGGAAGAGGTCAAAGCTATCCCTCTCAAACAACCCTGCAATTATGATACAAAAAGTCTCTTGTGTCCCCAACACACCCAATACACTTGTCAGATGTATAGGTGCACTAGTTCGGCGAAGAGATAGTGAAATACAAGTGGTATAGATGATTATAAGTAGTAAATGCAATCTGGAATAAAAATGGCAGCAAGCAAACAAGTAACAAACATCAAGTAAACGGTGTGCAAAGCTTGGAAACAAGGCCTTGGGATCATACTTTCACTAGTGGACACACTCCCAACAAATATAACATAATTGAACCAATAGATAACTTCTCTTCACTATGGTACTCTGAATTACTCTCCTATTGAATAACACTAATCATTGCGTAGGGCTACGAAGCACTCCTCAAAGTTCATCAAGTACTTGACAAACACCACTCATAGAGATATCCAAATCAAATCACAACTCAAGATAAATATTATTGCAACTTAGACCAAGTACTAACACGGTGCACACACTGTCAACATTACACCATGAAAGGAGGAATAGATCACTTCAATACTATCATAGTGATAATTATTCTCATAATCCATAAAAGATCACAATCGTAGCCTAGACCAAGTACCACCATGATGCACGTACTGTCACCGTTACACCATGGCAGGAGGAATAGATTACTTTAATAACACACTAGAGTACACATAATGAAGAAGAGTAACATCTACTTATTCAACATGATACAAAGCTCATGATCACATAAAGATCACATCATGGGAGAGAGGTGAACCACGTAGCTACCTGTAGAGCCCTTAGCCCCGGGGATGAACTACTCCCTCCTCATCATAGGAGACAACAAGGTTGATGGAGATGGCGGTGAGGTCGATGGAGACGGCGGAGACGGCGATGGAGACCGATGGAGATGGCTCCGGGGGCACTTCCCCGTCCCGGCAGGGTGCCGGAACAGAGACTTCTGTCCCTCGAAATTTGGCTTCGACGGCGGCAGCGCTACAGAACTATTCTGGAAATTTCGCCGACTCCCCCAGGGTTTTTCGTCCCGAGGCTTCTTATAGGCGAAGGGGCGTCGTCAGGAGTGGCCCCAAGCCTCCTCACACCTAGGTGGCGCGGCCAGGGCCTCGGCCACGCCAGCCTAGTGTGAGGGTGGCCTATGGCCCCTCTCCTTCGCCTCTTCGGATCTCTGGAAGCTTCCGGGAAAAATAAGACTTCAGGAACTTGTTTCGTCCAATTCCGAGAATATTTCCTGTGTATCACTTCTGAAACACAAAAACAGCAGAAAACAGGGAACTGGCACTGTGGCGACTTGTTAATACGTTAGTTCCAGAAATCGCATAAAAACGCCACGAAGTGTAACGAAACACAAGGCAAATGGTGTAAAAACAAGCATGGAGCATCAAAAATTATAGATACGTTTGAGACATATCAGCATCCCCAAGCTTAACTCCTGCTCGTCCTCGAGTAGGTAAGTGATAACAAAAGAAATAATTTTTGAGGTGACATGCACCTACACAATCTTGATCATATATGTAAGCGTTGTGTGATGGGATCAAAAGAACTTAAAACATGGGCATGAAAGATATAATCTTGACAGAAGAAACTTAGCAACCATGTTATAATCATGAAAATGAACACAAACAAAAGATCATGAAAATGAAACAATGAAAGTCAAACGTGTGTTCAAATCATAAGGAAAAACATATAAATGGTTTTCAGCTTGTCCTTCATGGAGAGCAAAACATAAATGCATAGGACACCTTCAAGTTTAAGAGGGCGACTAGATACAAATAATTTGAGAACAAGTGAAACCAACAATATGAATCAATCAATGAAAACTTTGGGACAATGCACATTATACTCAGAATGACAACTATGCTCTCTTAATGGTGCATAAAGGTAGAAGGTGGTGACTCGACATAAAAGTAAAAGAAAGGCCCTTCGCAGAGGGAAGCAGTGATTAAACATGTGCTAGAGCTTTTCATTTGTAAAACAGAGAGATAAAAATTGGTTTTGAGAGGTGGTTGTCTTTCTCAATGACTGGCAATGGGGTTCTTACTATCTTCCATACAAAAATGAA
This sequence comes from Dactylis glomerata, assembly GCA_007115705.1. Classification (NCBI taxonomy): domain Eukaryota; kingdom Viridiplantae; phylum Streptophyta; class Magnoliopsida; order Poales; family Poaceae; genus Dactylis; species Dactylis glomerata. Next base: position 917,480 of record QXEO01000065.1, read on the forward strand.
GCAAGTTTTTGAGAGAGAGATTGGCACTTTTGTGCTCTTTTATAAAGCTTGGCACTCCTCCCCACCTTTTTTCCTTTCTCAAACCATGGCTAACCGATTCCATCGGGTGCCCACCAACATTCACATTCCATGGAGGAGTGCCTTTTTTCTTTTCTTTTTCCTTTTTTTTTCTTTTTGGAATAAGCAATATGGAAGATAGCAAATCCGACCACTACGTCCCCATGAGCTGAAAATAGTGTCACAAAATGAGAAGTATTTTGAAGGTTTTTTGAAAGGTAGCACATGAAAATTTACTTGGAATGGCTTACAAATACCATGCATAGGAATTTATAGTGGACACAATGGCAAACTTGGTTTTTGGGAGTTGGATGCACGAGTAGAGCTCATACTCAGTACAAAATGAGGGCTAGCAAAAGACTGGGAGCGACCAACTAAGAGAGCAATAATGGCCATAATCATGCAAAGCGACAAAGCAACATTAAAAGAAGCATAAGATGGCATCAAAAGTCAAAAACTAAATGATCATAGAGGCTATTGGCGACTTATTTTTGTAGTCAACATGGTGTAAGCATGTGCCAAGTCAACCCAAATAAAGCATCAAAGGAGAAAACCAAATAAATGCTTCCAAATAATTAAAACAACGCATGATTTTTTCAAAGGCTCATTAAGAAATCTCAGTCATTTGAGACAAGTCATGCTACAGCAAAAATCACTAAGCATACTATTAAAAAGACATCAAGCACGACATGCAAAAGCCTAGGCCGCAGTCTACACAAGCTCCTTCTTGTACCACTTTTTTGCATAAAGCTTTTTCTCTTTTCCAACACCATTTGAACTTTTTTAAATCCAACTCTTTTGATGAAAACCAACATGGTCCAGAGGCAAAAATACACCTTGATAAATAAATATAAGAAGATCTGAATGCAAATCAAGGCGAAAACGAAAACCAAAAGTAGTAGCAGAAAAAGAAGAACACTCGGTTTTTGATAAGAGTGAAAACTAGAGCGTTCTTGGCAATTGAAAAGCGTGTTCATCTCCCCCAAAAGAAACATGATGTGATCTAACCATTTATTGCAGCAAACTAAACTAAACTAATACTGAAAACTAAAACAACTGACGCTCCAAGAAAAATGCATAGTGCATGAAGCAATAAAAATATAGTGTCTTGAAAGGTGACCTGATTTTTGCCGATGAAGAAGGGGGTGCCTCGGGGGCATCCCCAAGCTTTGATGCTTGTACCTCTTGGATATTTCTTGGGGGTTGCATGGGCATCCCCAAGCTTGATCTTTTGTCCATTCTTCATCTCATCTCATCATTCTCCAATCCCTACACTTGAAAACTTCCTTCATACAAAACTAAACACAATTCTATTAGCAACATTAGTGTAAGCATAACATATAATCAACCTCTTTTGCTTCAGGTTTCAACCCAAAACCACCACATATAAAGTATATACTACTGTAGCAACTTCCCTAAAAGTTCCGTGATCAAAAGAACTCAAAAGAAAGCGATAAAGCGGCAAACACAAATAGTGGCAGAAATCTGTCAAAACAGAACAGCTGACAAAGGTAGAATTTTTAATGGGTTTTCTGTTGCTCAAATCAAAAAGTGTTCAACTAATAAAAGTTTGGATATAACCTGGGGCATATGCACAAGAAATCGCAGCTCCAAAAGATATACAGAGAATTTTCACGAATTTTTACGGTGCAGCACCAAAAACAGTTTCAGGACAGCAACATCCCCAAATCTTACCTCACTCAAATTAGAGGCTTCTCTTGGCACAACAATGAAATAAAAAGGATAAGGAGAGGTCATTACAGTAGTAATAACTTCCAAGACTCAAATAAAAGAAAAAGTACTGAAAATAAACAATGGGTTATCTCCCAAGAGTGCTTTTCTTTAACGCCTTTGAGCTTGGCGCAGTAATTTGCAAAGATGCTCATGTGGGCGCCATATAAGAGCTTGAGGCAAAGACGCCATATAGGAACTTAAAGCAATAGAGAGCATCAAAAAGCAAGTATGGAACACATTTAAATCTAAACCACTTCCTATGAAAAATAGTCTTGTAAAGAGACAAGTCATAAAAGCGCAAAGCAAAAAGCATAGGAAGGCAAAACAAGTACAACTTCAAGAATTGCAACATAAAGAGGGGAAACTCAATATTGTCGAGATCCATCAAACCATGTTTCCCTCTCTCATAATAACTTTCAGTAGCATCATGAATAGAATTAACAATATAACTACCACATAAAGCATCCCTATCATAAGCCACATGCATAAAAGAATTAATACTCCCCACATGAACAATAGTAGTAGGAGCAGATTCAACAGAATAATTATTCTCATTACCATAATCATCAAAAACAGGAGGCATATTGTAATCATAACTAATTTTCTCCTCAAAAGTAGGTTAACTAAAAACATTATACTCATCATCATAAACTAGAGGTTTAGTATCATCACAAGCTAGAGAACAACTATTTCGCAAGGCATATTCATCAAACATATCATCATAAGAAGGAATATGGATAGCACTAATGGTACAACAATTATTAACCTTAGAATTGGTACCAAAAAGATTTTCAATATTAAAAGTAGAGTGCTTTTCCCAATCATGATCACTAACATAGGTAACAGGCATGGGAACATCATCCCAATCAGAATTATCATAATCTATAGCAGGATCATAACGCTTAGGGGAAGATACCGTGTTCTCTCGCCTTTTACTCCTCTTCTTCTTCTTCTTCTTCATACTCTTCGTACTCTCTCCTTTAGGAGGGAGAGACTTGAAGGGCATCTTCTCCACATATTCTTTAGGAGGGAAAGGCAACTTCTCCACATAATCTGGTTTGCTGACAGAAACAACAGAAGAAACTTTGGAGGATTCCTCCTCTCTATTAATAAGATCGAAACATCTATTAGTCCTATCATAACTTGGCAAAACATCATGTTTTATAAGATCTTGTAAGTAAGTACTTGCGAGGCAATCTTTAGCACAATAGAGACGACAACCACGAAGGATGCTATTAATATCAACATCTCTCAAATCAACCAAAGAAATCTTTCTAGATATCTCTTCACAATTCAAAAACAAAGTAAGCTCATCATACTGATTGAAAGTAATCTTATCATCACAATACAAATCTGCGGTACTCACTCGATTAATTGGGCATTGAAAATTAAAGTGACCCTTTTTACCGCAAAATTCGCAAAGAAAAGGATAAAGTTCACAAACCTTTTTACCAAGCTCATCTAGATCCTTGAGCCACGTATTGGTTTCTTCGTTTCCGTGGGTGATGCAATAATCTTCCTTGTTGTGACTCTGTTCACAAGGTCTATGTATTCCACAAAAATTAACATGCTTATAAGAAATATGACTTTTAGAAGTTTGAGCATGTTTATTGCAATCATCAATAACAATATCACTTTCTATGCAAGTGTCCTTAAAAGGTTCATGATGCACGTCCCCATTTCCTTTAGGAACATTCATATGGGAAGCAAAGGCTTTAAAGCAATCAACCATAATTTGAGGATCAAGGCCATATTTAGCACTAAGCTCTTGAAAATCAGCAGTTTCAGCTAAAGACTTAATGCAATCAAACTCGTAATTCATACCTGATCCTTTACCTTTGTCGCTATCCCAACCTTCAATATTGGTTTGAATTGTTTCAAGCAGATCCCACTTGGTGTCAACATCCTTGCTTGTGAAAGACCCATCAAAGCATGCATCTAGATAGTCCTTGTAATATCCTGAAAGCCTTGCATAAAAATTATTAATAACAATATTACGGGGAAGATCATGAATAGGACATTTGTGCATTAGTAACTTCAATCTTCGCCACACTTGGGCAATGCTTTCTCCCTCATGGGGATGAAAATTATAAATGTAATTCCTATCTTTATAAACCTGACTAGAAGGATAGAATTTAGAATAAAAGAGAGGTTCAATTTCCTCCCAGTCAATAGATCGACCATCCTTCAGTGTTTTATACCATTCCTCAGCTCTGCCTTTCAGTGATAAAGAGAATAGCTTCTTCTTAACTTGGTTCATTGAAATACCTGCACACTGGAACAACTCGCATAATTCATGTATAAAAAGCAAATGATCACCAGGTGATACGTCTCAAACGTATCTATAATTTTTGATGCTCCATGCTTGTTTTTGCACCATTTGCCTTGTGTTTTGTTACACTTCGTGGCGTTTTTATGCGATTTCCGGAACTAACCTATTGACAAGATGCCACAGTGCCAGTTCCCTATTTTCTGCTGTTTTTGTGTTTCAGAAAAGCTACACAGGAAATATTCTCGGAATTGGACGAAACAAAAGCGAGAAGTCTTATTTTTCCCAGAAGCTTCCCGAAGACCGAAAGAGAGCTGGAGGGGGGCCAGAGGCCGCCCTCACACATAGGTGGCGCGGCCCAGGCCCTCGCCGCGCCACCCTGGTGTGAGGAGCCCCTGGCTACCCCCTGATGATGCCCCTTTGCTACTCGTGTGATGGCGCCAGAAAAGACTGTGGCGTTTAGTTGACGTGGGAGCAGTAAGTCCTTGTGCGTGGTGATGACCAGCCCGTTGGGAACCCCAAGAGGAAGGTATGATGAGTGTAGCGGCTAGTTTTCCCTCAGTTAAGAAACCAAGGTTTATCGATCAGGAGAAGAGAGACAATGACGACTGAAGGTGATGCTTGCTAGTTTGCGATAGCAGCGGACAATTTATATATGGCGCCTCGTCCAAGCTTTGCTTGCTAGCTGCAACGTGGAACCTGCACACACACAACCAAATACTTTGCTCCCAACTTACGATGAGGTTGTCAATCTCACCGGTTTGCTTGAAACGAAGGTTATGAGTGTATCGAGTGGAAAATAGTAGTAATATGCGAGTAAAGTAAATAGTGCGGGAAAAGTAAACAGGTGATTGCAATATGATTAAAATAGGACCGGGGTCCACAGTTCACTAGTGGTGTCTCTCCATAGATAAAATAACATGCTGGGTAAACAAATTACAGTTGGGCAATTGATAGAATAAAGATAACGTGATATGTCAAGAAGATCACTATGAGATTTACTCTGGGCATTACAACAAAATACATAGACCGCCATCCAACTGCATCTATGACTAATAATCCACCCCCGGGGATATCATCCGAACACCCTAGAAGTATTAAGTTGCGAACAACAGATAATTGCATTAAGCAAAATGTGTAATGTAAACAAAGCATATGCCCTTGAGCATATGAATGTTGTTTTCTCCCTAGTAGCAACAGCACATCTACCACCTTAGAGGTTTCTGTCACTCCCCCAGGTGAAATAGAGACATGAACCCACTATCGAGCATAAATACCCCCTCTTGGAGTCACTAGCAACTACTCGGCCAAGATAGCTACTAACAACGGAGAGCATGCAAGATCATAAACAACATAGAGATAACAAAAGATATAATTCAGTACAGCAACTTAATCATAAACACCAATATTCATCGGATCCCAACAAACCAACATCATAGAATTACATAACGGTGATCTCAATCATGTAGGGCAGCTCATGAGATCTAAACATGAAGCACATGGTGGAGAAGACAACCATCTAGCTACTGCTATGGACCCATAGTCCAAGGTAGACTACTCACTCATCGCTCCGGAGGCAAGCATGGCGATGAAGAAGACCTCCGGTGGCGATTCCCCTCTCCGGCAGGGTGCCGGGAAGAGCTTCTGGACCCTCCCGATCTTCGGGTCGACGGCGGCGGCGGATCGCGATGTATTCTGGAAAACTGATCGGACACTTAGGTTTTTCTCGTCAGGGGGTATATATAGGCGAAGGGGCGATGTCAGGAGAGGGACCAGGCGTCCTCACACAGGGGTGGCGCGGCCAGGGGCCAGGCCGCGCCGCCCCCTTGTGTGGGGCCCTGGTGGCCCCCCTCCGTCAGCTCTTCGGATGTCTGGAAGCTTCCCCGTGAAATATGACTTCAGGAACTTGTTTCGTCCAATCCCGAGAATATTTCCTGTGTATCACTTCTGAAACACAAAAACAGCAGAAAACAGGAAACTGGCACTGTGGCACTTCGTTAATAGGTTAGTTCCGGAAAATGTATAAAAATGCCACTAAGTGTAACGAAACAATAGGCAAATGGTGTAAAAACAAGCATGGAGCATCAAAAATTATAGATACGTTTGAGACGTATCACCCTTCGCCTATATAAAGCCTCGGGACGGAAAACCCTAGAGGAGTCGGCAAAATTTCTAGAACAGTTCCGTAGCTCCGCCGCCGTCGAAGACAAATTTCGGGGGACAGAAGTCTCTGTTCCGGCACCCTGCCGGGACGGGGAAGTGCGCCAGGAGCCACCTCCATCGGTCTCCATCGCCGTCTCCGCCATCTCCATCGACCTCACCGCCATCTCCATCAACCTTGTTGTCTCCTATGATGAGGAGGGAGTAGTTCATCCCCGGGGCTGAGGGCTCTACCGGTAGCTATGTGGTTCACCTCTCTCTCCCATGATGTGATCTTTATATGATCGTGAGCTTTGTATCATGTTGAATAAGTAGATGTTACTCTTCTTCATTATGTGTACTCTAGTGTGTTATTAAAGTAATCTATTCCTCCTGCCATGGTGTAACGGTGACAGTGCGTGCATCATGGTGGTACTTGGTCTAGGCTACGATTGTGATCTTTTATGGATTATGAGAATAATTATCACTATGATAGTATTGAAGTGATCTATTCCTCCTTTCATGGTGTAATGTTGACAGTGTGTGCACCGTGTTAGTACTTGGTCTAAGTTGCAATAATATCTATCTTGAGTTGTGATTTGATTTGGATATCTCTATGAGTGGTGTTTGTCAAGTACAACTTTGAGGAGTGCTTCGTAGCCCTACGCAATGATTAGTGTTATTCAATAGGAGAGTAATTCAGAGTACCATAGTGAAGAGAAGTTATCTATTGGTTCAATTATGTTATATTTGTTGGGAGTGTGTCCACTAGTGAAAGTATGATCCCTAGGCCTTGTTTCCAAGCTTTGCACACCGTTTACTTGCTGTTTTGTTACTTGTTTGCTTGCTGCCATTTTTATTCTAGATTGCATTTACTACTTATAATCATCTATACCACTTATATTTCACTATCTCTTCGCCGAACTTGTGCACCTATACATCTGACAAGTGTATTGGGTGTGTTGGGGACACAAGAGACTTTCTGTATCGTAATTGCAGGGTTGCTTGAGAGGGATAGCTTTGACCTCTTCCTCCCTGAGTTCGATAAACCTTGGGTGATCCACTTAAGGGAAACTTGCTGCTGCTCTACAAACCTCTGCACTTGGAGGCCCAACACTGTCTACAAGAACTGACACGTGCGTAGACATCACCAGGATGGACAGTTCCATCTCCTAAATAGCAGTTATTCATAACACGTTCAACAATCTTCATAGGTATTTCAAAAGGATGAGGAGCACAAGCATCATTAGAAACATCACATATGGGAGATAAAATATCATCAGAGCAAACTTTCTCCACTAAAGCTGGGGAACTAAAAATATCATGCTTAACAAAACCAGCTTCCCCAAGCTTAGACTTTTCCATAGCATTAACAATAACGGGATTCAAAGCATTTGTACTAATAACATTGCTATGCGAAACAAGCTCCAAAGGTTTTTCAATTTTCTCTTCAAATCTGAACTCAGGAAAAAGACTAAAGAACGCTTTACTTTCCATTAGGCCTAACTAGTGAAAATAAAAACAAGAAACTAAAAGATATAATTGCAGAATCTAAAGGAAATAACTTCGAGCACTCACACAGGAGGATGCGAGTACCTTTTACCTTATCTCCCCGGCAACGGCGCTAGAAAAGAGCTTGATGTCTACGCACGCTTACGTTCTTGTAGACAGTGTTGGGCCTCCAAGTGCAGAGGTTTGTAGAGCAGCAGCAAGTTTCCCTTAAGTGGATCACCCAAAGTTTATCGAACTCAGGGAGGAAGAGGTCAAAGCTATCCCTCTCAAACAACCCTGCAATTATGATACAGAAAGTCTCTTGTGTCCCCAACACACCCAATACACTTGTCAGATGTATAGGTGCACTAGTTCGGCAAAGAGATAGTGAAATACAAGTGGTATAGATGATTATAAGTAGTAAATGCAATCTGGAATAAAAATGGCAGCAAGCAAACAAGTAACAAACAGCAAGTAAACGGTGTGCAAAGCTTGGAAACAAGGCCTAGGGATCATACTTTCACTAGTGGACACACTCCCAACAAATATAACATAATTGAACCAATAGATAACTTCTATTCACTATGGTACTCTGAATTACTCTCCTATTGAATAACACTAATCATTGCGTAGGGCTACGAAGCACTCCTCAAAGTTCATCAAGTACTTGACAAACACCACTCATAGAGATATCCAAATCAAATCACAACTCAAGATAAATATTATTGCAACTTAGACCAAGTACTAACATGGTGCACACACTGTTAACATTACACCATGAAAGGAGGAATAGATCACTTCAATACTATCATAGTGATAATTATTCTCATAATCCATAAAAGATCACAATCGTAGCCTAGACCAAGTACCACCATGATGCACGCACTGTCACCGTTACACCATGGCAGGAGGAATAGATTACTTTAATAACACACTAGAGTACACATAATGAAGAAGAGTAACATCTACTTATTCAACATGATACCAAGCTCACGATCACATAAAGATCACATCATGGGAGAGAGAGGTGAACCACATAGCTACCGGTAGAGCCCTTAGCCCTGGGGATGAACTACTCCCTCCTCATCATAGGAGACAGCAAGGTTGATGGAGATGGTGGTGAGGTCGATGGAGACGGCGGAGACGGCGATGGAGACCGATAGAGATGGCTCCGGGGGCACTTCCCCATCCCGGCAGGGTGCCGGAACAGAGACTTCTGTCCCCCGAAATTTGGCTTCGATGGCGGCAGCGCTATGGAACTGTTCTGGAAATTTCGCCGACTCCCCCAGGGTTTTCCGTCCCGAGGCTTCTTATAGGCGAAGGGGCGTCGTCAGGAGTGGCCCCAGGCTTCCTCACACCTAGGCGGCACGGGCAGGGCCTGTGCCGCGCCGGCCTAGTGTGAGGGCGGCCTGTGGCCCCTCTCCTTCGCCTCTTCGGATCTCTGGAAGCTTCCGGGAAAAATAAGACTTCAGGAACTTGTTTCGTCCAATTCCGAGAATATTTCCTGTGTATCACTTCTGAAACACAAAAACAGCAGAAAACAGGGAACTGGCACTGTGGCGACTTGTTAATAGGTTAGTTCCAGAAATCGCATAAAAATGCCATGAAGTGTAACGAAACACAAGGCAAATTTTTTAAAAACAAGCATGGAGCATCAAAAATTATAGATACGTTTGAGACGTATCAGCTACCAATTGTGGGGCTGCTAGAGTGACAGAAACCTAAACCTCCATTGGGAAACCATTGCACCAGGGAGCGTAGGATCTTAGAGTTTAAGGCTATGGTTAGATTTATCTTAATTACTTTCTTGTATTTGCGGATGCTTGCAAGGGGTATAATCACAAGTGTGTATTTATCCTAGTAAGGGTAGTGCGCTAGCATAGGTTCACCCCCATAACACTTATCAAACCAATAAAGATTATTCAGCGGCATGAATCGAAAGCACTTGACAGAAACTCCCGAGTGTCCTCGAGAACGTTCGGTCATCATAAGTTACACAACCGGCTTGTCCTTTGCTCTAGAAAGGATTGGGCCACTTGCAGCAATTATTATTACTGTCTCTTACTTACTCGTACTTTATTTATTTGCATTACCAAATACCCCTGAAAACCCGTTTGCTAGTATTTACAGTGAATCCTTGATCAAAACCACTTGTCAACACCTTCTGCTCCTCGTTGGGTTCGACACTCTTATTTGTCAAAGATTTCTAGACGTAATGAAATGCCTATGAATTATACTCTTGTTATTGAACCATTTGATTGTTGGGGATTTGACTTTATGGGTCCTTTTCCTCCTTCAAAAGGTTATACTCATATACTTATTGTTGTTTATTACGTTACCAAGTGGGTAGAAGCAATACCTACAAAGAGTGCCGATGGTGAGACCTCGTTAAAAATGCTTAAGGATGTTATTTTTCCTAGGTTTGGTGTGCCTATATATCTTATGAATGACGGAGGTTCTCATTTTATTCATGGCGGTTTTAGAAAAACTCTTGCTAGATATGACGTTAATCATAGAATTGCTTCTGCTTATCATCCCCAAACTAGTGGACAGGTAGAGCTTTCAAATAGAGAGATCAAGTCTATCTTGCAGAAGAATGTCAATAGATATAGGAAAAACTAGGCTAGCAAGTTAAATGATGCTTTGTGGGCTTATAGAACTGGTTATAAGAACCCCATGGGCATGTCTTCTTACGAAATGGTTTACGGAAAAGTGTGTCACTTGCCCTTAGAATTAGAACACAAAGCTTTTTGGGTAGTGAAATAGCTTAATAGGGATTTTAAACTTGCCGGTAAAAAAAGGTTGTTAGATTTGAGTTCTCAAGATGAGTGGAGAAACGAAGTCTACGAGAATGCCAGACTTTTCAAAGAGAAAGTCAAGCAATGGCATGATAAGAGAATTCTTAAGAGAGAGTTTCATGTTGGTGAGAAAGTTCTATTGTATAGGTCTCGTCTCAGATTTTTTGTAGGAAAATTACTCTCTAAATGGGAAGGACCATCTGTTATTGTGGAAGTGTACCGCTCAGGTGCGATAAAGATTGCTTCGTTAAAAGATGACACTACACAAGTGGTGAATGGGCAAAGACTCAAACATTATATTGCTGGAGATTCTTATAATGAAGATGTTGATGTTATACAAACGGTTTCTCTGAAAGAATTCATTCAGGGCAATATGCAGGAACCTGTAGAGTTCGTTTTCGAAGAGGTAACAGTTCTAGTCAGAAAAGGTTCGTGTTAAACTTTTTCAGTTATATTTTTATTGTTTTTGTTAAATATGAAAAATCACGAGACGAAAATGGGAAGGAGAAGGAGTCTGGTGTGATCTCACACATAGGGGGCGCGGGCCCACCCCAGGCCGCGCCCACCTATTGTGTGAGCACCCCGGAGCTCGTTTCCATCCCGGTTTCCTCCTGTGACTTGGTTTCGATGTTTAATTTTCACCTATATAACCCCCCGGAGTACCCGAGGTCTGTATATCGTTTTTTCGTCGTGTTTTCATTTCGAGCTGTTTCTATCAGGAGTTGTTCTCAGTACTAGGCGGATCATGGCTTCCTCGAGCAACGACAAGGAGAAGACGCCTCTGGAAGATGACCACCAAGACCTTCAGCTGAAGGAAGAAGTTGAAAGTGAGGCCGAGGAAGAAGAGATGGAAGAAGATCAAAGTTCACGCCCGAGCACCATGATCGCAAGCATTGGGGTGGTGACAAGTCATGACAAGTTCAAGAAGAGTGCACGTATAAGAACCGGAGGGGGTGTGTGATACGTCCATTTTGCATCACTATTTTGTATCATAATTTACTGTTATTCATTGATATATTTCACATTTAGAGATGATACTTATGTTGTTTCCTCTGTTTTTACATGTTTGATGATCATTGGAGGATTTGCTGTCGGAGTCAGGATTCTGCTGGAAAAAGGACCGTCAAGACACCATATTTCGAAGATCAGGAAAATTCCAGAAAAATACTAGAAAATTATATTTTATTAGAAGACTGAAGAAGCCAGAAGGAGAAGGCGAGAGGGGCCACAGGGCAACCTCACCACTAGGGGGCGCGGCCCAGCCCCTGGCTACGCGGCCCTGTGGTGAGAGCCTCCTGGCCCACTTTTGCCATTGCCCCTTCACTTGTTTCATCGTCCCCGAAAACCTAAGTCAAGGGGGGGGCTCAGAGATAGACACCGCCGCCTCTGTGGGGCGGAAAACACCAGAGAGAGAAAAGCTCTCCGGCAGGCAGAAATCTGCCGGGGAAATTCCTTCCCGGAGAGGGGAGATCATCGCCATCCTCATCACTATCGCACCGGACTTCATCGGGATCATCATCATCATCATCATCCCCATCACCAGCACCTTCATCTCCACCATCACCATGCCATCCCGCTGTAATATCTTGAGTTGAATCTTGTTAAATTCTTAGGGGAAACTTTCCCGGTGTTGATTACTCTTGTGGTTGATGCTATTGAGTGGAACCGTTGAATTAAGGTTTATGTTCAGATTGTTATTTACCATTATTTCACCTCTGATCATGATCCATATGATGTCTTGTGAGTAGTTCGTTTAGTTCTTGAGGACATGGGAGAAGTCAAGTCGTTAGTAGTGGAATTATGTTGAGTAATATTTAATGGTTTGATATTTATTTGTTGTGGTGCTATTTCACTAGTGGTGTCATGTGAACGTCGACTAAATGATACTTCACCATTTATCGGCCTAGTGAGATGCATTGTGTATTTGGCTACTAATTGTGGGGTTGCTGGAGTGACAGAAACCTAAACCTCCGTTGGGAAACCATTGCACCAGGGAGCGTAGGATCTTAGAGTTTAAGGCTGTGGTTAGATTTATCTTAATTACTTTCTTGTATTTGCAGATGCTTGCAAGGGGTATAATCACAAGTGTGTATTTATCCTAGTAAGGGTAGTGCGCTAGCACAGGTTCACCCCCAAAACACTTATCAAACCAGTAAAGATTATTTAGCGGTATGAAGCGAAAGCACTTGATAGAAACTCCTGTGTGTCATTGAGAATGTTTTGTTATCATAAGTTACACAACCGGCTTATCCTTTGCTCTAGAAAGGATTGGGCCACTGGCAGCGATTATTACTATTGTCTTTTATTTACTCGTACTTTATTTACTTGCATTACCAAGTACTCCTGAAAACCCGTTTGCTAGTATTTATAGTGAATCCTTGATCAAAACCACTTGTCAACACCTTCTGCTCCTCGTTGGGTTCGACACTCTAATTTATCGAAAGTACTACGATACACCCCCTATACTTGCGGGTCATCAAGACTATTTTCTGGCACCATTGCCGGGGAGTGAAGCGCTATTGAAGAGTGGATTTGGTAAAGGTAACCGTCGCTGTGAGTATTGTTTTTATTTTTGTCTTTTACTTTTATTTTATTTTGCTATGGAGAATTCTCCATTTGGTTTCCTATTTGGGAACACTACTACCACTGCTGCACATGTGGATGAACCACCACCACCACCACCTGCTCAATTAGATCCTTTCAAAATACCTATGAAAATTGTTGAGCGTGTTATGGATAACTGCTATTCAGGAGATGGAACTGTCCATCCGGGTGATCACTTACTTTTTATACATGAATTATGCGAGTTGTTCAAGTGTGCAGGTATTTCACCGAGCCAGGTCAAGAGGAAGTTATTCTCTTTATCACTGAAAGGCAGAGCTGAGGAGTGGTATCGGTTGCTTAAAGATGGTCCATCTATTGCATGGGAGGAAATTGTGCCTCTCTTTTATTCCAAGTTTTATCCTCCAAGTGAAATTCATAAAGATCGTAATCGAATATATAACTTTTGGCCTCATGATGGAGAGAGTATTGCCCAAGCGTGGGGGAGATTGAAGTTACTAATGCTCAAATGTCCCATTCATGAGCTCCCCAATAATATTGTTATTGATAATTTTTATGCGAGGCTTGCTCTTCATGATAAGGATTATTTGGATGCCTCCTATTTTGGATCATTTACTCATATGAAGGAAGATGCTAAGTGGAATCTCCTTGACCGTATTCAAGAAAATGCTGAAGGATGGGAAAACGACAAAGGTAGGAAGTCAGGTATAAATTATGATTATGAATGCATTAAAACTTTTATGGGAACCGATGACTTTCATAGTGTTAGCATTGCTTATGGTCTTGATTCTCAAATACTTGCTAATTGTCTTAAGGCTTTTGCCTCTTATCTTATGTTCCAAATAAAGATTGGAACAAATATCATGCGCCTTATAAAGATTCTATTAGTCATATTCCTGCGGCAGCTACTAAAGTTTTTACTGTTGATAGCATTGTGCCTGAACCTTATTTTGAGAAGACACCTTTTCCTGCTAAGGTAAAAGAGCATTCTACTTTGGTAAGTGTGTCTAATAAAAGTACTAAGAATCTGTAGAACCTGATGAGCAAATTACTATTAAGTCTCCTGTGGCTATATTGAAGGACCTTGTTACTAAAGATGTAGGGGATGAATATATTCTCTTTTGTGAAGATGCTTCTAACATTATCTCACATCCTAAAAGGCATAGGAAAACAAGTGTTCCTATTATTTCTGTCAAGATTGGCGATCATTGCTATTATGGTTTATGCGACATTGGTGCTAGTTCAAGTGCCATTCCTTTAGAGCTCTACAGAGAAATTATGCATGAGATTGGCGCTTGTCAACTTGAAGATATTGGTGTGGTTGTTCAGCTTGCTAACAGAGAGACTGTTTGGCCTCTGGTATTGTTCGAGATGTGGAAGTTCTTTGCGGTAAGACCAAATATCCCACTGATTTCCTAGTACTTGGTACAGAAGCTAGTAACACTAATAGGGAAAACCTCTTCTGTGGCGCACCCATATATGCATTCTGTGGCGCATGGGTGGTGCTCCACAGAATCTTCGCCACAAAAATAAGCATTCTGTGGTGCACCAGTACATGCGCCACAGAATTAGGTGCGACACTGAATTACATTTTAGTGCACCACAGAAATATTACAGGTTTTATACAGAACTTATTCTGTCTGGTGTAGATATACAGGTTTTAACAGATATAATATAGCAGTATACAGATATATCAACAGATTTCATATAGCACAATTATATATCGCCATATACAACTCATTTCATATAGAATATTAACAGATTTCATATAGCTCCATGCATATACAACTCATCATACATATATATCTCCATACAACTCATAATCCATGCAAATTAAGTGCATCATCTCAAGATACAAATGAAGTGACACCGGCCGCCGCCTACACAAGGATGAAATAGAGTACCGCTCCGACGATGGTGAGCAAGAGCGAGAGCACAATGAAGGTCTTCATCTTGCTCTTGTTCGACGGGTGCTTCCTCCACTTGGCAACCGCCTCTTGTTGAGTCGGGTAGCCTTTGTAGCAGTTGCGGCTGAACTTGTGCACCTGTTTCTTGCAGTCCGTCCACTCCTCATAGACTCCTGGAACCCGCCCCTCGAACAAGACGTACCACGTCATCTCTATGGACACAAGGCATATTAGTATATAATGCAATGGAAAGAATTAGAGGGTTCACATGCATACATATTCACAAGAATTAAAGCAAGGAAATAATAATAAACCTAAAAGTCATATAGCATCGGTATCACATAAGTAATCAAGTTCAACGACATCGACTACAATAGTAATTGAAGTCCAACAACGACACTAAGCAAGTTTAGTTTACAACACAGTAGGCACACCGGCCTCTCGATCAACGAGACGTCTTGTTCATGGGCTCCGGGAACGGTTTGTACATGTCCTTCGTCGTCCACGTCCTTCCATCACCCTGCCTATGTAGGCGTTCTTCTATATCCCTCTTACACAACCCTCTGAGTTGGTGTAAGAGCCCCGATCTGTTGCATACATCTTCTACGATAATTTCCAATAGCTTTACTTGGATGCGATGGAAGTCTTCTCTAAGATCAGCATCGCTGATCTCCCCCGCCATTTTTTGGGGGTCTCGCTTACTAGGTGGCAGACGCATCATCTCTGCATCCGCGACAAACCCTTTAAGGTGATGGAGGACATAGAAGGCCTCCTTCATGCTGTCATCTGGCTGCTTGATGCAAGGGAAGTTGATCACGTGCTTGAACCCCTGCTCTTTAGTGTCCGGCCTGATAAATTTCCCCTTCTCGTGGAAGATGCCTCCATTTTTGGAGTAGAAAAGGATAGCCTCATCGAGAACACTCCTTATTCTGTTGTAGTCTTTCTTCGTCGTCGTACTCGACGAGTCGAAGTACTGCGCTAGTGACCACTTCGGGCAAAGAACGACGAGTGTGCAGTATGTGTCCCTGCTCAACACATGCAATTTAAATGGAATGTTGGAAATGATCGGAAATGGAAGAAATATATAAGAAAGCATAAGTTACGACGGCCGAGAGCGAATGTGTACTTACTCGGGAAAGACAGGCAGAAGAATGGTGTTCTTCTCTTTGTTCATGAGCATGAAGCTCTAGAGGTACCGCACCGCCGCGGTCCGTGTGCTTGAGCCATCCACCAGCTGGCTATCGCGCATGTAGTAGGGATCCGCTACCGCGGCGTTGGGGGGTCTCTCTCTCTTGATCTTCATCTGAAGATTGATCGCGTATAGGCGAACCAAGTTATAGTCGAGCCGTTTCCAGTGAAATAGATTGAAGACGTCCTCGAACGCTATGAAGAAGATATCCGCGGGGTATGCTTGGACGAAGTTCGGGTCTGCTGCTAGCACCTTGACCGTGAACACCGGGTAATTTGGATCCTTGTCTTGAAGAAGGAGGCTCTCTAGAAATTGAATATTTTGCTACAAACTGATCATTGGTCCACTTGCGAGGTGTTCGAGGTCCTCAGGCAGTATCAGTTTACCAGCTTCTTGAAGCCGGGGCAAGCCACCCGGTGTCCGTGGTACCATGTCGTCGGTCCGCATCTTCTTAGGAAGAGTCTGGCTCAAAGATGCGCCCTTCTTATTTCCTCTCTTCCTTGGCTTCTTCATCTGACCTGCTGGGGTGCTTCGGGTGCTGGTGGTGCTGATGGTGGGGTTGCTTGGGGTGCTGGTGGTGATGATGGTGGTGCAACGGGTGCTTGGGTTGCTTGGGGTGCTGGTGGTGCTGATGGTGGAGCTTGGGGTGCTGGGGTTGATTCGCGTGGCTCCCCGACGATCGTCTTATACAGCGTGTTAGGGCTGAAAATGGTAGCCGGCTTGACTTGAGTTGGATTGCCAGCCTCCGGAGGAGTGTCTTGCAGAGAGAGACCCGTGAAGGTCAGGCGCTACGTGACTGTAGTGGGACGACCAAGTTGATCGCCGTGAGTGCGGAAGGCTTCTTCATCCATATGAGGCATGTACATATCTTGGCTGCAGGCGCCAGTGTTGATGTAGGCATCGACGTCATCATCATCATCGTTGCCATCAAGCGGCGCCATGTCCTGGAAGTTAGGTGGTGGCGGTTGCGATGCCACCGCTTGGTGTACCTTGCGTTTGGTCGACGGTCGTTGCGGAAGCTTTCCCAACAGCTGTTGGTGGCGTGTGGTGGTAGCGGCGATCGTCGGTTCCTTCCGGGTGGTGGCGGCGACCGCCGGTTCCTTCAGGGTAGTGGCGGCGGCGACCGCCGGTTCCTTTCGGGTGGTGGTGGCGATCACCGGTTCCTTCAGGGTAGTGGCGGCGGCGACCGCCGGTTCCTTAAGGGTGGGGCCGGCGCCGGGCCAGACGACCTTGGGCCGGATGATAGAGGAGGTGGCGCCGATGTTGCACCTGACACTCGGAAGACCCCCCCCCCCCCAGACGAATCTGGTTCTTCGGCCATGTCATAAGCCAACCGATGCAATTCCCAAGGACCATAACGTCATCCTCATATGTGCCCGGAGGTTGATCGGGGGGAGGAGGTTGTGGTACTCCGGCACTACCATTGCCAACTTCACCTTCACCAAATGATCTGCAATGTTTCTGTGGTGCATAGTTCGGCTGGGCATGACAGTGCCGCTAGCAACATCCATCAACTTGCCGCCGGGCTCCACCACATGCAGGAGTATGCAAGGTTCATCCTGAGTCAGGGGCATGTTGGATAAGATCAGCGCAAGGCATATATAGTTAAAGAAGATGACGCGGAGGACTAACTAATGAGTTACCTTCTTGACGGCGTTGATCTCTGCTAATGTTGATACAAGGGCGTCGGTGCCGGCGCCGGGCCGCTCACTCTCGGGTGCATTATCAGGCACCACCACCCTATCAGCTTCCGCGGTTGGGGGCGTCGATGCGACCAGGTGGAGCGGCGGCGTCGGGGTCACCAGTGGTGACACTTGGTGACTTGAGTTACTGCCGCTGACGTTGGGCACATATATCGGCCCCTGTTGACCTGCCGCATTCCAAGCAGCTAACCCCTCCATCAAACCAGGGGGGATGATCTGCCGGAGCTTCTCCTGCAGCTTCTCGTCCACTAACTTACTCATCTCGGTCGGGTCCACTATTTTCTCTAGTGACTCCACCTTCTTCTTCAGCTCCTGAACCTCGGCTTTATCCTTAGTCGACCTCCTCTCCTTTCTCGTCTTGGCATCCGATCCGTAGTACTCGGATACCTTCATACTTGTGCCAAAGCCAGACACACGGCCAGCCGACGTCGGTGGCTTGTCCAGGTCCCGTTCCTTGTATGCGTTCGTCGCCCTGTTGAAAGGCGTGTCCCACGATTCCGTCGACCCCTGGGACAACGGGTCGGTGATGAAGAAGCATTGGTCAACTTGGCTACCAAGTACCCATGGCTCATTTTTCGCGGATGCGTTCTTCGATTTGGCATCCGGTATAATCATGGTGGTGAAATATCGGCCTTCTTTTTCGACCTTCTTGGCCCATCTCACACGGAACATTGGCACCGTCTCTCCACAGTAATTGAGCTCCCATATCTCCTCGATCCTTCCGAAAAATCTTTCCTTGACACTAGTCTCGTCATCGGCGTATGATAACACAGTTACTCCCGAGTTTTGATTTTCACTATTTCTGTCCTTTTCCTCGATGTAGAATCTATAACCGTTGATGTCGTACCCCTGATAGGTCCTTATGTTATGCCCGGGGCCCTGTGATAAGGTGTATATGAGTTTTTCATCTTCGGTAGAAGGCCTTCTGCTCTGTGCTTGAAGCAGTTGACTTTGCTTAAACCAAAGCGTGAAGCCGGAGTTGTGCTCTTTGGTTACGTCTCCCATCTTCCTTGGCCGGCCCATATCGATGTAATTCTGCTCGATTATGCTTTTGTGCTCTTGCACAAAAGGTTCGACCAATTTTAAGTGTTGTAGCGCGACCCGGTGAGCCCTTTCAAAGTCATCGCGTCGATTGACAATGCCCACATGGACTGAGCGGTAGCCCTCGCGGTGAGCGACTCCAGCGAGCCTGCCGAGGTGCGTCCTGGTGGGCAGACCAACATGATCCTGGTCGTCCTCGATGCTTAGATAATTCTGGCAGAAGGAGATGCACTCGTAGGTTAGGAACCCCTTAGCCATGCTTGCGTCTGGACGGGCCCTGTTGCGAACGTATCCTTTCATGACACAGTTCTGCCTTTCGAAAGGCATCATGTTGTGGAGGAACGTCGGGCCGAGCTGCCTGATGTCATCAACGACATGGAGAAGGAGATGGACGCATATATCATAGAATGCGGGCGGGAAGTAAATCTCAAGCTCACATAGTATCACCACGATCTCATCCTGTAGCATCTTGAGCTGCCTCACGCCGATCGACTTCCTGGTGATAACGTCAAAGAAGTTGCAAAGGCCAAACAGCGTATCACGGACGTGCTCGTCCATTATCCCTCGGATCGCAACGGGAAGTATCTGCGTCATGAGCACGTGACAATCGTGAGACTTCATCCCAGTGAACCTCTTCTTCGCTACGTCTAGATATCTGCTTATATTCCCCGAGTAACCGTGAGGAAGTTTCACTCGTAGGAGGCACCTGAAAAACTGCTCGAGCTCCTCCGGACTCATTGTGAAGCAGGCAGCGGGAAGCACCACCGCGTTCTTCTTAGCCCTTTTGCGGAGACGTTGAGTCCCTTCCGTCTGATCATCATCATCATCGTCGTCGTTGTCATCAGTATCGGGGGCTTGAAGAGCTTTTCTGATGCCAAAATGTTTCAGATCGTATCTTGCTTTCGGCCCATCCTTGGACTTTTCCGAGTTGCAAAGAGTGCCAAGCAGACTCTCGGTAACGTTCTTCGTAATGTGCATGACATCGAGGCTGTGGGGCGTGTGGAGGACCTTCCAGTACTCCAAGTCATGGAAAATAGACCTCGCTTTCCATACACCGAGCAGCGGCTCTGGCTTCGGTCGCTTCTTTCCCGGCGCTGGGCACTCCTTCCAATTTTTTAGAAGATCGTCGATTTCTGCACCGCTCCTCTATCGCGGGGGTCCATCGGGCTCATCTTTACCATTGAACAGATCACCGCATTTTCTCCACGGGTGATCCAAGCGAAGCCACCTTCGAGCACCTGGGTACACGGTTTTCGAGGACCCGGGATCCCTTGGTAGCTGTAGCTGCGGGGTCTCGTCCATGCACTTCACACAGCCGCAGAATCCGTGGCTGACCTGGGCAGATATGTATGCACAACCAGGATAGTCCGTGACCGTCGTGATCAACACGGCTCTCATATCGAAATAAGTTCTATTGTAGGCGTCCCACGTACGGGGTGGCGTCTTCCACAACGTGTCTACCTCCTCTTTCAGCAGCCCGAGATACAAATGCATGTCGACACCTGGTTGTTTCAGCCCCTGAATGAGAATACTCAGGTGTATGTACCTTTGCTTGGTGCACAGCCACAGGTGTAGGTTGTAAGGCCATACAAACACAGGCCAGGTGCTATGCGTGCTACTCTGGTTGCCAAACGGATTGAGTCCATCAGTGCTCATACCCAGCCTGATGTTCCTTCCGTCGCCCCCGAACCTAGGGAAGGCGATGTCCAATGCTTCCCACTGGCCAGCGTCTGAAGGGTGTGTCAGCATATAGCCCATCTCCGGATCTTCTTCGGGCTTCTCCCTTTCCGCGTGCCATTGCATGAGCTTTGCTTCCTTAGGGTCCACGAAATACCGCTGCAGACGGGGAGTGATAGGAAAGTACCATACCACTTTTCGAGGTACCTTCTTGTTCCCAACCTTGTACCGTCCGTGGCCGCACACCGGACATGTGGTCATGTCCTTGTACTCCCCCCGATAAATCACGCAATCATTGATGCAGGCGTGGTATCTTTCGTGCGGTAGGTCAAGAGGGCACACAACTTTCTTGGCCTCCTCGATACTACTTGGCAATGTGTTCCCCTCTGGGAGACGATCGTGCCAGAATTTCATGTTCTTGCTGAAGCTGGAATCGGTCCATTTGTTCTGCGTCTTCATCTGCAGACAATCAAGCGTTACATGCAAGCGCGTATCCTGCGGACGGCACCCAGGAAATATCGGAGTCATCCCGTCTTTCTCCATTTGCGCCAGCTTGGCTCTCTCTCTGGCTGTAGCTCTGTCGTTGCTCGTCTCATGGAGGAGCAGATCTTGAACATGAGAGTCCCGCAAGGCCGAAATTAGCGGAGTCGCGCCAGAATCTTCTTCTTCATCATGATCTTCTCCGCCGGCAACTTCTACTTCATGATGATCTTCTCTGCCGACTTCTTCTTCATGATGATATTCTCCACCGACATGTGGTGCTTCGTCATCTCGCTCGCCACCATGGTCTTCATGCACACCATTTGTTGGGGCCGGCCGCGCCTGGTTGTCCTGCATGAAACCGCGCCTCAGCAGGTGCTCCTCCAGTTGTCCGGAATCAGGGTTGATCCAGCGCTCGAGTTTGCATGATCGACACGGACATCTTATCTGGCGCCTATTGTTCCGAATCATGTCCTCCTTCGCGTCTTTCTTGTATCTACTAATTCGAGCGGAACTCATCGAGAGGACCATGGTTGTCTGCAAATGGTATACATAGAGCAGAAAATTAGAACCGCAACACATGCACACACATGCATGGACCTCTCCTAAAGGTATACATAGAGCGGAAAAATTCGGCATGACCTCTCCTAAAGGTAGGACGTATGGGTAGTGCAAAAATTTGCCGAAACGGAAATGAATCAACGTCTCGACAAACATCCATGCACCACATCGGCACACACACAAGCGCTTCACGTGCAACAATCATCCATACACAAGATCGACATGCGCATGCATGTCCCCTCCAAATACTCACCTTGTAGATTCGATACCGAGACGAGACCGCGATCGATGAGTTGGAGAGGAGGAGAGAGTATGGAGAGGCTTCTCCTCACCGCCAATTATGTATCAACCAAAGTAAGTACAATAAGTACCAAAGAAAGTGAAAACTATGGCCAAAATGGGATGAGAGGGAAGGGAGCTAGAGCTAGATCTAGATGGAGGAGAGGAAGATGAATGGCTTGGGAGTGTGGGAGGTGTGGGAGGTTGGCACTTTAAAGGTGTGGGACGAGCTAATTCTGTGGCGCATCAGGTCAAGTGCTCCACAAAATTACACTAATTCTGTGGCGCACTGGCCCTGGTGCGCCACAGAATGTCCTAATTCTGTGGCGCACTGGACCTGATGCGCCACAGAATGTCCTAATTCTGTGGCGCATCAGGTCCAGTGTGCCACGGAATTAGTGGAATCAATGATTTGGGCTGGCAGGGAGTGGGCCCCACCCAATTTCTGTGGCGCATTGTCTCCTGGTGCGCCACAGAAATTTTGTATTTTTGTGGCGCACCTGGCCTGGTGCGCCACAGAAATAATTTCTGTGGCGCACTGCTGGCTAGTGCGCCACAGAATTGCATCCCACCTATAAGGGTTTTCCTACTAGTGTAAAACTTGTCCTATTATTTTTGGTAGACCCTTTTTGAATACTTGTGGTGCTGTGACAGACTGTAAGAAGGAGAAAATTTTCACTAAGTTTAATGGAGAGTCTTATGAGTTTAATTTTTCCAAGTTTGCTAAGACTTCTTATGAAAATGACATGCCTGATGAAATTTTTTGAGTTGAACAGCTTGCTTCTATTGCTCTTGCTCCTAATGATGCCTTGCAGCAATTCATGGAGGACCATGAAAGTGATGTTTTTAGGAAGGAAAGAGAAGAGATTGACAATATTTTCTTTCATCAACAACCGTTGATCAAGCACAATTTACCTATGGAGGATCTTGGTACCACTTTGCCACCTAAGGAAGATCCTGTTTTTGAATTAAAACCTTTACCTGATGACCTTAAATATGCTTATATAGATGACAAGAAAATATATCATGTTATTATCAGTTCTAAACTTTCAGGAAAGGAAGAAGAAAGGTTACTGGAGATATTGAGGAAACATCGAGGAGCTATGGGATATACTCTTGATGATTTGAAAGGGATTTCTCCCACTTTATGTCAGCATGCTATTAATATGGAGGAAGACGCAAAGCCAGTTGTCGAACATCAACGCCGCTTAATTCCCAGGATGAAGGAAGTGGTAAGAAATGAGGTATTGAAGCTCCTTGATGCTGGTATTATTTATCCTATTGCTGATAGTAGATGGGTTAGTCCTGTTCATTGTGTTCCTAAGAAAGGAGGTATGACTGTTGTGCCTAATGAGAATAACGAGCTTATTCCTCAAAGGGTAGTAGTTGGTTATAGAATGTGCATTGATTTTAGAAAGGTAAACAAAGTTACCAAGAAAGATCATTATCCTTTACCCTTTATAGATCAAATGCTAGAGAGGTTGTCTAAGAAGACGCACTTTTGTTTTCTTGATGGTTATTCTGGTTTCTCTCAGATTGCTGTTAAAAAGGAAGATCAGGAGAAATCCAGTTTTACTTGTCCTTATGGAACTTATGCTTATAGGCGTATACCATTTGGTTTATGCAATGCTCCTGCTACTTTTCAAAGATGCATGTCTGCTATTTTTCATGGTTTTTGTGAAGAAATTGTGGAGGTTTTCATGGATGATTTCTCCATCTATGGAACTTCTTTTGATAATTGTTTGCACAACCTTGATAAAGTTTGCAGAGGTGTGAAGAAACTAACCTTGTTCTTAATTGGGAGAAATGCCTCTTTATGGTAAATGAAGGAATTGTCCTTGGACATAAAATTTCTGAAAGAGGTATTGAAGTTGACAGAGCAAAAGTTGAGGCAATTGAGAAGATGCCTTGTCCCAGAGATGTTAAAGGTATTCGTAGTGTTCTTGGTCATGCTGGTTTCTATAGGAGGTTTATTAAAGATTTCTCTAAGATTTCAAAACCTCTTACTAATCTTCTTCAAAAAGATGTACCATTTGTCTTTGATGATGATTGTAAGGAAGCTTTTGAAACTCTTAAGAAGGCTTTGACTACTGCTCCTATTGTTCAACCACCTGATTGGAATTTACCCTTTGAAATTATATGCGATGCTAGTGATTTTGCTATTGGTGCTGTTCTTAGACAGCGCGTAGATAATAAGTTGAATGTTATTCATTATGCTAGTAAGACTCTTGATGCTACTTAGAAGAATTATGCTACCACTGAGAAAGAGTTTCTTGCTATTGTTTTTGCATGTGATAAGTTTAGACCTTACATTATTGATTCTAAAGTTACTATTCATACTGATCATGCTGCTATTAGATATCTTATGACTAAGAAGGATGCTAAGCCTAGGCTTATTAGATGGGTGTTGCTTTTACAAGAGTTTGATTTGCATATTGTAGATAGGAAAGGTGCTTAAAATCCCGTGGCTGACAACTTGTCTAGATTGGAAAACTTTTCTTTTGATCCTATTCATGTTAATGATAGTTTTCCAAATGAACAGTTGGCCTCAATAAATGTAACTTCGCGAGACCTTCCTTGGTATGCTGATTATGCTAACTTTATTGTTTCCAAGTATTTGCCTCCAACCTTTACAACTCAGCAAAGAAGAAAATTCTTTTATGATTTGAGGCATTACTTTTGGGATGACCCACACTTATATAAAGAAGGAGTTGATGGTATTATGCGAAGATGCGTACCAGAATATGAGCAGCAAGAAATATTGAGAAAATGCCATGGAAGCGCTTATGGAGGACATCATGCGGGGGATAGAACCGCACAAAAGGTTCTACAATCAGGTTTTTATTGGCTAACTCTCTTTAAAGATGCTAGAAGGTATGTTTTATCTTGAGATGAATGTCAAAGAGTTGGTAATATTTCTAGACGTAATGAAATGCCTATGTGTTACACTCTTGATATTTAACCTTTTGATTGTTGGGGATTTGACTTTATGGGTCCTTTTCCTCCTTCAAAAGGCTATACTCATATACTTGTTGCTGTTGATTATGTTACCAAGTGGGTAGAAGCCATACCTACAAAGAGTGCCAATGGTGAGACCTCGTTAAAAATGCTTAAGGATGTTATTTTTCCTAGGTTTGGTGTGCCTAGATATCTTATGGCCGATGAAGGTTCTCATTTTATTCATGGCAGTTTTAGAAAAACTCTTGCTAGATATGACGTTAATCATAGAATTGCTTCAGCTTATCATCCCCAAACTAGTGGGCAAGTAGAGCTTTCAAATAGAGAGATCAAGTCTATCTTGCAGAAGACTGTCAATAGATCTAGGAAAAACTGGGCTGGCAAGTTAAACGATGCTTTATGGGCTTATAGAACTGCTTATAAGAACCCCATGGGCATGTCTCCTTACAAAATGGTTTACGGAAAAGCGTGTCACTTGCCTTTAGAATTAGAACACAAAGCTTTTTGGGCAGTGAAAGAGCTTAATAGGGATTTTAAACTTGCCGGTAAGAAAAGGTTGTTAGATTTGAGTTCTCTAGATGAGTGGAGAAACGAAGCCTATGAGAATGCCAGACTTTTCAAAGAGAAAGTCAAGCAATGGCATGATAAGAGAATTCTTAAAAGAGAGTTTCATGTTGGTGAGAAAGTTCTATTGTATAGGTCTCATCTCAGATTTTTTGCAGGAAAATTACTCTCTAAATGGGAAGGACCATATGTTATTGTGGAAGGGTACCGCTCAGGTGCGATAAAGATTGCTTCGTTGAAAGATGACACTACACAAGTGGTGAATGGGCAAAGACTCAAACATTATATTGCTGGAGATTCTTATAATGAAGATGTTGATGTTATTCAAACAGTTTCTCCGAAAGAATTCATCCAGAACAATTTGCAGGAACCTGCAAAGTTCGTTTTCGAATAGGTAACAGTTCTAGTCAGAAAAGATTCGCAAAAAACTTTTCTATTAATATTTTTGTTGTTTTTTTTTAAATATGAAAAATCATGAGACGAAAACGGGCAGGAGACGGAGTCCGGTGGCTCCTCACCACCAGGGGGCGCGGGCCCAACCCAGGCCGCGCCGCCTTGTGGTGAGAGCATCCCGGAGCTCGTTTCCGTCCCGGTTTCCTCCTGTGATTTAGTCTCGATGTATAATTTTTGCCTATATAACCCCCCGGATTATCCGAGGTCTGTATATCGTTTTCTCATCGTGTTTTGTTTCGAGTTGTTTCTGTCAGGAGTTGATCTTATGTTTTGAGAGCACCATGGCTTCTTCAAGCGGCGACAAGGGAAAGAGGCCTAGGGAAGAAGACCCCAAGCTGAAAGAGGAACAGGAGGCAGGAAAATCAAGGGCGAGAAACTCTACCTTTGTAGGGTCAATGAACGCCGGACGTGCCTTTTCTCATGATATGCGGGGACCAATGTTTCCAGTCTTGGATCTAAATTTCATGCCTATAATAAAAGAGGGTATGCTGGTCACTGACGAGCTTTGTGCCCAATACCGAGTTCTGGAGAGGGAGATACATATACTTCAAGAAGAGAATCTCAGGCTTCGCAGGATGCTGGAACATCTCATCAACCCAAGGATGATCCCACCACCGCCGAAGGAGTAATTCGTCATCGGTATAAGCATCCCCTTGGCTTGTTCCAAGCTTGGGGGAGTGCCGCGGTATCACAACATCACCTTTTACTCATTTACTTTTCAAGTAGAGTCTTATCATGAATAGAGAAGTTATCTTATAGAATAGTTTGCAGTGTGGAAGTATCCTCCTTAGTTGGTTATCTATGTATCCCTTGGTGTGAGTTGCGGTAATGAAATATTAATGAGAAGTTTTATCGTTTACTTTCCGCACACTTTATTTTAGTTTGCAATGTTTCTTATATGATTAGTCTTGTTGATTAGTATTGGTATCACTTTGGGAGCTTGAGTAAATTTAGTTGGTTTTGGCAAACTTAGCTTGGTCAGTAGCAACATTACCTTGAGGTTTGAGTAGAAAAGAAGAAAGAAGTGCTTGTAGTTACATTACTTCAGTTTTCCTTCATGTTTGGCTTATAAGCATTATTATTCTCAAAGTTAAAATCGTTGTACCTTCAAGGAAGTTTGCATGATTGTTCTTATTATATGTATGTTTGTTTGTTTGTTTCATGCAACTCTTATGCTTGCTACCCAGCCTTGCTAGCCAAAAACCTGTACTGAGAGGAAATACTTCTCGTGCATCCAACTCCCAAAAGCCAAGTTACTTCCAAAAAGTCCACTATAAATTCCTATGCATGGTATTTCAAGCCATTCCAAGTAAATTTTCATGTGCTACCTTTCAAAAACCTTCAAATACTTCTCATTTTGTGCCACTGTTTTTAGCTCATGAGGACGTAGTGGATGGGTTTGTTATCTTCCATACTAAATTAAGTACCCCTCGACTAAGCAGCTTCATCTGCTCGTCATTAATTTTGCAAGGGAGCTGGTCAGACCATTGTAATCTCATAAAGAAAAGAAAAGGGCACTCCTCCATGGTATGTGAAAGTTGGTTGGCACCCGATGGAATCGGTTAACCATGGTTTGAGAAAGGAAAAGGTGGGGAGGAGTGCCAAGCTATAAAAGAGCACTAATGTGCCAATTAATCAGACATCTCGGAACCGCTCTCACTTGTTTAGTATGGAAGATATCAAGAGCTCCGTTGCTAGTCGTTGAGAAAAGCAACCACCTCTCAAAACAATTTTTACCTCTGTTTTACAAATGAAAAGCTCTAGCACATGCTTAATCCCTGCTTCCCTCTGTGAAGGGCCTATCTTTTACTTTCATGTTGAGTCAACCTATTCCCTTCTATCTCAAGCAAGCATTTGAGTTGTTATGTTTCACTCATCCATATGTTGATCCATTTAATCATGTTTATTAACTTCTTTTGTTAGTACAATGCTTTTGTCTGAAGGAATATATCTTTGAAAGCTTTCTATGAATGCAAAAGTTTGTTTCATTGAGCATATGGTTTTTGCTGTATTAGCTCTGTTTTACAAAGGCTCCATTCAAAAGCTAGTATAGTTTGTTCATTGTTCTCTGACCAAGAACTAAGGTTTGCCATCACCAATTATAGTTTACCTTGTGCATCTTTATTTGTGATTCCCTATTACTTATTGCAAGTCTACATCATATAAAGGGAAGTTCTGTCTATTATAATTTGTGCCTTGGTAAATGTGATGCTTCTTGTCCGTATTTTGATTATCGACACTTCACTCCATAAACCTGTGGTCATGTTTACCGAGTTTAGTTTTCGCTTGGGGACAAGCAAGGTCTAAGCTTGGGGGGGTTGATACGTCCATTTTGCATCACTATTTTGTATTATAATTTACTATTATTCATTGATATATTTCACATTTAGAGATGATACTTATGTTGTTTCCTCTGTTTTTACATGTTTGATGATCATTGGAGGATTTGCTGTCGGAGTCAGGATTCTGCTGGAAAAAGGACCGTCAAGACACCATATTTCAAAGATCAGGAAAATTCCAAAAAAATACCAGAAAATTATATTTTATCAGAAGACTGAAGAAGCTAGAAGCATAGTTTTAAAAACCGGACCGGTGATTGAATCGGTGAGGCTGTCGGTTCAGGTTTTTACCAGTCGAACCACTGGTTCACTGTCTGGTTTTTTATTATATAAAGAAATATTTTATTATTATAAATAATGTAATAAACATATAATTATGTATATAAAAATATTTTAGGCTCACAATTTTACATAGTAATTCACGTAATGACATAAGAAAATACAAATTTCAACATTGCCATGTCCAAGACTCCCAACGGCAAGTTGCAAGTAAGAGTTCATTAGCTAGCACGTTATTTTACATGGGCATATACTACAACGCAGCAAATAAGCATAGTCGTTCCCTAGAAAAGTAAAGCTAAGCCACAAGCCTTCATTTTGTTGAATTCCGTTGCTAACGTGTAGATAATATATAAAAAAGATTGTGACTTTTTATTATTCAACAAGCAAACTTAGCTCAGCTGGTTTGTGACCTTGCCCTGCTGCGCGGGTGTGTCTCCTAGGTTGAGGGATCAAATCTTGTTGCGTGCAATTTCATTTTTACAGGCTTAGATAATTCAGCCGGTCAGACCAGCTGTCCGGTTTAGTAAGGAAAACCGAAGTCCGACCGGCGGTTCTACCGGTTTAGTCCGGCTCACCAGCGCGTCCGGTCCAGTGCGCTTAAACAACCGGATGGTGCACTGGTTCCGGTTTTTTCTGGTTCAACCGCCGGTCCGGTCCGGTTTTTAAAACTATGGCTAGAAGGAGAAGGCGAGAGGGGCCACAGGGCAGCCTCACCACCAGGGGGCGTGGCCCAGCCCCTGGCCGCGCCGCCCTGTGGTGAGAGCCCCCTGGCCCACTTCTGCCATCGCCCCTTTGCGTATTTCAATGTCCCCAAACACCTAAGTCAAGGGGGGGGGCTCAGAGATAGACACCGCCGCCTCTGCGGGGCGGAAAACACCAGAGAGAGAAAAGCTCTCCGGCAGGCAGAAATCTGCAGGGGAAATTCCTTCCCGGAGAGGGGAGATCGTCGCCATCGTCATCACCATTGCACCGAACTTCATCGGGATCATCATCATCCCCATCACCAGCACCTTCATCTCCACCATCACCATGCCATCCCGCTGTAACATCTTGAGTTGAATCTTGTTAAATATTAGGGGAAACTTTCCCGGTGTTGATTACTCTTGTGGTTGATGCTATTGAGTGGAAACGTTGAATTAAGGTTTATGTTCAGATTGTTATTTACCATTATTTCACCTCTGATCATGATCCATATGATGTCTTGTGAGTAGTTCATTTAGTTCTTGAGGACATGGGAGAAGTCAAGTCGTTAGTAGTGGAATTATGTTGAGTAATATTTAATGGTTTGATATTTATTTGTTGTGGTGCTATTTCACTAGTGGTGTCATGTGAACGTCGACTACATGATACTTCACCATTTATGGGCCTAGTGAGATGCATTGTGTATTTGGCTACTAATTGTGGGGTTGCTGGAGTGACAGAAACCTAAACCTCCATTGGGAAACCATTGCACCAGGGAGAGTAGGATCTTAGAGTTTAAGGTTGTGGTTAGATTTATCTTAATTACTTTCTTGTATTTGCGGATGCTTGCCAGGGGTATAATCACAAGTGTGTATTTATCCTAGTAAGGGTAGTGCGCTAGCACAGGTCCACCCCCATAACACTTATCAAACCAGTAAACATTATTTAGCGGTATGAAGCGAAAGCACTTGACAGAAACTCCCATGTGTCCTCGAGAACGTTTGGTTATCATAAGTTACACAACCGGCTTGTCCTTTGTTCTAGAAAGGATTGGGCCACTGGCAGCGATTATTACTATTGTCTTTTATTTAATCGTACTTTATTTACTTGCATTACCAAATACTCCTGAAAACCTGTTTGCTAGTATTTACAGTGAATCCTTGATCAAAACCACTTGTCAACACCTTCTGCTCCTCGTTGGGTTCGACACTCTTATTTATCGAAAGTACTACGATACACCCCCTATACTTGTGGGTCATCAGTGTGCCGCGCCAAATCTTAGCTCCACGGACATCTCCGTCAGGCAACAATCCTTTCCATACTCTAATTCATGAACATCAGATTCAAAAGGTGCCTAGATCACGATTGCCCTCTGGTTGGGATATAGATCGTTCTAACAGTGCAGGGAGAGAAAGTTCCAAGTGTGAAGAAGGATGGGGAAATAATTCCAAGAGCTGGGACTCTCTGGCTGACAGGTTCATGAGCCGTATTGAGCACAATTCAGAGATGATTCGTAACCTCAGTCACAAGATCGATGATTTGAAAGATTTGATTGAGAAGCTTATTAAAGACTACCCACCACCGCCGAAGTAGTAATTCGTCATTGGTATTGGCATCCCCTTGGCTTGTTCCAAGCTTGGGGGAGTGCCGCGGTATCACATCATTATTTTTTACTCATTTACTTTTCAAGTAGAGTCATATCATGAATAGAGAAGTTTTATCGTTTACTTTCCGCACACTTTATTTTAGTTTGCAATGTTTCTTATATGACTAGTCTTGTTGATTAGTATTGGTATCACTTTGGGGAGCATGAGTAAATTTAGTTGGTTTTGGCAAACTTAGCTTGGTCAGTAGCAACATTACCTTGAGGTTTGAGTTGAAAAGAAGAAAGAAGTGCTTGTAGTTACATCACTTCAGTTTTCCTTCATGTTTGGCTTATAAGCATTATTATTCTCAAAGTTAAAATCGTTGTACCTTCAAGGAAGTTTGCCTGATTGTTCCTATTATATGTATGTTTGTTTGTTTCATGCAACTCTTATGCTTGCTACCCAGCCTTGCTAGCCAAAAACCTATACTGAGAGGGAATAATTCTCATGCATCCAACTCCCAAAAGCCAAGTTACTTCCAAAGAGTCCACTATAAATCCCTATGCATGGTATTTCAAGCCATTCCAAGTAAATTTTCATGTGCTACCTTTCAAAAAACCTTCAAATACTTCTCATTTTGTGCCACTGTTTTTAGCTCATGAGGACATAGTGGATGGGTTTGTTATCTTCCATACTAAATTGAGTACCCCTCGACTAGGCAGCTTCATCTGCTCGTCATTAATTTTGCAAGGGAGCTGGTCAGACCATTGTAATCTCAAAAAGAAAATAAAAAGAGCACTCCTCCATGGTTTGTGAAACTTGGTGGGCACCCGATGGAATCGGTTAGCCATGGTTTGAGAAAGGAAAAGGTGGGGAGGAGTGATGCGTGGTGAATGACCAGCCCGTTGGGAACCCCAAGAGGAAGGTGTAACATCCCAAGTTTTTATCAAAATTTGGAATTAATTTTTTTTGATTTATTTGTATTGTATGAAATATCACAGGGATTTAAAACTTTTTGAGTTTATTTAAAAGGCTCAATTATAAAACTATTATAAACTTCCTAGTATTTCTTGAACAATTCCTTTGAGAAAATAAAGTTACAATATATTATTTTTCTTCTTTTATTCAAACCTATGCAAGCTACTTGCAAAGGACTACCTTCTAAAGTGATTCTATTGTCAAAAGGTTTGCATTGCAAAAGGTGATTTGAAGACAATTTGAAAATAATATTTTATAAAGTATTATCCTCTTATTTTAAAAGGATTATTTTCAAACCCTAATCCGACATTTTGCTTTATGCAAAATAAAGTATTTTGACCAATTTAAAAGGATCTTCTTGAAAATGATTTTTGGTTCATGAAAAATGCCTCATTACTGTTTTAAAATGTAGTGTTGGATTTTACAAAAATTTAGAAACTTGTTTGAATGCATTTGATATCCAAATGTTAGAGATATAAAACAATTCATAAAACAGAAAATTGGAAAAGTTTCAGAACAAAAAAAAAGAGACAGCAGCCAACTGGGCCAACCCGGAGCAAAAGGCCCAGGCCAGCCCAGCGATCCAACCCGCAGCAGCCCACCCGAATCACTCCCTCTCTCTCCCCTTTTTCTTTTTCTTTTTCTTTTTCTTCCGCGCTGACAACCGGGACCCACCGGTCAGGTTCATCTCCCCCAACCGCCCCCCCATCCCTGGAACCGCCACCCCGCTTCCTCCCCATTCTCCCCCGCGCGACCCAGAGGCCGAACGGCAACCACAGCATTCTCTCTCTATTCCCCAAGTCCTCCTCTCCAGTTCCCCCTCTTTTCCCTCGCTCAAGTCGCCTCCCGTACGTCGGAATCGCTCGCCGGAAAACTTCCAGTGCCGCGGCCAAATCAAGCAGTTGCCGTCGACTCCGTGCGCAAGAGGCTCTGGTTCCTAGTTATTTCCACTTCCCTCTCTCTTGTGCACCTTCTCAGACCAATTCCGTGATTTTCCCCGCAGTAAATCGAATGCAACAACGACGGCCGAAGCGCACGACGCCCAGAGACCTCCGTCCGCCTCTCGTCGTCGTTCCAGGAAGAGGTCGAGGTCGCCGACCAAGCCCACGACCTCGCCGGAGCCGTCCCCATCCCGTCCATCCCTCCTAAAGTCTCCAGGGCCACTGGAACGTGGTCGCCGTCGACCACCAGTACCACCTCGCCGGATTTCCCCTTCCGCCGGTGAGACTCCACTCCCCCTTTCTCTCGTGCCGCTCGATCTGAATCCAAGGGCCGAGATTAGAAGAGTTAACCGAATCGGTACGAGCCATTCAGAGCATGCCACGTCACCCAGTCAATCCACCCCAGTCAAACCCGGTCAAAATTGAATTCAAATTCAATTTTCAAATTGTTATTTCTGCTGAAACTTGTAAATTCAATAGAAAATAATCCACTTGGTCAAATTTTACAAATTTTATATGCATGGAATCCTTGAAAAGTGTAGAACGCAAATATGCAAGAATATCACTTAGGTTCTGTACAAAGTTTTGAAATGAAAATAAAATGGCACAAATGGTTTATAAACACCATTTAATTCATAACTTTTGTTCTGTAGGTCCAATTGCTACAAATTTGTAGTCTATGGATTCCTCAGAACATGTAGAACAATTTGGAACCAAAACATTTCAAACTTGAAACGTGCACACACTTTCTACTATTAAATTTAACCAAATCATTATTTTGATCATTATTTGAATTCTGAAAATGAGTTTAGAGTGAAACCACTTGCAGTAGCTTTGTGTTACTGTCCTCTATCCAGTAGCATCACTATACAAAATTATTGAATCACCTTATAAATATTCAAATTTAAACATGAGAATTTGAGTATTTTCATCATAAGATTAATTCTATATTTCTTACCAAAGTAAATCCTTATATAAAAGTGAATCATATAACCATATCAATATATCCCTATCATATTGACTCCTAACCATGACCCATGGTCATACTTGATCTTGCTGACCTATTTCACAAGACTGATCTTACACTAGAGTGTTGAGTAAATAGTAATATACTTCAATTAGGGTTTCCTTTGATACTTGTGTATGGCACACTCTAACCCATATCACACTTATTCTAAACCATCCTAATCCATTATCATCTCTGATCCAAAATCAAAATTAGTTGATCAACCCTAGTTCAAGTTAATCCTTTGGTCCAAGCAAATCTTGTGGCCAAGAAGCCACCATCAATCTAAATAACTTTCATACCTATTAAACCCCAAGCTAACTTAACCTTGACCTATATTGAACTATTCAATTCACAAAAAGAGTTAATTGAGTAATTCAATGTATCACTAATACCTACCCAAGCCTATGTGTAACTATACTATTATGGGTAAGTGTTGTCACACTCTATTCATCAGTGTTTTGATGCACTATTCTATACTCATGTGAATCTATCCACATGAGTCATCTCTACACTCTATCCTTGCTTGTTGCCAAGCACAAGTTTATTATCACTACATTGTAATCTTGGAGGATCAATCCTTTCCAATCATTTGACCTTCTCATCCAAACTCTCAATCCATATATTGTAAGCCAAGTTTCAAGCCATATACTTCTCATCACAAAATCATAAGAAATTCAAAATGTTGAACCAATCCATTTCAATTGTTTGCATTGCTTGATCTTGTTTGTCTTGGTCCAGTGTGTTTATGATTGTGAACTTCTATTGCTATAGATTGAAAGGATAGAACGTGTCTTGTTGAAAGAAGTGAAAGGGTTTGAACTTCAAAAAGGCAAGTGACACACATGCTTCTACCTATCTTTTTATTATATGCATTAGTGGTTTCAATACT
Organism: Dactylis glomerata; assembly: GCA_007115705.1. NCBI lineage: Eukaryota > Viridiplantae > Streptophyta > Magnoliopsida > Poales > Poaceae > Dactylis > Dactylis glomerata. Next base: position 952,047 of record QXEO01000065.1, read on the forward strand.
ATGCATGTTATGAAATTTTCAAAGTGGTTTATGAAATGCTTAGCTCCTAGTAGTGTGTAGCTATCCCTTAAACCCCACTTGTTAGGATTGCAAACTACTATGGAAAATGATGCCATGCTCGTTTTGAAGTGATATGAAAAATTAAACTTCAACCCAATGAAACACCTGGGTGGATTGGTTTGATGACGAAGGCGATGTTGAGTGGCTACCCAGGGCTACACACCTGGCTTTCAACCCAGGATTTGTGTAGTTGTCTTCGCCTGGGCGCTCACTTGTGGATTGCCACCCAGGAACAAAGAGACTACCATGTCTTCCTTGCTTAGAGTACTTCCAGTGCAGCCTTATGACAATATGGGCTCTGTCTTGACTGATTAGATGTGAGAGTGCAACTTGTGTGCAAGAAGATGGCTGGTAGTTGAATTGTAGGTTGGGAACGGATATTGCCAGTTGGTTGCTCTCTCCTTCTAAAAGGTCTCGTCTCATTTTATGTATGGGCGTAAAATGAGTCTTAAGGTGAAAGTGCACAACCCCTGCAGGGTGTCAAACTAATCGATTAGCCGTGTCCTCGGTTATGGACAATTGAGTCTCTAGACATGGAATGTACGGAAGAGTCTCATCACCATTTCTGAATGAAATAAAATTGTTTAGAAACAATTAGGACAGGGACTACTCAGGACTACACACCTGGCTATCAACCCAGGATTTGTGTGGTTGTCTTCGCCTGAGGGTTATCCTGGTTTTGTTGAGTTACTACCCAGGACCACATACCCTGCAAGTGTGTGGTTGTCTTCGCCTGGGGGTTATCTTGACCTCAAAAGTCTTCAATGATTAAAAAGTTTTGATTTGGAAAATGATAGGATAAAACTTGCTTTGTGCAAATCAGCCAAAAGCTCCACCAACCAAATATCATGTAGATAGCTCTTTCACAACAGCCACCAAATATGTGTCATTTGCCAGTACATCATTGTATTGACCCCCATTCATGGGGCTGCATATTCAAATGTGCAGGTTTTCAGAAAAGGATCGTTAGTAGGATCTCGAGACTACATTCCAACATGTCTGCCTGTAGCATGTGATGAAGATGGAGGCTCATTGTCACTTTGTTTTCCGCTGTGTTTCTGTAAGGTTTGAGACTTATGTAACTGGATCTGCGATGTAATATTTGACACTATTGCAATGATCACTATATTTTGTACCGTGGTGCTATCAGAGATCCAGGGAATAGCACTTAACACAGGTGTTCCACCTTAGATCAAAGGTGGGGCGTTACAAAATGGTATCAGAGCATAGTGTTGCCTGTAGGATCGAGACCCTAGGTTTGGAATTAGAAACAGGAAGACCCTAGGATTAAAAAAAATCTATCTCATCTTGCTTCTGTTTACAAAAAAAGGGTTTGCATTTTGAACTCCTTGTATTCTCTCCTTTTTCCTTTTCGAATGTTTTATTTTGCTTTAGATGACCCAACATGATGTACTACGTGGAAGGCCAATGAAGAACTTGAAGAAATGCGGATGTGAAGTTTGCCCAACACCAAAGATACATTGAGGAAGAGGAAATGAGAACCTATGACAAGGAAGATAGTAATAGACTAGACCACCAATATTCTAGTTTATAGAACCAACGATGTTGTGATAATTTAATGATCATACCAAGTTGGGGTATGACCATACTAGATTATTAGTGTTTGACCTAGTTTGCTTGATGTGATGAATGATTGTTAGATGTTGTTTGTAAGATGAATTGCCTTGATCTGCTGTGTTTTGGGTAGGAATTTTTCTTTAGCTCCCTTCTATCTATTCTCAACTTCATCCCAATCCCAAACAAGTGTTTTCTAGACAATTCTCTGTGAAGACAGCAACATTATTGGCTCCATCTAAGATGTTCGGTCTTCAAGGAGGAGAAGCATACAACATGGGATGGCAAACTAAAGGATCTGCAAGCTAAGAGTTAATGCCATACGGCAGAGTTTATGCAAAACCCTAGCTAAGGAACGATAGTTTTGTTTTAAAAATTTAGATTTGGAACACAAGTTTTCATTTCAAGAAATTTTTGTCAAAGCAAGTGAGGCTGACCAAGAGTTAGAATACGAGGTTTGCAAACCATGTATGAAGTAATGATTTGGGTGCAGGATGGATTGATCACCATTCCTACTACTCTTATTATTCTCTCTCATAATATTGGCTTTGTGAACCTAGAGAGACATACCTAAGAGAGACGACGTTGTTAAACTTTAACCTTAGGAGGGTAATATGTTACACCCCTTATAGTGAGCCAATGTGGCTAAAATGTAGGATTTCGATGAGCATGAATCACAAGCTTACCGTTGAAGAAGACACGTGATGGAAGGAGTCCTATCAATCTGAAGAACTCCGTTTGACCCAAAAGTGCTCACGAAGGTAGCAACCATAAGATAAAAGGACTTCAAGGATGTCAGCGAAGAGGATGAAGTGAAGATAGAAGATCACTTTAACAAGGTCCTCTGATTGACAAAAGGGTGACCCTTCAGTGTCCAAAGTAGTTCATTAAACTACATTGCTGGATAGAAGCCCCAATGGAGCAAATTTATACTCAAGCTTCCTCAAGAAATATTGGAAACCCAAGTTTGTGAATAGACACACACCTATTGGAAATGAAGAGAGATTCTAACTATAGATTCAAAGGATGAACCAGTGCCAAGTCAAATTCCATATGTGCTTACTTTGAACCAAAGACCTAGACTACCTACAAAAGTCTCTTTTAAGGGTGGTAGACACCTAAGTACTCCAAATCCTTCTACCTTTCTAGCCTCTTCAAATCTCGGGGACGAGATTTCTTTTAAGGGTGGTAGTCTGTAACATCCCAAGTTTTTATCAAAATTTGGAATTAATTTTTTTGATTTATTTGTATTGTATGAAATATCACAGGGATTTAAAACTTTTTGAGTTTATTTAAAAGGCTCAATTATAAAACTATTATAAACTTCCTAGTATTTCTTGAACAATTCCTTTGAGAAAATAAAGTTACAATATATTATTTTTGTTCTTTTATTCAAACCTATGCAAGCTACTTGCAAAGGACTACCTTCTAAAGTGATTCTATTGTCAAAAGGTTTGCATTGCAAAAGGTGATTTGAAGACAATTTGAAAATAATATTTTATAAAGTATTATCCTCTTATTTTAAAAGGATTATTTTCAAACCCTAATCCGACATTTTGCTTTATGCAAAATAAAGCATTTTGACCAATTTAAAAGGATCTTCTTGAAAATGATTTTTGGTTCATGAAAAATGCCTCATTACTGTTTTAAAATGTAGTGTTGGATTTTACAAAAATTTAGAAACTTGTTTGAATGCATTTGATATCCAAATGTTAGAGATATAAAACAATTCATAAAACAGAAAATTGGAAAAGTTTCAGAACAAAAAAAAAGAGACAGCAGCCAACTGGGCCAACCCGGAGCAAAAGACCCAGGCCAGCCCAGCGATCCAACCCGCAGCAGCCCACCCGAATCACTCCCTCTCTCTCCCCTTTTTCTTTTTCTTTTTCTTTTTCTTCCGCGCTGACAACCGGGACCCACCGGTCAGGTTCATCTCCCCCAACCGCCCCCCATCCCTGGAACCGCCACCCCGCTTCCTCCCCATTCTCCCCCGCGCGACCCAGAGGCCGAACGGCAACCACAGCATTCTCTCTCTATTCCCCAAGTCCTCCTCTCCAGTTCCCCCTCTTTTCCCTCGCTCAAGTCGCCTCCCGTACGTCGGAATCGCTCGCCGGAAAACTTCCAGTGCCGCGGCCAAATCAAGCAGTTGCCGTCGACTCCGTGCGCAAGAGGCTCTGGTTCCTAGTTATTTCCCCTTCCCTCTCTCTTGTGCACCTTCTCAGACCAATTCCGTGATTTTCCCCGCAGTAAATCGAATGCAACAACGACGGCCGAAGCGCACGACGCCCAGAGACCTCCGTCCGCCTCTCATCGTCGTTCCAGGAAGAGGTCTAGGTCGCCGACCAAGCCCACGACCTCGCCGGAGCCGTCCCCATCCCGTCCATCCCTCCTAAAGTCTCCAGGGCCACTGGAACGTCGTCGCCGTCGACCACCAGTACCGCCTCGCCGGATTTCCCCTTCCGCCGGTGAGACTCCACTCCCCCTTTCTCTCGTGCCGCTCGATCTGAATCCAAGGGCCGAGATTAGAAGAGTTAATCGAATCGGTACGAGCCATTCAGAGCATGCCACGTCACCCAGTCAATCCACCCCAGTCAAACCCGGTCAAAATTGAATTCAAATTCAATTTTCAAATTGTTATCTCTGCTGAAACTTGTAAATTCAATAGAAAATAATCCACTTGGTCAAATTTTACAAATTTTATATCCATGGAATCCTTGAAAAGTGTAGAACGCAAATATGCAAGAATATCACTTAGGTTCTGTACAAACTTTTGAAATGAAAATAAAATGGCACAAATGGTTTATAAACACCATTTAATTCATAACTTTTGTTCTGTAGGTCCAATTGCTACAAATTTGTAGTCTATGGATTCCTCAGAACATGTAGAACAATTTGGAACCAAAACATTTCAAACTTGAAACGTGCACACACTTTCTACTATTAAATTTAACCAAATCATTATTTTGATCATTATTTGAATTCTGAAAATGAGTTTAGAGTGAAACCACTTGCAGTAGCTTTGTGTTACTGTCCTCTATCCAGTAGCATCACTATCCAAAATTATTGAATCACCTTATAAATATTCAAATTTAAACATGAGAATTTGAGTATTTTCATCATAAGATTAATTCTATATTTCTTACCAAAGTAAATCCTTATATAAAAGTGAATCATATAACCATATCAATATATCCCTATCATATTGACTCCTAACCATGACCCATGGTCATACTTGATCTTGCTGACCTATTTCACAAGACTGATCTTACACTAGAGTGTTGAGTAAATAGTAATATACTTCAATTAGGGTTTCCTTTGATACTTGTGTATGGCACACTCTAACCCATATCACACTTATTCTAAACCATCCTAATCCATTATCATCTCTGATCCAAAATCAAAATTAGTTGATCAACCCTAGTTCAAGTTAATCCTTTGGTCCAAGCAAATCTTGTGGCCAAGAAGCCACCATTAATCTAAATAACTTTCATACCTATTAAACCCCAAGCTAACTTAACCTTGACCTATATTGAACTATTCAATTCACAAAAAGAGTTAATTGAGTAATTCAATGTATCACCAATACCTACCCAAGCCTATGTGTAACTATACTATTATGGGTAAGTGTTGTCACACTCTATTCATCAGTGTTTTGATGCACTATTCTATACTCATGTGAATCTATCCACATGAGTCATCTCTACACTCTATCCTTGCTTGTTGCCAAGCACAAGTTTATTATCACTACATTGTAATCTTGGAGGATCAATCCTTTCCAATCATTTGACCTTCTCATCCAAACTCTCAATCCATATATTGTAAGCCAAGTTTCAAGCCATATCTTTCTCATCACAAAATCATAAGAAATTCAAAATGTTGAACCAATCCATTTCAATTGTTTGCATTGCTTGATCTTGTTTGTCTTGGTCCAGTGTGTTTATGATTGTGAACTTCTATTGCTATAGATTGAAAGGAGAGAACGTGTCTTGTTGAAAGAAGTGAAAGGGTTTGAACTTCAAAAAGGCAAGTGACACACATGCTTCTACCTATCTTTTTATTATATGCATTAGTGGTTTCAATACTATGCATGTTATGAAATTTTCAAAGTGGTTTATGAAATGCTTAGCTCCTAGTAGTGTGTAGCTATCCCTTAAACCCCACTTGTTAGGATTGCAAACTACTATGGAAAATGATGCCATGCTCGTTTTGAAGTGATATGAAAAATTAAACTTCAACCCAATGAAACACCTGGGTGGATTGGTTTGATGACGGAGGCGATGTTGAGTGGCTACCCAGGGCTACACACCTGGCTTTCAACCCAGGATTTGTGTAGTTGTCTTCGCCTGGGCGCTCACTTGTGGATTGCCACCCAGGAACAAAGAGACTACCATGTCTTCCTTGCTTAGAGTACTTCCAGTGCAGCCTTATGACAATATGGGCTCTGCCTTGACTGATTAGATGTGAGAGTGCAACTTGTGTGCAATAAGATGGCTGGTAGTTGAATTGTAGGTTGGGAACGGATCTTGCCAGTTGGTTGCTCTCTCCTTCTAAAAGGTCTCGTCTCATTTTATGTATGGGCGTAAAATGAGTCTTAAGGTGAAAGTAAAAACCCCTGCAGGGTGTCAAACTAATCGATTAGCCGTGTCCTCGGTTATGGACAATTGAGTCTCTAGACATGGAATGTACGGAAGAGTCTCATCACCATTTCTGAATGAAATAAAATTGTTTAGAAACAATTAGGACAGGGACTACTCAGGACTACACACCTGGCTATCAACCCAGGATTTGTGTGGTTGTCTTCGCCTGAGGGTTATCCTGGTTTTGTTGAGTTACTACCCAGGACCACATACCCTGCAAGTGTGTGGTTGTCTTCGCCTGGGGGTTATCTTGACCTCAAAAGTCTTCAATGATTAAAAAGTTTTGATTTGGAAAATGATAGGATAAAACTTGCTTTGTGCAAATCAGCCAAAAGCTCCACCAACCAAATATCATGTAGATAGCTCTTTCACAACAGCCACCAAATATGTGTCATTTGCCAGTACATCATTGTATTGACCCCCATTCATGGGGCTGCATATTCAAATGTTTGTGAAACTTGGTGGGCACCCGATGGAATCGGTTAGCCATGGTTTGAGAAAGGAAAAGGTGGGGAGGAGTGATGCGTGGTGAATGACCAGCCCGTTGGGAACCCCAAGTGGAAGGTGTGATGAGTATAGCAGCTAGTTTTCCCTTAGTTAAGAAACCAAGGTTTATCATTCAGGAGAAAAGCGGGCAATTACGACTGAAGGTGATGCTTGCTAGTTTGCGACAGCTTCGGACAATTTATATATGGCGCCTCGTCCAAACTTTGCTTGCTAGCTGCAACGCGGAACCTGCACACAACACAACCAAGTACTTTGCTCCCAACTTGCGATGAGGTTGTCAATCTCACCGGTTTGCTTGAAACAAAGGTTATGAGCGTATCGAGTGGAAAACAGTAGAAGTATGCGAGTAAAGTAAACAGTGCGAGTAAACTAAATAGGTGATAGCAATATGATGGAAATAGGACCGGGGTCCACAGTTCACTAGTGGTGTCTCTCCATAAGATAAATAACACATGCTGGGTAAACAAATTACAGTTGGGCAATTGATAGAATAAAGATAAATGTGATATGTCAAGAAGATCACTACAAAATTTACTCTGGGCATTACAACAAGATACATAGACCGCCATCCAACTGCATCTATGACTAATAATCCACTCACGGGGATATCATCCGAACACCCCATGAGTATTAAGTTGCGAACAACAGATAATTGCATTAAGCAAAGTGTGTAATGTAAACAAAGCATATGCCCTTGAGCATATGAATGTTGTTTTCTCCCTAGTAGCAACAACACATCTACAACCTTAGAGGTTTTTGTCACTCCCCCAGGTTAAATAGAGGCATGAACCCACTATCGAGCATAAATACCCCCTCTTGGAGTCACTAGCAACTACTCGGCCAAGATAGCTACTAACAACGGAGAGCATGCAATATCATAAACAACATAGAGATAACAAAAGATATAATTCAGTATAGCAACTCAATCATAACACCAATATTCATAGGATCCCAACAAACCAAACATGTAGAATTACATAACGGTGATCTCAATCATATAGGGCAGCTCATGAGATCTAAACATGAAGCACATGGTGGAGAAGACAACCATCTAACTACTGCTATGGACCCATAGTCCAAGGTAGACTACTCACTCATCGCTCCGGAGGCAAGCATGGCGATGAAGAAGACCTCCAGTGGCAATTCCCCTCTCTGGCAGGGTGCCGGGAAGAGCTTCTGGACCCTCCCGATCTCGGGTCGACGACGGCGGCGGATCGCAATGTGTTTCTGGAAAATTGCTCGGGTACTTAGGTTTTTCCCGTCGGGGGGTCTTTATAGGCGAAGGGGCGATGTCAGAGGTGGAGCCAGGTGGCCTCACACCAGGGCAGCGCGGGCCAGGCCCTGGCCGCGCCGGCCTGGCGTGTGGGGCCCCTGTGGCTCCCCTCCTACTCTCCTTCGGATCTCTGGAAGCTCTCGGACAAAATAAGACTTCAGGAACTTGTTTTGTCCAATTCCGAGAATATTTCCTGTGTATCACTTCTGAAACACAAAAACAGCAGAAAACAGGGAACTGGCACTGTGGCAACTTGTTAATAGGTTAGTTCCGAAAAAATGCATAAAAGTGCCAAAAAGTGTAACGAAACATTAGGCAAATGGTGTATAAACAAGCATGGAGCATCAAAAATTATAGATACGTTGGAGACGTATCAAGCATCCCCAAGCTTAACTCCTACTCGTCCTCGAGTAGGTAAGTGATAACAAAAGAATAATTTTTGAGGTGACATGCACCTACACAATCTTGATCATATATGTAAGCATTTGTGAGCTGGGATCATAAGAACTTAAAACATGGGCATGAAAGATATAATCTTGACAATAGAAACTTAGCAACCATGTTGTAAACATGCAAATGAACACAAACAAAAGATCATGAAAATGAAACAATGAAAGTCAAACGTGTGTTCAAATCATAAGGAAAAACATACAAATGGTTTTTAGCTTGTCCTTCAAAGAGAGCAAAACATAAATGCATAGGACACCTTCAAGTTTAAGAGGGCGACTAGATACAAATAATTTGAGAACAAGTGAAACCAACAATATGAATCAATCAATGAAAACTTTGGGACAATGCACATTATACTAAGAATGACAACTTTGCTCTCTTAATGGTGCATAAAGATAGAAGGTGGTGACTCAACATAAAACTAAAAGAAAGGCCCTTCGCAGAGGGAAGCAATGATTGCAAGTTTTATAACCTTCAAAAATTATGGTACTTACTGGCTTTGAGCTCTCATTGCCCCCATCATAAGCATCTTGAATGGTTAGAGTTAATGTGAGAACAATTATGATGCATATGCTTGACAAATCATAAGTTGAAAACCTTGTGTCCCGTGAATACGAGTACCCAAACCTCATGCTACTTTACTTAGAGTCCCAAGCAAGGCTCTTGTCATTGTAAATATATGCATATCATTGAGAACCGCCAATGGGGTACCTCCGTGCCCGATGACATGGAACAAGCCCACATTAAAATGATAGGACAAGCAGACAATGAACACCTCGACATCTCTTTTATTTACCAATTGTTTAGCTTTTTATTTTGAGATGCATCGTCGAATGTCCACTATGGGTATGCTACAAATTTCCACCATGAATTATGCATGGCTTAGATTGGCGGCCCGGCGTTTCCCTAACACATATACAAACTCCATGATCCCCACAAGATTCCCAATTCATTTCACACCGCGGGCATCCATAAACAAAAGATCACGATATCAACTCAAATAAGAAGTGCAATGTTGAAAGCTTGCCCCATGACTGCATGGCTGGGCTAGTCTCCAACTTACAACTTGCAAGCATAACAACTCAACATAAGAGACCACAATGTCAAATTTTTAAGAACAGGAAAAAGTAAAGTGTGCCTTCCGGTTCGTGAGAGCTTTACTGACCGAATTTCGCATAACACTGGTAAGGGTTTAATTTGAAGAGAAAATAAAAGCAAGTCAAATTTACTTGGAATAGCAAATTGCTAGTAGGTATGTATGGTGGAAACTTTGGAAAAACTTGGTTTTTAGGAGTTGGATGCACGAGTAGAGCTCATACTCAGTACAAGGCGAGGGCTAGCAAAAGACTGGGAGCGACCAACTAAGAGAGCAATAATGGCCATAATCATGCAAAGCGACAAAGCGACATTAAAAGAAGCATAAGATGGCATCAAAAGTCAAAAACTAAATGATCATGAAGGCTATTGGCGACTTTGTAAGAGTCTAACATGTGTGAGCATGCGCCAAGTCAACCCAAATAAAGCATCAAGGAGAAAACCAAAATAATGCTTCCAAATAATTAAAACAACGCATGATTTTTTTCAAAGGCTCATTAAGCAATCTCAGTTATTTGAGACAAGTCATGCTACAGCAAAACCACTAAGCATACTATCAAAAAGACATCAAGCAAGACATGAAAAAGCCTAAGCCGCAGTCTACACAAGCTCCTTCTTGTACCACTTTTTTGCATAAAGCTTTTTCTCTTTTCCAACACCATTTGAAATTTTTTAAGACACCTCTTTTTGATGAAAACCAATAAAGATCAGAGGCAAAAATACACCTTGATGAAGAAATATGACAAGGTATGAATGCAAATCAAGGCGAAAACGAAAACCAAAAGCAGTAGCGGAAAAAGAAGAACACTCGATGAACGATAAGAGTGAAAACGGAGTGTTCTTTGCAAATGAAAACGAGTACATCTCCTCCAAAGGAAATTTGTTGGGGTCCAACCATTTATTGCAGCAAACAAAACTAAACTAACTAAGAAAACTAAAACAACTGATGCTCCAAGAAAAACACATAGTGCATGAAGCAATAAAAATATAGTGTTTTGAAAGGTGACCTGATTTTTGCCGATGAAGAAGGGGTGCCTCGGGGGCATCCCCAAGCTTTGACGCTTGTACTTCTTGGATATTTCTTGGGGTGATGCATGGGCATCCCCAAGCTTGATCTTTTGTCCATTCTTCAACTCATCTCATCATTCTCTAATCCCTACACTTGAAAACTTCCTTCATACAAAACTAAACACAAATCTATTAGCAACATTAGTGTAGCATAACATATAATCAACCTCTTTTTGCTTCAGATCTCAACCCAAAACCACCACATATATAGCACATACTACTGTATCAACTTCCCCAAAAGTTCCGTGATCAAAATAACTCAAAAGAAAGCGATAAAGCGGCAAACACAAATATTGGCAGAAATCTGTCAAAACTGAACAGCTGACAAAGGCCGAATTTTTTAGGGATTTTATGTTGCTCAAATCAAAAAGTGTTCAACTAACGAAAGTTTGGATATAACCTGGGGCATATGCACAAGAAATCGCAGGTCCAAAAGATATACAGAGAATTTATACGAATTTTTACGGTGCAGCACCGAAAACAGTTTCAGGACAGCAAAATCCCCAAATCTTACCTCACTCAAATTAGACGCTTCTCTTGGCACAACAATGAAATAAACAAGATAAGGAGCGGTCATTACAGTAGTAATGACTTCCAAGACTCAAATAAAAGAAAAAGTACTGAAAATAAAACATTGGGTTATCTCCCAAGAGTGCTTTTCTTTAACGCCTTTGAGCTAGGCGGAGAAAATTGTGAATCAAGTAATATCAATAGATGAAGCATCAAGCTCATAATTTGCTCTAAGAATAGAGTCAAAAAGTAATTTCTTCCTTTTCCTAGGGAAGTGTTCCATACCTTTCTTGAGTGGAAATTGATATTTGATGGTGCCTTCTCTCATATCAATGATAGCACCTACAGTTCGAAGAAAGGGTCTTCCCAAAATAATAGGACATGAAGCATGGCATTCAACGTACATAACAAGAAAATCAACGGGAACAAGGTTATTATTAACCACAATAAGAACATCATTAATTCTTCCCAAAGGTTTCTTCTTAGCAACATCAGCAATAGGAACATCATAATAACACTTTTCAAGCGGTGGTAAATCAAGCATGTCATAAATCTTTCTAGGCATGATAGAAATACTAGCACCTAGATCACATAAAGCATGGCAATCAAAACCATTAACATGCATATCAATGATGGGTTCCCAACCATCTTCTAGCTTCTTGGGAACAGAGGCTTTTTGCTTCAACTTTTCATCCCTATTTTTTATGAGAGCATTGGTAATATGCTTAGTAAAAGCAATATTTAAAGAACTAGCATTGGGAGTCAAAGCAAGCTTTTGCAAGAACAAAATAACTTCAGATAAATTGCATCCATCTACATCAAAATCATTAAAATAAATAGAGCTATCATCTCCCACACTCCGAAAAAATTCAGCACTCTTTTGAGAAAAAGTTTTGGCAGTTTTAGGCTTTTTAACACAAGGAGTGGGAGTTTTCTCTACACCAATCAAAGTAATAGGATTGCTAGCATTAGGAGCAACATCATTAGAGGTAGTAATGGTACATACCTTCATCTCTCTAGCCATCTCATCTTCTCTTTCCCACCTGGCATGCAATTCCGCTAACAATCTAATATTTTCATCAATTCCAACTTGAATAGCATTAGCAGTAGCAAAAACATTGTTCTCTTTCACATCATTAGGCAACACTTTTAATTTCAGAAGTTCAACATCATGAGCAAGGCTATCAACTTTAGAAGCAATAATATCAATTTTGCCTAACTTTTCCTCAACAGACTTGTTAAAAGCAGTTTGCTTACCGATGAAGTCCTTGAGCATTACCTCAAGCTCGGAGGGCGCGGCCCTAGTGTTGTTGGAGGAGTTACCATAAGAGTTACCATAACCATTACCATTGGTAGAAGGATACGGCCTATAATTGTTACTAGCAAAATTGTTCCTATAAGCATTGTTGTTAAAATTATTGTTTCTAATGAAATTCACATCAACATGCTCTTCTTGAGCAACCAAAGAGGCTAAAGGAACATTATTAGGATCAACATGAGTCCTATCATTAGCAAGCATAGCCATAATGGTATCAATCTTATCATTCAAGGAAGAGGTTTCCTCAACAGAATTTACCTTCTTACCTTGTGGAGCTCTCTCGGTGTGCCATTCGAAATAATTTACCATCATGTTGTCAAGTAGCTTTGTTGCGGCGCCCAAGGTAAGGGACATAAAAGTGCCTCCAGCAGCTGAATCAAGTAGGTTCCTCGAAGAAAAATTCAGTCCTGCATAAAAAGTTTGGACAATCATCCAAGTAGTTAGTCCATGAGTGGGGCAATTCTTTATCATAGATTTCATTCTTTCCCAAGCTTGAGCAACATGTTCATTATCAAATTGAGTAAACTTCATAATATTGCTACGCAAGGATATAATCTTAGCAGGAGGATAGTATCTACCAATAAAAGCATCCTTACACTTAGCCCATGAATCAATACTATTCTTAGTCAAAGACAGCAACCAATCTTTAGCTTTTCCTCTCAAAGAAAAAGGAAACAACTTGAGCTTAATAATATCACTTTCTACATCCTTATATTTCTGCATCTCACATAACTCAACAAAATTGTTGAGATGAGCTGCAGCATCTTCAGTACTAGCACCAGAAAATTGCTCTTTCATAACAAGGTTGAACAAAGCAGGCTTAATCTCATAAAAGTTTGCAGCAGGAGCAGGTGGTGCAATAGGAGTGCTGATAAAATCACTATTGTTCGTGCTAGTAAAGTCACACAACTTGGTGTTTTCAGGATTGGCCATTTCAGCAAAACTAAAGTAAATAAGTAAAAACAACTACCAAGGATTCTAATTTTTTTGGTTTTTTTATATAAAACGATGCAGGTAAAATAAATAAAGTAAAGCAAAACAATAACAAAGTAAAGGATGTGTGTGCAAAAGAACTCCCCTTGCAGAGGTCTTCCACTCTTCTCCCCGGCAACGACGCCAGAAAATTAGCTTGATGCGTGGTGAATGACCAGCCCGTTGGGAACCCCAAGAGGAAGGTGTGATGAGTATAGCAGCTAGTTTTCCCCCAGTTAAGAAACCAAGGTTTATTGTTCAGGAGAAAAGCGGGCAATTACGACTGAAGGTGATGCTTGCTAGTTTGCGACAGCTTCAGACAATTTATATATGGCGCCTCGTCCAAGCTTTGCTTGCTAGCTGCAACGCGGAACCTGCACACAACACAACCAAGTACTTTGCTCCCAACTTGCGATGAGGTTGTCAATCTCACCGGTTTGCTTGAAACAAAGGTTATGAGCGTATCGAGTGGAAAACAGTAGAAGTATGCGAGTAAAGTAAACAGTGCGAGTAAAGTAAACAGGTGATTGCAATATGATGGAAATAGGACCGGGGTCCACAGTTCACTAGTGGTGTCTCTCCATAAGATAAATAACACATGCTGGGTAAACAAATTACAGTTGGGCAATTGATAGAATAAAGATAAACATGATATGTCAAGAAGATCACTACGAGATTTACTCTGGGCATTACAACAAGATACATAGACCGCCATCCAACTGCATCTATGACTAATAATCCACTCACGGGGATATCATCCGAACACCCCATGAGTATTAAGTTGCGAACAACAGATAATTGCATTAAGCAAAGTGTGTAATGAAAACAAAGCATATGCCCTTGAGCATATGAATGCTGTTTTCTCCCTAGTAGCAACAGCACATCTACAACCTTAGAGGTTTCTGTCACTCCCCCAGGTTAAATAGAGGCATGAACCCACTATCGAGCATAAATACCCCCTCTTGGAGTCACTAGCAACTACTCGGCCAAGATAGCTACTAACAACGGAGAGCATGCAAGATCATAAACAATATAGAGATAACAAAAGATATAATTCAGTATAGCAACTCAATCATAACACCAATATTCATCGGATCCCAACAAACCAAACATGTAGAATTACATAACGGTGATCTCAATCATGTAGGGCAGCTCATGAGATCTAAACATGAAGCACATGGTGGAAAAGACAACCATCTAGCTACTGCTATGGACCCATAGTCCAAGGTAGACTACTCACTCATCGCTCCGGAGGCAAGCATGGCGATGAAGAAGACCTCCGGTGGCGATTCCCCTCTCTGGCAGGGTGCCGGGAAGAGCTTCTGGACCCTCCAGATCTCGGGTCGATGACGGCGGCGGATCGCGATGTGTTTCTGGAAAATCGATCGGGTACTTAGGTTTGTCCCGTCGGGGGGTCTTTATAGGCGAAGGGGCGATGTCAGAGGTGGAGCCAGGTGGCCTCACACCAGGGCGGCGCGGGCCAGGCCCTGGCCGCGCCGGCCTGGCGTGTGGGGCCCCTGTGGCTCCCCTCCTACTCTCCTTCGGATCTCTAGAAGCTCCCGGACAAAATAAGACTTTAGGAACTTGTTTCGTCCAATTCCGAGAATATTTCCTGTGTATCACTTCTTAAACACAAAAATAGCAGAAAACGGGGAACTGGCACTGTGGCAACTTGTTAATAGGTTAGTTCCGGAAAATGCATAAAAGTGCCACGAAGTGTAACGAAACATTAGGCAAATGGTGTATAAATAAGCATGGAGCATCAAAAATTATAGATACGTTGGAGACGTATCAAGGAGTGCCAAGCTATAAAAGAGCACTAATGTGCCAATTAATCAACATCTCGGAACCGCTCTCACTTGTTTAGTATGGAAGATATCAAGAACTCCGTTGCTAGTCATTGACAAAAGCAACCACCTCTCAAAATAACTTTTATCTCTGTTTTACAAATGAAAAGCTCTAGCACATGTTTAATCCCTGCTTCCCTCTGCGAAGAGCCTGTCTTTTACTTTTATGTTGAGTCAACCTATTCCCTTCTATCTCAAGCAAGCATTTGAGTTGTTATGTTTCAGTCATCCATATGTTGATCTATTTAATCATGTTTACTAACTTCTTTTGTTTAGTACAATGCTTTTATCTAAAGGAATATATCTTTGAAAGCTTTCTATGATTGCAAAAGTTTGTTTCATTGAGCATATGGTTTTTGCTATATTAGCTCTGTTTTTAAAAGGCTCTGTTCAAAAGCAATTATAGTTTTTTCATTGTTCTCTGACCAAGAACTAAGGTTTGCCACCACCAATTATAGTTTACCTTGTGCATCTTTGTTTGTGATTCTCTTTTACTTATCGCAAGTCTATATCATATAAAGGGAAGTTGCTGTCTATTATAATTTGTGCCTTGGTGAATGTGATGCTTCTTGTCTGTATTTTGGTTATCGACACTTCACTCCATAAACCTGTGGTCATGTTTACCGAGTTTAGTTTTTGCTTGGGGACAAGCGAGGTCTAAGCTTGGGGGGGGGGGTTGATACGTCCAGTTTGCATCACTATTTTGTATCATAATTTACTGTTATTCATTGATATATTTCACATTTAGAGATGATACTTATGTTGTTTCCTCTGTTTTTACATGTTTGATGATCATTGGAGGATTTGCTGCCGGAGTCAGGATTCTGCTGGAAAAAGGACTGTCAAGACACCATATTTCGGAAGATCAGGAAATTCCAGAAAAATACCAGAAAATTATATTTTACCAGAAGACTGAAGAAGCCAGAAGGAGGAGTCGAGAGGAGCCACAGGGCAGGCTCACACATAGGGGGTGCGGCCTGACCCCTAGTCGTGCTGGCCTATTGTGTGGCTGCCCTAGCCCACTTCTGCCATCACCCCTTCACGTATTTCATTGTCCCCGAAAACCTAAGTCAGGCGGGGCTCAGAGATAGACACCGCCGCCTCTGCGGGGCGGAAAACACCAGAGAGAGAAAAGCTCTCCGGCAGGCAGAAATCTGCCGGGGAAATTCCTTCCCGGAGAGGGGAGATCACCGCCATCGTCATCATCATCGCGCTGGACTTCATCGGGATCATCATCACCATCATCCTCATCACCAGCACCTTCATCTCCACCATCACCACGCCATCCCGCTGTAATATCTTGAGTTGAATCTTGTCAAATTCTTAGGGGAAACTTTCTCGGTGTTGATTACTCTTGTGGTTGATGCTATTGAGTGGAACCGTTGAATTAAGGTTTATGTTCAGATTGTTATTTACCATTATTTCACCTCTGATCATGATCCATATGATGTCTTGTGAGTAGTTCGTTTAGTTCTTGAGGACATGGGAGAAGTCAAGTCGTTAGTAGTGGAATTATGTTGAGTAATATTTAATGGTTTGATATTTATTTGTTGTGGTGCTATTTCACTAGTGGTGTCATGTGAACGTCGACTACATGATACTTCACCATTTATGGGCCTAGTGAGATGCATTGTGTATTTGGCTACCAATTGTGGGGTTGCTGGAGTGACAGAAACCTAAACCTCCGTTGGGAAACCATTGCACCAGGGAGCGTAGGATCTTAGAGTTTAAGGCTGTAGTTAGATTTATCTTAATTACATTCTTGTATTTGCGGATGCTTGCAAGGGGTATAATCACAAGTGTGTATTTATCCTAGTAAGGGTAGTGCGCTAGCACAGGTTCACCCCCATAACACTTATCAAACCAATAAAGATTATTTAGCGGCATGAAGCGAAAGCACTTGACAGAAACTCGAGAACGTTTGGTCATCATAAGTTACACAACCGGCTTGTCCTTTGCTCTAGAAAGGATTGGGCCACTTGCAGCAATTATTATTACTGTCTCTTATTTACTCGTCCTTTATTTATTTGCATTACCAAATACCCCTGAAAACCCTTTTGCTTGTATTTACAGTGAATCCTTGATCAAAACCACTTGTCAACACCTTCTGCTCCTCGTTGGGTTTGACACTCTTATTTATCGAAAGTACTATGATACACCCCCTATACTTGTGGGTCATCATTGAGCTTAACGGCGTTGAGTAAGTGTCTATACTAATTTTGAACATGTAATTTCATTATTGGCATGTACTAATGTTTGATTATTATGCAGCAATTGGATCGTTCCACAGGGGGGCCCGACTTCCTAATGGCTTGCTTGGAGCTGCCATTAGGATGTATTGGCCGGGCTTGTACACAGTGGTCCCCGGCGGCGTGCCTAAGCTTGCCCTCCATTGGGCAGACTATGAGGCCACAGATTGTGTTGGCTTTGGGAAAGCTTCTGATGCGGTGATCACCAAGTTTTGGGTAAGTACCTATACTTTATGAATTCCATTCATAGTTCATGACCTCACCATGCTAGCCCATGACCCTCACAAATTTTTATGCATGATGTACAGAAGTGGCACAGGGTGCTTCCAGAGCATCAGGAGTTGGCGAACGCGACTTTGCGGAGGGCGTGTCAGAAGCTGACATGCCAGCAGTTCTACAATCAGAAGCACACGTCCATGAACCACTACTTGGCTGAGAAGCTGGGCAGGACGATGACGAAGCATGAGCTTATCAATGATCCGCCTCCGATGTTGCTAGATGATTTTGTATCGGTAAGTAAATTGTCAATGTGCTTTCAAGTTACAATGGCATTATCTGCTCCTCAACTGACTCCGTATGTTCATTTTTTAGGTTCGCCCCTTGTGGGCCGATGAGAAAGATGTCGTCGTGGTGAAACAAAATATGCCATAGGATGGCTTAAATGGGGGCCGAACTAGATGCTGGAGGATTCGGGAGAGGGGAACGAGCTAAAAAGCACGACAGAAAGGAACACAGATCTACCCAGGTTCGGGGCTCTCGTAGGGAGATAACACCCCTACTCCTGCTCTACTGGTTTTATATTTGGAACGATGGAGTATACAACAATGGTCCTTCCGAGCTCTCTGCTAGAGGAGGAAGATGAACTACTAAGTGTAGGAACACAGAGTGACCAACCCCTTGCTAGGGCTCCCTATGCCACCTTATATAGTGGTGGCCAGGGTTACAACGGTCATATAAGACCAGAAGACACAAACTACACTCCAAACAGGACTTGCTGACGAAGGCAGAGACCCTTGACTTCTTCCCTGATTGCTCTCGATGGGACTCCATATCCCTGTACCTTGTACCTCTTGAACTGTGACCTTACCTCCGTGAGGTAAGAGCTGTACTTGTGCACAGTGAGGGTAGGTAACCTCTACTGTGCACCCTGCCATCACACTCTGCTACCATGCTTGGATGTTTTCTTCCTTGATTGTCGGGATGTGACACCTGGGTTGACTTAAGTATCCCGGATATGACCGTTGGCCATATCCGGGACATATATGCCGGACCAACGACCTATGAAAGTCGGGTAATCCGGCCTCCCTGTCCCTGCACCACACATCAAAATTGATATGCCGGCATATCCAAGTATATGCCGGCACTCCTCAGTTAGTATCCCGGTTAATCCGGCATATCCGCACCATACATATATATGCCGGCCTGGCCAATGCTCCTATATTCTGGCCAGGCCCTTCCTTGGTCAACCGGCATTAACTCAACCATGGACCTTGTATCTTTCTAGCCTCTCGACCCTACCGGGGGTCATCCCCCCGACAAAAGAGGAGGCATGGAAGGAGCTTGCCCTGAGGTGGATGGGGAAGAACGAGGCCTTCAATGATGTGAGCTCGCGGAACAAGGCAAACCGCGGCACCGAGGGAACACACAATGCGGGCAACAGGAACCATGATCGCTTCAAGGCAAAGATGGTATTTATTTAACCTCAAACAAGTTGTATTTATTTCCCCTCATGTACCTACTTGATAACCGTTACATCTCTTTCGCGATGCAGTTTCGTGAGACTGGCGTGATGCCCACCGACATGCAAGTGTGGCTGGCGATGAGGCTTGCGCCTCCCGACCTTAGTGAGCCTCAGCCTGTGCTCCCTCTGTTCTACGACAACACCGCGGAGGACTTCTCTTCGTAGTCGAGTACTTTGTAGGGTTTCCATCCAGAGGTGGATGACCCTGCGGCGGTCGAGGTTGAAGAGACTTCGGTGATCGTCTCGGGGCGTGGCCGGCAGCATGGCCGTTACCGCATTCTTAATGCGGTGATCCAGCCTACCACGACCCTCACGCGTGTGAAAGCTACCCTCACCGCCGACTGCCCCTCTGTCCCATGATACGTCTCCAACGTATCTATAATTTTTGATGCTCCATGCTTGTTTTTACACCATTTGCCTAATGTTTCATTACACTTCGTGGCACTTTTATGCATTTTCCGGAACTAACCTATTAACAAGTCGCCACAGTGCCAGTTCCCTGTTTTCTGGTGTTTTTGTGTTTCAGAAAAGCTACACAGGAAATATTCTCGGAATTGGACGAAACCAAAGCCAGTCGTCCAGATATTTCACGGAGCTTCCAGAGAACCGAAGAGGAGACAGAGTGGGGCCACGAGGGGCCCTCACACCAGGGCGGCGCGACCCAGCCCTTGGCCACGCCCCCTATGTGTGAGGCCGCCTCGGTCCACTCCCGACGATGCCCCTTCGCCTATAAAGACCCCTCGACGGGAAAAACCTAAGGACCCGATCAATTTTCCAGAAACACATCGCGATCCACCGCCATCGTCAACCCGAGATCGGGAGGGTCCAGAAGCTCTTCCCGGCACCCTACCGGAGAGGGGAATCGCCACCGGAGGTCTTCTTCATCGCCATGCTTGCCTCCGGAGCGATGAGTGAGTAGTCTACCTTGGACTATGGGTCCATAGCATTAGCTAGATGGTTGTCCTCTCCACCATGTGCTTCATGTTTAGATCTCATGAGCTGCCCTACATGATTGAGATCACCGTTATGTAATTCTACATGTTTGGTTTGTTGGGATCCGATGAATATTGGTGTTATGATTGAGTTGCTATACTGAAATATATCTTATGTTATCTCTATGTTGTTTATGATCTTGCATGCTCTCTGTTGTTAGTAGCTATCTTGGCCGAGTAGTTGCTAGTGACTCCAAGAGGGGATATTTATGCTCGATAGTTGGGTTCATGCCTCTATTTAATCTGGGGGAGTGACAGAAACCTCTAAGGTTATAGATGTGCTATTGCCACTAGGGAGAAAACAACATTCATATGCTCGAGGGCATATGCTTTGTTTACATAACACACTTTGCTTAATGCAATTATCTGTTGTTCGCAACTTAATACTCATGGGGTGTTCGGATGATATCCCCATGGGTGGATTATTAGTCATAGATGCAGTTGGATGGCGGTCTATGTATTTTGTTGTAATGCCCAGAGTAAATCGCATAGTGATCTTCTTGACATATCACGTTATCTTTATTCTAACAATTGCCCAACTGTAATTTGTTTACCCAGTGACGAGGGTTAACTCGACAAATGTCCTAGATGAAGGACTTAGGATCGGGGAGATACGGCGTCTGATGATCTCGAAGGTAAGGTTAGTCAAAATAGGTGTATATCGAAAGTAAACTTGGGTGTTGAACCTGGCTTGCTTTCAATCTGCCCTGCACCGTCCCCTCCTGGCCCCTATATATAGGTGGCCAGGTCTCAAGGATCGGGTAGGGTCCGATACAGATTACAATATCGACATACGGTAAGAACTCATATCTCGACTATCATTACAATTGGGCCTAGCTTAACGGGCCTCAGGGGTACTCAACTAGCGGGCTCTATCAGCTGTACCCTTGTCAGTAGCCCCTGAGATTCTACCAGAATTGCAGATTCAGGTTGAATCTCTAATCTTTAAATCTTCGACTTGATCAGCTCTTCGACTTCTTCATATCTTCAAATCTTCGACTTGGTCTTTCGACTTATTTTCATGATAATAGTTTGCAAGGGGTTTTGATGAACAAGCCTGACAACTCTGACGGATCAAGAGATCAGTTAACTGCCGGAACAGATACTTGCCACCTACTTCAAATTCAATCCCCTTGGATTTGAATTCGGGATACCGGTCAAACCCACTCTTTTGCCGCATTTAGGACTTACAAAGAATGAGTCCCAGTGATTCTCAGGGTACCCAGTGCGTCCACCAGGATTTTCTTCACATCGTAGACACGGATACATACCAGCAGAGCGCATCCATGTGCGTATACTAGGCCACACAGGACAGATCCCGGGGTCTTACCTTCGTGATAAATCACGGCATTCGAGTTTCGTTGCGATAACGCAACTCGAGAATCACATGTCACTGTCTTATTTGACTGAAAATATTCGGGTTATACAACCATAAAAACTCGCTCCCGATGGGAGTAACAATGCTCCACCGCATACTCTTTCACTTCCCATGCACTAGTGCTTGCCAATAAACATCGTCGGGTGCGCGCTCAGCGCTCCCGATGGGAGTAGCCCCCGAGGCTATAGTCGAACAAAACTTTTTTCGAGTATAGGCTCAAATATAGTATACTTCATCATCATGCTTCAACTCGAAAACTTTAGCGATAATTTTCGTCGGGTGCGCGTTCAGCGCTCCCGATGGTAGTAGCCCCCAAGGCTATAGTCGAATGTTGTCGGGTATAGTCTTCTTGGTTTTTGTATTGTCGGCGCCAACCTTGTTTGCTCTTTTCTATCATCTTTATATTTGATAGTCGCCATATTTGATACTCGCCGATTACATGCATCTGTTGAATTGATCTCCAATCTTTCATCTTCTTCGTGACGTCAGTGGCCAAATTTAGCTATACGTCATCTTTACTGAACGCGTACCATTTCATGGGTAGCGCGGTAATTTTTGTATTTCTCTACCCGTTAGTGGGCTGCCGCTTCCGCTTCTTTCGCCATGTCTCAGCCCACGTTCCTTCACCAAGAAGGTATATAAAGGGATAGTGGGGATTTGTACTATTTACCAGTTCTTTCTCTCCGCCGCCGCCGCCATTATCGATCTCTGCTTTCTTCTCCTCTCGTGCATAGCCCCCAGGCGCGGATTGGTAGATGCGCGTGAAGCACCTTGCGACCAAGAACACCATGGCTAAGGGAAAGACAACCTCCGCGACTAGCTGGGTGTCCACTGCCATCGTGCAGAAGGAGGTGGAGAAGGCCAGGATGGACGGCCTCATCTCCAGCAGCGACTCCATTAAGTTCCCCAACACCGAGCGGATCCTGCAGCCCCCGAGCGGTTATCGGGTAATGTTCCTTGCCTTTCTCTTCCGCGGACTTTCTCTTCCTGCCCACGAGTTTCTTCGCGGGCTTCTCTTTGTTTATGGTGTGCAGCTTCACCAGCTCACACCTAACTCCATCCTCCATATCGCTTGCTTTGTGACTCTTTGCGAGTCATTCCTGGGCATTGAGCCCCACTTTCTTCTTTTGGAGGTCAATCTTCCGGCTTCGCCCCAACGTTGCTTTATCCAGAAAACCCGAACTGGGCGGTGTCGTTGTCTCTGTGCGCCCTGAGGCGCAATATCTCGAATTTTCCATGTCTGCATCTGTCCAAGGGTGGAGGACAAAATGGTTCTACATCAAAGACCGTAAGGCCTCCCCTGAAGACGAATATGGTCTAGCCCCCTTCGATGCCTCCAAGGAGCTGAAGAAATTGGCATCGTGGGATTCGCCTCCCTCAGATGCTGAAATGGAACAAATTGCTCCTCTACTGACTCACATTCAAGCTCTGAAAGGAGGTAAAGGAGGCGCATTGTCGGGTATTCAGCTCATGGCGTTCTTTGTGCAACGTCGAGTTCAACCCCTGCAGCATCGCCTTACCAAACTTTGGAGCTACTCTGGCTTGGAGGATCCTTCTCGCATCTCTGAAGATCTAATAGAGAAGCAAGATGTCGACAAGCGAGTTAGGAGCCTCACCAAGCTCACCAAGGACCATGCGGTTGCTGAATTGGCCGCTGGTTACTTCGACTCTGTGCACCCCCTACCCGAGGTATATATTTGTTTGCTTTGTATACTTTTTATTGAGTTCATCGGCTTCCAGCTGTGTTTAAACCTTGTGTCGATTTCTTCTCTGATTTATTCGTTTATAGGACCACCTGTTCCTTGTCTCACGCTCCCACCTTCCGGAGGAAGGGCCTCTTCTGGCTGATCTGGCCTCTTCTGTATCTGAAGCCCCCGAGGCTGAAGAAAATCAGGACGGAGATGATGCCGAAGAATCAGAAGAAGACACCAGCTCAACGACATCGCCTCCTCCTGCGCTCTCTGAAGACACTGGTGCGGACAAGAAGAGGAAGCGTGTTGACGACTTTACTTCTTCGAGTACCTCTTAGAGAACAACGGCTAATAAAGCCCCTATTCTAGAAGAAGATATTGAATATTTCGGCCTCCTGGCATCGTAAGTGTTCTTTCGAGTTCTGTGATTGCACCGTACTTGCCCTCTTTCTTTCGTGTTGTACATAACTTGTTTCTTCTTGTAGTGATGACGAGGAGCCGCCAAAAGATACTACGGCTGCTCGTTCGACTTCACCTATAGTTGCTGATGAGCCTTCTGCCCAAGAGACTGCGCCGAGGACCACCAGGGCTTCTGTCAAGAAGGTTCCTGTGGCCCGAGGCAACAAGCGCTCGAAGAAGGCCAAGGAAGCCGACGTTTCTCTTGAAGCCCATGAATCCGCGGTTTCCCCCGATGATGTGAGTGAATGTCCTTGACCTGTTTTCCTTGCATAGACTATGCTCTTACGCGTCCTTCTTCCCAGGCCTTGTTGAAGAGATTTGTCGCCTTGGGCACTGAATGTGCTGAGTACCTAAAGGTTGCAAAAGCTTCCGAAGGTGCGCTCAACATCCTGTCTTTACTTTCTCTCTATGCTTCTTTTTGTTGTTTATTTGACTTCCTTTCTATCTTTGCTGGACTGCAGATGCTCTAGCAACGGCCAATGCCCGCATTGCATCGCTGGAAGCCGAGCTCAGCGCTTCGCGGAAAGCCTATGATGTTGCGACCGCCGCCAAAGTAAGCGCTAAGAAGTCGCAGAAGTCAGCGCTGGTTAAGGCGAAGAAAACAGAAAAGGCTTTGGCCGATGCTAACAAAGAGCATTCTCAGCGAGAGCAAGCCGTGACAGAGCGTCTTCGCACGATGTCTGCTGCTGCTAGAGGTAAATAATCACCTTGTCCTCTTCTTCGACTTCTGTTGCATTCTTGCACTTGCTAATGCTTTCCTTTCCTTCTTTTCCTTTGTCCCCCTTTGTTGTGCAGGATTTACCGGGGTGTCTTTGTCGACTCTGCAACCGGGCGATGATCCTCTGATGACCGCGGTTAACTTACTCAAAGCAAACTGGATATCTATCCAGGAGATCTTTGAGTTGGTGATCCGCGTTCTGACGCGGATGTTCGTCGGGTTGTGGCCGAAGAAAAAGGCGGAGGTTCCGAAAGATGACTTGAAGAAACTTGCCAAAGCCTTCGATACGACTGAATACCCCATCCTCCAGCTGAAGGGTCTTTCTCTGAAGCGTGGTGCTGAGGGTGCTATCGCACTTTCTTATGCACATGGTGCAGATGTCGACTAGGAGAAGGTGAGCTCTCCTCATGGCCGCACCCGCTCTGAGTTGAAGGCTTTCTTCGAGAAGGCGAAGCTGTTGGCACCCGCCCTGGCGTCAATTATTTCTCCTTTGGCGGCTTCCGCGACATCTACTGCGCCAACTCCAGCGACGGAAGAACCCGCGCCTCCTTCAACTGTTGGCGATGAATTTACCATGCCTTCCGCTGCCATGGAGCAAAATGCTGAGGTGGCGTAGACTCGGCTTCTTTGTAGTTTTCAATTTCTGCTTTTGATGTAAAAACCTTTAGTCGCATGCAACCCGAGAACCTTAGTCAAAGGGTTGGCATTTGTGTAAATATGCTTCTTTTCTATGATATGTTGTGCTAGCTTCTGAAATGTTTCTCCTTTCTTTTCTTTTTGACTTCTAGTCTATGCACACCAATGATCCTTTGAGTCGCGATCATGCTCCTTCTTTTGCCCGCGCGTTCGACTCTAAGGTTTCATCGCCTCCTCGCCTCTGCTGTCAATGCGCGGAATATTCTTCAAAGATCGTCGGGTTACCGAGCGAAATGCGGCTCTTGAAAAGATGTCAACGGGTATCGAGACTTTGTGGTCTGATCCTCGCCGCCGCCGCGCTATTGTATTACTTTAGGACCGCGCCCAGCATATCGGCGAGTCAGGTGATGGTTGCCAAAGAGCTCTCATAACTATGCATTCTGTCATGCTTCCTCGCAATCCTCTGCCTGGAAGTTTCCCACTGCTCCTTGATACTTTCAGATCCAGTCAGCGTATTCATCGGTTGATTGAACTGAACTTAGTGGCGGGTGCCAACTTTGCTCTTGGGTGGATGCGTAAGTGGCACCCAAGGCTCAATTATAGTTCTATGTCGCTGAGATATCCTCCAGGTGGAGCTAGCCTTCGAGTACATTTGGTGAGTACCTTGTAGCCTACTCGACAAATTATAGCCAGGCTATTGCAAGAGGATGCCGCGTTTTTCCGCGAGTACCACTATTTAGATCCTTTAGGCGTAGATGATTCTGATAACCCGATGTTGTAATACTTGTGTATATGTGGAACGCGAGAGTTTCTTATTTC
This sequence comes from Dactylis glomerata, assembly GCA_007115705.1. Classification (NCBI taxonomy): domain Eukaryota; kingdom Viridiplantae; phylum Streptophyta; class Magnoliopsida; order Poales; family Poaceae; genus Dactylis; species Dactylis glomerata. Next base: position 978,042 of record QXEO01000065.1, read on the forward strand.
GCGATTGTATGTCTGAAATTTATTCTCAGAGCGTTTTTGTACGATTCGTGCGTTTGCCGCATTTTCCCTTTGAAAGACTCATAAACTCGAATATGAGGAACGTTTTGTCTTTATTATACTTGTAATGTAAGATACATGGGGTGACCCAAGAGATCCGGCCTATGACCTGTGTTCTGGATCTAGAGGGCATTGCCACTGGTATAACTCGTGGCTTTTACAGCCTTATTCTTCTACTCTACTTTGTTGTTCTTGATGCTCATACCATCGTGGCCTTTTCTTCTTCTTCTTTAACTTTGTCTTCTCCTGATGCTTCTACTCGTGGTTTCTTCGTCTCTGGCTCCACAGCATGTCCTTCGGGTAGCTTGACACCTTCCGTAGTCGTGCTTTTCACCTTCTCTGCATAGTTGGCTATCATGCCAAAGTTTTGCGCCATCTTGTGGAACTCCTTGTCGCAGAGGTCTGAAACCTCAAAGCTTCCCTTTACTGTGATGATTCCCCTTGGTCCTGGCATCTTGAGTACTAGATATGTATAGTGAGGTACTGCCATGAATCGCGAAAACGCGGGTCGCCCGAGGATCGCATGATACTGAGATGGCCAGTCCATGACTTCGAAGTCTAGCTTTTCTCTTCTGTAGTTTTGTCGGTTGCCGACGCAAACATTGAGTGCTATCTGCCCTAGTGGATAATTGGCACTTCCTGGTACGATTCCATGGAAGGAACAGTCTGTTGGCTTCAGGAACTCTAGTGATATATGCATTGCTCTGAGCGTTTTTGCATATATCAAATTAATTCCGCTTCCTGCGTCCATGAATATTCTGTCGACATCCTATGCGCCGATTTGAGCTTTGAGTACCAAGGGCGCGTTTCCCGGCCAAGGTACTGTTATAGGCTGATCTTCCCTGTTGAACTCGATTGGTTGTTCTGACCAGTGTAGATATTCTGTTGTAGCTAGAGGTGAAGTGACTGCTAGATTGACTTGTCGAGTAATACTTTTTTCCTCTTTGTTCGACTTGGGCACGGGTTGTATCATTGCTGTGATGTGTCCCTTAGATGGAACGTACCCTTCGTCGTCATCATGTCCCTGGTTTGGCTGGTCTTGTCCTTGAGGGGCTCCATTGTTCCCTTGTTGATTTGTGGGAGGTTTGCTGCTTCCTTCGTATCCTTGTCGCCTTGCTTCAGTTTGCTTATTTAATGCTGCCTCTTGTAGCTTCAAGAATGTTGTGCAATCTTTCATTGCATGCCTGGATACTCGCTTTCCATCGACGAACGCTGAGTGTATATGACAAGGCCCGTTTAGCATGTCTTCTGGCGACGGGTTATAATCTCTGGATTCTCTTGTGGGAAACTTTTTATAGTCCTCTTTCCCGTAGCTTCGATATCCCGAGCTTCTGCGATCGCTTCCCTGATAGCTGTTGTCCTTATATCCCGCGGCTACTTGGCTGTGGGAGCCATAGTTGTCGTAATTGCGGGACCATCTTCTTTGACTTCCATATCTGTTTCTTCTATCGTCCTCTGGGGATCATGTCCGCTTGTTGTTGCATGCGTCTTCTCCGTCTTCAAATCTGTTTGCTACGTCCATGAGGTCTGACACTGTTTTCGGCTTAATTCTGCCCATCTCTTCGACTAGGTCTCTTCGCCTTAATCCAATTATGAACGCGTCTATTGCTCTTTCGTCTGAAACTTCAACTGCTGAGTTTTTTATAAGACTCCATCTTTGGATGTATGCCCGTAAGGTTTCGTCGCGTTGTTGCACACACGCTTTGACTTCTTCTATTGATGCCGACCGCTTGTATGTCGACCTGAAGTTGCTTGTGAATTGCTTTGTGAGGTCTTCCCAGCTTCCAATAGTTTCTTTCTCTAGTTTGCTCAACCATGACCTTGCTGTGCCGGTGAGGTGTAGTTGCAAACTTTGCATTGTTGTTTCTTTGGTTCCTCCCAATATTTGTACTGCTTGCAGATAGTCTGAGAGCCATGATTGTGGTTCCTGTGATCCGTCGTACTTTTGTTGATCATGAGGTAATTTGAACCCCTTGGCTACTGGTGTAGTGCGAACCCTGCGGGTAAAGCACGATGCTCCCATCTCCTTTTCGTCGTCTTCATAGTCGCGCTTTCCGTTTGGAGACCAAGATCTTCGGGTTCCTCCATGTTGTCTTGGTGATGGCGATCGAGATCGTTGATTACTACTTCTGTGCTGAGGACTATTGTGACGGCGAGGTGACCTTGGCTTGTGTGCTTCCTTGTGATGATATGCTTCCTCTCCTTTTGCTGATAGCTTGTGGCCCACCATGTTTAGTCCGTTCAACGCTGCTCTATGCATGTGTTCCCTAGGATCCCCTAGACTTGGTCGAGTTGTAAGCAGATATGCTTGTGCTGCCACTAGTGCTGCTTCAGGGGTCTTTGGTACGATGTTCCCCTGCTCGTCGACCGATAGGAAGGACGAGTCAAGGTTTTTGGAGATGTTTTGCCTTTCTGAGTACTCGAGGTTTTCGTACCTTGAACCATGTCGACGATTTCTCCTTGCGTTAGTATGTGATGCGTCGCTTCGTGCTCTGCGAGCGGCGTTGCTGGCTGCGATGGCTGAGTCTTTTCTTTTTTGTATCTCTATTTTGTCCTTTGCCAGTTGCTTTGCCTGCTGCCTTAGGACATAGTGATACCATAGGAGCATGTCCTTGCTGGAATTGGATGGTATTGGTGTGCCGTTTTCCACAGCTTCCCTTATTACTTTCCATTTGTCGGCTGACAGTCAAATTTTTCCCTGGTTGTGAGGGACTCTGTTGTTTGCCCTTCTGCTAGATGATTTGCTCCTCTGTCGATATTTGCTAGGTTTAGCACTGGATTGTTGTTTTCATCAAATTCTTCTGAATTGTCTCCTACAAAGGCGAGCACCTGACATTGTTTGCCGATGTTACTATTAAAGCTTGAGAAGATTGAGTCACCATCTTTAGAAAGCTCTAACCCTGTCTTCCACGTATCTGTTGACATGTCTGAGATATCGTCGAGGCAGATCATGAGATCTTCGAGTTGGACCCCTACATCAAAATTTTCCATTGCTTCGTCGTCTTCTGCGATTTTTACTTTTTGCACTTCTCCTAAGCTGACCGGCGAGTTTACCTCGCTGGAAGAGCCTTCAGAATATTCCATCATTGCTACTGTTTCGGGCTCGCTTGCCGACAGATCTTGTTTCGTCAGATCTGAAAAGCGAGATGAACCCGATGGCCCGATGAAGATGCTTAAACTTCCGATTGTCAACTCCATCTCTTGATTTTCGTGGACTTCTGTACTGCTGTTTGCTAAAAGTGAAAAAGCCGTCGAATTCATGATTCCAACGCCCAGAGTCCCCACGGTCGGCGCCAATTGACGAGGGTTAACTTGACAAATGTCCTAGATGAAGGACTTAGGATCGGGGAGATAGGGCGTCGGATAAACTCGAAGGTAAGGTTAGTCGAAATAGGTGTATATCAAAAGTAAACTTGGGTGTTGAACCTGGCTTGCTTACAATCTGCCCTGCACCGTCCCCTCCTGGCCCCTATATATAGGTGGCCAGGTCTCAAGGATCGGGTAGGGTCCGATACAGATTACAATATCGACATACGGTAAGAACTCGTATCTCGACTATCATTACAATTGGGCCTAGCTTAACGGGCCTCAGGGGTACTCAACTAGCGGGCTCTATCAGCTATACCCTTGTCACCCAGCATGTGCTATTTATTTTACGGAGAGACACCACTAGTGAACTATGGACCCCGGTCCTATTTCCATCATATTGCTATCACCTGTTTACTTTACTCGCACTGTTTACTTTACTCGCATACTTCTACTGTTTTCCACTCGATACGCTCATACCCTTTGTTTCAAGCAAACCGGTGAGATTGACAACCTCATCGTAAGTTGGGAACAAAGTACTTGGTTGTGTTGTGTCCAGGTTCCACGTTGCTGCTCGCAAAGCAAAGCTTGGATGAGGCGCCCTATAAATTGTCCGGAGCTGTCGCGAAGCTTGCAAGCATCACCTTCAGTCGTATTGGCTTTTTCTTCTTCGAACGATAAACCTTGGTTTCTAACTGAGGGAAAAACTTGCTGCTGTGCTCATCATACCTTGCGCTTGGGGTTCCCAACTGCCTGGCCATAATCATCATCATCAACTACACGCCAGCCATCAAGTCTTTTCTGGCGCCGTTGCCGGGGAAGAAAAAGAAGACCTCTGCAAGGGGAGTTTTTCGCACGCACATCCTTTACTTTGTTTTATTGTTTTGCTTTTATTTATTTTTACTTGCATTGTTTTATATCAAAAACCCAAAAAAATTAGAATACTTGATAGTTGTTTTTACTTGTCTACTTTTAGTTTTGCTGAAATGGCTAATCCTGAAAACACCAAGTTGTGTGACTTTACTAGCATGAACAATAGTGATTTTATCTGCACTCCTATTGCGCCACCTGCTCCTACTGCAAACTTTTATGAGATTAAGCCTGCTTTATTGAACCTTGTTATGAAAGAGCAATTTTCTGGTGCCAGTACTGAAGATGCTGCAGCTCATCTCAACAATTTTGTTGAGCTATATGAGATGCAGAAATATAAGGATGTAGAAAGTGATATTATTAAGCTCAAGTTGTTTCCTTTTTCTTTGAGAGGAAAGCTAAAGATTGGTTGCTGTCTTTGACTAAGAATAGTATTGATTCATGGGCTAAGTGTAAGGATGCTTTTATTGGAAGATATTATCCTCCTGCTAAAATTATATCTTTGTGTAGCAATATTATGAAGTTTAGTCAATTTGATAATGAACATGTTGCTCAAGCTTGGGAAAGAATGAAATCTATGATAAAGAATTGCCCCACTCATGGACTGACTACTTGGATGATTGTCCAAACTTTTTATGCAGGACTGAATTTTTCTTCAAGGAACCTACTTGATTCAGCTGCTGGAGGCACTTTTCTGTCCCTTACCTTGGGCGCCTCAACAAAGCTACTTGACAACATGATGGTAAATTATTCCGAATGGCACACCGAGAGAGCTCCACAAGGTAAGAAGGTAAATTTTGTCGAGGAAACCTCTTCCTTGAGTGATAAGATTAATACCATTATGGCTATGCTTGCTAATGATAGGACTCATGTTGATCCTAATAATGTTCCTTTAGCCTCTTTGGTTCCTCAAGAAGAGCATGTTGATGTGAACTTCATTAGAAACAATAATTTTAACAACAATGCTTATAGGAACAATTTTGCTAGTAACAATTATAGGCCGTATCCTTCTACTAATGGTAATGGTTATGGTAATCCTTATGGTAATTCCTCCAACAACACTAGGGCCGCGCCCTCTGAACTTGAAGTCATGCTCAAAGACTTCATGGTAAAACAATCTGCTTTTAACAAGTCTGTTGAGGAAAAGTTAGGCAAAATTGATATTCTTGCTTCTAAAGTTGATAGCCTTGCTCATGATGTTGAACTTCTGAAATTAAAAGTGTTACCTAATGATGTGAAAGAGAACAATGTTTTTGCTACTGCTAATGCTATTCAAGTTGGAATCGATGAAAATATTAGATTGTTAGCAGAATTGCATGCTAGATGGGAAAGAGAGGAGGAGATTGCTAGGAATATGAAAGTTTGTACTATTACTACCTCTAATGATGTTGCTCCTAATGCTAGCAATCCTCTTACTTTGATTGGTGTAGAGAAAACTCCCACTCCTTGTGTTAAAAAGCCTAAAACTGCCAAAACTTTTTCTCAAAAGAGTGCTGAAATTTTTCGGAGTGTAGGAGATGATAGCTCTATTTCCTTTAATGATTTTGATGTTGATGGCTGCAATATATCTGAAGTAATTTTGTTCTTGCAAAAGCTTGCTTTGACTCCCAATGCTAGTTCTTTAAATATTGCTTTTACTAAGCATATTATCAATGCTCTCATGAAAATTAGGGATGAAAAATTGCAGCAAAAAGCTTCTATTCCAAAGAAGTTAGAAGATGGTTGGGAACCCATCATTGATATGCATGTTAATGGTTTTTATTTCCATGCTTTATGTGATCTAGGTGCTAGTATTTCTATCATGCGTAGAAAAATTTATGACATGCTTGATTTACCACCACTTGAAAAGTGTTATTATGATGTTCCTACTGCTGATGTTGCTAAGAAGAAACCTTTGGGAAGGATTAATAATGTTCTTATTATGGTTAACAATAACCTTGTTCCCGTTGATTTTCTTGTTATGGATATTGAATGCCATGCTTCATGTCCTATTATTTTGGGAAGACCCTTTCTTCGAACTGTAGGTGCCATTATTGATATGAGGGAAGGCACCATCAAATATCAATTCCCACTCAAGAAAGGTATGGAACACTTCCCTAGGAAAAGAAAGAAATTACTTTTTGACTCTATTCTTAGAGCAAATTATGAGCTTGATGCTTCATCTCTTGATATTACTTGATTCGCAATTTTCTGCGCCTAGCTCAAAGGCGTTAAAGAAAAGCACTCTTGGGAGATAACCCAATGTTTTATTTTTAGTACTTTTTCTTTTATTTGAGTCTTGGAAGTCATTACTACTGTAATTAAATCTCCTTATCATTTTTATTTCATTGTTGTGCCAAGAGAAGCCTCTAATTTGAGTGAGGTAAAGATTTGGGGATGTTGCTGTCCTGAAACTGTTTTCGGTGCTGCACCGTAAAAATTCGTTAAAATTCTCTGTATATCTATTGGACCTGTGATTTCTTGTGCATATGCCCCAGGTTATATCCAAACTTTCATTAGTTGAACACTTTTTGATTTGAGCAACAGAAAACCCCTTAAAAATTTGACCTTTGTCAGCTGTTCTGTTTTGACAGATTTCTGCCAATATTTGTGTTTGCCGCTTTATCGCTTTCTTTTTGAGTTTTTTTTTATCACGGAACTTTTGGGGAAGTTGCTACAGTAGTATATACTTTATATGTGGTGGTTTTAGGTTGAAACCTGAAGCACAAAAGTGGTTGATTATATGTTATGCCTAGACTAATGTTGCTAATAGATTTGTGTTTAGTTTTGGATGAAGGAAGTTTTCAAGTGTAGGGATTGGAGAATGATGAGATGAGTTGAAGAATGGACAAAAGCTCAAGCTTGGGGATGCCCATGCATCACCCCAAGAAATATCCAAGAAGTACAAGCATCAAAGCTTGGGGATGCCCCCGAGGCACCCCTTCTTCATCGGCAAAAATCAGGTCACCTTTCAAGACACTATATTTTTATTGCTTCATCCACTATGTGTTTTTCTTGGAGCGTCAGTTGTTTTAGTTTTTATTGTTAGTTTTGTTTTGTTTGCTGCAATAAATGGTTGGACCCCAAAAAATTTCTTTTGGAGAAGTTGCCTTGCTTTTCATTTGCCAAGAACGCTCTAGTTTTCACTCTTATCAAAAACCGAGTGTTCTTCTTTTCTGCTACTGCTTTTGGTTTTCGTTTTCACCTTGATTTGCGTTCAGATCTTCTTATATTTATTTATCAAGGTGTATTTTTGCCTCTGGACCATGCTGGTTTTCCTCAAAAGAGTTGGATTAAAAAGTTCAAATGGTGTTGGAAAAGAGAAAAAGCTTTATGCAAAAAAGTGGTACAAGAAGGAGCTTGTGTAGACTGCGGCTTAGGCTTTTTGATGTCATGCTTGATGTCTTTTTGATAGTATGCTTAGTGGTTTTGCTGTAGCATGACTTGTCTCAAATAACTGAGATTGCTTAATGAGCCTTCGAAAAAATCATGCGTTGTTTTTAATTATTTGGAAGCATTATTTTGGTTTTCTCCTTGATGCTTTATTTGGGTTGACTTGGTGCATGCTCACACATGTTAGACTCTTACAAGTCGCCAATAGCCTCTATGATCATTTAGTTTTTGACTTTTGATGTCATCTTATGCTTCTTTTAATGTTGCTTTGTCGCTTTGCATGATTATGGCCATTATTGCTCTCTTAGTTGGTCGCTCCCAGTCTTTTGCTAGCCCTCATCTTGTACTGAGTATGAGCTCTACTCGTGCATCCAACTCCTAAAAACCAAGTTTCCAAAGTGTCCACCATACATACCTACTAGCAATTTTCTATTCCAAGTAAATTTGACTTGCTTTTATTTTCTCTTCAAATTAAACTCTTACCAGTGTTATGCGAAAATTGGTCAGTAAAGCTCTCACGAACCGGAAGGCACACTTTACTTTTTCTTGTTCTTAAAAATTTGACATTGTGGTCTCTTATGTTGAGTTGTTATGCTTGCAAGTTGTAAGTTGGAGACTAGCCCAGCCATGCCGTCATGGGGCAAGCTTTCAACATTGCACTTCTTATTTGAGTTGATATCGTGATCTTTTGTTTATTGATGCCCGCGGTGTGAAATGAATTGGGAATCTTGCGGGGATCATGGAGTTTGTATATGTGTTAGGGAAACGCCTGGGCCGCCAATCTAAGCCATGCAAAATTCATGGTGGAAATTTGCAGCATACCCATGGTGGACATTCGACGACGAATCTCAAAATAAAAAGCTAAACAAATGGCAAATAAAGAGATGTCGAGGTGTTCATTGTCTGCTTGTCCTGTCATTTTGATGTGGGCTTTTTCCATGTCATCGGGCACGTAGGTACCCCGTTGGCGGTTCTCGATGATACATATATACTTACAATGACAAGAGCCTTGCTTGGGACTCTAAGTAAAGTAGCATGAGGTTTGGGTACTCGTATTCATGGGACACGAGGTTTTCGACTTATGATTTGTCAAGCATATGCATCATAATTGTTCTCGCATTAACTTTAACCATTCAAGATGCTTATGATGGGGGCAATGAGAGCTCAAAGCCGGTAAGTACCATAATTTTTGAAGGTTATAAAACTTGCAATCACTGCTTCCCTCCGCGAAGGGCCTTTCTTTTACTTTTATGTTGAGTCACCACCTTCTATCTTTATGCACCATTAAGAGAGCATAGTTGTCATTCTTAGTATAATGTGCATTGTCCCAAAGTTTTTATTGATTGATTCATATTGTTGGTTTCACTTGTTCTCAAATTATTTGTATCTAGTCGCCCTCTTAAACTTGAAGGTGTCCTATGCATTTTTGTTTTGCTCTCTATGAAGGACAAGCTGAAAACCATTTGTATGTTTTTCCTTATGATTTGAACACACGTTTGACTTTCATTGTTTCATTTTCATGATCTTTTGTTTGTGTTCATTTTCATGTTATAACATGGTTGCTAAGTTTCTTCTATCAAGATTATATCTTTCATGCCCATGTTTTAAGTTCTTTTGATCCCAGCGCACAATGCTTACATATGTGATCAAGATTGTGTAGGTGCATGTCACCTCAAAAATTATTTCTTTTGTTATCACTTACCTACTCGAGGACGAGCAGGAGTTAAGCTTGGGGATGCTGATACGTCTCCAATGTATCTATAATTTTTGATGCTCCATGCTTGTTTTTACACCATTTGCCTAATGTTTCGTTACACTTCGTGGCACTTTTATGCATTTTCCGGAACTAACCTATTAACAAGTCGCCACAGTGCCAGTTCCCTGTTTTCTGCTGTTTTTGTGTTTCAGAAAAGCTACAAAGGAAATATTCTTGGAATTGGACGAAACCAAAGCCAGTCGTCCAGAAATTTCAGAGAACCGAAGAGGAGACGGAGTGGGGCCACGAGGGGCCCTCACACCAGGGCGGCGCGGCCCTGCCCTTGGCCGCGCCCCCTATGTGTGAGGCCGCCTCAGTCCACTCCTGATTATGCCCCTTCGCCTATAAAGACCCCCTGACGGGAAAAACCTAAGGACCCGATCAATTTTCCAGAAACACATCGTGATCCGCCGCCGTCGTCGACCCAAGATCAGGAGGGTCCAGAAGCTCTGCCCGGCACCCTGCCGGAGAGGGGAATCGCCACCGAAGGTCTTCTTCATCGCCATGCTTGCCTCCGGAGCGATGAGTGAGTAGTCTACCTTGGACTATGGGTCCATAGCAGTAGCTAGATGGTTGTCCTCTCCACCATGTGCTTCATCTTTAGATCTCATGAGCTGCCCTACATGATTGAGATCACCGTTATGTAATTCTACATGATTGGTTTGTTGGGATCCGATGAATATTGGTGTTATGATTGAGTTGCTATACTGAAATATATCTTATGTTATCTCTATGTTGTTTATGATCTTGCATGCTCTCCGTTATTAGTAGCTATCTTGGCCGAGTAGTTGCTAGTGACTCCAAGATGGGGTATTTATGTTCGATAGTTGGGTTCATGCCTCTATTTAATCTGGGGGAGTGACAGAAACCTCTAAGGTTGTAGATGTGCTGTTGCCACTAGGGATAAAACAACATTCATATGCTCGAGGGCATATGCTTTGTTTACATTACACACTTTGCTTAATGCAATTATCTTTTGTTCGCAACTTAATACTCATGGGGTGTTCGGATGATATCCCCGTGGGTGGATTATTAGTCATAGATGCAGTTGGATGGCGGTCTATGTATTTTGTTGTAATGCCCAGAGTAAATCGCATAGTGATCTTCTTGACATATCACGTTATCTTTATTCTATCAATTGCCCAAATGTAATTTGTTTACCCATCATGTGCTATTTATCTTATGGAGAGACACCACTAGTGAACTATGGACCCCGGTCCTATTTCCATCATATTGCTATCACCTGTTTACTTTACTCGCATACTTCTACTATTTTCCACTCGATACGCTCATACCCTTTGTTTCAAGCAAACCGGTGAAAATGAGAAGTACTTGGTTGTGTTGTGTGCAGGTTCCACGTTGCTGCTCGCAAATCAAAGCTTGGACGAGGCGCCCTATAAATTGTCCGGAGCTGTCGCGAAGCTTGCAAGCATCACCTTCAGTCGTATTGGCTTTTTCTTCTTTGAACGATAAACCTTGGTTTCTAACTGAGGGAAAAACTTGCTGCTGTGCTCATCATACCTTGCGCTTGGGGTTCCCAACTGCCTGGCCATAATCATCATCATCAACTACACGCCAGCCATCATCCCGCCACCGCCACCTCGCAGGACTACTACACGGGTCGATGTAAGTTCTTCTCATTTTCATCATCTTTCCGACATTCATCCCTAAAATGGCTAAGTTGGCGAGAATTCATGAATTTTGACATTATAGCCTAAGTTCAAGGCGGCCTATGATGCCTACTATGCGGGATATCGGGCCGAACTAGATGCATGGGAGCAGAAGAGACGTGTCTTGGATACGTACCTCCTAGAGTCCACCGACGTAAGTTTCAAACCTTTGCAAAACAGGAGCCGTCTTGTTTTTATCCTAGCTATTTTGAACCTTTATCTCTACATTATCTGACATCCAAACTATCTTACAGGCGGTGAAAATGTTCCTTAGAACTGGAGAGCGGAGCGCGGCACTAGACTCAGAGCGGCCACCTGAGCTGAGGCCTAACCCAGTGTGCCTAAACAAGGAAGCCTTCGCTGCCCAGTACTACGCATAGACCCGGGTAAGTTCTTCTCCAATGTGCATACTTGCTCCTTCTCTATACCAACGTGCATCACAAGTTGCTAACTCTTGTTCAAAATATGTAGAGAATGGGCCGTTCTTGGAATGCCGAGTTTGGTCGTGACGGGGCCACACCGAGTACGTCACACGAGATCATGCCGGTTCATCCAAGTGCTCGTCGTACTCCTTCAGCTTCTCCTGGGTCTTCCGTTAGAGATACGATGACCGCCGCTGACGAGCGCTTTCCAAATTTCACTAGGTCAGAAATGGGGTCATCGCCGACTAGGTAGTGTGAGCGTGTGTGGGCGGTACTATGTATGCACGATGTTGGATATGTGATACTATGTATGCATGATACTATGTGTGTGATATGTGATACTATGTGTGTGATACTATGCATATGAGTGTGATAACATGATGCATTTGTATATTTGTTTTATTGCCTGCCTGCGAAATAGCCTACTAAATAACCTGCTGGAAATGAAAATTAAAAAAAATACTGCCAGGAGCTATGCCGACGGCATTGCCGTCGGGTTAGGCCTGCCAAAATGACCAAATGGCAGGGGCTAACCCGACGACAATGCCGTCGGCATAGCCCCTGGCTGCAATTTCGGGCCGAACCAGCGCGCTGATGGGCCAGCCGGCCTGCTAAGCTGAGCCGACGGCAAAGACCCTGCACGCCGTTAGCCGGCGGTGGGACCCTCGACCAGCTGAGCCGATGGCATATTTCAACCGATGGCATCCGGACGACCGTCGACGTGGGGCTGAGCCGACGGCTCCAAGCTGACCCGACGGCCTCTGAGGCTGGCCCGACGCCGGGTTACGCTGACGGGGCTACGCCGACGGCTGCCGTCGGGTCAGCCTGGCCCGACGTCCTTTGTTAGCTGACCCGACGGCCGGCGGCCGTTGGCATAGCCTATACATGCTGTAGTGCGCTAATGCAGATACCTAGTTTAGCTTCAGAGGATTGACATCATGGAGCGGAAATTCAGAAGACAGAACAATAAGAAAGGGAATGATGACACGTAGACGTAGGATTGCAGCGCTACAAAATACGGTCACTGAGGTCGCTGATACATCTCAAACATCTTATATTTACTAATTGGAGGCACCATACGAGCCACCATGTTAATTCTGAAGAAAATTAACACCTCAACCATCGGATCTATCTCTTTGTTATATCTAACCGTTAGATGTATATAATACCTAGGGGGATATACCGCCTCGCAAAACGACGGACTCTCCCGTGGGCCGTGGCAGCTGCCGAATAGAGTTTCTCGGTGATACTCATCCACCGCGTCCCTTCACCATGTCGTCCTCAATTTCTTGTCCTCACCATGGTATATGCTGCAGATCGAAGGCTACCATCCAATCTAGCATCTCACCGATGGAATTGTGTAATAAAGTTTTCATTGTCCTCAGCTTGGAGTTTCTTATCACGTTGCAATACAGGATTAGATCGGTTCTTTCCGTGCAATCACGCTGGCGGTGAAGTCAATGATGTCATATGGTGTTTCTAGCTAGGCTACCACGCCGCCGGCAATTGCCGGCGACATTGCCGCAGCGGAACAAGCTGTTCGACGCCAACCTCTGCAACAAATTAGCAGGCGGAAGTATCAGGTTTTACCTCTACGGTATTACGACTTAGAAGCCTCTCGCATACTTGAACCCTTTCTTATTTTCTATCTTCATATATCGGTGACATATTTTAGGAGTTGAGACTCCAGGTGAGGCTGGCGACATGGACTTCTACCACTACGACTGTGAACGCACTCCAAACGGGGCTCGATAAGAAGAACCTGTTGCGGGGGAAAAACCAGCAGGTACGAGGATGTGTGCTGAGTAGTGATGGCAAGGACTGAATGCACGAGAATATATGAGTCACGTCTTGGTGAGAGAGATAGACGGCTACATGCGCATTGATGTTGATTACTTCGACCCGCACCGTCTATGCCAGGTTTATGTATCCATTACAATTACTTTAAGATTTATGCATTATATCTCACGTTATTGATTTCTAATCACGTAGTGTAATATCTTTAGGCCTGACCTTACATACATATACTATTTGTTTGTATACGCATATGCATGTTTAATCAGTCATGCATGGTCAATTTCTTGAAATTGTATCGACTATCTACTTAAGAAGTTATAGCCGATAAAGGAAGATGTTTTCAGGATTTCATAATTCTGAACTGAAAACAGCTAGAAATTCCATTATTATGAGAATAAATATCAAGAAACTCTCTCACTAGACATGTAAATGTTTGGCGCTAGGACTCCATAGAGCCATATATTATAAATACATGACGTATATTTAGCTGTAAATTTTTTTTTGCACACATACAGATGCGTTCAACATATTTATATATTCTTGCTACAAAATACGGTAACTTTGTAATCTACAGTTAAGAGAACATTTATGGTATGAAAGCAAAAGGTTGATCGTTTCTTTCGACAGACATATTTAATTATCTTCTTGATGTAGAACATGAAACCAAATATTATTATATATAGAAAATTAGAGGCATCACCCTGTGATAGTTTATTCAACAAAAATAATACCATATCATATCTTTGAGTCCATGACTCAACTATAACATTTGCATGAAAAATATAATATTTCCTAACAGCTATCTCCTACATACTGATCTTGGTGGCTAAGATGAGAAATATTTGTTGAATAATTAGCAATATCAATTATTATTATATCATTCATATAATATCATGTCTAATCTCCATAATTGATCAATCTTTTAAATTACCTTTACAATAAAACGGATGCATTTAGGATTCTCATAAGGCCGCTAAATCAGATTCAATAATTATATTCTCAATACTTCAAAAGCTAAAGTTTAGACAATGGCCTACAAATTTCATGGTGCCAAATCAAGAGCAGGCGGAAACAATATACACATTTTTGCCTTATGACTCACGGTATTTACTATATTAAGTGTTCTGATATTCAAATATATATTTCAGGATATTTTAATGTATTCAAATATGTGAAAATTAATTCTCATACAAGAATAAGTAGATCATTGTGTGTATAAATATTCATGTATTTCCAACACTAGACCATGCAGGTGCACGGGCTAATGACTAGTATCTATAATTTTTGATGCTCCATGCTTGTTTATACACCATTTGCTTTGTGTTTTGTTACACTTCGTGGCATTTTTATGCATTTTCCGGAACTAACCTACTAACGAGACGCCACAGTGCCAGTTCCCTGTTTTCTGCTGTTTTTGTGTTTCAGAAAAGCTACACAGGAAATATTCTCGGAATTGGACAAAACAAAAGCCGAACCTCCTATTTTTCCCGAAACGTCAAAAAGTCGAAGATGAGACGGAGGGGGGCCAGGACCCGGCCACACCCTAGGGCGGCGCGGCCTAGCCCTGGCCCTCGCTACCAGGGGTGAGGCCGCCTGGTCCACCTCCTGATGCTGCCCTTCTGCCTATATATTCCCCTCGACAGGAAAAACCTAAAGGGCCGATCAATTTTCCACTAAACCTACTACAAGTCACCGCCGTCGTCGATGCGAGATTGGGAGGGTCCAGAAGCTCTTCCCGGTACCCTGTCGGGGAGGGGAATCCCTGCCGGAGGCCTTCTTCATCACCATGGTCGCCTCCGGAGTGATGTGTGAGTAGTCTACCTTGGACTACTGGTCCATAGCAGTAGCTAGATGGTCGTCTCCTCCACCATGTGCTTCATGTTTAGATCTTGTTGAATTATTATCTTTATGTTATCTCTATGTTGTTCATGACCTTGCATGCTCTCCATTGCTAGTAGATATCTTGGCCGAGTAGATGCTAGTGACTCCAAGAGGGAGTATTTATGCTCGATAGTTGGGTTCATGCCTCTAGTAATCTGGGGGAGTGACAGAAACCTCTAAGGTTGTAGATGTGCTGTTGCCACTAGGGAGAAAACAACAGTCTTGTGTTCAAGGACATTTGCATTGTTTACATTACGCACATTGCTTAATGCAGTTATCTGTTGTTTGCAACTTAATACTCAATGGGTGCTCGGATGACACCTTGAGAGTGGATTATTAGTCATAGATGCAATTGGATTATGGTCTATGTATTTTGTCGTAATGCCCAGAGTGAATCTCATAGTGATCCTCATGACATATGTACGCTATCTTTATTCTATCAATTGCCCAACTCCAATTTGTTTACCCAGCATGTTGTTATTTATCTTATGCAGAGACACCACTAGTGAACTATGGACCCCAGTCCAATTCTTTTACATTGCTATTACCTTTTACCATTCGATACGCTTAATCCTTTGTTTACAGCAAACCGGTGAGATTGACAACCTCATCGTAAGTTGGGGCAAAGTACTTGGTTGTATTGTGTGCAGGTTGCATGTTTCTGCTAGTGAAAAGCTACACACCGATAAGTTATCTGGCGCCATTGTCCAGAGTGTTGCAAAGCTAGCGGGTATCAACCTTCGGAAGTTGGTTCTTTCTCCTACTGGTTCGATAACCATGGTTTCACAACTGAGGGAAACTTGCTACTGTGCTCATCATAACCTTCCTCTTGCGATTTACCAAGAAGTTTTCTAGCATCAACTACACGCTAGCAAGACAGCAATCAAGCATCTTTCTGGCGCCGTTGCCGGGGATTGAAGAAGAAGACGCTTCCACATCAACTACGTGACAGAAGCATTTTTCTGGCGCCATTGCCGGGGAGACGGAAGATTTCTGCAAGGGGAGTCTCTCACTTCCAATCTTTTACATTGTTATTATTTTGCTTTATTTTATTTTTGCTTGCATCTTTTTATTGAAAATATTAAAAAATTAGTTCCTTTATAGTTGCTACTTTTACTTGCCAGCTTTTAGTTTTGCTAGAATGGGTACTCCTGAGAACACCAAGTTGTGTGATTTTACTAGCACCAAAAACAATGATTTTATCTACACTCCTATTGCGCCACCTGCTCCTGAGGCAAATTTTTATGAGATCAAACCTGCTTTGTTGAATCTTGTTATGAAAGAGCAATTTTCTGGTGCCAGTTCTGATGATGTTGCAGCTCATCTCAACAATTTTATTGAGATATGTGAGATGCAAAAGTATAAGGATGTAGATGGTGCTATTATTAAGCTTAAGTTGTTTCCTTTCTCTTTAGGAGGAAGAGCTAAGGATTGGTTGCTATCTTTGCTTAGAAATAGTATTGATTCTTGGGATAAGTGTAAGGATGCTTTTATTGGAAAATACTATCCTCCTTCTAAGATTATAGCTTTGCGAAGTGATATTATGAAGTTTAGACAGTTTGATAATGAACATGTTGCTCAAGCTTGGGAAAGAATGAAATCTATGATAAAGAATTGTCCCACTCATGGACTGACTACTTGGATGATTATCCAAACTTTTTATGCAGGACTGAATTTTTCTTCACGAAATCTATTAGATTCAGCTGCTGGAGGCACTTTTATGTCCATTACCTTGGGCGCCACAACGAAGCTTCTTGATAATATGATGGTAAATTTTTCTAAGTGGCACACCGAGAGGGCTCCACAAGGTAAGAAGATAAATTCTGTTGAGGAAACCTCTTCCTTGAGTGATAAGATTGATGCTATTATTCTTATGCTTGCTAATGATAGAGCTCATGTTGATCCTAATAATGTTCCTTTGGCCATTTTGGTTGCTCAAGAAGAGCATGTTGATGTAAACTTCATTAGAAATAATAATTTCAACAACAATGCTTATAGGAACAATTTTGCTAGCAACAATTATAGGCCGTATCCTTCTACCAATGGTAATGGTTATGGTAACTCTTATGGTAATTCCTCCAACAACACTAGGGGCGCGCCCTCCAAGCTTGAGGTCATGCTCAAGGACTTCATCGGTAAGCAAACTGCTTTTAACAAGTGTGTTGAGGAAAAGTTGGGTAAAATTGATATTCTTGCTTCTAAAGTTGATAGCCTTGCTCTTGATGTTGAACTTCTGAAACTAAAAGTGTTGCCTAATGATGTGAAAGAAATCAATACTTTGAATGACATCCAAGTTAGAATTGATGAAAATATTAGGATGTTAGCAGAATTGCATTACAGGTGGGAAAGAGAAGATGAGATGGCTATAAAGATGAAGGTATGTACTATTACCACCTCTACTGATGTTGTTTCAAATGCTAGCAATCCTCTTACTTTGATTGGTGTAGAGAAAACTCCTACTCCTTGTGCGAAAAAGTCAAAAACTGCAAAAACCTTTTCTACAAAAAGTGCTGAAATTTTTTGGAGTATGGGAGATGATAGCTCTACTACTTTTAATGATTTTGATGTTGATGGCTGCAACATATCTGAAGTTATTTTGTTCTTGCAAAAGCTTGCTTTGAGTCCTAATTCTAGTTCTATGAATGTTGCTTTTACAAAACATATTACAAATGCTCTCATGAAAATTAGGGAAGAAAAGTTGAAACAAAAGATTTCGATTCCCAAGAAGTTACAAGAGCCCATCATTGATATGAATGTTAATGGTTTTGATTTCCATGCTTTATGTGATCTATGTACTAGTATTTCTATTATGCCTAGAAAGATTTATGATATGCTTGGTTTACCACCGCTTGAAAAGTGTTATTTTGATGTTCCTCCTGCTGATGTTGCTAAGAAGAAACCTTTGGGAAGGATTAATGATGTTCTTATTATGGTTAACAATAACCTTGTTCCCGTTGATTTCCTTGTTATGGATGTTGAATGCAATGCTTCATGTCCTATTATTTTGGGAAGACCTTTTCTTCGAACTGTAGGTGACATCATTGATATGAAGTAAGGCACCATTAAATATCAATTTCCACTCAAGAAAGGTATGGAACACTTCCCTATAAAGAGGAAGAAATTACTTTTTGACTCTATTCTTAGAGCAAATTATGAACTTGATGCTTCATCGCTTGATATTACTTGATTTCCACTTTCTGCGCCTAGCTCAAAGGCGTTAAAGAAAAGCACTCTTGGGAGATAACCCATTGTTTTCTTTTCAGCACTTTTTATTTTATTTGAGTCTTGAAAGTTATTACTACTGTAATGACCTCTCCTTATCATTTTTATTTCGTTTTTGTGCCAAGAAGAACCTCTAATTTGAGGGAGGTAAGATTTGGGGAAGTTGTTGTCCTGAAACAGATTTCTGCGCTGCACCGTAAAAATTTGTGAAAATTCTCAGAATATCTTTAATCTGAAATTTCTTGTGCTTATGCCCCAGGTTATATCCAAACTTTCATTAGTTTTGCACTTTTCAATTTGAGCAACAGAAGGTCCTCGAAAAAATCGATTTGTGTCAGCTGTTCTGTTTTGACAGATTCTGCCATTATTTGTGTTTGCCTCTTGATCGCTTTCTTTTTTAGTTCTTTTGATCACGAAACTTTTGAGGAAGTTGCTACAGTAGCTTATGCTTTAATGGTTGGTATATTTGAGTTTTAAACTGAACCAAAAGGGGAGATTTATTATCATGTTTATGCTAATGTTGCTAATAGAATTGTGTGAAGTTTTGTATGAAGGAAGTTTTCAAGTGTAGGGAATGGAGAGTGATGAGATGAGATGAAGTATGGACAAAAGCTCAAGATTGGGGATGCCCATGTCACCCCAAGAAATATCCAAGAAGTACAAGCGTCAAAGCTTGGGGATGCCCCCAAGGCACCCCTTCTTCATCGGCAAAAATCAGGTCACCTTTCAACACACTATATTTTTATTGCTTCATATTCTATGCGTTTTTCTTGGAGCATCTTTACTTTTTCTTTCTTTTTCTTTTGTTTTGTTTGCTACAATAAATGGTTGGACCCCAACAAATTTAATTTGGAGAAGACATACTTCATTTTTCATTGCCAAGAACACTCTAGTTTTCACTCTTATCGTTCAATGAGTGTTCTCTTTTTCTAGAACTGCGTTTAGCTTTCGTTTTTCACCTTGATTTTTGTTCAGATCTTGTTATATCTTTGCATCAAGGTATAGAACTCTGGTCTATGTTGGTTTTCATCAAAAGAGTTGTTTCAAAAAGGTTTGAATGGTGTTGGAAAAGAGAAAAAAGTTTCATGCCTATAGTGGTACAAATGGGAGCTTGTTTAGACTGCGGCTTAGACTTTTGCATGTCATGCTTGATGTTGTTTTGATAGTATGCTTAGTTGTTTTTTTTGTAGCATGACTTGTCTCAAATGACTAAGATTGTTTAATGAGCCTTTGAAAAAATCATGCGTTGTTTTTATTATATGGGAGCATGTTATTGTGGTTTTCTCCTTTGATGCTTTATTTGGGTTGAGTTGGTGCATGCTTACAACATGTTTGACTCTTACAAAGTCGCCATAAGCCTCTATGATCATTTGGTTTTTGACTTGTGATACCACTTTATGCTTCGGTTAATGATGTTTTGTCGCTATGCATGATTATGGCCGTTATTGCTCTCTTAGTTGGTCGCTCCCAGTCTTTTGCTAGCCTTCATTTTGTACTGAGTATGAGATCTACTCGTGCATCCAACTCCCAAAAACCAAGTATTCCAATGTGTCCACTATAAATTCCTATGCATGGTATTTGCAAGCCATTCCAAGTAAATTTTCATGTGCTACCTTTCAAAAAAACATTCAAAATACTTCTCATTTTGTGACACTGTTTTCAGCTCATGGGGACGTAGTGGTCAGATTTGCTATCTTCCATATTGTTTTATTCCAAAAAGAAAAAAAAGGAAAAAAAGAAAAGAAAAAAAAGGCACTCCTTCATGATATGTGAAAGTTGGTGGGCACCCGATGGAATCGGTTAGCCATGGTTTGTGAAAGGAAAAGTGGGGAGGAGTGCCAAGCTTTATAAAAGAGCACCAAAGTGCCAATCTCTCTCTCAAAAACTTGCTTGGTATGGAAGATAGTAAGAACCCCATTGCCAGTCATTAACAAAGACAACCACCTCTCAAAACCAATTTTTATATCTCTGTTTTACAAATGAAAAGCTCTAGCACATGTTTAATCACTGCTTCCCTCTGCGAAGGGTCTTTCTTTTACTTTTATGTTGAGTCTCCACCTTCTACCTTTATGCACCGTCTAAGAGAGCATAGTTGCCATTCTGAGTTTAATGTGCATGGTCCCAAAATTTATCATTGGTTGATTCATGATTATGGTTTTGCTTGTTCTTAAATTATTTTTATCTAGTCGCCCTCTTAAACTTGAAAGTGTCCTATGCATTTTTGTTTTGCTATTCTATGAAGGACAAGCTGAAAACCACTTTGCTATGTTTTTCTATATGATTTGAACACACACTTGACTTTCAATGTTTCCTTACTCATGATCTTTTGTTTGTGTTACTTTTCTTGTTATAACATGGTTGCTAAGTTTTATTGTCAAGATTAAGTCTCTTATGCCCATGTTTTAAGTACTTTGATCTTAGCACTCAATGCTTTACATCGTTGATCAAGATTGTGATGGTGCATGTCACCTCAAAAATTATTGTTTTGTTATCACTTACCTAATCGAGGATGAGCAGGAGTTAAGCTTGGGGATGCTTGATACGTCTCAAATGTATCTATAATTTTTGATGCTATATGCTTGTTTATACACCATTTGCTTTGTGTTTTGTTAGACTTCGTGGCGTTTTTATGCATTTTCCGGAACTATCCTACTAACTAGATGCCACAGTGCCAGTTCCCTATTTTCTGCTGTTTTTGTGTTTCAGAAAAGCTACACAGGAAATATTCTTGGAATTGGATGAAACAAAAGCCGAACCTCCTATTTTTCCCGAAGCGTCGCGAAGTCCGAAGATGAGATGGAGGGGGCCCAGGACCCGGCCACACCCTAGGGCGGCGCAGCCTAGCCCTGGCCCGCGCCACCAGGGGGTGAGGCCGCCTGGTCCACCTCCTAACGCCGCCCTTCCGCCGATATATTCCTCTCGACGGGAAAAACCTAAATGCCCGATCAATTTTCCATGAAACCTATTGCAACTCGCCGCCGTTGTCGACGCGAGATCGGGAGGGTCTAGAAGCTCTTCCCGGCACCCTACCGGAGAGGGGAATCCCTGCCGAAGGCCTTCTTCATCACCATGGTCGCCTCCGGAGTGATGTGTAAGTAGTCTACCTTGGACTACGGCCTACGGGTCCATAGCAGTAGCTAGATGGTCGTCTCCTCCACCATGTGCTTCATGTTTAGATCTTGTGAGCTGCCTATCATGATCAAGATCATCTTTGTGTAATTCTACATGTTGTGTTTGTTGGGATCCAATGAGTATTGGTACTATGTCAAGTTGATGTGCTGAATTATTATCTTTATGTTATCTCAATGTTGTTTATGATCTTGCATGCTCTCCGTTGCTAGTAGATATCTTGGCTGAGTAGATGCTAGTGACTCCAAGATGGAGTATTTATGCTCGATAGTTGGGTTCATGCCTCTAGTAATCTGGGGGAGTGATAGAAACCTCTAAGGTTGTAGATGTGCTATTGCCACTAGGGAGAAAACAACATTCTTGTGTTCAAGGACATTTGCATTGTTTACATTACCCACTTTGCTTAATGCAGTTATCTGTTGTTCGCAACTTAATACTCAATGGGTGCTCGGATGACACCTCGAGAGTGGATTATTAGTCATAGATGCAGTTGGATTATGGTTTATGTATCTTGTCATAATACCCAGAGTGAATCTCATAGTGATCCTTATGAAATATGTACGCTATCTTTATTCTATTAATTGCCCAACTGTAATTTGTTTACCCAGCATGTTGTTATTTATCTTATAGAGAGACACCACTAGTGAACTATGGACCCCGGTCCAATTCTTTTACATTGCTATTACATTTTTACTTTTACTCGCTTTATTTACATTCTTGCAAACTATTATCTTTTACCACTCGATACGCTTAATTCTATGTTTAGAGCAAACCGGTGAGATTGACAACCTCATCGTAAGTTGGGGCAAAGTACTTGGTTGTGTTGTGTGCAGGTTCCACGTTGCTGCTGGTGAAAAGCTACACGCTGACAAGTTATCTGGCGCCATTGTCTGGAGTGTTGCAAAGCTAGCGGGCATTAACATTTGGAAGTGTGGTTCTTTCTCCTACTGGTTCGATAACCTTCGTTTCAGAATTGAGGGAAACTTGCTGTTGTGCTCATCATAACCTTCCTCTTGGGGTTTACCAATAAGTTTTCTAGCGTCAACTACAAGCTAGCAAGACAACAATCAGTCGTAAAATGGTAGTTGTTGCCTGCGAACTGGGGGATCAGTTCATCTCTGATACCTTTGCTTCCCAAGATGCCAATATGAGGTTATTGTGCTTGGTTGGGCGCTAAAATGAAAAAAATGCATTGGAGTGAGTTGGATAGAGGCTTGAGCGCTCGTATCTTATAAGGAGATTGAGAAGTGGAAGGTGAAGTGTATTGGATAGTACTCAATAACCATTTAATTAACAGAGATAACCTATGATGCTTGGTTTCTCACCGCTAGGAACTCAATGATAAGTGGATATTTAAGAGAGACGCACTTTGGCAAGCGGTGGGCTCTAGCAATTTATGACCATCTAAGTTGAATTAAGCAAGTTTTTTTTTGTCTGCTGTACATGTGACGCATGAGACACAAATGTACGAATAGATAATCTGCATCGAACGGCTAGAAATATGTAATTATGTGGATAGGCTGCATGAAGAGATAGACAAATTAAATAATCCTCTAGTGGGGTTTTGTTTTATAAGAAGTATAGATTTTCTCTGTAATTAGTTTGATGATGAAATTGACTAGGGGTTGCAATTGGAGCTGAATCGATTAACAATGACCCCTAACACTTTAGTTTTAAACTTCTTTTTTGTGTAGCGCCCTAAAAAGGATGGAGTAACCTGTGTTTGCTATCTTAATTGATAGTTTAGGGCCCCTCCTGCCTTCCCGAACAACAGAAAAAATCTTCTGTGAGAAATAAATTTCCAGAAATATGGCTCATGTTGGAATTATATGTGTCCTGCAACTATATTCAAAGTTATTTAAAATTATTTAATATCTAGAATACCTCATTATGGAAATATACATGTATTTGTATATAGAATTAGTCTATATATTTACTATAGAATTATTGCTTATTAAAATATACTTAAGTGTTAAGAGCTATGGTCACCGGAAACTAAGTCAAAATCACGCCGCCGTGTGGATCTGGCCATGCTCAATATTCTGCCCCCGAGATCGACCCCGCTGGGAGTGGGAACTCTGCCACCTAGTTCTCTTCTCCACCAAGATCTGTTGATCGATCCATCTTCGCCACAACACGTGTGCCGGTCACAATTGAACCACATCTGCCGAGAGACATCGATTCGTCCACGCCGGTGTTGTTCCCCGCCAGCTCGCCTCTCATCGGTCGCCTCAGCAAGTTGCAGGCCCCCCTGGACTCTTCATGTCTGCGCCCCCAAAGAACTCGCTCTTGCCGTGTGATGGCGCGGTGATGAATAGTGCTAGAGAACTTGTTGGCGTGTAATTAATGAAGTAAATGACCAACCAGTTGGATACCCCAAGAGCAAGGTGTGATGAATGTAGCAGCAAGTTTTTCCCTCAATAAGAAACCAAGGTTATCAATCCAGTAGGAGGACGAAATACGACTGAAGGTGATTCCCACTAGCTGTGTGATGCTCTAACAAGGGCGCCATTAACGATTACTTGTTAGCGCGTCTTCAACCAGTAGCAACGTGGAACCTGCACACAACACAACTAAATACTTTGTTCCCAACTTACGATGAGGTTGTCAATTTCACCGGTTTGCTTGAAACAAAGGGTATGAGCGTATCGAGTGGAAAGCAATAGTAATATGCGAGTAAAGTAAACAGTGCGAGTAAAGTAAACAGGTGATAGCAATATAAAGGAAATAGGACCGGGGTCCACAGTTCACTAGTGGTGTCTCTCCATAAGATAAAATAACACATGCTGGGTAAACAAATTACAGTTGGGCAATTGATAGAATAAAGACAACGTGCATACGATGAGAGGATCACTATGAGATTTACTCTGGGCATTACAACAAGATACATAGACCGCCATCCAACTGCATCTATGACTAATAATCCACTTGTGGCGAATCAATCCGAGAACTCCACAACTATTAAGTTGCGAACAACAGATAATTGCATTAAGCAAAGTGTGTAATGTAAACAAAGCATATGCCCTCGAGCATATGAATGTTGTTTTCCCCCTAGTAGCAACAGCACATCTACAACCTTAGAGGTTTCTGTCACTCCCCCAGATTAAATAGAGGCATGAACCCACTATCGAGCATAAATACCCCCTTTTGGAGTCACTAGCAACTACTCGGCCAAGATAGCTACTAACAACGGAGAGCATGCAAGATCATAAACATAATAGAGATAACATAAGATAATATTCAGTACATCAACTCAATCATAACACCAATATTCATCGGATCCCAACAAACACAACATGTAAAATTACATAACGGTGATCTCAATCATGTAAGGCAGCTCACAAGATCTAAACATGAAGCACATGGTGGAGAAGACAACCATCTAGCTACTGCTATGGACCCATAGTCCAAGGTAGACTACTCACTCATCACGCCGGAGGCAAGCATGGCGATGAAGAAGACCTCCGGTGGCGATTCCCCTCTCCGGCAGGGTGCCGGGAAGAGCTTCTGGACCCTCCCGATCTTCGGGTCGACAGCGGCGGCAGATCGCGATGTGTTCTGGAAAAGTGATCGGGTACTTAGGTTTTTCCCATCGAGGGGTCTTTATAGGCGAAGGGGCAACGTCAGGAGTGGGCCGAGGTGCCCTCACACATAGGGGGCGCGGCGAGGGGCCAGGCCGCGCTGCCCTGTTGTGTGGGGCCCTCGTGGCCCCACTCTGTCTCCTCTTTGGTTCTCTGGAAGCTTCGGTGAATTTCTGGATGTTCGGCTTTTGTTTTGTCCAATTCCGAGAATATTTCCTGTGTAACTTTTCTGAATCACAAAAACAGCAGAAAACAGGGAACTGGCACTCTGGCGACTTATTAATAGGTTAGTTCCGGAAAATGCATAAAAGTGCCACGAAGTGTAATGAAACACTAAGCAAATGGTGTAAAAACAAGCATGGAGCATCAAAAATTATAGATACGTTAGAGACGTATCACCGTGCCGGGTCGAGGAGAGCGGACTAGACACCCCGATCCATCTTGTCTCCAAGCTCCAAGCCTCAAAGCCATTGATGAGACAAAATCAGATAGAGAC
The DNA here is from genome assembly GCA_007115705.1 of Dactylis glomerata. Lineage (NCBI taxonomy): Eukaryota > Viridiplantae > Streptophyta > Magnoliopsida > Poales > Poaceae > Dactylis > Dactylis glomerata. The sequence goes on from QXEO01000065.1 coordinate 1,003,601, forward strand.
CTGCAACGCATCATGATCTCGGCTTCGTAAAGCTTGCAACTGCAGAATTGTTTGGCCCTATAAACCGCATAATCTAGTGCTCCTTGAATACCGAACGAGGAAGCTGAGTACATGGAAGACATACGCATCAACGCACATCTCCTCTTCGTACAAATCGTCACCCGCAGTTCAGAACCTGCAAGTTTTAGGAAATCCTGAGAGATGCCAAATGCAGAAAATAGCAAGGGGTGATTCTTAAAATAGACTTTGAAAAAGCTTATGACAAGGTGAATTGGGGTTTCCTGTTGGATTGTTGCAGACAGAAAGGTTTTAGTGAAACTTGGCTGACCTGGATTAACAAAGCTGTTTCTGGAGGGACTCTAAGTGTCAAGATAAATTACTGTGTGGAACCTTATTTTTGTAGCTATAAGGGAGTTAGACAAGGAGATCCCTTTGCCCCAACTCTGTTTAATATTGATGTTAATTGTCTATCGAAAATGATTCAGAATGTACAGCAGAACGGTTTGATTTCTGGCCTAGCTGATCAGATATTGGACAGGGGTTGTGCTATATTGCAATACATCGATGATAACATCCTCTTCATTAAAGATGACCTGGAAGGTGCTAGAAATCTGAAACTTTTGTTATATATTTTTGAGTCCATGTCTGGCTTGAAAATTAATTTTGAGAAAAGTGAAGTCCTGATGGTTCTGCCTGATGATGAAAAGCTCCAAATTTATGCTGACTTATTCAACTGCCACACTGGGTCTTGGCCGATTAAATATTAAGGCACACCTATTTGTGCAAGAAGAACAGTTGTTTCTGAGATGAATTTTGTTGAAAATAAGCTCAGAAAAGGTATAGAAGGCTGGATGAGTGGGTCCATGTCCATTGGTGGAAGAGTTACCAAAATTGATGCATGTCTTTCAAATAGTGTTGTTTATCAGATGTCTTTGAGGCTTCTGCACAAGACAAATATTGAGAACATGGAAAAACCAATCAGAGCATTTCTCTGGGCCAGCACCAGAAGAAGAAAAAAATACCATCTTGTTCCTTGGAGAATTGTCTGTATTCCCAAGACCAAAGGGGGTTTGGGACTGAAGAACCTTAGAAGGTTTAATATTAGTCTGATGTGTAAGTGGTGGTGGAAACTGGAGCATGATTCAGGTCCCTGGCAAAACTTTATGTGGAAGAAATATCTGAAAAATACTTCTGTTTTTTCTGCCAGACATAGACCCCATGAATCCCCCCTATGGGCTGATATGTTAAAAGTCAAAGATATTTATCTTAGTGGCAGATCAATGAGTGTCAGAGATGGTAGAAGAACTCACTTTTGGGGTGACAAATGGTGTGGTCAAACACCTCTCAAAGACAAATTCCCTGGCCTTTTTGCAAGTTGCAATAAGCAGGATATTACAGTTCATGAAGCTTCTCAAAAAGATTGGCATTTCGATTACAGAAGGCAATTATGTAGCGCCCTGCCTTATCAAAAGACATAACTCCTGTGTATCTGTGCCATTCCCTGGATCAGTAGATAGCACCACAGTATAAAATATAGTAATCATTGCAATAGCATTAATTTTATAACGTAAATCCAGTTACATAGGTCTTCAACCTTACGAGTACACAGCATAAAGAATAGTTGCAATGAGCCTCCATCTTCATCAAGTGCCACAGGCAGACATGTTGGAATGTAAGCTCGAGATCCTACTCCTGGTTCCTTACTCGACAATAAAACCTGCACGTTTGAATATGCAGCCCCAGAGGGGTCAGTACAACAACGTACTGGCAAATTACACATATTTAGTGGCATTTGTGAAAAGACTAAACTACATGATATTTGGCTAGTGGATCTCAAAGGCTAATTTTGCATAAAGCCAATTTTATCCTATAACTTCTCAAAATCCTTTTTATCAAAATTTTATTTATAAGGGTCAAGACAACCCCCATACATTACATACTGGCCGGTATGTAGTTTCTGGGCGAAACTTAACATAGTTTTTGAAGCAGCAGAAACCACCACCCCTCGGAGTGTATGGCCCTGAGCTTCTCCTGATTGTTGCTAGTCAAGTTTTAAAGCATTCAGAAAAGATAATGAGATTCTTCCGATCATTCCATGGCTAGAGACTCAATTGTCCATTCCGAGGACTCAGCTAATCAATTAGATTTTAACACCTTGCAAGGGTTGTGCACTTTCACCTTATCCTTCATTTTACGCCCATACATAAAATGAAACAAGACCTTTCAGAAAAAGCATTCAACCAAACTAGTCTGACCGTACCCCCTATATTTTGCTACCACCTCATGTTAGTACTCTTGGTTGAACCCTTAATCCTACTCTTTCTTGACAGAGCCCATATTGTCATAAGGCTGCACTGGAAGTACTTTAATCATGGAAGCCTTATTAATCTCTTGAATCCTGAGTGGCCATCCCGAGCAGCATCCTGAGCTACACATCTGTCCTAGCATGTGCCCCAGGACCCACCTACTTCACTTTCCATCACATACCACTCCACCCAGGTATTTCATTTTAGTTGAAGTTGTTTAATTTATTCACAAAACAACTTTTCATATGATCAAAGCATAGCATCAATATTCAGATATTTAGCATCCTACCAGGTGGTTCAGGGATAGCTACTCACTACTAGGATCTAGCACTTTGTAAACAGTTGAATATTCCACCTATCATGCATACTACTGAAAATCACTAATGCATAATAAAAGTAGGTAGAAGATATGTGTGCCACTTGCCTTTTTGAAGAATACGTTCTTTCCACTCTTCTCTCAACTAATCACGTAGCTCTTCACACAAGCTATAACACAGAAATAATAATACATAAACAAACCATACAAACACAATCAAACAAATCAAACAATTGAAAAGTGTTTGTTTAACAATTTAAATTTATTGAGATGTTATGATAGAAAGATTTGGTAAAGGATCATGAATTGTGAGATATGAATTTGAGAGCTTAGTTGGGGAAGATCATTATGATGGATGAGAATTGGCTAAACAAGACATAAGTGATGAAGCCTTTATGCTTTATTTAAGCATGAATGAGTTTTGGAATAGCTCATGTGAAATAAACCACACAAGAGTCAATTAGTGCAACAACAATGCTATTGAGTAAGTGTGACAACAATTACTCTTAAATAGTATGCATCACACTTAGGCTTTGGGTAAAGATTAGTGAACCATTACATTACTCAATTAGCACATGTGCAAATTGAATAGTTCAATACATGAAATTATGATTAAGTGGACAAGGATTGAATATAAGTGGATGGCATTAGAGAATATGGTTCAAAGGATTCATTGAACAACATGGTGTATGAACACATACTATGGTATGGGTTATAATCAACACACATTAATAAAATAGGATTTAGGTTGAGATGAATCCATATTCTACTCAAGTAGCACAATTGCAATTTGAATATATATGAATTAGACAAAATAGATTTAGATGAACAAGATATGGATCAAAGTGATGTCTAGATGATAATTGATAGCTATCTATGAACATAGGATTTACTAAAGTAGAAGGAATCATTAATTGAAAAAGAAATAGAATTAATCTATATAGGAAATACTCAAATTCTCATATTAGAACTTGAATAATTGTGAAGTGGTTTAATAAAATATGAGAGTGGTACTAGTGAATAGCTTGCAGTAAAACAAAGTCACTGCAGTTGGATTCATTCTAAAATAAGTTTTAGAATTCAAATTATGTTCAAAATAGTAATTTGGATAGATTTGCATGCACAAAGTGTGTGCACGTGTCAAATTTGAAATTTCTTGATCCTATGATGTTCTACATGATCAGAGGATTCCAAAGACTACAAATTTGTAATTTTTGGACACTTGAAACAAAAGATATGAATTAATTAAGTTAACAGAAGGGTTTGACTCAATTTGAAAATGATTTCAATTTGAGTACTGAAACTATGAAATATAAGTGCACTAATAGATTCTACATGTTCTAAGGATTCCATTGATATATTATTTGCAATTTTTCGAGTTACAGATCAAAAGATATGAATTTCCTAAGATTTGGATCAATTCTGATTTGAAATTCTATTTGAAATCTGTTTTAATCCGAGGCAGGCCACGTGGCATGTTCTAATTGAATAGTACCGGTTCGGTTGGATCTTGATTGTGAGCCATCAGATCTAAAGAGATCTGAACGCCCCAGATTAGCCGATACCCCTTTGGGTAAGTGATCTGTTAGAGGACATTGGATCCAGATCGGATGGACCAGATTTAAAGGAGAGGGACTCATCGTGGTTAGGGTTAGGGTTTCGATCACCGACGAGAAATTCCGGTGAGGACAGCTCTGGTTCGACGGATGGCGAGGCTCCAGCTGCTTCTGGTCAATGGCGACGGCAGGACGAGGTGCAGGAGGTTGCGGTGGGCTCGGAAACGTGCTCCTCCACGTCGATTGCGTCCTGTCGAGGAAGAGGGAGGCGACTGGAGTTGCAGGCGCGTCGGGTGTGCGTTAGCCTCACGGTGTTGCTACAAAACAAAGCAAGAAAAGGGGTGAGGAGGTACGCCGGAGGGAGGGGAAGAGAGTATCAGGGAGAGGGACGGGTGGCGTTCACCGACGGCGCCGGAATCGGGCGAGGAAGCTCGTAGGTACTGCGGACTCCGTCGAGGAATTTTGCCGCGGTCTTGCAATGGATTAAAGGGGAGGCAAAGGGAGATGAGGGAGGGGTCCGAGGGGTAATTATACAGGGCCGTGGTGAGTGAAAGGGGCTAGGGTTTTTGGCGAATTGCGATCGGACGGCGGAGGGGGAGTCGGGCTTGTCCAGAACTCTGTCCAGAGGAGGAAGAGAAGTCTGCCAGGTGGGGCCATCACGTCAGAGGGAGAAGGGGACGGCTGCATACCCTTTCGGGAAGAAGCCCGGGTGGGCCGTGGGCTGCTTTGGCGGCTGGGCCGAAAAGGTTCCCCGCGACCTTTTTCCTTTTTCTGATTTCTTTCTCTTTTCCTTTTCTGTTTTCTGAATTGTTTCAAATTCTTTTGCAAATTTGATTCCAATCAATTCAAACAAAGTTCTAAAATCCTCTAATATCCACTAAGAAATATGTTTTCAAAACAAAATAGGATTTTGGGTAAATCTTCATGTTTAAGCAAAGTGGCTTTGCTTACATAACATAAAATATGGATGAGGTTTTGAAAGCAACTCTTTGAAAATTGAAGAGTAATATTTGATAAAATAATAATTGAGAATTACTCTCAATCTTAATTCTGAATTACAATGTTCATAAACACTTTTGAAATTCAGTCCTTGCAAGTAACTTGCATAGGTTTTGAAATAAAGAAGAGAAATAATATTTTGATGCTTGTTCTTTCTCAAAGAAGTTCTTCATGAAGTGGTAGAAAGTTTGAAATAGGTTTTCTATTAAAGCTTTCAATAAACTCAAAAAGTTTTAAATTTCTGTGAATTTTCAATCAATGCACTCAAAACAAAAGCAAAAATTTACCCCCAAAATTTGATAAAATCTTGGGATGTTACAAATTAGCTCCTGATATCCAAATTCAGTTAGTCAGGATGAGAATTCTTTTGGATCCAATCATTTTATCAAATGGGGAGGATATTCCCATCTGGGACTGGAATAAAAATGCCCAATTTTCAGTTAAATTTGTTTATAAAGACATGTCCAACTATGGTATTGACAGATCTTTTAAAGATCTGTGGAAAGCCAAAATTCCTTTGAAGATCAAAATTTGGCTCTGGCTGATTTGGCACAATGCTATTCCTACTAAAGATACAATGACTGAGAGGGCAATTCAAAATGTCAGTTTTGTGATCAGAATGAGACTATTCATCATCTCTTCTTTTCCTGCCCAGCTGCCAAATTTGTTTGGAGCTGCGTAGCCAGGTCCATAGGTGCCCAATCTAGACCAGGAAATTTTTCTCAATTTTTCTGGTGGTTTCCTTAGTTCATTCTTGCCAGCAGGAATGTTCAAATTTTAGGGATTGCTTCCATCTGCTGGGCAATTTGGAAGCTGAGAAATAGAGCTTGTTTTGAAGGAAAGTTAATTAAATCTCCCATTGATCTAATTTTTTATGCAACTGTGTTCATGAAATATTGGGCAGGGCTTAATACTGATGCAGATCAAGAAGCTATTCGCCGAGGTGCTGATGCACTTATTAATATGGCGACGGGGTCTCAAATGGGAGCGCGCAATTCTCTCAGGATTGAAGGTGTTTGGTCTACTCGCTCTGAACAAGATGGTGATTGTAACATCCCAAGATTTTATCAAATTATGGGGGAAATTTTTGCTTTTGTTTTGCTTGAGATGTTTGAAAATTCACAAGGATTTAAAACTTTTTGAGTCTATTTGAAAGCTTTATTAGAAAACTATTTTAAAACTTTCTATTTTTTTTCTTGAAGAACTTCTTTGAGAAATATCAAGTATCAAAATACTATTTTCCATCCCTTATTCAAAACCTATGCAAGGCTCAATAGCATAGAGAGTGTTTACCAAAAGGATTCATATTTATAAAAACTAAGTTTGAAATTTAATTTCAAACATTGTCTTATAAAAGTATTTTCAACCAATTCTAAAAGGTTTATTTCTTAAACCCTAGTTTATATTTTATGTGAACAAGCAAGTCCTTCTTGCTATGTTCATGAAGCTTATTTGAAAACTTATTTTATTAAGAAAACATGTATTTTATTGGTTTAAAACGTTGTTTTGAAGATTTGAGGAATATGAAAAATTGTTTGATTTGATTTGAAGCATTTATGCAAAATATATGAAGCAAATAAGAAAATCAGAAAAAAGAAAAGAAGAAAAGAAAATAAAAATAGAAAAGGGCCCCGGGGAAGCCTTTCAGCCCAGTACCAGAAAAGGCCCACGGCCCACCCGAGCTCACCGAAACGTTACCCCTTTTCTCTCCACCTCACCCTCTGACGGCGGGACCCCACCTATCAGGGTCGACTGCTTCTTCCTCCTCTGCCAGAAACGGCACCGAGCCGACCACCGTTTAACGCCGATTAAATTCGGGGGAAACGGCGCGTGAATTACTCCCCGGTCTCTTTTAATCAGTGCGCCCCCCTCTCCTCTATAAAAGCCCCCAATTAATTCCATGTAAATCGCCCCCAGTCTGCCGTGCGAGATCTCCAACCACCGCGGCAACCTGAGAGCTCTGGCGAGCTATTGCCGGTGACTCCGGCCAACTCGAGACCTCCTGCTTCGCCCCCTAGTCCGCCTCATCGAGCTGCTCCTTCTGGTAAAAGTGTCGAGACCCAAAACCTCTTCTTACTCCCGCTTTCTTCCTCGACTGAGACCTCACCGAGCCACCCCTAACTCCGGTCGGCGTTCTCCGCTGTTCCAGGGAGCCCCACTACCAGCCGTGGTCTCCATCGTCTTCTTCTCGACGAGCTCGTCACCGTCGTTGCCTTCATCGTCTCGAGCGACCACCGGATCGCCATGCAGGTCCGCTCCCGTGCCAAAGCCTCGCCGCCGGCGACTCCTCCGGCGACTCTCAGAAACCCTAGGTGAGGATCTCCCCCGATCTAATCTAAACCGTGCATCCTCACTTAATCCTATGGTCCAGGTTCTATTCCATACCGAATCGGTATCGCCCAGTAGATTGCTGCCACGTCGCCTGCCCATCGTCGGCCCCAGTCAAACCAGTCAATTTGAAATCAAATTCGAAATTCAAATTTCAGTTTCTGTACTGATCTTGTAAAACCGATAGAAATTAATCTACTGGTCCAAATTTAACAAATGATATACCGTTGGAATCCTTAGAACATCTACAATCCATTAGTACAATAATATCTTATATTTTATGGCTTCAATTTGAAACTATTTTCAAATTGGAATCAAACCTTCTGTTAGCTTGATAAATTCATATCTTTTGAATCAAGTATCCAAAAATTTCAAATTTGTAGTCTTTGGAATCCTCTCAACTTGTAGAACATCATAGGATCAAGAAACTCCAAATTTGATACGTGCACACACTTTGTGCATTCAAATCTATCCAAATCACTAATTTGACCATATCTTGAGTTCTAAAATTTATTTTAGAATGAATCCACTTGCAGTAGCTTTGTCTTACTGCAGGCTATCCAGTAGCATCACTCCCATAATTTCTTGAACCACTTCACAAATATTCAAATTCAATTATGAGGATTTGAGTAATTCCTACTATAGGAATAAAACTAATTCTTTTAGCAATGTTCCTTTCTACTTTAGTGAATCCTATATTCATAATTAGCCATCAACGTTATCCAAATAACATCTTGATCAAGATCATTTCACTTAGACCTATCTTGCATAGTACCCACTTATTCAAATTACAAATGTGTCATTTGAGTAAAGTGTGATACTTTCAATCTTAGTTTCTACCTTTGCTACTATGGTATTGATCAAATCAACATCATAGTACTTAACCCAATCCCATTTACTCATTAGGAACCTTAAGCCATGTTTTCGAACATCATCTATACATATCCATTACCTATAGCCATTTACTCATGTCTACTCAATCTTAGCCTTGCATTGAACTATTCAATTTGCATTTGAGCTAATTGAGTACTTCAATGTTATAAGAATCCTAGCCTAAGCTTAAGTGTAATAAATACTATTTAGGAATAATTGTTGTTACACTTATTCAATAGTATTGATACTGCACTATTTTGTCTCTTATGTGATTTACCCACATGAGATATCCCAGGATTCAATATGCTTTGATAAAGCATAAAGATCTCACTCATTATATTTTGTCTAATTCATATAAGTACTCAAATTGCAATTGTGCTACTTGAGTAGAAATATGAATTCATCTCAAACCTAGATCCTATTAATGTGGAGTTGTTATAACCCATACCATAGTATGTGTTATACACCATGTTGATCAATGAACCATTTGAGCTATGCTCTCAAATATCAATCATTCATACCCAATACAATGCCTACTTAGTTTTGTTCACGTGTATGGAACTATTCAACTTGCAAACGTGCTAATTGAGTAGTTCAAGCATTCTTAAAACCTAGCCTAGTTCCTAAGTGCAACAGATACTATTTAAGAGTAATTGTTGTCACATTTACTCAATAGTGTGTAGTTGCACAAATGGACCCTTGTGTAATTTATTTCACATGGACTTTTCCTAAAACTCTTATATGCTTTGATAAAGCATAAAAACTTCATCAATTATATTATGCCTAGTCCAATTCTCTCTCAAATCATATTGATCTTCCCTAGCTAAGCTCTCAAATCCATATCTCACAAATCATGATCCTTTGCCATATCTTTCTATCATAACATCTCAATAAATCTAAATTGTTAAACAAACACTTTTCAATTGTTTGATTGGTTTGATTGTGTTTGTATGGATTGTTTATGGTATGCTATTTCTGTGCTATAGTTGGTGCGAAGAGCTACGTGCTTAGTTGAGAGAAGTGAAACATCGTGATCTTCAAAAAGGCAAGTGACACACATTCTTGACCTACTTTTCAAATATTGCATTAGTGTTTTTAATGTAGTATGCATGATAGGTGTTCAAATGTTTTCAATTGCAAAGACTTTGCAAATGCTTAGATCCAAGTAGTGGTTAGCTATCCCTTAGACCCTACCTGTTAGGATGCTAAATACTTTGAAAAATGATGATGCCAATGGCATGCTGTGTATGATTTGTAAAGATGAAAATTAATAACCCAATGAACCACCTGGGTGCAATCTTGTGGCTACTCAGGGCCACACACCTGGCTATCAACCCAGGACTTGTGTGGTGGTTATCACCTGAGAGTACACAACTTAGGGCTACACACCTGGCTATCAACCCAGGACATGTGTGGTGGTTATCACCTGAGAGTACTTTGTATTGGTTGTACCTAGGAACAGAGAGAGGACATGTCGCGCGAAAGGAATCTCATCACCTTTTCAGAATAATTAAAACTTGAATAGTGACTACTTAGGGCTACACACCTGACTATCAACTCAGGACATGTGTGTTGGTTATCACCTAAGGGTCCTCACCAATCCCAAGAATACCTACTTAGGGCTACACACCTGACTATCAACTCAGGACTTGTGTGGTGGTTATCACCTAAGGGTTATCTTGGGGCTTTAATTGAACCAAACTTGAATAGTGACTACTTAGGGCTACACACCTGACTATCAACTCAGGACATGTGTGGTGGTTATCACCTAAGGGTCCTCACCAATCCCAAGACTAACTACTTAGGGCTACAAACCTAACTATCAACTCAGGACTTGTGTGGTGGTTATCACCTAAGGGTTATCTTGGGGCTTTAATTGAATCAAGCTACTCAGGGCCATATACCTGGCTATCAACCCATGGTATGTGGTGGTTATCACCTGAGAGTTATTCGTGTTTTGTTGAGTTACTACCCAGAGCTACACAACTTGGCTATTAACCCAAGGTTTGTGTGGTGGTTATCATCTGGGGGTTACCTTGACCTTAAAAAAAATCTAAATGTTTAAAAAATGTTTTGATAGGATAAAACTTGCTTTATGCAATTCAGCCTCTGAGATCCACCAGCCAAATATCATGTAGATAGCCTTTTCACAACAGCCACCAAATATGTGTCATTTGCCAGTACATCATTGTACTGACCCCTCTGGGGCTGCATATTCAAACGTGCAGGTTTTATTTCGAGTAAGGAACCAGGAGTAGGATCTCGAGACTACATTCCAACATGTCTGCCTATGGCACGTGATGAAGAATGGAGGCTCACTGCAACTATGCTTTATGTTGTGTACTCGTAAGGTTGAAGACCTATGTAACTGGATTTACGTTGTAATATTGATGCTATTGCAATGATTACTTATTTTGTACTGTGGTGCTATCTACTGATCCAGGGAATGGCACTTAACACAGGAGTTCTGCCTTAATCTAAAGGCGGGGCACTACAGAATGGTATCAGAGCATAGTGTTGCCTGTAGAATCGAGACCCTAGGTTTGGAATAGACTAGGAAGCCCTAGGATTCTTTCCTCTCTCTTCAAAAAGAAAATCAATTCAGTTTTCTAAATGAAATCAATCTAGTTATTTCTAGTTTGAAATTTTCTTGTAAGACTTACCCCATTCATTGTTTTAGACAACTCTTCTTTCTACTTATAGATGACCAACCTCATCGAATCCCTTAAGAAAGATCATGACCCTGAAGAGTGAGACTGAGTTTCCCCAAAGCATTAAAGAACCTCATGTTAAGTATGGGAATGCAAGGAGAAGCTATTTACAAAGGATTTTCCCGTGATTGAAGAAGGTGAAGAATATTGGTGGGTACAACTACACCTAGACCAGGATAAAAGGATGAGACCTTGAATGTACATCTATACAAGAACACAAAAGATGAGACTTTGGAATCTTCACCATACGAGAACAAGGAAGATGACCACAAGAAGATGGGACTTTGGATGTTCACCAACTCCGAGATGTATCCATCATTTCTAGACTCAGCAAGATGTGCTGCTTGGTCAGCTATAAAGGAACTTGGAGAAAGACTCAAGTGGAGACTTCATAATACTCAGCAAGACCTCAAAGAAGAAAAGGAAGACACTACTACATTGAAGGGAACCATAAACCATCTTCACGGTGACATGGAAAAGTTGGTATCTGAACTTAGTGTTCAAGGAGACCTCATCAAAACCAAGGACGAGCAAATTACCAGTCTACTGAAGCAGCTGGACCAGAACAATGGATCTGCTTAGAAGAGTTCCAAGAAGCCTTAGTTGGACTTCCATTTAATAATTTTTATAAGAGACGACGTGTAATAGACGTTTATGATCATACCGACTTGTGGATGATCGTACCTTTTTGTGTGTGTTATAGAACTAGTCTGCTTGATATGATGAATGTTTGTTAGATATTGCTTGTAGGATAAATTGTTTTGTTCTACTGTGTTTGGGTAGGAAATTTCTTTAGATCTCTTCTATCTAATTCTCATCTATGATAAGACCTAAACTTTTCCTAAAACCCAAACCAAAGTTTTCTCAATGACAGAACAACTACAATGACCCTCAGTTGGAGATAAGGATACAGAATACAACAACAAGAGGTAGTGTTTCAAGTACAAGAGACTGGAACATTACGCCAGAGGGTGCACAAAGGATAATACCCCAAGACTCCATTAAGCTAGGATGGCTGAAGGATACCACATAAACAATAAGAAGACACCCCAAGGTGCAGCTAATGTGGAAGAAATGCTATCCAACCACCTCATACAAGAAAAGGTGGAAAGAGCAAACAGAGCAATGGAAAGGATTTTAATTCCTCTTAAATGGCAAACCAAAGGATCTACAACTTAAGGATTATTGCCATGAGCTTTGTTGAAAACCTCTAGCTAGGAACGATAGATTTTGTTTTTCAAAATTCAAAATAGGATTTAGGAACTTGGTTCCAATTTCAACAAAACTTTTGTTTAAAAGCTAGTGAGGTTGACCAAGAGTTAGAATGAGAGATGCACCAAACCAAATACAAGGTAATGATTGGGTGCGACATGGATTTGCGCCCCATGACGACTACTCATATTGTTCGCTCTTGTATGAGGAATGGTTAATCTAGAGAGACATACCTACATGAGAGACGACGTCGTTAAACCATAACCTTAGGAGGATAATATGTTACAACCCTTATAGTGAGCCAGTGTGGCCAAAACGTAGGAATACGGTGAGAACTTGGACTTTTGAACGGCTACACGAATCAGAAACGTTTTGCTCAGTGGACCTGGAATATGAAGGCTATTCAACTTCGGCTGCAGCCTGTTCGGTTTACCTTCCCGACCCTTTGTTTCGACTCCCTACGTGACATGTTCGGCTACCTCCCTGAGCCTATAAAAGAGAGATCACTCCTCTCCAGAGAGACACAACAAAGACAGCCACCACTACCTATGAGATTGCCTCCTGATTCCAAAGCTTTACGCCACCGAAGTCTACCCCATCCCGACCTGAGATGTTATGAGGCAACTCTCCGAATCACTGAAACTACTCTCCTGCCCATGAGAGCTTCGTTAGATCTCTTTTTTCTTGCAAAGGAGTTCACCTTCGAGATATGATCAAGTTGTCCAGCGCCTTCCGACGACTATGAAGATGGTTGCGAAAGGAATTCTTAAGGACCATCTGGTACTAGTGGCAGATAGCATGATGAGCACCGGTATCAAGAAAAGATTCAACAATGCTGGTTATAAGGCGACCTTCCGTCCCTTAAAGGTACAAGTACCTCTTACAGAGTCCACCTTGTTTACCCCTATGAAATGCTTGAGAAGACTGCAGAGAGATGCCATCCTAATTCATTGGGATGTGTGGTCTCATCATGTTCGTGGGGCAAGCATGCAGTACTTGGCACTGAGTCATCTTTTGATATTCTGTGATGAAAATCAGCTAAAAAGCAACAAGGAGTATGGTGATGGCCTGTATGCTGTCTTGGCCTTGGTGAGGACCGACCAAGAAAAGGCTAGATACACATTCCTGGAAGATGTGGACTATCTTGTTGAAGACAACGCGATGGATGATATCTGCTTATCACCAGAATTGGATGGAACCCTTGGTGTACCCACTTTTGAAGATAGTATTGATCATCAAAATTTCTGAGAAGGGCAATTCACGGAAAATGGCCCAAGGGTGAATACAAGCTGGGAACAAAACGCAAGTGCCTAAGGAAGCATCAAGATACCACCAAGAGGATTTTTCTTTTAAGGGTGGTAGCCACCCAGATACTTAAACCTAGGAAACCCAAACCTATCTTTCTTTCTAGCCTCTTCAATCTCGGGGACGAGATTTCTTTTAAGGGTGGTAGTCTGTAACATCCCAAGATTTTATCAAATTATGGGGGAAATTTTTGCTTTTGTTTTGCTTGAGATGTTTGAAAATTCACAAGGATTTAAAACTTTTTGAGTCTATTTGAAAGCTTTATTAGAAAACTATTTTAAAACTTTCTATTTTTTTTCTTGAAGAACTTCTTTGAGAAAGATCAAGTATCAAAATACTATTTTCCATCCCTTATTCAAAACCTATGCAAGGCTCAATAGCATAGAGAGTGTTTACCAAAAGGATTCATATTCATATTTATTAAAGATTATATTTTTAAAAACTAAGTTTGAAATTTAATTTCAAACATTGTCTTATAAAAGTATTTTCAACCAATTCTAAAAGGTTTATTTCTTAAACCCTAGTTTATATTTTATGTGAACAAGCAAGTCCTTCTTGCTATGTTCATGAAGCTTATTTGAAAACTTATTTTATTAAGAAAACATGTATTTTATTGGTTTAAAACGTTGTCTTGAAGATTTGAGGAATATGAAAAATTGTTTGATTTGATTTGAAGCATTTATGCAAAATATATGAAGCAAATAAGAAAATCAGAAAAAAGAAAAGAAGAAAATAAAAATAGAAAAGGGCCCCGGGGAAGCCTTTCGGCCCAGTACCAGAAAAGGCCCACGGCCCACCCGAGCTCACCGAAACGTTACCCCTTTTCTCTCCACCTCACCCTCTGACGGTGGGACCCCACCTGTCAGGGTGGACTGCTTCTTCCTCCTCTGCCAGAAACGGCACCGAGCCGACCACCGTTTAACGCCGATTAAATTCGGGTGAAACGGCGCGTGAATTACTTCCCGGTCTCTTCTAATCGGTGCGCCCCCCTCTCCTCTATAAAAGCCCCCAATTAATTCCATGTAAATCGCCCCCAGTCAGCCGTGCGAGATCTCCAACCACCGCGGCAACCTGAGAGCTCCGGCGAGCTATTGCCGGTGACTCCGGCCAACTCGAGACCTCCTGCTTCGCCCCCTAGTCCGCCTCATCAAGCTGCTCCTTCTGGTAAAAGTGTCGAGACCCAAAACCTCGTCTTACTCCCGCTTTCTTCCTCGACTGAGACCTCACCGAGCCACCCCTAACTCCGGTCGGCGTTCTCTACTGTTCCAGGGAGCCCCACTGCCAGCCGTGGTCTCCATCGTCTTCTTCTCGACGAGCTCGTCACCGTCGTTGCCTTCATCGTCTCGAGCGACCACCGGATCGCCACGCAGGTCTACTCCCGTGCCGAAGCCTCGCCGCCGGCGACTCCTCCGGCGACTCTCAGAAACCCTAGGTGAGGATCTCCCCCGATCTAATCTAAACCGTGCATCCTCACTTAATCCTACGGTCCAGGTTCTATTCCATACCGAATCGGTATCGCCCAGTAGATTGCTGCCACGTCGCCTGCCCATCGTCGGCCCCAGTCAAACCAGTCAATTTGAAATCAAATTCGAAATTCAAATTTCAGTTTCTGTACTGATCTTGTAAAATCGATAGAAATTAATCTACTGGTCCAAATTTAACAAATGATATACCGTTGGAATCCTTAGAACATCTACAATCCAGTTGTAGAATAATATCTTATATTTTATGGCTTCAATTTGAAACTATTTTCAAATTGGAATCAAACCTTCTGTTAGCTTGATAAATTCATATCTTTTGAATCAAGTATCCAAAAATTTCAAATTTGTAGTCTTTCGAATCCTCTCAACTTGTAGAACATGATAGGATCAAGAAACTCCAAATTTGATACGTGCACACACTTTGTGCATTCAAATCTATCCAAATTACTAATTTGACCATATCTTGAGTTCTAAAATTTATTTTAGAATGAATCCACTTGCAGTAGCTTTGTCTTACTGCAGGCTATCCAGTAGCATCACTCCCATAATTTCTTGAACCACTTCACAAATATTCAAATTCAATTATGAGGATTTGAGTAATTCCTTCTATAGGAATAAAACTAATTCTTTTAGCAATGTTCCTTTCTACTTTAGTGAATCCTATATTCATACTTAGCCATCAACGTTATCCAAATAACATCTTGATCAAGATCATTTCACTTAGACCTATCTTGCATAGTACCCACTTATTCAAATTACAAATGTGTCATTTGAGTAAAGTGTGATACTTTCAATCTTAGTTTCTACCTTTGCTACTATGGTATTGATCAAATCAACATCATAGTACTTAACCCAATCCCATTTACTCATTAGGAACCTTAAGCCATGTTTTCGAACATCATCTATACATATCCATTACCTATAGCCATTTACTCATGTCTACTCAATCTTAGCCTTGCATTGAACTATTCAATTTGCATTTGAGCTAATTGAGTACTTCAATGTTATAAGAATCCTAGCCTAAGCTTAAGTGTAATAAATACTATTTAGGAATAATTGTTGTTACACTTATTCAATAGTATTGCTACTGCACTATTTTGTCTCTTATGTGATTTACCCACATGAGATATCCCAGGATTCAATATGCTTTGATAAAGCATAAAGATCTCACTCATTATATTTTGTCTAATTCATATAAGTACTCAAATTGCAATTGTGCTACTTGAGTAGAAATATGAATTCATCTCAAACCTAGATCCTATTAATGTGGAGTTGTTATAACCCATACCATAGTATGTGTTATACACCATGTTGATCAATGAACCATTTGAGCTATGCTCTCAAATATCAATCATTCATACCCAATACAATGCCTACTTAGTTTTGTTCACGTGTATGGAACTATTCAACTTGCAAATGTGCTAATTGAGTAGTTCAAGCATTCTTAAAACCTAGCCTAGTTCCTAAGTGCAACAGATACTATTTAAGAGTAATTGTTGTCACATTTACTCAATAGTGTGTAGTTGCACAAATGGACCCTTGTGTAATTTATTTCACATGGACTTTTCCTAAAACTCTTATATGCTTTGATAAAGCATAAAAACTTCATCAATTATATTATGCCTAGTCCAATTCTCTCTCAAATCATATTGATCTTCCCTAGCTAAGCTCTCAAATCCATATCTCACAAATCATGATCCTTTGCCATATCTTTCTATCATAACATCTCAATAAATCTAAATTGTTAAACAAACACTTTTCAATTGTTTGATTGGTTTGATTGTGTTTGTATGGATTGTTTATGGTATGCTATTTCTGTGCTATAGTTGGTGCGAAGAGCTACGTGCTTAGTTGAGAGAAGTGAAACATCGTGATCTTCAAAAAGGCAAGTGACACACATTCTTGACCTACTTTTCAAATACTGCATTAGTGTTTTTAATGTAGTATGCATGATAGGTGTTCAAATGTTTTCAATTGCAAAGACTTTGCAAATGCTTAGATCCAAGTAGTGGTTAGCTATCCCTTAGACCCTACCTGTTAGGATGCTAAATACTTTGAAAAATGATGATGCCAATGGCATGCTATGTATGATTTGTAAAGATGAAAATTAATAACCCAATGAACCACCTGGGTGCAATCTTGTGGCTACTCAGGGCCACACACCTGGCTATCAACCCAGGACTTGTGTGGTGGTTATCACCTGAGAGTACACAACTCAGGGCTACACACCTGGCTATCAACCCAGGACATGTGTGGTGGTTATCACCTGAGAGTACTTTGTATTGGTTGTACCTAGGAACAGAGAGAGGACATGTCGCGCGAAAGGAATCTCATCAACTTTTCAGAATAATTAAAACTTGAATAGTGACTACTTAGGGCTACACACCTGACTATCAACTCAGGACATGTGTGGTGGTTATCACCTAAGGGTCCTCACCAATCCCAAGAATAGCTACTTAGGGCTACACACCTGACTATCAACTCAGGACTTGTGTGGTGGTTATCACCTAAGGGTTATCTTGGGGCTTTAATTGAACCAAACTTGAATAGTGACTACTTAGGGCTACACACCTGACTATCAACTCAGGACATGTGTGGTGGTTATCACCTAAGGGTCCTCACCAATCCCAAGACTAACTACTTAGGGCTACACACCTGACTATCAACTCAGGACTTGTGTGGTGGTTATCACCTAAGGGTTATCTTGGGGCTTTAATTGAATCAAGCTACTTAGGGCCATATACCTGGCTATCAACCCATGGTATGTGGTGGTTATCACCTGAGAGTTATTCGTGTTTTGTTGAGTTACTACCCAGAGCTACACAACTTGGCTATCAACCCAAGGTTTGTGTGGTGGTTATCATCTGGGGGTTACCTTGACCTTAAAAAAAATCTAAATGTTTTAAAAGTGTTTTGATAGGATAAAACTTGCTTTATGCAATTCAGCCTCTGAGATCCACCAGCCAAATATCATGTAGATAGCCTTTTCACAACAGCCACCAAATATGTGTCATTTGCCAGTACATCATTGTACTGACCCCTCTGGGGCTGCATATTCAAACGTGCAGGTTTTATTTCGAGTAAGGAACCAGGAGTAGGATCTCGAGACTACATTCCAACATGTCTGTCTGTGGCACGTGATGAAGAATGGAGGCTCACTGCAACTATGCTTTATGCTGTGTACTCGTAAGGTTGAAGACCTATGTAACTGGATTTATGTTGTAATATTGATGCTATTGCAATGATTACTTATTTTGTACTGTGGTGCTATCTACTGATCCAGGGAATGGCACTTAACACAGGAGTTCTGCCTTAATCTAAAGGCGGGGCGCTACAGTGATGGAGATACAAGACCTGGACGTGCAAGGGGAGATGCGGATGATACGAGCCGATGAAGGGTTTCTTCTCCTTCTACAAGCGTTTATTGCATTGCTCAGTCATGTGTTGTCTGATGCATAAGCTCTTTTGAAACTTACCTGGTGTTGTAACTTTGAAACCTCTCTCCCAGTTTCTCTGTCGCTTGAGAGACTGGTTGCTACGCTAGCTGTAGGCGGCGTTTTATGTTTTGCGTCCTTTTGTAGTTTGTCTCTGAACTGGCTACTCGTACCAAAGAAACTGGTTGTATTTCCGTTATTGAAAAGTAATGGAAATCGATCCCGTTGTGGGGGTTCGCTTGTAAAAAAAGTTCGGAATCTGCAAAGCTAACTTGTGAAATAGCAAGGAATTAACTAAAGCTGTAAGCTTGGTCGTCGCCCAGCCCGCTGAGGCCATCTGCCGCTCACGCTGTCGTTGGTTGTAGGGTCTCTCACGCGCGTGCAGGTGACGTCTGTCTTTGATGAAAATCTTTTTCCCTTTGCTACCATGCATCCCAATGCTGGCACTCGCCTTAGACAAGAAATTCTTCTTTTACCACAAGAGTCCTCCACACCTTTGCATGATGGGGATGCATATACTGATGATCCTATGACTATGCCTATGATACATGTTGTACTAATCATGTTGCAGGAAATAATGACGCTGCAGCTCCTGCTGAAAATTTTGCTCCAAATGCACTTAACAATGCTGAAAATGAGCAACATATACCCCCTGCAGAAGAAGACGAACCTGACGCGCGATCCGAGGTCGATCCTCCCGCCACTCCTGATCTCGTGCGCGCCGATCCCGAGCGGGATTCTCCTGCCGTGATGGTGCAGCACGATGCTGCCTCTCCGGCATCACCACATGCCTGCAGTTGGGACCGGCGCCGGTCGTTGTCCCCTTCTGCGTCGACCGGCTCTCCTAGCTACGCGTCCCCCGCAAGCTCGTCACGCCCCCGCTCCGCGTCCCCAGCTCGGCGCTCGCCCTCCTGCCGACATGTGTCACCTGTCCGGTTGCCCGCATGTGCTCCTGCAGCATCTGCCAATGATGGCGACGGCCCTCTGGATATATCCTCTGCGGCTGCTCCTGCTGCACCCCTTCCTCCGTCTGGTGTGCGCACTCACCTCCAGCAAGGTATTCGACACCCAAAAATTTATAAAGATGGTACAGTTTGATATAGCTTGTTCACTTCTATAGGTGAACCTAGCTCTCTCTCTGAGGCTCTTGGAGATGCACGATGGAAAAGGGCAATGGAAGAAGAAACATCTGCTTTACAGCAGAATCAAACATGGCATCTTGTCCCTGCAAATCGAAATCTCGTCGGAATGTTATTGACTATAAGTGGGTATATCATATCAAGAGAAACTCTGATGGCACTATTGATAGTTACAAAGCTCGTCTTGTTGCAAAGGGTTTCAAACAACGCTACGATATTGATTATAAAGATACTTTTAGTCCTGTTGTAAAAGCAGCCACCATCAGAGTTGTTTTGGCTATTTCAGTCTCTCACGGGTGGAGTTTGCGGCAACTAGATTTTAAAAATGCATTCCTTCATGGTGTCCTTGATGAAGAAGTATATATGAAGCAACCTCCTGGTTTTGCAGATCCTAATTTTCCAAATCATGTTTGCAAGTTAGACAAAGCATTATATGGTCTTAAACAGGCTCCGGGAGCCTAGTTCTCTTGTCTCAGTTCCAAGTTGCATGCGTTTGGCTTCAAAGCTTCCAAGGATGATACATCCTTATTCCTTTATCAGAGGTCAGGCATTACTATCTTTGTCCTGATATATGTTGATGACATCATAGTCACAAGTTCTTCTGATGCTGCTATTTCTGCACTTCTCAAAGATCTCAATTCTCACTTTGCTATTAAAGATCTTGGTCCCTTACATTATTTTTTTGGGTCTTGAAGTGAAACAAATTCCGGATGGATTATTATTAACATAAGAAAAGTATGCTTGTGATCTTCTTACAAAGGTTGGTATGGTACAATGTAATCTAGTATCTACAACACTTTCCGCTACAGAATCTGTGTCTTTGCATGATGGTGATCCACTTGGTCCAGATGATAGTACAAAATATCGCAGTATTGTTGGTTCTCTTCAATATCTCACATTGACACGTCTAGACATAGCATATTCTGTCAACAAAGTTTGTCAATATCTTCATGCTCCTACTACCACTAATTGGACTGCAGCTAAAAGAATACTTCGATATGTTAAAGATACTATTAATCTTGGTATTTCTTTCTGCAAGTCGCCCTCTACACTTTTGAGTGCTTTCTCAGATGCAGATTGGGCTGGTTGCCCTGATGACAGACAGTCTACTGGTGGCTTTGATGTCTTCTATGGTCCCAATCTTATTTCATGGAATGCTCGAAAACAAGCTACTGTCTCACGGTCCAGTACTGAAGCAGAATACAAGTCCTTAGGCAATGCTACAGCTGAGTTAATATGGGTACACACTAGTGGAAAACGGGCCTTTGGCCTGGACCCTTTAGTCCCGGCCTCCATCTGGGCCGGGACTAAAGGCCCGGCCACGTCGCCCCAAAATGGCCTAGCCGCCCAGGAGGCTTTGGTCCCGGCCCGTAACGACCCTTTAGTCCCGGTTTGAGACACAAACCGGGACTAAAGGGCTATGCGGTGTGGTAGCCCGCATGTGCGCCTCCTTTAGTCCCGGTTTGTGTCTAAAACCGGGACTAAAGTCCTCTGCCTATATATATTGGCCACAGCCCCCCTCTCCCCTCTTCCTTGCATTTTTCTTGGATGGAAGAGTGTGGGTGTGTGCTAGCTCTCTATTTTTCTTGGATGCACTAGAGGTGTTTGTTGAAATGTGTGTTAGAGCGATGCCGCTTCAGTTCACCGAACACAACTACGATATGAGATGCCCGAGCCACGCTTAAACCTCTTCTTCTTTATTTCCACTTATTCTAAAAGGTTAGCAACTATATTTCCTCGTTTAGACCGTGCGGTACTAATTTTTAGGATCGTGATTGTGTTTGATATACTGTCGTATAACGCACATGAGCCATCCATGGATGTACGGTGATCGATGCACAACCGCTTACAGAGAAGGCGTGCATTCTTTTCGAGATGCGGCCGATGCGAACAAGCATGGTGGTGGCTATATGTTTTGTCCATGTGTTGAATGTCGGAATGAGAAGGATTACACTTCCTCAAGAGTCATTCAGAGCCACCTACTTCGGTCCGGTTTTATGTCGGGCTATAATGTTTGGACCAAGCACGGAGAAAGAGGGGTTATGATGGAAGACGACGATGAAGAAGAAGAGAACGATGATGACAACTACCGATCTATGTTCCCTGAGTATGCTGATACCGCAATGGAAGACAATGAAGAAGAAGATCAGGGTGAAGAACGGGAACCAGATGAGCCCGCTGATGATCTTGGCCGGGTCATTTCTGATGCACGGCGAGGCTGCGACACAGAAAAGGAGAGGTTGCAGTTCGAGCAGATGTTACAGGACCACAACAAATTGTTGTACCCAACTTGTGAAGATGGCCAGAAGAAGCTGGGTAGCACACTGGAATTGCTGAAGTGGAAGGCAGAGACCAGTGTGACTGACTCGTCATTTGAAAAGTTGCTGGTACTGATGAAGAAGATGCTTCCAAGAAAGAACGAATTGCCCGCCAGCACGTACGAAACAAAGAAGCTTGTCTGCCCTCTAGGATTAGATATGCAGAAGATACATGCATGCCCTAATGACTGCATCCTCTACCGCAGTGAGAAGTACGAGAATATGGATAAATGCCCGGTATGCACTGCATTGCGGTATAAGATCAGAAAAGATGACCCTGGTGATATTGAGGGCGAGCCACCCAGGAAGAGGGTTCCTGCAAAGGTGATGTGGTATGCTCCTATAATACCACGGTTGAAACGTCTGTTCAGAAATAAAGTTCATGCGAAGTTGTTGCGATGGCATATGGAAGATCGTATGAAAGACGATAAGTTGAGGCACCCCGCTGATGGTCGGCAGTGGAGAAAAATCGAGAGAGAGTTCCCGAGATTTGCAGGTGACGCAAGGAACTTATGGTTTGGTCTGAGTACAGATGGCATGAATCCTTTTGGGGAGCAGAGTTGCAGTCACAGCACCTGGCCCGTTACTCTATGTATCTACAACCTTCCTCCTTGGTTGTGCATGAAGCGGAAGTTCATTATGATGCCAGTGCTTATCCAAGGTCCAAAGCAACCCGACAACGACATTGATGTGTACCTAAGGCCATTAGTTGATGAACTTTTACAGCTGTGGGCCGAACCAGGTGTACGTGTGTGGGACGAGCACAAACAAGAGGAATTTGACCTTCTGGCGTTGCTTTTCGTAACCATCAATGATTGGCCTGCTCTTAGTAACATTTCAGGACAGTCAAACAAGGGATACAATGCATGCACGCACTGTTTGGATCAGACAGAAAGTATATATCTGGACAAATGTAGGAAGAATGTGTACCCATACAATCGTTGTTTTCTTCCACCCAAGCATCCCTTAAAGAAAAAAGGCAAGCATTTCAATGGCAAGGCAGAACCCCGGGGGAAGCCTGTCACCCGTACTGGTGCTGAAGTATTTGATATGGTCAAAGATTTAAAAGTAATCTTTGGAAAGGGTCCTGGCAGCCAACCTGTTCCTAACGGCCCTGATAAGCGTGCACCCATGTGGAAGAAGAAATCTATATTTTGGGAGCTACCCTATTGGGAAGTCCATGAGGTCCGCTCCGCAATCGACGTGATGCACCTGACGAAGAATCTCTGCGTGAATATTCTAGGCTTCCTGGGCTTGTATGGGAAGTCAAAAGATACACCGGAAGCACGGGAGGACCAGGAACGTCATAAAGGAAGAGATGGCATGCATCCAGGGCAGTTTCAAGGACGTGCCAGCTATGCTCTTACCAAGGAAGAGAAGGAAATCTTCTTTGAAGTCCTTTTCAGTATCAAGGTCCCGACTGGCTTCTCGTCGAATATAAAGGGAATCGTAAATATGAAAGACAAAAAATTCCAAAACCTAAAGTCTCATGACTGCCACGTGCTTATGACGCAATTGCTTCCGGTTGCATTGAGGGGAATTCTACCAGAAAATGTTCGCCTGGCAATTGTGAAGGTATGTGCATTCCTCAATGCAATTTCTCAGAAGGTAATCGATCGAGAAAGTCTATCAGGGTTACAGATTGATGTGGTCCAATGTCTGGTCAGCTTCGAGTTGTTGTTCCCGCCATCCTTTTTCAATATAATGACACACCTCCTAGTTCACCTAGTCGAAGAGATTAGAATTCTCGGTCTTGTGTTTCTTCATAATATGTTCCCCTTCGAGAGGTTCATGGGAGTCTTAAAGAAATATGTTCGTAACCGTGCTAGGCCAGAAGGAAGCATCTCCAAGGGCTATGGAACAGAGGAGGTCATTGAGTTTTGTGTGGACTTTCTTCCTGACCTTAAGCCGATTGGTGTTCCTGAATCTCGGTATGAGGGTAGGCTGACAGGAAAAGGCACACTAGGAAGGAAAGCAAAAGTATGTATGGACGGGTATTCTTTCTCTCAAGCACACTACACAGTTCTACACAATTCCACCGTGGTGGCTCCGTATATCGTGAGACACAAGAATATTCTACGCTCCGAAAACCCGGGGAAGACTGACTCTTGGATTAAAGGGGAACACGAAAAGACTTTCGGCAGTTGGTTGCAGACACATCTCATGAATGACGACACCGTTGGAGATCAGCTGTACTGTTTGGCCAGGCCACCATCTTCGACTATATGTACTTTCCAAGGGTACGAGATAAATGGGAATACATTTTACACGGTTGCCCAAGATAAAAAGAGCACCAACCAAAACAGTGGTGTCCGCTTTGATGCAACAGACGAGAATGGGCACTGTTTGGAAACATATTACGGGTACATAGAGGAGATATGGGAACTTGACTATGGACCTACTTTTAAGATCCCTTTGTTTCGGTGCAAATGGGTGAAGCTGACTGGAGGCGGGGTAGTTGTAGACCAAAAGTACGGCATGACAACAGTGGATCTCAACAATCTTGCGTACATGGACGAACCATTCGTCCTAGCCAACGATGTCGCTCAGGTTTTCTATGTGAAGGACATGTCTACAAAAACGAGAAAAAGAAATCAGCAAAAGAAGACATCGTCCGATGAGCCAAAGCGCCACATAGTTCTTTCAGGGAAAAGAAACATCGTGGGAGTAGATGACAAGACAGACATGTCAGTAGATTATAATAAGTTTCATGAAATTCTGCCCTTCAAAGTGAAAACTGACCCAAGCATCCTACTGAATGATGAAGATTCTCCATGGCTACGACCCAGAAGAAAACAGAAATAATAGATAGGAATGTTGGTGCAATAATGTATTAAACCTTTTATGTAATGCATGATGAAGATTCTCCATGGCTACGACAGACACGGTTACATGGATGGCTGGATGTGAAGAATGGTATGGATCGATCATCACCGCTCTTTAGAAAAAAAGCCGGCTCACTAGTTCTTTTCCCGTCCTGCTCTTTATACACACCGTGCTGCGTCTTCCTAAAGCGCCTCCCCTCAATGCCAAAACGAAAGCAATGGCCGCCGTCTCCCGCCTCAACCCCGTTGCCTCGCCTTTCGTTCCGATGGCACTCCTCCCGGCGGGCTACTACCTCTCCCCTAATTAATTTTGAAAATAGAAAATGGTTTTGAATTAGTTATTAAATTTCAAACACTTTTCATATTAATAGTTTTGTCAAATTCTAAAATATACAAAAAGAATATTAATCAATATAGTTTTAATTGAAAATGGAAAAATAGTTAATAGTTTGGATAGTTAACATAATTAATTTTGAAAATAGAAAATGGTTTTGAATTAGTTAATCAATTTCAAACACTTTTCATATTAATAGTTTTGTCAAATTCTAAAATATACAAAAAGAATATTAATCAATATAGTTTTAATTAAAAATGGCAAAATAGTTAATAGTTTGGATAGTTAAAATAATTAATTTTGAAAATAGAAAATAGTTTTGAATTAATTATTAAATTTCAAACACTTTTCATATTAATAGTTTTGTCAAATTCTAAAATATACAAAAAGAATATTAATCAATATAGTTTTAATTGAAAATGGCAAAATAGTTAATAGTTTGGATAGTTAAAATAATTAATTTTGAAAATAGAAAATGGTTTTGAATTAGTTAATCAATTTCAAACACTTTTCATATTAATAGTTTTGTCAAATTCTAAAATATACAAAAAGAATATTAATCAATATAGTTTTAATTAAAAATGGCAAAATAGTTAATAGTTTGGATAGTTAAAATAATTAATTTTGAAAATAGAAAATAGTTTTGAATTAGTTATTAAATTTCAAACACTTTTCATATTAATAGTTTTGTCAAATTCTAAAATATACAAAAAGAATATTAATCAATATAGTTTTAATTGAAAATGGCAAAATAGTTAATAGTTTGGATAGTTAAAATAATTAATTTTGAAAATAGAAAATGGTTTTGAATTAGTTAATCAATTTCAAACACTTTTCATATTAATAGTTTTGTCAAATTCTAAAATATACAAAAAGAATATGAATCAATATAGTTTTAATTAAAAATGGCAAAATAGTTAATAGTTTGGATAGTTAAAATAATTAATTTTGAAAATAGAAAATAGTTTTCAATTAGTTATTAAATTTCAAACACTTTTCATATTAATAGTTTTGTCAAATTCTAAAATATACAAAAAGAATATTAATCAATATAGTTTTAATTGAAAATGGCAAAATAGTTAATAGTTTGGATAGTTAAAATAATTAATTTTGAAAATAGAAAATGGTTTTGAATTAGTTAATCAATTTCAAACACTTTTCATATTGAAAGTTTTATCAGATTCTAAAATATACAGAAGTTATTCAATTCAAAATTACAAATTCATATTTGAAATGAAAAACTAAAAAAATTTCAGCATTGGCGCGCATTTATTGCACCTTTAGTCCCGGTTGGATCCACCAACCGGGACAAAAGGGGGGGGGGGGGCTCGGGCGGTTACCGCCCCCACCACCCTTTAGTCCCGGCTGGGGGTTCAAACCGGGACTAAAGACCCCCTTTAGTCCCGGTTTGAGCCCCCAGCCGGGACTAAAGGGGGGGGGGGTATAAAGCCTGCGCCCCACTTCCTCTTCTTCCCCACTGCACACTTAGCGCGAAAACCATCGACGACGACGCCGAGCGAGGAGCTTCCTGCCTGGAACGTTGCGGTCGGCCGGATCTTTGACGGCGCCGCCGAGCCCCGCCGCGCCGCCCTCCCCCCGCCACCGAGCCCCGTGCGCCGCGCCGCCCTCCCGCGCCTCCGAGCCCCGTGCGCCGCCGCCCTCCCGCGCCGCCCGCCGCCAGCGAGCCCCGCGTCGCGCCACCGCCCTCCCGCCGCGCCGCGCCGTCCGGCCCCGACCCTCCCCAGCCGACGCTTGGTGAGACCGCCGGCCACCGTCCCTCCCTTTTTTTTGGTTAGGGTTAGAAAAATAATTTTAGGGTTAGATAGAATAGAAATAGAAATTGTGTTAGGGTTAGATAGAATAGAAATAGAAAAATAATAGAAATAGAAATAGAAAAATAATTGTGTTAGGGTTAGATAGAATAGAAATAGAAATTGTGTTAGGGTTAGATAGAATAGAAATAGAAAAATAATAGAAATAGAAATAGAAAAATAATTGTGTTAGGGTTAGATAGAATAGAAATAGAAATTGTGTTAGGGTTAGATAGAATAGAAATAGAAAAATAATAGAAATAGAAATAATTTTAGGGTTAGATAGAATAGAAATAGAAAAATAATATTATGTTAGGGTTAAAATTTTATTATGTTATGTTAAAATTTTATTATGTTATGTTAAAATTTTATTATGTTAGGGTTAAAATTTTATTATGTTATGTTAAAATTTTATTATGTTAGGGTTAAAATTATATTATGTTATGTTAAAATTTTATGTTAGATAGAATTTGTTAGATACAATAGAAATAGAAATTTTATGTTAAAACTTTATGTTATATAGAATTTGTTAGATAGAATAGAAATAGAAATTGTTAGATAGAATAGAAAATTGTTAGATAGAATAGAAATAGAAATTGTTAGCAAAATAATTGTTAGGAAAATAATTGTTAGTAAATAGGTTAGCAAAATAATTGTTAGCAAAATATTATTAGTAATAGAAATGCTATATAGATTGTTAGTAAATAGGTTAGCAAAATATTTGTTAAGTAGTAATAATTATTAGCAAATATTTGTTAAGTAGTAATAATTGTTAGCAAATATTTGTTAAGTAGTAATAATTGTTAGCAAAATAATTGTTAGATATAATAGAAATAGAAATTGTTAGATAGAATAGAAAATTGTTAGAAAAAATAGAAATAGAAAATTGTTAGATACAATAGAAAATTGTTAGATAGAATAGAAAATTGTTAGGGTTAGTAGTTAGAAAATTGTTAGGGTTAGTAGTTAATTTGTTTTGTTATTAGTTAGGGTTAGTAGTTAGATAATAAGTAAGATTATTTTGTTAGTTATTATTCCATATAGCGTTCATAATTGAAATATAAATGTCGGTTTTTTGCAGAAACTATGGATCCACATAGCAGGAACCTCGAAGAGGAAGAACTTCTCGAAGATATAATCAAAGATGCCCCCGACGTTGAACCAGCTAAATCTCCGTCGTCGTTTCTGAACCCCTCTGGAGATGGAATGGAGGTCGACCGACACGAAGATGAAGCCGACGGGGCAGGAGATAGCTCCAATGACGGAGAAGGGGATAGCTCCACTGATGGAGAAGCCGGTGGAGAAATAACAAAGTCCGGCGAGGTATTCATATGAAGTTCGGCAATCACTTGTAATATGTGAAAAATATTGGAGATAGCTCTATATTGTATACATATACATTAATTTGACGAATGTTTCTCCCTCTTAGGCCTCCACATCGAGCAAAGCTACGAAATGAGGCCCGACTAAAAAGTTGGATGCACGGACGCATTACACCTTTGAGGTGATATTGCCTACGGGCGAACCCAAGCTTCCTAAGAATGCTGCTGACACATTCAAGAAGCAATGCGGAGTTCTCGTTAGGGATCACGTCCCGATCAGCGTTCGGGAGTGGAACAAGCGCAAAGGGGCAGCCGATAGTGACTATGTCACCGAAAGGTACAAAGATAATCTTTGGAATGATCTCATGTCACATTTCAACCTGCCAGAATGTGAGAATGAAGACGCCGCAAAAAAACTGAGGGCCAAAGTCAAGCAGTGGACTCTAAAGAAGATGGCCGAACTGTTCCGTAGCTGGAAGAAGAAGCTATGGAAAAACTATCTGAAGACAAAGAAAGTGCCAGTATTCGAGGGGTATCTAGCCAAGCAGGCGGATCACTGAAAGGCATTTCAGGAGTACAAGGAGTCAGAAGATGCCAAGGCATTATCACAAAAGAACAAGAAAAATGCCGACAAGAAGAAATATCACCACACGCTGGGGCCAGGGGGCTATGAGACTGCCATCCCAAAGTGGGATAAGAAAGAGCAAGATATGCTAGCTAAAGGCATCATACCTGAACCCATCCGTGATGAGTGGGAATTGAGAGCAAGGAATTGGTTCCTTGCGCATGGTGGTTCGTGCGACGAAGAAACAGGGGACCTTATCTGCAGTGACGGTCTTAGGATACCCAGGGAGAATTGGAAAAAGATAGTGAAAGAAATTAAAGAGGGAAAAAGACAGTTCACTGCAGATAGAGAGAAAGATTTGCTCACACTGGTCCTCGGCAATGATGAACATGGAGGACGAACGCGAGGCTTCGGTCCTTCTTACCCGTGGTGGCTTGGGTTTGCCAGAGACCAAGACACTTACAGAAGCCGAGCGAGAGCAAAGAAGCGATAGCAGGATGAGGAGAATGACAAGTTCAACCAGTTGCATGCCAGGCTTAACGAGCAACAGAAGCAGATTGACGAGCTTAGAGGAGTAGCGCGCCAGGAAGATCCTGCACTTGATATTACCGGCGCCCCATCTAAACGGAAAAGCAGCGTGGCTGAATCTGAGGCCCCGCCCGACGATGCACGAAGAATGATAGAGGGCGGTCCCGGCTACCCCGTGGATGGAATCAAGGAGTCAACATCATGTGAACTCCATCAGAGATTCAAGAACATATCCATGAAGGTGGCCATCAGACAAGCTTTACCATCTGGCCCTGATGTACGCTGGCATGGCCGTGAGATTCCAGCTGGCTTTGCTAAAGTCGGGGTGGATGAAATCGTGTCGGGGTTTCATGATATGGAGCTCGACATAGCTGGACCCGAAGATGAGAGGACACTCGGAGAAGTACTGGGTGGAGTCATCCTATGGGACAAGAACTACATCAAGCTTCCAGGCTCGGCCCCAAGGACAACACCGCCTCCGAGTCGTCGCAGGTCACCTACACCTCCATCACCTCCAAGCCCTCCACATGACGACGGCCAGCACAACACGAGTCCATCTCAATCACCGCCGCCGGACTTGGGTCGGCCGTCTCCGCCGCCGCCCGCTAAGGATACTAAGCGGAAGCGTGCTAGCAAGAACGCTCCGTCGATGAGTTCTAAGCGACGGAGCTCCCCAAAGCGCAAACTGTCGCCCCTCCCAAAGGTACCTCATGCTAATCTTCCTATCAGACCTTATGATCGTACCGACGAGGAAAACGCCAGGATAGCAAAGGAACATTATGATGCGCAGATGAAAAAGAAGGAACCCGAGCCCCGCCCGGAATACACCGAGAAGCAAATAGCATATGCAAAATACTTCACGACCCTTCCATCACAGGAACCCGAGCCCCGCCCGGAATACACCGAGAAGCAAATATTGGGTTTATTGACCCAGATAAAATACATATAACGACGCTAACTGATAACCCCAAGGAGACGGAGGAAAACCTTCTAAGGTTTCTAACAGATCAAAATTTCTGTGACCACATACTGTTTCCATACAACTTCAGGTGAGGGTCTTACTCTGTTGTGTCCATTCACTTATAAGTGTAATTGATAAGTTACTGACACATATATATATATATACATGTGCAGCTACCACTGGATTCTGTTGGATATTCAAATTGATAAGGGAAGAGTTGATGCCTTCGACCCATTATTGAGACCCTTGGAACAGTTCCAAAGCCTGCAGGACATGCTCCAAGGGTAATTTCAATCATTCTTGCGCTCTATCGGTCTCTTTCGATGATTTTCTGATATATCAATTAATGAAAAACTTAGCAAATCATTTTCCTTGTCGGGCAGGGTTTGGAAGCGGTTCAAGTGCGTGACTGACGGTATCCAGCATGAGAAGCTGACCTTTAGAGCGGCTCAGGTAAGTAGTAGTATGATATACTTCTATTTTCAATACATTTATGATGCTAGATTATTATTTTGATTATATATATTCTATTCTCGTAAAGTGCGACCAGCAGCCACGGGGGACGCATGTATGTGGATACTACGTTTGCGAGACCATTCGCACGTTTACCTCTGAGCACAAGGATTACAGATACGACGTAAGCAATAAACATTCACACCTCTATTTTTACCCGTCATTCTTTGTTATCATGATTGATATTCATATTCATCTCCTCTTCTTATATAGTACACGGCCATGCGGGAGAAGTACCTACCAGAGCAACGCGCGATTGCTGTTGCAGAGGAGCTAGCGACCTTTCTGAGGACAGAAGCTATAGACGATAAAGGACGATTTAGTGTAGCTAGGGGCCATTACTGATGTTGGTCCATGTAATCGAATAGACGGGCTCTAGTCCCGATAATTCCGATCTCCATATAATTGTATATGTATGCTCGCTTGTAAGATAAGTTAATCTTATATATATGCATAAACATGTATATTTAGAATTATACGAAAACTAATTCCCGAACACCAAATAAGGCACCAAACGAGGCATCACGTTAATCCCCCGAACACCTAAACCCTAAAACCCTAAAATGCTAAAATAAACAAAATCTGCAGAAACTCTTTAGTCCCGGTCTGTTTTATGACCCGGGACTAAAGGGCCTGCCCCTGAGGGCTCTCCCAGGCGCCCACGTGGAGCTCCTTTGGTCCCGGCTTGTAACAGGACCGGGACTAAAGGTTAGGCCTTTAGTCCCGCCTGTTTGGTCCCGGTTGGGGAACCGGGACTAAAGCCCCTTACGGGCCGGGACTGTAGGCCCTGTCCCCACTAGTGACAAGCTTTGCTTGGTGAACTTGGAATTCGCCTTACACAAAAACTTTGCTTATGGTGTGACAATCTTGGTGCTACCTATCTCACTGCAAATCCAGTATTTCATGCTCGTACAAAGCATATAGAAATTGACTTTCATTGTTCGTGAACGAGTAGCTGCTAAGAAATTAGCAATCAAGTTTGTTTCTAGCAAAGATCAAATAGCTGATGGCTTTACAAAAACTCTTCATGTACGGTTGTTCAATGTATTTAGGCATAATCTGAATCTGCTTCGTAGTTCAAATTAAGGGGAGCTGTTAGATGTAATACACGTATACATACGGTGTAGTACACCAACATAGACGATACCCTTTGTATGCCACGAAGAGGGCTCTTCTCTCCCTATATAAACACGTAGCATGATCCCAAAAGGGTTATCGTTTCCGCGTATCGTCCGATAGTGTGAACTTCTCTCTCCATGCATAGCCCCTCCCAATCCCATCTCCTCTCGTGAGAGAGAAAACATGGTTCCCTTTTCCTCCATCGCCCCCATCGCCTCCCTCCCGCTCGCCGCTGCTGCCCCGGAGGCGTCCGTTGCCGGTGTCCTCCGATGGTCGAGCAGATGGGCGCCCTCCCGAATCTCCTCGCTCTCTCGCCCCTCTCCCCGCCTCGCCCTGCCTTACTCCAGGAGAGACGAGCGCTGCGCAGAGGATGAGCTCGGGCGGCGCTCCAGCCTCCTTTTTTTCTCAGATGCGATGGATCTGGCACCGGCGAGCGCACGGCGCCGCTCAGCACCCTCCTCCGCCCCAGGTCGGCACTCTCCTTCTCTCTCCCTGGCCACCGTTTTGCCTCCGGAGGCAGCCATCGATGCGGATGGCTGTGCGGTGGAGGAGATGGCACCCTCCTATCTCCCCGAGGCAGCTGGCAACACGGAGGAAGACCTTGCTGCCCTCCTCTCTCTGCCGCACGGTTATCAGATGAGCTGAGGCGGTCGGTGCTCCCTCCCAGATGCATTTACCACTCAATGCATCGCCGTGCCCCGTGGTGAGCCTTTCTCTCTGTGTACCCTGCACTGACGACCAGGACGTGAACTAGCTGGGCCTAAGCCGGCGATCAAGAGTGCATTCTTTTGTTTAGTTCGTGATAGACCTGATGTCAAACATTCTATATGTCTTGAGTATTTGTTGTTTGTCTCTTATTCCAGTTTCTGCATATCAATATTCCTTCTTTAGCTATTCTTTCTGTTTTGATTCCGGAGTATATCTTAGTTGTAGGCCGAAGGCGAAGGGAGCAGCGCGGAATCGTGTGAGCAAGGAGGGATGTCCGGTAGGTGCTGTGTACGCTGTACAAGCAAGGAGGTATGTCTGATGGTAGCAAGTGCACACCTTGAGGTTTCCATTTGTCTGCACTACAAATGGCATCGGGGTTTTCGTGTGTGAAATCATAAGAAGGATTGATAATGAAATTATATCGATATGACAAAGCATATATGCATGTTTGTATTTGTCAGCTATAGCATATCTCTTCTAGCCACTGAAGTTATCTGAATTGAAGTTTCCTTGCTTTAGAAAATGAGTTTTCATGCTAGGACATTTCTGCCTGTAGGTCCAAGCGTCAAAACTTAACTGGTAATGGTTGGTTGCTGTAACACCTCTCTGTTCTTATTCATATATTGTGTCACTACAATTGATAATTAGGATAGTCTCATTTTTGCAGTACAAATCCCTACAAAGGAAATCTATTAATCATCCCTATAGAGCCCCTTTTGATTTAGAGATGGGATCACTGAAATTTATAGAAGTACATATTCCTGCAATAGTTGTCGTTGATCAACTATATAAATGCCCTTTTGGTTAAGAGATGAGATTGCAGAAATTACAATTAAATATCTTTCTTACACCGGCATCTCTGATTTGCAGCCAGTCTTAATAGTTACGTACATAAGTATAATAATTTTGGTCTTTGTGAAGCCACGGTTCCATATTTTTGAATTCACATCTTTTGGTGATTTGCAATTGCTGAAGCTCAGTTCAAGAGGACAGTACCTCGCTGTTCTCTCACCTTATTCCTTAATAAGGCTAGGAAGCGTGGAGGTTAAAAAACTATCGAGGCTAATCTTTACATGATAGTAAGCCATATATACCTAGAACAACTATGTGAGATGATCATGGCAGACGAGTAGCCTCGAGTAATTTCCCCGATCTCACGACAATGTTGGTTTTGTATATGTTCATTTTTTCAAGGATGTCAAATAATATGCAACGTGATCCGTAAGTTGTGCTTGGTAGGCAGCCTTTTAATGTCTACTATAGCAGATATTTCTCATAATGCTGGCATAACAATATGCAGCATGATCTGTAAGTAATGCTTAGTAGGCAGCCTTTTAATATCTGTGATAACATAGCTTTTTTATACATCTTTTTCATCTTGTGAGATTTAGATAGCCCTTTTTATAAGGATAAAACTGAAATCTAAGCAAATCATTTTCAGTTAAGATAAGGCAAAGCAAACATGCATGTATGGCCATACAGGCTCTGTTCAGGAATTATGTGATGTTCAGTTAAGATAAAGCAAGGGAAACATACAAACCTCCTTGCGTCAGTATTTTTTATTTATCTCTGACATACAAGCTCTGTTCAGGAATTATCTGATGTTCTTTGTTTTTTGGGAAATTATCTGATTTTCTTTAGCACATGTACTAATATTTACACTTGAATGCAATGAAGTATTGTGTTGTTAACATGGGTTGTTAGCCTCCTTGACAGTACTTGGTATTGACCAGCCTATTCCTGGGGTTATTTTTTAGGGGAATTTACATGTGGTCAGTGTATGTGCTGTAAGAAATTACATTGAACTTAAATAACCTGAGGTCATAGAAAGTGCACTTTCTTTGCTACATAATTAGCTACCATTGACAATACTTCTTGGTTGCAATTTGTCCCCATTTGAGCTTCCATTAGTCTAGTATAATATTATTTTGTGGTGACGTTGGTCTGTTCACCCAGGTAGACGCATTACCTATCTACATAAAAGCTCAAGAATTTTGTTCAACTTTGAGTTTTGAAAATATGTTTCCACGTGTTCTTAAAATTCAGAGGAATAGTGCTTCATGCCTAGATAAACATGAGATTGTTCGATCCTAACTTGCATTCTCTAGGGTGCTGGATGGTTCTTTTTGTTTAGTTCACCTATAAGCTAACATCATGGCTCAACTTTTGAACTTGCAGCATTGGATAATGTCATAGAAGCATTGGGTAGCTGGATGTCATCTTGATTTTTTGGCCACTAATATGGAGGGGCAGCACTGGTGCAACCACCATTGTGCATGACATTTTGGCCAATATGGCAGAGCATCACTGGTGCAACCACCATTGGGCATGACACATCATTGGTCAGCAGTCCAAACTGCAACAACCATTTAGAAAAATTGGGGGCAAAGATGGAACAGTGGTATTCATGAAGATTGATGCTTCCGGTACACTTCATGAATAGTTAAGGCCTAATGCTAAGACGGGTTACTTTAATTTTCCCTCTAGGTTATCTATTACCATCAACAAGTGAAAATGCACCAGCATCAGACACTTATATTCTAAAAATTTGTGTTAAATGCTCGAGAGGAATGAGTAACATTCATGACTATCATGGATTTGTTGTCTCCTGTAGTATTATCTTCTTAATATTACCACAACACACATACACCTCCGAGGCTCTGATGTGGGCTTTTCTTTGACAGTGGTGAAGAATATATTATATCTTGAAAGTTATGTTTCTATAAGTGGTAGAAAAAAGCAAGCCTTGCTGAAAACGCATATCGTAGTATCAGGACTTTGTCATGAAATGGGTGCATTGCCCCATGACTCTTTAGAGTAGCCTAATATATGTTTGTTTGATCTCTTGGTGCTTAAATTAGGGGTGGTTAATTAATGTTAGGAAAAACCTGATGCTAAACTATTTGTATTATCATTCCAAATAAAAAATGGGAGCTGATGCTCTTTGCATAAAAAATAATTCTTAGCCCTCTGGCTGATTTAGTTTTTGAGCAGCATCATAAATCAGGAAACCATTGCTTAAAATTGACGGTTTTATCATGCTAGCAGTATCTTCAAGATGTTAAGAAGATTTCTCTCGAGCATCCTACTGCATGTTTGAGAGTTTGTGCACTGATAGATGTCCTGTTGTGTCTTGATTTCTTCTCCACTGGTGTTCAGATACTTATTGGCATTCAACTCTCACTTCATTTGAAGTTGTCAATATAAACTGCATTTTTTAGATTCGCAGATCATACTCCTTGGTACCATGAATGAATTTGGTGCTTCTGCTCACTATATGTTTTTAATGGACAATTGAGGATAACATTGTCTACAACTGCTAATATTACTACAAGCTTTAAGCTTGGTAGTGACCGCGTGTGCTGAGGCAATCCCGACGCGTGCATTTACAGTCGTCGGATCTCAACCTCATATGATCTAGGTCGTCCATTATGAGGTCGGTAAGATAGTAAAAAAGGAACCCTGATGCCCCCCAGACCCAGCCCCGAATGCCCCAACCCACCCCATTCTTTTCTCCTCTCCTCTTTCTCCCAACCCTAGGGTTCAGCCGCCGCGCTCGCCATCCCCACGCCCGCCGTCTCTGCCCGCACCTGGACTAGCTGCCCCTAGAGCAGTGCCATCGCCGCTTGCTCCCAGACCGCCGCCGCTCTCTCCTCACTCATGCTCGACAACCTTGAGGAAGACGGGTTAGACGACAATGTGGATGTTAATGCGGACGTGAAAGAGGCGGGACCAGACCAGCATGACAGCCTCCCGCGATCTCCATGGAGGCGTCCATCTCCATGTGCCGGCGAGCGGCATCAGCGAGGATGGCCCCCGAGTTGTGCGCGAGCTTCAGGCTGTCGAGCCTAGCTGGGAGGTGGAGCAGACGGAGGGATGCGCGCCTCTGGTAGCACCCCCTGCTGCCCTCCCTCCTGTATGACCCGACCCCCTCTTCCATCTCTCATCTCGGCAGACCTAGGATGGCAATTTCAGTATTAGGGGCAGTCAATTAAGAGAGCAGAGTAGAGCTTTTCTCCCTGGAGAGGAGAGAACCGGCGCTAGGAGTTTGACATTTTTGGTATGAAGGATGGCAAGGAGAGGTGCTCAGCGACCAGGGACAAGATTCTTTTATATTTAGTTACAGGTATAAATCTTAATTTTCCCTGTAATCAAACAATCTCTTTGCTAATGCAACATCTCCACCAACACTACAATAGCTTCAGTGCATATGATTTATTATAGTACAAGCGTTATCAATTTGCCATATGTGTACATGAAACCATAGGTTATTACCGAATTGATTCATGCCACACTTTAGTGCTCTTTTCTCCCTTTGTATGTCAACTTTAGGCAATATTATACGTTGAGGTACTTGCCGCCACTTATGATCTGTGATAGGGAGTTGATACGTCTCTAACGTATCTATAATTTTTTATGCTCCATGCTTGTTTTTACACCATTTGCTTAGTGTTTCGTTACACTTCGTGGCGTTTTTATGAATTTTCCAGAACTAACCTATTAACAAGATGCCACAGTGCCAGTTCCCTGTTTTCTGCTGTTTTTGTGTTTCAGAAAAGTTACACAGGAAATATTCTCAGAATTGGACGAAACAAAAGCCAAACATCCAGAAATTCACCGAAGCTTCCAGAGAACCGAATAGGAGATGGAGTGGGGCCACGAGGGGCCCACACAACAGGGCGGCGTGGCCCAGGGCTAGGCCGTGCCCCCTATGTGTGTGGCCACCTCGGTCCACTTCTGACGATGTCCCCTTCGCCTATAAAGACCCCCCGACGGGAAAAACCTAAATACCCGATCACTTTTCCAAAAACATATCGCGATCCGCCGCCGTCGCCGACCCGAGATCGGGAGGGTCCAGAAGCTCTTCTCGGCACCCTGCCGGAGAGGGGAATCGCCACCGGAGGTCTTCTTCATCGCCATGCTTGCCTCCAGCGCGATGAGTGAGTAGTCTACCTTGGACTATGGGCCATAGCAGTAGCTAGATGGTTGTCTTCTCCACCATGTGCTTCATGTTTAGATCTCGTGAGCTGCCTTACATGATCGAGATCACCGTTATATAATTCCACATGTTGTGTTTGTTGGGATCCAATGAATATTGGTGTTATGATTGAGTTGATGTGCTGAATATTATCTTATGTTATCTCTATGTTGTTTATGATCTTGCATGCTCTCCGTTGTTAGTAGCTAACTTGGCCGAGTAGATACTAGTGACTCCAAGAGGGGGTATTTATGCTCGATAGTTGGGTTCATGCCTCTATTTAATCTGGGGGAGTGACAGAAACCTCTAAGGTTGTAGATGTGCTGTTGCCACTAGGGAGAAAACAACATACATATGCTCAAGGGTATATGCTTTGTTTACAGTACACACTTTGCTTAATGCAGTTATCTGTTGTTCGCAACTTAATACTTGTGGAGTTCTCGGATTGATTTGCCACAAGTGGATTATTAGTCATAGATGCAGTTGGATGGCGGTCTATGTATCTTGTTGTAATGCCCAGAGTAAATCTCATAGTGATCCTCTCGACATATGCACGTTATCTTTATTCTATCAATTGCCCAACTGTAATTTGTTTACCCAGCATGTGTTATTTTATCTTATGGAGAGACACCACTAGTGAACTGTGGACCCCGGTCCTATTTCCATTACATTGCTATCACCTGTTTACTTTACTCGCACTGTTTACTTTACTCGCATACTACTATTGCCTTCCAGTCGATACGCTCATTCCTTTGTTTACAGCAAACCGGTGAAATTGACAACCTCATCATAAGTTGGGAACAAAGTATTTGGTTGTGTTGTGTGCGGGTTCCACGTTGCTACTAGTTGAAGATGCGCTAACAAGTTATCGTTAACGGCGCCCTTGTTGGAGTGTCACTAGGCTAGCAAGCATCACCTTCTGGAGTATTGGCTCTTTCCTACTGGATGATTAAACCTTGGTTTCATAACTGAGGGAAAACTTGCTGCTGTACTCATCAAACCTTCTCTTGGGGTTTCCAACTGGCCGGTCATTTACTTCATCAACTACACGCCAACAAGTTCTCTGGCACCATTCATCACCACGCCATCAAACGCAATCAAGTTTTCTGGCGCCGTTGCCGGGGAAAAAGAAGACTTCTGCAAGGGGAGTTTCGCACGCACATCCTTTACTTTGTTTTAAGTTTTGCTTTTACTTTATTTTTACTTGCATCGTTTTATCAAAAAAAATACACAAAAAAATTAGTTTCCTTATAGTTGTTTTTACTTGTCTGCTTTTAGCTTTGTTAGAATGGCTACTCATGAGAACACCAAGTTGTGTGATTTTACTAGCACTAATAATAGTGATTTTATCTGCACTCCTATTGCGCCACCTGCTCCTGCTGCTAATTTTTATGAGATTAAGCCTGCTTTGTTGAACCTTGTTATGAAAGAGCAATTTTCTGGTGCTAGTACTGATGATGCTGCAGCTCATCTCAA
Source organism: Dactylis glomerata (assembly GCA_007115705.1). Lineage (NCBI taxonomy): Eukaryota > Viridiplantae > Streptophyta > Magnoliopsida > Poales > Poaceae > Dactylis > Dactylis glomerata. The sequence goes on from QXEO01000065.1 coordinate 1,042,719, forward strand.
CAATTTTGTTGAGCTATGTGAGATGCAGAAATATAAGGATGTAGAAAGTGATATTATTAAACTTAAGTTGTTTCCTTTTTCTTTGAGAGGAAAAGCTAAAGATTGGTTGTTGTCTTTGCCTAAAAATAGTATTGATTCATGGGCTAAGTGTAAGGATGCTTTTATTGGTAGATACTATCCTCCTGCTAAGATTATAGCTTTGCGTAGCAATATTATGAAGTTTAGCCAGTTTGATAATGAACATGTTGCTCAAGCTTGGGAAAGAATGAAATCTATGATAAAGAATTGTCCCACTCATGGACTGACTACTTGGATGATTTTCCAAACTTTTTATGCAGGACTGAATTTTTCTTCAAGGAACCTATTGGATTCAGCTGCTGGAGGCACTTTTATGTCCCTTACCTTGGGCGTCGCAATGAAGCTTCTCGACAATATGATGGTAAATTACTCCGAATGGCACACCGAGAGGGCTCCACAAGGTAAGAAGGTAAATTTTGTTGAGGAAACCTCTTCCTTGAGTGATAAGATTGATGCTATTATGCTTATGCTTTCTAATAATAGGACTCATGTAGATCCTAATAATGTTCCTTTGGCCTCTTTGGTTGCTCAAGAAGAGCATGTTGATGTAAACTTCATTAGAAATAATAATTTCAACAACAATGCTTATAGGAACAATTTTGCTAGTAACAATTATAAGCCGTATCCTTCTACCAATGGTAATGGTTATGGTAGCTCTTATGGTAATTCCTCCAACAACACTAGGGCCGCGCCCTCCGAGCTTGAGGTAATGCTCAAGGACTTCATCGGTAAGCAAACTGCTTTTAATAAGTCTGTTGAGGAAAAGTTAGGCAAAATTGATATTCTTGCTTCTAAAGTTGATAGCCTTGCTCATGATGTTGAACTTCTGAAATTAAAAGTGTTGCCTAATGATGTGAAAGAGAATAATCCTTTTGCCACTGCTAATGCTATCCAAGTTAGAATTGATGAAAATGTTAGGATGCTAGCAGAATTGCATGCCAGTTGGGAAAGAGAAGATGAGATGGCTAGAAAGATGAAGGTATGTACCATTACTACCTCTAATGATGTTGCTCCAAATGCTAGCAATCCTCTTACTTTGATTGGTGCAGAGAAAACTCCTACTCCTAGTGATAAAAAGCCTAAAACAGCAAACACTTTTTCTCAAAAGAGTGCTGAAACTTTTCGGAGTGTGAGAGATGATAGCTCTATTTCCTTTAATGATTTTGATGTTGATGGCTGCAATATATCTGAAGTTATTTTGTTCTTCCAAAAGCTTGCTTTGACTCCCAATGCTAGTTCTTTAAATGTTGCCTTTACTAAGCATATTACCAATGCTCTTATGAAAATTAGGGATGAAAAGTTGAAGCAAAAAGCTTCTATTCCCAAAAAGTTAGAAGATGGTTGGGAACCCATCATTTATATGCATGTTAATGGTTTTGATTTCCATGCTTTATGTGATCTAGGTGCTAGTATTTCTATCATGCCTAGAAAAATTTATGATATGCTTGATTTACCACCGCTTGAAAAGTGCTATTATGATGTTCCTATTGCTGATGTTGCTAAGAAGAAACCTTTGGGAAGGATTAATGATGTTCTTATTATGGTTAACAATAACCTTGTTCCCGTTGATTTTCTTGTCATGGATGTTGAATGCAATGCTTCATGTCCTATTATTTTGGGAAGACCCTTTCTTCGAACTGTAGGTGCCATCATTGATATGAGGGAAGGCACCATAAAATATCAATTCCCACTCAAAAAAGGTATGGAACACTTCCCTAGGAAGAGAAAGAAATTGCGTTTTGACTCTATTCTTAGAGAAAATTATGAGCTTGATGCTTCATCACTTGATATTACTTGATTTGCATTTTCTGCGCCTAGCTCAAAGGCGTTAAAGAAAAGCACTCTTGGGAGATAACCCAATGTTTTTACTTTCAGTTCTTTTTCTTTTATTTGAGTCTTGGAAGTTATTACTACTGTAATAACCTCTCCTTATCATTTTTATTTCGTTTTTGTGCCAAGAGAAGCCTCTAATTTAAGTGAGGTAAGATTTGGGGATGTTGCTGTCCTGAAACAGTTTTCAGTACTGCACCGTAAAAATTTGTGAAAATTCTTAGAATATCTTTTGGACCTGCTATTTCTTGTGCATATGACCCAGGTTATATCCAAACTTTCATTAGTTATACACTTTTTGATTTGAGTAACAGTAAACCCTCTAAAAAATCGACCTTTGTCAGCTGTTCTGTTTCGATAGATTTCTGCCACTATTTGTGTTTGCCTCTTTATCGCTTTCTTTTTTAGTTCTTTTGATGACGGAACTTTTGGGGAAGTTGATACAGTAGTATATGCTTTATATGTGGTCATTTTGAGTTGAAACCTGAAGGCAAAAGGGTTGATTCATTATTATGTTACAGTAATGTTGCTAATAGAATTGTGTTTAGTTTTGTATGAAGGAAGTTTTCAAGTGTAGGGATTGGAGAATGATAAGATGAGTTGAAGAATGGACAAAAGCTCAAGCTTGGGGATGCCCATGTCACCCCAAGAAATATCCAAGAAGTACAAGCGTCAAAGCTTGGGGATGCCCCCGAGGCACCCCTTCTTCATCGGCAAAAATCCGGTCACCTTTCAACACACTATATTTTTATTGCTTCATGCATTATGCATTTTTCTTGGAGCATTAGTTGTTTTTAGTTTTCAGTTTTATTTAGTTTTGTTTGCTGCAATAAATGGTTGGACCCCAACAAATTCCTTTTGGAGAAGTTGCCTTGCTTTTTATTTGCCAAGACCACTCAGTTTTTCACTCTTATCGTTCAATGAGTGTTCTCTTTTTCTAGAACTGCGTTTAGCTTTCGTTTTTTGCCTTGATTTTTGTTCAGATATTGTTATATCTTTTTATCAAGGTGTATTTTGACCTCTGGTCCATTTTGGTTTTCATCAAAAGAGTTGTTTCAAAAAAGTTCGAATGGTGTTGGAAAAGAGAAAAAGCTTTATGCAAAAAAGTGGTACAAAAATGAGCTTGTGTGGACTGCGTCCTAGGCTTTTGCATGTCGTGCTTGATGTCTTTTTGATAGTATGCTTAGTGGTTTTGCTGTAGCATGACTTGTCTCAAATGACTGAGATTGCTTAATGAGCCTTTCAAAAAATCATGTGTTGTTTTGATTATTTGGAAGCATTATTTTGGTTTTCTCCTTTGATGCTTTATTTGGGTTGGCTTGGCGCATGCTCACACATGTTAGACTCATACAAAAGTCGCCATAAGCCTCTATGATCATTTAGTTTTGACTTTTGATGCCATCTTATGCTTCTTTTAATGTTGCTTTGTCGCTCTGCATGATTATGGCCATTATTGCTCTCTTAGTTGGTCACTCCCAGTCTTTTGCTAGCCCTCATTTTGTACTGAGTATGAGCTCTACTCGTGCATCCAACTCCTAAAAACCAATTTTGCCATTGTGTCCACTATAAATTCCTATGCATAGTATTTGCAAGCCATTCCAAGTAAATTTTCATGTGCTACCTTTCAAAACTTTCAACTACTTCTCATTTTGTGCCACTGTTTTTAGCTCATGAGGACGTAGTGGTCGGAATTGCTATCTTCCATATTAAATTAAGTACCCCTCGACTAGGCAGCTTCATCTTCTCATCATTAATTTTGCATGAGAGCTGGTCAGACCATTGCAATCTAATTCTAAAAAAGATAAAAAGGCACTCCTCCATGGTATGTGAATGTTGGTGGGCACCCGATGGAATCGGTTAGCCATGGTTTGAGAAAGGAAAAAAGGTGGGGAGGAGTGCCAAAGCTTTATAAAAGAGCACCAATGTGCCAAATTTTTAAAGAACTCAGAACCGCTCTCACTTGTTTATTATGGAAGATAGTAAGACCCCATTGCCAGTCGTTGACATGAAACAACCACCTCTCAAAACCCAATTTTTATCTCTGTTTTACAAATGAAAAGCTCTAGCACATGTTTAATCACTGCTTCCCTCCGTGAAGGGCCTTTCTTTTACCTTTTTATGTTGAGTAACCACCTTCTATCTTTATGCACCGTCTAAGAGAGCATAGTTGTCATTCTGAGTATAATGTGCATTGTCTCAAAGTTTTAATTGATTGATTCATGATGTTGGTTTCACTTGTTCATAAATTATTTGTATCTAGTCTCCCTTTTAAACTTGAAGGTGTCCTATGCATTTATATTTTGCTCTCTCATGAAGGACAAGCTGAAAACCATTTGTATGTTTTTCCATATGATTTGAACACACATTTGACTTTCATTGTTTCATTTTCATGACCTTTCATTTGTGTTCTTTTTCATGTTATAACATGGTTGCTAAGTTTCTTCTATCAAGATTATGTCTTTCATGCCCATGCTTTAAGTTCTTTTGATCCCAGCGCACAACGCTTACATAGATGATCAAGATTGTGTAGGTGCATGTCACCTCAAAAATTATTTATTTTGTTATCACTTACCTACTCGAGGACGAGCAGAAGTTAAGCTTGGGGATGCTGATACGTCTCTAACATATCTATAATTTTTGATGCTCCATGCTTGTTTTTACACCATTTGCTTAGTGTTTCGTTACAATTCGTGGCGTTTCTATGCATTTTTGGAAACTAACCTATTAACAAGATGCCACAGTGCCAGTTCCCTGTTTTCTGCAGTTTTTGTGTTTCAGAAAAGTTACACAGGAAATATTCTCGGAATTGGACGAAACAAAAGCCAAACATCCATAAATTCACCGAAGCTTCCAGAGAACCGAAGAGGAGACGAAGTGGAGCCACGAGGGGCCCACACAATAGGGCGGCGCGGCCCAGGGCTAGGTCGCGCCCCCTATGTGTGTGGCCGCCTCTGTCCACTTCTCACGATGCCCCTTCGCCTATAAAGACCCCCCGACGGGAAAAACCTAAATACCCGATCACTTTTCTGGAAACATATCGCGATCCGCCGCCGTCGTCGACCCGAGATCGGGAGGGTCCAGAAGCTCTTCCCGGTACCCTACCAGAGAGGGAAATCGCCACCGGAGGTCTTCTTCATCGCCATGCTTGCCTCCGGCGCGATGAGTGAGTAGTCTACCTTGGACTATGGGTCCATAGCAGTAGCTAGATGGTTGTCTTCTCCACCATGTGCTTCATGTTTAGATCTCGTGAGCTGCCTTACATGATCGAGATCACCGTGATGTAATTCTACATGTTGTGTTTGTTGGGATCCGATGAATATTGGTGTTATGATTGAGTTGATGTGCTGAATATTATCTTATGTTATCTCTATGTTGTTTATGATCTTGCATGCTCTCAGTTGTTAGTAGCTATCTTGGCCGAGTAGATACTAGTGACTCCAAGAGGGGGTATTTATGATCGATAGTTGGGTTCATGCCTCTATTTAATCTGGGGGAGTGACAGAAACCTCTAAGGTTGTAGATGTGTTGTTGCCACTTGGGAGAAAACAACATTCATATGCTCAAGGGTATATGCTTTGTTTACATTACACACTTTGCTTAATGCTGTTATCTGTTGTTCACAACTTAATACTTGTGGAGTTCTCGGATTGATTCACCACAAGTGGATTAATAGTCATAGATGCAGTTGGATGGTGGTCTATGTATCTTGTTGTAATGCCCAGAGTAAATCTCATAGTGATCCTCTCGACATATGCACGTTATCTTTATTCTATCACTTGCCCAACTATAATTTGTTTACCCAGCATGTGTTATTTTATCTTATGGACAGACACCACTAGTGAACTGTGGACCCTGGTCCTATTTCCATTATATTGCTATCACCTATTTACTTTACTCGCACTGTTTACTTTACTCGCATACTACTATTGCCTTCCACTCGATACGCTCATTCCTTTGTTTACAGCAAACCGGTGAGATTGACAACCTCATCGTAAGTTGGGAACAAAGTATTTGGTTGTGTTGTGTGCAGGTTCCACGTTGCTACTAGTTAAAGATGCGCTAACAAGTTATCGTTAACGGCGCCCTTGTTGGAGTGTCACTAGGCTAGCAAGCATCACCTTCTGGAGTATTGGCGTTTTCCTACTGGACGATTAAACCTTGGTTTCATAACTGAGGGAAAACTTGCTGCTGTACTCATCAAACCTTCTCTTGGGGTTTCCAACTGGCCGGTCATTTAATTCATCAACTACACGCCAACAAGTTCTCTGGCACCATTCATCACCGCACCATCAAACGCAATCAGGAGTTCAGTGTTTCTGTCTAGACACCCAGGATTTTGTTTACTGTCTTATACAAATGAGAACCTGCTTCCCAGGTTACTTTAGCGAGTTGCGATCAAGAAAGGAATATATATTGGTTGATGGATCTTTAATAGTATATGTGCAAATCAGCAATGATATACCTTGTAGACTTGGTTGATTGCCATACAAAAACCAAGTTCCTTGGTGAAAAAATTATACATCGTAATAAATACAGGACCACCACGGAGTTTAGAAATTGTAGCTTTTAATAGGTGGAGTTGTAGGTGTAGTCTGTTATTCTCCCCTCTCATTTTTCTGCACACTAAGTTCATGATGAAATGTCAGCCTGATACATTTGTGGGTTAATTCTATAAAGAAAAGCATCAATGAGTTTTTCTTGGTTAAATTTCTCTCTATTTTTTTTACAAAAACTTCTTACTGTTAAACTGTATCTGTATATGGTTGGAGCAGTGAGCTAATTTATCTTACTTCTTGCTCATGCAATTCCTGGTTGGATGTAGCTAGCTCAATTTCTTTCCAAAAAATTATCTAGCTTCCATTGGATGCGTCACTTTTTTGTTCAGATCTGTACTTCGTTGCACGGACGGCCTGCGAGCAGTTCTATAGCTTTTAATGGCATGCACATAATGAACCATTTTTGTTATCAAAAGAAATATAATTTTTTTACATTGATGCAATAAGAGAGAATAAGCTGTGAGATTGGTAAAAGGACAATAGTTATGTTACCAGGAAAGCTCATGCAATGAGGAAAATGGTAGAGACCTTAAGTACTTGTGCTTATAGTGTTTCAGTTAATGGAAGTAAAAAATTGCTCAGATGGTTGAAATATTGTATAAAGAGGAGCTCTTGTGGCAGAAAATGTCAAGAGTGGCTTGGGTAAAAGACGGGGATAGAAATACAAACTACTTTTATAGGAAAGGCAACTGGACAAAAAAAGAAAAATAACTTTCAGATGCTAAGGAAATAAAATGGCCAGATGGCAAATACTTTCTTCAAGAACCTTTTTAATTGAGGATGACGAAGTGCAGATGATGGATGATTGATCCTATGCGTATATATTGTTCAGGTGATGTTTATTCTGAAGTTGTTTAGTTGTTAGTTTGATCATTCTGCAAGTTTCTTCAGGGCTAAAACAGGAGATAAACATCATTTTTTTAGGAATTCAGTTTGATGATTGCAACTGGTATTTATTTTTTTACCACATGTAGAAGACTACACATTCCATCTTACGAAAATGAACTTGGTTATCCCATTTTGTCGCCGGCCTCCTATGCGTATCATTGTGGCTGACGCTGATAATTGAGATGCCCGGCCGTGATCACCGTTGATGTCTTGACTTTCATAAAATTGTATGTTGATGTCGTGGGCTAAGCTTGCATTAGCCTTTTCTAAAAAAAGATTAAAAGAGCATTTGCCCCCATGTGTGGTTTTGGTAATTAATGACAATCCCTATGGACTAATGTTTGCATCGAGTTATATTTGTAGGACTTGTCCGTAGACAACGCTTGAGCCATATCTTGGTTTCAAGGTTGTAAGAAGATGCAAATAAAGAAGTTTATGTGATGATCAAGGGAGTTGAGCCTATAGAAGACATCATCATTATGAAGGAAGAAGATGAAGTCCAATGTTGATCAAGTCGAAGCGCAAGTTCAAGATAGGCATATAGAGGATATCATTTGCTTGAAGCTCGGTGTCCATTTGGTGTTAATGGACATGTGAAGATATTTCTACTAGTGTTTCTCCCATAGTGAAGTATGGGGGAGCAATCCGCAAGACTTCACCGAGCAAGCGCAATCAAGAAAGGTAGTCCAACTTGAGAAGATCAAGATCGTCACTATCTAGCTCAAGTGGAAGGCGCAAGGCAAAGGTATGATCTTGATAGGGTTTTTTTCTTACCGGTCTCATAGTGTTTGGGAGACCGGGTTTTAGGATCGATAGCCGTACTATCAAGAGGGGCTCTCGAGTGAGTAACTTATTCGTATTGTTCGGAGAGAGCTCAAACCTTTGCATACTTGGCATTATATTTCTTGGTTCTTATTTGGCTTTTATCCATGTGAGGTTCTAGAGCTTGTGGTTATTTCCATGACAAGCTCTAGCTCATCAAAAACGGATTTTGTATGGAACTCTAATTGCGTTTTTGGTGTTTGGAGGTTTTACCGATTCATCTTTATAGCTAAGTCAAACCTTTTATCATTTGGTTTCATCCTCTTTTGTTGGACTATGATGTTTCTATGGATGATGTTGTAGAGCTCATCGTGGTGATTCCAACGAGCCCAAGATCATCGAAAACGGAGTCCGGATGCAAAAGTTATCGCTGTTTTCGTGTTGCTCACTTTTCTTGGGCGGATTATCCGGCCCAGTTTTGGAAAAATCCGGCCCAAAAATCCGGCCTTAAATCTGAGTGACGCGCACTTTGCCAACTTCTGGTCCTTAGCCATTTTCAGGGGGGGGGGGCGGATTATCCGGCCCAGTTTTGGAAATATCCGGCCAAAATATCCGGCCCCGGATATGGACGACGCGCGCGAAGTCCTTAGCAGTTTTGGGGGGAGGGCGGATTATCCGGTCCAAACTTGGACCGGATTATCCGGCCCTGCTGTACTGCAACGGCTACAATCCCGGGAGGGGTATAAATACCCCTCCCCTTCTTCAAGCTTGGGTTAGCTCGTTTTCCCCTCTCTCTCCCTCCATTGTTGACCTTGGAAAGCTTGCCCTTCTCTCAATTCCTCCCATGATTCTTGCATATATTTGAGGGAAAAGAGAGAGGAGATCTAGATCTATATTTCCACCAATCACTTCCTCCTCTTTGTGAGGGGAACCCATTGGATCTAGATCTTTGAGTTCTTTGTGGATTTCTTCCTTTGTTCTTCCTCTCATATCCCTCCAAAGCATTTGTTGCTTTGGTAGGATTTGGGAGAGAAGGATTTGAGCACTTCGTGTGTTCTTGCCATTGCATTTGGTGCATCGGTTTGAGTTCTCCTCGGAGATTCGGTAGTGAAAGTTCGTTGAGCTTTTTACTCTTGGGTTCTTGGAACCCTAGACGGCTTAGTGGCTTAGTGGTTACTTGGGGACCTCCAATTGAGTTGTGGAGATCTTCCCAAGCTTTGTGGTGCCTCCGTGGCAATTACTTGGGGACCTCCAATTAAGTTGTGGAGATCTTTCCAAGCTTTGTGGTGCCTCAGTGGCGATTCTTGGGAGCCTCCAATTGAGTTGTGGAGATTGCCCCAAGCTTGTACGGGTTTGGTGACCGCCCTCAAGTGTCCCATAGTGGTCGGGTCTTCCATCTTAGTGGGAGGGCTCGAGGAGATTACGGTGAGCCTCCGTGGCGTTTGGGGAGCCTTGTGCCTCCACACCGCTCCAACGGAGATTAGCACTCGCAAGGGTGTGAACTTCGGGATACATCATTGTCTCTGCGTCCCTCGGTTATTTCTATACCCGAGCTCCTTTACTTATGCAATTTACTTTGTGATAGCCTTCGTGCTTGAAGTTATATATATCTTGCTATCTCATAGTTGCTTATCTTGTCTAGCATAAGTTGTTGGTGCACATAGGTGAACCTAGTTTGTTTAGGTTTTGTATGCTTGGCAAATTAAATGTTAGTTTTATTCCGCATTTGTCAAGCCACTCGTAAAAGTTTTAAATCGCCTATTCACCCCCCCCCCTCTAGGCGACATCCTTGTACTTTCATTTGGTATCAGAGCAAGGTCTCTCATTTAGGGCTTCACCGCCTTGAGAGCAAAGATGTCGGCTAGGGGATTAGTGCACAATGACACCTTTATATTTGATGGCACTAATTATGATATATGGAAAATTTGCATGCTTAATCATTTTCGTGATATGGACCCAAATATAGAGAGAATTCTAGATATGGGTTTCTCTCCTCCTAAGGATTCCCAAAGTCTATCTTTAGAGGAGAAGAGAAACTCTTATCTTAATTCTCGAGCTACTATTGTGCTTGTTGACTTTGTGAGCAATGCAGTTATTCTTGCAATCATGCCTTTCCGTAGCGCTCATGAGGTTTGGACAAAGATTCAAGACAAATATGACATGTCCAACAAGATTGAGGATGATTGTATTCCCTCCACTTCCGGTCGTGATGAACTCTCTTCCACTTCACCAAAGTGTAGCAAGACACAAGGTAACTCTATGGTGAATGGTGATGGAAAGTGCAATGTTGATAGTAAGCTTACTTGTGATGATCATTCATCTCTATCTCATTGCCATGCTTCATCTTTGGACTTAAACACTTCTAGCACCATAAATGCTTTACATGCTTGTGTTGATAGTCCTTGCATATCATGTGTATGCTCCTTGAACACATCTCATAATGATATGCTTACTTCGTCTTGTTGCCATGATATAAATGCCTCTAGTTCCTCTAGTTGTTGTGTGTCTAACAATGTAGAAGAAACCGGAAATTCTATTGGCCAAGACATGATCTCGCTTGGTGCTTCAAGTATTTATTCATCATCATCAATTGCTTCCCACATTTGCCTTATGGCTAGGGCTTCAAAGGTAACTCCTTCTTTGGAACCCAATATATCTAGTGATGATGAGAATGAGGATAATGAAGAAGAATATGATGATCTTGCTTCTTTATTTGAGAAGAGTGAAATGTTTTTTCATGCTATTCGTAAGAATAAAATTGCTTGCTCTTACTTCTATAAGATTTTGGCTATTGCCACCGAGAGCAATAAAATTATTGAGGAGCATGAGAATACCATTTTTAAAATGCAAGGTCATGCCCATGATTACGCGGATGAGATTGCGGATCTAAAAGAAGCTCTAGAAGAAGAACAAACCACCAAGGAATCTCTTGAGGAGACCTTTACTTTAGAATTATCTAAAATAAAGAAATCCTATGATAGAACTCTTGTGGTGGCAAATGATTTTGAAACTAAATATGAAGAGCTTGTAGTTACTTATGCTAAACTCCTTGAGAATGTTGTGCTTCTTAAAAAGAACTCTAGGGTCATTTCGTGTGAGCCCATCATTCTCACCGAGTCGCATGAGCAACTTAAAGCTTCAAATTCAAATGAGCTTACTAAATTGTCCTCTCCGCTTTCCATTAGTGATGATGCTTGTGCTACTAACTCTACTTCTTGTGAAGCATCCATCTTGAAGGAGAATGTTGAGCTAAGGGCTCAACTTGATTTGCTAACTAGCAAATATGGGAAATTGGAAGAAAATCATGGAAAGCTCTCTAGCTCCCATGAGGATCTTCTAGCTTCCCATGATAGGCTAAAATTAGCTCATGAGGCTATTATGTCAAAGGTAACATCTACTGAGCCTCATGTGGACATTTGCACTACTTCTCAAAATGCCATATTGCCTTGTGCTAGTCCTAGTAATTCATCCACTCATAACATTGCTACATCTTGTGATGAATTACTTTCCTTTCCTTGTTGCTCTAACAATGAAGCTTCTACTTCCTCTAGTACTTGTGTTGTTACTAACCATGTAGAGGAAATCGAAGAGCTCAAGGCCCAAGTCTCTTCTTTGAAGAAAGACTTGGTAAAGAGTCATGAAGGGAAATCCAAACTCGACAATATGTTGAGTGTGCAAAAATCCCCCAATGACAAGAGTGGACTTGGGTTTATCTCCAACAACAACAAGAAGTCCACGGTTAACAAGAAGAAGAAGGGCCAAGGACAAGTCAAAGATCCGGCCAAGATTGTTTGCTTCAAGTGCAAAATTGAAGGGCACCATGTTAGATCTTGCCCTTTGAAGAAGAAGGCATTAGTTGAGAAGCAACAAGGGAAGCGGCCTCAAGTTCAAGGGCACGCTCAACCTCGTGTTGAAGAAATGCCACTTCCCAAGAAGAATCAAGCTAATGCTCCCATTGCGGAGAAATCAAGTGAGAAGAAGGTGAAGAAAAGAACTTGCTACACATGTCGTGAGAAGGGCCACCTATCTTCTTCATGCACTATGGGTAACTCATCCAACCCTATCATAATTGATGATGCTTATTCCCTTTGCAAGGATAAGGTTGGCAATGTGTTTGCCAAATTTGTTGGTACTCCATGTGGTGTCAAGAAAAGAACCATTTGGGTGGCCAAGCCTATTGTGACTAACCTCTTAGGACCCAACTTAGTTGGGGACCATCACACCAAAACTTGATCAATAGGTGTTTTTTGGAGGGCATTGGAGACTTGGCTATATCATGAAGAATTAAGGGATCTTCATCAATATATTGTCTCAAGTCAAGTCAATTGGATTATCTTGTTTATATCATATATCCAATGTTCCTCCTTGCGGTAACATGTACTCAACTTATCTACATTGAAAGTTACTCACCCCTTTTGCATGTGTTGGTTGTGTTCCATTACATGTGTTGGTATATGTTGTGCTACCTACTTGTTTTATTTTGAGTAATCAAGTATGTACTTGTGGGTTTGCACACCATGTATGTGTGTTTGTGTTTGAGCATATGTTGCATCTTGTTTTATATTATTTGGCTCTTTTGAGAGACTAATGGACTTTCCCATTTTGGGGGTGTGATATGCTTTGGCATTTCACAATCCTAAATATGTGTGCACATGAGGAATACCACTTAGTGTTGATATTTGAAATTATCTAGTCTCTATGTGGTATGTCTTTCTCATGAGAAATTCAAATTCGATAATATCCATTATTTATCTCTTGTTCGATTTCATTTGCCTCTTGTGAAAATAAATGCTTTATCACATTATGGGGGAGTAATATGCTTTGTGCATAGTACAAACCAATAAATTGTGTATATTTGAGGTTGTGTCACATAGTGTTGATATTGTAAATTATCCTTATTCTATGTGACATGTTTGCTCAAACAAGTTTCACTTTGCGAAATTGTTTTATTGCTCTTATTTTGGATCTTGTTTGTGAGATACATTCTTGGTAGGGTTTTCCTAAAATGTGGAATTCTACATCAAAGTTGGAAAACCATTTGCTTCAAGTTATCCTAATCATTGCTTTGCGTGATTGTTTAACTATTTGAGTCTATCAAGAATATCTTCTTTTGCATGGTGTTTAATTCTTATCCTTTTCATATGCTTCTTTGTTGTGAAGATGATCTTAGATTTATGTGTAAAATACCACCGGGAAACTAATAACTCCAAATACCTCTTGTCCTTGGACAAATGGTACTTTATCATGTGGTATATATATTTTGATCATCTTTACGTTGGCTATTGCTTTTAATTACCTTACCTCTTGCCAAGAAATGTATTTGTTTTAATTCCCATTGTCTTCCTTGACTCTTGTGATTTCATTTGATTTTGTTGAACTTGTTTTGTGTTATTCTTAATGTAGGTTGAGATGATGATCCCATTTGTGTGCATTTTGTATTCAAATGCAAAATCATAAATAATGCACTAATCTTGGGGGAGCTCTCCTATATTTGCTATAACATACTCTTGTGGCTTATTTCAATTGGTATTGGTTATTGTTGGAAGACAAATCCTTTCTTTTTGGTACTTAGTGTGCCATCATAAAAGAGTGGAGAGTTTGGTTTGTTTGTTGGAACCTTGCTCTCTTTGGGAAAATGGCTATCTCTTTTCTTGATTTTGCTCTATATTCTTAAAATGAGATAAGTCATTGGGCATGTGTGTTTTAGTGTTCATTTATGCTCATTTGTGTTTGCTTTGTTCACTTGCTGGACTTTGGAGTCAATTTTGTGTTGAGTTGATTTCTTTGATATAATTTGGACAACCTTTAGTTCTTCACACCTTTGTGTGACTTCTTGGTCTTCTTGGTGTTTTTGTCCAATTTGTATCTCTTTTGACTTTTGAATGTCTTATGCATGCATATTTACTAAATGTATACTCTATGGCATGCTTTGCTTTCTTTGATCCAATATATAGGGTAAACTCCAATAAATCCTAAATCGGCTAAGATGTGCATGAAATTCAAGTTCATATCTATATGCACATATTTATGTGGAGCTTGTCCTATATATTGTAGTGTCTATAACTACTTTGGACCCAATGAGTTTGGGAACCATATTGTACTTGAATTTGTTTTAGGTACATGGGAGATATATTGGTGTTTGTCTCAATAATAAGGATGAAGTGGTGACTAGTTGATAATTTGTGGCAAGCTAGGATTATTGAAGAACTCATATCTACTACATCCCTCCAATGGTATCTCGGTAATAAGTATCTTATGCATGCATACTTTTCTAGCATCTAACCTTGTGTGGGTCATTTCATGGCATGAAAATCTTTATTTGCAAGGATCTTAATGAAACCTCTCTTTTGAAAATGTGAGTAATTTGAGATGAGTGCATATTTTGGGGTATATATAAAATCATGCTCATGACTCACCTTTCCCAAATATGTCTATCTAGCAATTTTATTGCATATCAATTCCTCAAGTTCCTCACATGTGCAATATTGATGAAAGTGCAAATTTAGTTCTTTCTTTTGGTATACTTATTCATGATACTTGTTGCTTTTCTCAAAACATCCCAACTATCTTCTTCCCTTGTTGATATTTGTGATGTCTTTGATATGTTTGTGGTTGAAGTTCTTCAATATGCAATAAGATAAATTGAGCCTTTGGCCATACTTTAAAAGTAAAAATCTCATTGGTATATTGCATGAACTTGTTTTGATATCATGTTCTATTCTTTGTATCTATTTTATGTGTACATGTTTCTTTGTGATAATTATCTTTGTGATGTTGTCTACTTAGAAACTTATACACATGAGAGATGATATCTCCTTATTTGATATCTTTTTAAACCTTGTGTGTTGAGATGGAATGCTAAGCAATATCATTCATTGAGGACTATGTGGATGCTCTATGTACATCTTTGTACTAGTCTTATAATATGCTTTGTCATTCCTATCACACATTCCTTTGGTTGAGCCGTTTAATATGTTGGTTCCTTATTTGTTGCTCAACCATTTCCTTGATGCAAGTGTTAAGCTTGATTTCTTTTCTATGGTCTCTTGCTAATGGTTCCTTTTAAATGGTATTGAGGGAGTGAGGATTCCATGTTGTGCAAATTGTATTCAAATGCAAACATTCTATCTTGTGCATGTACCTTGGGGAGCTTCCTCATTTCATTTTAAAGCACCATTTTGTGGTTATCATAGTATTTGATGTCACTTGGTATCATTATGTTTTGAATAATATTGAGGGAGTGATGATTCCATGTTTGTGCACCTTATACTTTAATTCAAATGGAATATGTTGTGCACAAACCTTGGGGAGCTTCTTCATATTATTTAGAGCATTGTTTTGGTCTTCTCATAATATCTTTATTTGATTCACTATTAGGATCTTTTGATTGCTATCTTCATTTGTTGGAAGTTTAACCATCATGTCATCCTTTTTTTGTTTGCAATCTTTGATCCTTAATATAGTTTGATTTCCTCCAAATTTTTGTCCTTGAATTTGTGCATGTGTTTTCACCTTTTTTGTGTGCCATGCACACCTTGAGGAGGAACTCTCACTATATTGGCCTTCTAAGCCTTTCCACCCATTTTGGCAATGGATGCCAATGGGGGAGAAGTTTCGAGGGCTTGAAAGGAATTGGGTTTCACGCTTCTGTTTTGTTCTTAAGCATTTGCCTTGCATGCTTTGCATGGTTGAGTATATATAGTGGAAACTCCACCAACAACATTGGTTGGCAATATATGCAATAAAATTCAAGTTCATTCACACGTGCATAGATTGTGGGGGAGTTTGCTCTATATATGATGGTTCTACTAACATCACATACTTTTGTAGTATTTGATGTTAGTGTAACCATCTTAGTCCTTTAAATTCATTATATACACCCTCTCAAAGAGATTGTCATCAATTACCAAAATGGGGGAGATTGAAAGAGCATTTGCCCCAATGTGTGGTTTTGATAATTAATGACAATCCCTATGGACTAATGTTTGCATCGAGTTATATTTGTAGGACTTGTCCATAGACAACGCTTGAGCCATATCTTGGTTTCAAGGTTGTAAGAAGATGCAAATAAAGAAGTTTATGTGATGATCAAGGGAGTTGAGCCTATAGAAGACATCATCATTATGAAGGAAGAAGATGAAGTCCAATGTTGATCAAGTCGAAGCGCAAGTTCAAGATAGGCATATAGAGGATATCATTTGCTTGAAGCTCGGTGTCCATTTGGTGTTAATGGACATGTGAAGATATTTCTACTAGTGTCTCTCCCATAGTGAAGTATGGGGGAGCAATCCGCAAGACTTCACCGAGCAAGCGCAATCAAGAAAGGTAGTCCAACTTGAGAAGATCAAGATCGTCACTATCTAGCTCAAGTGGAAGGCGCAAGGCAAAGGTATGATCTTGATAGGGTTTCTTTCTTACCGGTCTCATAGTGTTTGGGAGACCGGGTTTTAGGATCGATAGCCGTACTATCAAGAGGGGCTCTCGAGTGAGTAACTTATTCGTATTGTTCGGAGAGAGCTCAAACCTTTGCATACTTGGCATTATCTTTCTTGGTTCTTATTTGGCTTTTATCCATGTGAGGTTCTAGAGCTTGTGGTTATTTCCATGACAAGCTCTAGCTCATCAAAAACGGATTTTGTATGGAACT
This sequence comes from Dactylis glomerata, assembly GCA_007115705.1. Taxonomy (NCBI): domain Eukaryota; kingdom Viridiplantae; phylum Streptophyta; class Magnoliopsida; order Poales; family Poaceae; genus Dactylis; species Dactylis glomerata. Next base: position 1,059,480 of record QXEO01000065.1, read on the forward strand.
CTAATTGTGTTTTTGGTGTTTGGAGGTTTTACCGATTCATCTTTATAGCTAAGTCAAACCTTTTATCATTTGGTTTCATCCTCTTTTGTTGGACTATGATGTTTCTATGGATGATGTTGTAGAGCTCATCGTGGTGATTCCAACGAGCCCAAGATCATCGAAAACGGAGTCCGGATGCAAAAGTTATCGCTGTTTTCGTGTTGCTCACTTTTCTTGGGCGGATTATCCGGCCCAGTTTTGGAAAAATCCGGCCCAAAAATCCGTCCTTAAATCTGAGTGACGCGCACTTTGCCAACTTCTGGTCCTTAGCCATTTTCAGGGGGGCGGATTATCCGGTCCAAACTTGGACCGGATTATCCGGCCCTGCTGTACTGCAACGGCTACAATCCCGGGAGGGGTATAAATACCCGTCCCCTTCTTCAAGCTTGGGTTAGCTCGCTTTCCCCTCTCTCTCCCTCCATTGTTGACCTTGGAAAGCTTGCCCTTCTCTCAATTCCTCCCATGATTCTTGCATATATTTGAGGGAAAAGAGAGAGGAGATCTAGATCTATATTTCCACCAATCACTTCCTCCTCTTTGTGAGGGGAACCCATTGGATCTAGATCTTGGAGTTCTTTGTGGATTTCTTCCTTTGTTCTTCCTCTCATATCCCTCCATAGCATTTGTTGCTTTGGTAGGATTTGGGAGAGAAGGATTTGAGCACTTCGTGTGTTCTTGCCATTGCATTTGGTGCATCGGTTTGAGTTCTCCTCGGAGATTCGGTAGTGAAAGTTCGTTGAGCTTTTTACTCTTGGGTTCTTGGAACCCTAGACGGCTTAGTGGCTTAGTGGTTACTTGGGGACCTCCAATTGAGTTGTGGAGATCTTCCCAAGCTTTGTGGTGCCTCCGTGGCAATTACTTGGGGACCTCCAATTAAGTTGTGGAGATCTTTCCAAGCTTTGTGGTGCCTCAGTGGCGATTCTTGGGAGCCTCCAATTGAGTTGTGGAGATTGCCCCAAGCTTGTACGGGTTCGGTGACCACCCTCAAGTGTCCCATAGTGGTCGGGTCTTCCATCTTGGTGGGAGGGCTCGAGGAGATTACGGTGAGCCTCCGTGGCGTTTGGGGAGCCTTGTGCCTCCACACCGCTCCAACGGAGATTAGCACTCGCAAGGGTGTGAACTTCGGGATACATCATTGTCTCCCCGTCCCTCGGTTATTTCTATACCCGAGCTCCTTTACTTATGCAATTTACTTTGTGATAGCCTTCGTGCTTGAAGTTATATATATCTTGCTATCTCATAGTTGCTTATCTTGTCTAGCATAAGTTGTTGGTGCACATAGGTGAACCTAGTTTGTTTAGGTTTTGTATGCTTGGCAAATTAAACGTTAGTTTTATTCCGCATTTGTCAAGCCACTCGTAAAAGTTTTAAATCGCCTATTCACCCCCCCCCCCTCTAGGTGACATCCTTGTACTTTCAAAGTTCATAACAATTTATCTTAAAATGAAGTTCTTTGTATTTTGTATTGCAAGCACGGGCCACACTAGGATAACTTTCGACCAACTATTGGCTACTGATTATATTGACATCATGCTAAATTATCTGAAGATATATTTCCATTTGAATCAAGAAGCTTTTATCTCAATCATTGTTACACATACACGAATACTACATATTATATACCTGGTAAATAGTATGTATCGATCAAGGTTTGTATTTATGTCCGACCTAAAGATATCATGCTTGTATATTGTCAGGTTGGTGGTCTTCCATTATGGCTGTCACGAGGAAAAGGGAAAATTCCCAGCTAATCCTAACATAGATACTTCTATTTGTTTGGAGTGTAAAAGACATCCTCTTTGGTTGGAGCACAATGACAGGGCGTTTTACAACAAAATTTATCTTCAAGCACAACACCCACAATGCAATTTATCTTCAAGCAGTCATCTTTACACAATGCAATTTGTTTATGGCGCCTATCTGGGCGTAGCTCTGCGCCAGCAGCAACGTGGAACCTGCACACAACACAACCAAAGTACTTTGCCCCAACTAGTAGTGAGGTTTTCAATCTCACCAGTTTGTTGTAAACAAAGGATTAAACGTATTGTGTGGTAAAAGATATTTGTTTGCAAGAAAGTAAATAATGCTTGTAAAAGGTAAACGGTAATACGAATGTAAAAGAATGGACCGGGGTCCATAGTTCACTAGAGGTGTCTCTCCATAAAGATGAATAACATGCTGGGTAAACAAATTACAGTTGGGCAATTGACAAAATAAAGAATGCAAACAATGCATGTACATGTCATGAGGATCACTATGAGATTCACTTGGGCATTACAACATAATACATAGACCGTAATCCAACTGCATCTATGACTAATAATCCACCCGCCGGATATCATCTGAACAACCATTGGATATTAAGTTGCAAGCAAAAGATTATCGCCTTAAGCAAAGTGTGTAATATAAACAATACTAATGTCCTTGAACACAAGATTGTTGTTTTCTCCCTAGTAGCAACAACACATCTACAATCTTAGAAGTTGTTGTCACTCTCCCAGATTACCAGAGGCATGAACCCACTATCGAGCAGAAATACCCTCTCTTGGAGTCACTAGCATCTACTCGGCCAAGATATCTACTAGCAATGGAGAGCATGCAAGATCATAAACACATAGAGATGATAAATCACAAATCAACTTGACATAGTACTCAATATTCATCGGATCCCAACAAACACAACATGTAGAATTACATAACGATGATCTTGATAATGGTAGGCAGCTCACAAGATCTAAACATGAAGCACATGGAGGAGAAGACATCCATCTAGCTACTGATATGGACCCATAGTCCAAGGTAGACTACTCACACATCACTCTAGAGGCAGGCATGGTGATTAAGAAGGCCTCCGGTGGTGATTTCCCTCTCCGACAGGGTGCCGGGAAGAGCTTCTGGACCCTCCCAATCTCGCGTCAACGACGGCGGCGGCTTGCAGTATGTGATACATCTCAAACGTATCTATAATTTTTGATGCTCCATGCTTGTTTTTACACCATTTGCTTAGTGTTTCGTTACACTTTGTGGTGTTTTTATGCATTTTCCAGAACTAACCTATTAACAAGATGCCACAGTGCCAGTTCCCTGTTTTCTGCTATTTTCGTGTTTCAGAAAAGTTACACAGGAAATATTCTCGGAATTGGACGAAACAAAAGCCGAACGTCCATATATTAAACGAAGCTTCTAGAACACCGAAGAGGAGACGGAGCCAAGCCAGGGGCCAGCCTCACCATAGGGCGGTGCGGCCTGCCCCTGGCCCGCGCCCCCTATGGGTGAGACCCCCCTGGTCCACCTCTGACGCTGCCCCTTCGCCTATAAAGACCCCCCGATAGGAAAAACCTAAGTCCTGATCAATTTTCCAGAAACACATCGCGATCCGCCGCCGTCGTCGACCCGAGATCGGGAGGGTCCAGAAGCTCTTCCGGGCACCCTGCCAAAGAGGGGAATCGCCACCGGAGGTCTTCTTCATCGCCATGCTTGCCTCCGGCGCGATGAGTGAGTAGTCTACCTTGGACTACGGGTCCATAATAGTAGCTAGATGGTTGTCTTCTCCACCATGTGCGTCATGTTTAGATCTCATGAGCTGCCTTACATGATCGAGATAACCGTTATGTAATTCTACATGTTGTGTTTGTTGGGATCCGATGAATATTGGTGTTATGTTGAGTTGATTTGCTGAATCATATATCTTATGTTTACATTACACACTTTGCTTAATGCAGTTATCTGTTGTTCGCAACTTAATACTCATGGGGTGTTCGGACGATATCCCTGTGGGTGGATTATTAGTCATAGATGCAGTTGGATGGCGGTCTATGTATTTTGTTGTAATGCCCAGAGTAAATCTCATAGTGATCCTCGCGACATATGCAAGTTATCTTTATTCTATCAATTGCCCAACTATAATTTGTTTACCCAGCATGTGTTATTTATCTTATGGAGAGACACCACTAGTGAACTATGGACCCTGGTCCAATTTCCTTTATATTGCTATCACCTGTTTACTTTACTCGCATTGTTTACTTTCTCGCATACTATTATTGCTTTCCACTCGATACGCTCATACCTTTGTTTACAGCAAACCGGTGAGATTGACAACCTCATCGTAAGTTGGGAGCAAAGTATTTGGTTGTGTTGTGTGCAGGTTCCACGTTGCTGCATGCAAAGCAAAGCCTGGACGAGGCGCCTTATAAATTGTCCGGAACTGTCGCGAAGCTAGCAGGCATCACCTTCAGACGTTTGGCTTTTTCCTGGACTGACAAACCTTGGTTTCTTACTGAGGGAAAATTTGCTGCTATACTCATCATACCTTCCTCCTGGGGTTCCCAACTGGACAGTGATTTACATCAACACCGCCGCAAGCATCAAGAATTTTTCGGGCGCCGTCCTTTACTTTGTTTTTGTTTTGCTTTACTTTATTTTTACTTGCATCGTTTTATCAAAAACACAAAAAAGTTAGTTTCCTTTATAGTTGTTTTTACTTGTCTGCTTTTAGCCTTGTTAGAATGAGTAATCCTGAAGTTGAAGTTCGTACTTTTAAGCAACAAGGGGGAGAGAGCTTGAAAGATGCTTGGTACCGTATTAGTAATTCTCATCATAGGTGTACGAAAAAGCATTCTACCATGATCCTCCTTAGAAATTTTTATGTTGGTATAACTAGTTGGAATAGGTACGTTCTTGATACTCTTGCAGGAGGTAATTTTCTAGGTACTCCTGCTCTTGAAGCATGCACTTTAATAGAAAGTTTAGTGGGAGTACCACCTATCCATGTTGTTAAAACTGAGATAACTTTGGAGGAAGTTATAGAAAAACTAGGCTCTTTAGAAAAAAGTTTGCCAAATATGCTTGATAACGCTAGCCGAGTTAATGAAGCGATAGAAGGTATCGGTAAGAGAATCACTGTTTTAGAAGCTAGCACTACTCTTGATAGTCAAAACTTTAGGATTGGGAAACTAGAGGAATCCATGGAAATTTTAAGTTCAATTTTCTCTTCTCTTAAGTTTAAGAAGGAGAAAGCTTTTGTTGGAAAAGAGCAAAAATTTATGTATGTTCCCAAAGTGTATGTGCCTAAACCTCAACATGTTTTTAAGATTGGTAAGACTTTTAGTTCAACTAAAAGTGACTTGCAGGTTGAATCATCTTTGGGAACCTCTAAAGTGCCTAGTGTGGTAAGTGATGCTCTTGAGGAAACAGTTGATCTTAATGCTTCATCACTTGATATTACTTGATTTGCACTTTCTGCGCCTAGCTCAAAGGCGTTAAAGAAAAGCACTCTTGGGAGATAACCCATTGTTTTACTTTCAGTAATTTTTATTTTATTTGAGTCTGGGAAGTTATTACTACTGTAATAACCGTTCCTTATCCTTTTTATTTCGTTGTTGTGCGAAGAGAAGGCTCTAATTTGAGTGAGGTAAGATTTGAGGATGTTGCTGTCCTGAAACAGATTTTGGTGCTGCACCGTAAATATTTGTGAAAATTCTCAGAATATCTTTTTGACCTGCGATTTCTTGTGCGTATGCCCCAGGTTATATCCAAACTTTTATTAGTTATACACTTTTTGATTTGAGCAATAGAAAACCCTCGAAAAAATCGACCTTTGTCAGCTGTTCTGTTTTGATAGATTTCTGCCACTATTTGTGTTTGCCTCTTTATCGCTTTCTTTTTGAGTTCTTTTGATCCAAAAACTTTTGGGGAAGTTGCTACAGTAGTATATGCTTTATATGTGGTAGTTTTGAGTTGAAATCTGAAGCAAAAAAGGGATTGATTTAATATTATGCTTACACTAATGTTGCTAATAGAATTGTGTTTAGTTTTGTACGAAGGAAGTTTTCAAGTATAGGGATTGGAGAATGATGAGATGAGTTGAAGAATGGACAAAAGCTCAAGCTTTGGGATGCCCATGTCACCCCAAGAAATATCCAAGAGGTACAAGCTTCAAAGCTTGGGGATGCCCCCGAGGCACCCCTTCTTCATCGGCAAAAATCAGGTCACCTTTTAACACACTATATTTTTATTGCTTCATGCACTATGCGTTTTTCTTGGAGCATCTTGTATTTAGTTTTCAGTTTTATTTAGTTTTGTTTGCTGCAATAAATGGTTGGACCCCAACAAATTTCCTTTGGATAAGTTGCCTTGCTTTTCATTTGCCAAGAACACTCCGTTTTTCACTCTTATCGTTCAATGAGTGTTCTCTTTTTCTGCTACTACTTTTAGCTTTCATTTTTCACCTTGATTTTTGTTCAGATCTTCTTATATCTTTGCATCAAGGTGTATTTTGACCTCTGGTCCATGTTGGTTTTCATCAAAAGAGTTATTTCAAAAAGGTTCGAATGGTGTTGGAAAAGAGAAAAAAAATTATGCAAAAAAGTGGTACAAAAAGGAGCTTGTTTAGACTGCGGCTTAGACTTTTGCATGTCGTGCTTGATGTCATTTTGATAGTATGCTTAGTGGTTTTGTTGTAGCATGACTTGTCTCAAATGACTGAGATTGCTTAATGAGCCTTTGAAAAAATCATGCGTTGTTTTTATTATTTAGAAGCATTATTTTGGTTTTCTCCTTTGATGCTTTATTTGGGTTGACTTGGCGCATGCTCACACATGTTAGACTCATACAAAGTCGCCATAAGCCTCTATGATCATTTAGTTTTTGACTTTTGATGCCATCTTATAGTTCTTTTAATGTTGCTTTGTCACTTTGCATGATTATGGCCGTTATTGCTCTCTTAGTTGGTCGCCCCCAGTCTTTTGCTAGCCCTCATTTTGTACTGAGTATGAGCTCTACTCGTGCATCCAACTCCTAAAAACCAAGTTGTTCCAATGTGTCCACTATAAATTCCTATGCATGGTATTTGCAAGCCATTCCAAGTAAATTTTCATGTGCTACCTTTGAAAAAACCTTCAAAATACTTCTCGTTTTGTGACACTGTTTTCAGCTCATGGGGACGTAGTGGTCGGATTTGCTATCTTCCATATTGTTTATTCCAAAAAGAAAAAAAGAGAAACAAAAAAGAAAAGAAAAAAGGCACTCCTCCATGGTATGTGAATGTTTGTGGGCACCCGATGGAATCGGCTAGCCATGGTTTGTAAAAGGAAAAAAAAGGTGGGGAAGAGTGCCAAGCTTTATAAAAGAGCACCAAAGTGCCAATCCCTCTCTCAAAAACTTGCTTACTTTTTGTATGAAAGATAGTAAGAACCCATTGCCAGTCGTTGACAAAGACAACCACCTCTCAAAACCCAATTTTTATCTCTCTGTTTTACAAATGAAAAGCTCTAGCACATGTTTAATCACTGCTTCCCTCTGCGAAGGGCCTTTCTTTTACTTTTATGTTGAGTCACCACCTTCTATCTTTATGCACCGTCTAAGAGAGTATAGTTGTCATTCTGAGTATAATGTGCATTGTCCCAAAGTTTTCATTAATTGATTCATGATGTTGGTTTCACTTGTTCTTAAATTATTTGTATCTAGTCGCCCTCTTAAACTTGAAGGTGTCCTATGCATTTATGTTTTGCTCTCTCATGAAGGATAAGCTGAAAACCATTTGTATGTTTTTCCATATAATTTGAACACATGTTTGACTTTCATTGTTTCATTTTTATGATCTTTCGTATGTGTTCTTTTTCATGTTATAACATGGTTGCTAAGTTTCTTCTATCAAGATTATATCTTTCATGCCCATGTTTTAAAGTTCTTTTGATCCCAGGACTCAATGCTTACATAGATGATCAAGATTGTGTAGGTGCATGTCACCTAAAAATATATTCTTTTGTTATCACTTACCTACTCGAGGACGAGCAGGAGTTAAGCTTGGGGATGCTGATACGTCTCAAACGTATCTATAATTTTTGATGCTCCATGCTTGTTTTTACACCATTTGCTTAGTGTTTCGTTACACTTCGTGGCATTTTTATGCATTTTCCGGAACTAACCTATTAACAAGATGCCACAGTGCCAGTTCCCTGTTTTCTGCTATTTTTGTGTTTCAGAAAAGTTACACAGGAAATATTCTCGGAATTGGACGAAAGAAAAGCCGAACGTACATATATTAAATGAAGCTTCCAGAACACCGAAGAGGAGACGGAGCCGAGCCAGGGGCCAGCCTCACCATAGGGCGGCGCGGCCTGCCCCTGGCCCACGCCCCCTATGGGTGAGACCCCCCTGGTCCACCTCTGACGCTGCCCCTTCGCCATAAAGACCCCCCGACGGGAAAAACCTAAGACTCGATCAATTTTCCAGAAACACATCGCGATCCACCACCGTCGTCGACCCGAGATTGGGAGGGTCCAGAAGCTCTTCCTGGCACCCTGCCGGAGAAGGGAATCGCCACCAGAGGTCTTCCTCATCGCCATGCTTGCCTCCGGCGCGATGAGTGAGTAGTCTACCTTGGACTATGGGTCCATAGCAGTAGCTAGATGGTTGTCTTCTCCACCATGTGCTTCATGTTTAGATCTCGTGAGCTGCCTTACATGATCGAGATCACCGTTATGTAATTCTACATGTTGTGTTTCTTGGGATCCGATGAATATTGGTGTTATGTTGAGTTGATGTGCTGAATCATATATCTTATGTTATCTCTATGTTGTTTATGATCTTGCATACTCTCCGTTGTTAGTAGCTATCTTGGCCAAGTAGATACTAGTGACTCCAAGAGGGGGTATTTATGCTCGATAGTTGGGTTCATGCCTCTATTTAATCTGAGGGAGTGACTGACAAGGGTATAGTTAATAGATCCCGTTAGTTGAGTACCCCTGAGGCCCGTTAAGCTAGGCCCAATTGTAATGATAGTCGAATACGAGTTCTTACCGTATGTCGATATTGTAATCTGTATCAGACCCTACCCGATCTTCGAGACCTGGCCACCTATATATAGGGGCCAGGAGGGGACGGTGTAGGGGAGATTGAAAAGCAAGCCAGGTTGAACACCCAAGTTTACTTTCGGTACATACTTATTTCGACTAACCTTTACCTTCGAGTTCATCCGACGCCCTATTTCCCCGATCCTAAGTCCTTCATCTAGGACATTTGTCGAGTTAACCCTCGTCAATTGGCGCCGACCGTGGGGATCTGGGCGTTGGAGTCATGAATTCGACGGCTTTTTCGCTTTTAGCCAACAACAGTTCAGAACTCGACGGAAGTCAAGAGATGGAGTTAACAATCGGAAGTTTGAGCATCTTCGTCGGGCCATCGGGTTCATCTCGCCTCTCGGATTCGACGAAACCAGGTCCGTCGGCGAGCAAGCCCGAAACAGAGATAATAGTTGAATCATCAGAAGGCTCTTCCAGCGAGGTAAACTCGCCGGTCAGCTTGGGAAAAGCACCAATCGCAGAAGGCGACAAAATTCGGGAAAATTTTGACTCAGAAGAAAGAGCGCGTCAAACACACAACAGCGCAAGGGACTTCGCTGTTGGAAGCAGTGGCGTCTCCAAAGTACATCAGTTATGCGTCATTATCAATGAGGCAGAAGAAGAGAACAACAACAAAGGAAGTAAGAAGGTCGACAGGCAAGTCGACAAAATGAAAGAACACAACAAAAAGGATAAGGAGAAAGTCCACGTTTCGGCTGGCGAATGGAGAATGATCAAGTCAGCTATTAATCATGGTACAGAAGTACCCGAAGGATCAAGAAGAGAAGTTCTAATGGGATATCAGTATGCATTATACCAACATAGGAAGAAACTAAGGGAGGAAAGAGACACGGTCCTTCAAAATAATAACAGTATATCAAGGGAGGAATACTGGGATGACTATAGTGAGGATTCCGAGTACAGCAGAGAAAGGCGCAGAGACCCAAAACACAACAGGGGGGGCAACAGCACGCAGCAGAGAGGAAAGGTACTCAAGAAGCCCTAACCCACAACTAGAAGAGGAGAAAGATGACTTCATGCAAGAAACGCCGGAAGCAGCGTTGATAGCAGCACAGGCGTATTTACTAACCACCAGGCCAGAACCCGGGGATCCACGAGAAGATATGCACCGAGCCGCGATACGAAGCCTCGGAATAGTGGAGAGCAAGATCAGGGAAAAAGGTCTCGACACAAAGTTGACAATCTACAAGGAAAAGCAAAAGGAGAAGCTCAGATACAACTTCGCAGATAATGAGTATAGTGAGTCATCAGAAGAGGAAGGAGGACGCAAGAAATATAATAGCGCATGCTCGAGTAAATAAAGCACGCCACGCCTGGAGGGAAGAAAATTATGAAGACGATGATAAAGAGATGGGCGCATTATGCTTTACCCGCAGGGTTCGCAAAACACGAGTACCCAAAGGGTTCAAACTACCACACGATCAACATAAATATGACGGGTCGCAAGAGCCTACCCTGTGGTTATCGGACTATTTGCAGGCAGTGCAGATATTAGGGGGAACAAAAGCGACCGCAATGCAAAGTTTGCAGCTACACCTCACCGGCGCAGCACGGTCCTGGTTGAATACCCTACCCAACGAATCCATTGGAAGTTGGGGAGAACTCGAAAACCAATTCACAAGAAATTTTTGTTCAACATACAAGCGCCCAGCATCACTGGAGGAAGTCAAGGCGTGTGTACAAAGGAAAGGCGAAACTCTACGTTCTTATATACAACGATGGAGTGTAATCAAAAACTCAGCATAGGACATCTCCGACGAACGAGCAATAGACGCTTTTTTGGCCGGGCTTCATCGTGTAGATCTTGTGGAAGAAATAGGAAGAACAAGACCTACGACAGTAGCCGAGCTAATGGAAGAAGCCAACAAATTTGCTGATGGAGAGGACGCATATAATAACAAAAGAGGACGTTCACTAGAAGTCGACAAAATGAGCAGACAGAGGAGACGACACCGCAGCAGGGATAACCAAGGAAGGCGAAATTAGGTAGCCGCGGGCTACGCAGCAGAAGAAGAAGGATATGGAAACAGGAGGTTTCAGGCAAAAGGAGCAGACAAATTGAGATACTCTGGTCCTTCGGCCGAGGATATATTATACGGACCTTGTCGAATCCACTACGCATATCTTGATGGGAAAAGAGTCTCAAATCACCAGATGAAGGATTGTAGAACATTCCTAAGGCTACAAAGCGCCATGGGTTCAAACCAAGGAGGACGGCAAGAAGAGAAGCACACAACTCAAGGATATCAGATGCAAAGGCTAGCAAGGCACCTAGAGTCAAAAAATTACATATCAGCTATGATTCAACCGGTGCCGAAGTCGAAGAAAGAGCGGAAGAGCATATCCAGGCAAGTAAACCTAGCAATATCGTCACCCCCAGCTACTACAGAGTACCTGTGGTGGTCAGATCAACCAATTAAGTTCAGTAGAGCAGACCACCCAAGGAAAGTTCCCAGGCCAGGTCACTCGCCTATGGTTTTAAAGGCACAAATAGGATGGTACGACATCGGAAGAGTATTTATGGACGCAGGGAGTGGCATCAACCTGATATATGCTAGAACACTGAAAGCAATGTGTATCTCGCTGTCGAGTTTAAAGCCAACAGACTGCTCCTTCCATGGAATAGTACCAGGAGCCGCAAACTACCCTTTGGGAAGAATAGAACTTGATGTCTGCTTTGGCAGTAGCAGCAACTACTGCAGAGAGAAGCTGGAATTTGAAGTTATGGACTGGCCGTCACAATACCATGCAATCCTGGGGCGCCCAGCATTTGCAAAATTCATGGCAGTACCTCATTACGCGTATCTTACGCTAAAAATCCCAGGACCCAAAGGAACAATTACAGTGCAAGGGAGCTTTGAAGTAGCCAACACATGTGACAGAGAATTCAATAGGATGGCGCAAACCTTCGGCATGACAGCAGAATATGAGAGGCTAAAAGGAGAAACAGATCATAATGTGCTACCCGACGTTGGACGATCCCTGCCAGATCAGGCTTTCGACACAACTCAGGACTCGAAGAAGATCCAGGTCCACCCTACAGATCCAAACAAGACGACATCAATCGCGGTGAACTTGGATCCCGCATAGGAAAGCGCGCTCGTCGAGTTTCTCCGTGAGCGCTGGGAAATCTTCGTCTGGTGTCCATCATACATGCCAGGGGTTCCCAGGGAACTTGTCGAGCACGCATTAAATGTAGATCCCAAGGCAAAGCCAGTCAAGCAACCATTACGACGATTTGATGAACCTAAAAGGAAGGCGATAGCATCAGAATTGCACAGGCTGGAAAATGCCAGATTTATTAGAGAAATAAAAACTTCGAGTTGGGTATCGAACCCAGTTATCGTACCCAAGAAGAACACAGACGTACAAAGAGTATGTGTCGACAACACATCTCTCAATAAGCACTGTCCAAAGGATCCCTTCCCTCTACCCCGCATCGATCAGATAATTGATTCAACAGCGGGATGCACAAGGCTTTCCTTTTTGGACGCGTATTCTGGTTACAATCAGATCAAATTGAAGAAGGAAGACAAAGAAAAGACGGCCTTCATCACACCGTACGGAGTGTTTTGCTACCAGGTAATGCCGTTCGGCCTAAAAAATGCAGGAGCAACTTATCAACGGATGATGCAAAATTGCCTCGGGAGCCAAATAGGACGCAACATCCAAGTCTACATTGATGATGTGGTCATCACTACAAGAGAGGAGCAATCTTTAATCAGTGACTTGGCAGAAACTTTCGACAACCTGAGCAGGTACAAGCTTAAGCTTAACCCGAAAAAATGTTCCTTCGGCGTATCAGCAGGACAACTTTTGGGGTTCCTGGTATCAGTACGAGGAATAGAGGCGAACCCAGAGAAGATTCAAGCAATTTTAACAATGGGAAAACCCACGAAACTACACGACGTCTAGAAACTTGCAGGACGCGTCGCGGCATTAAGTCGTTTCGTTGCTCGATTGGGAGAAAAGGCGCTTCCTTTCTATGCACTTATGAAAAAATCAGATGATAAATTTGAATGGACAGAAGAAGCAGACGCGGCTTTCGCACAGCTGAAGAAAGTGCTTTCCACACCACCAGTGTTGGTCGCACCAAAAGAAAAAGAACCACTACTACTCTACATCGCCGCAACTCATCAGGTGGTGAGCACAGTACTGGTAGTCGAAAGAAGTGAAGAAGGAAAAGCCCACGGCGTCCAGAGGACGGTATATTTCATCAGTGAAGTGCTATCCCCGACAAAACAGAGGTACCCACATTATCAAAAGCTCGCACATAGTGTTTTTACAACTGCACGAAAATTGCGACAGTACTTTGCGGTGCACCCAATTATAGTGGTCAATGAAGCGCCACTATCGAACATATTGAACAAGACTTCAGCAACAGGACGTGTCTCTTTGTGGGGAATCGAATTATCTCCCATGGACATCACGTATGAAAAAAGGAAGGCAATCAAGTCGCAAATCTTGCCAGATTTCACAGCAGAATGGTTGGAGCTCCAGAGCACGGGACCGCCAGATCTGTCGAGTGTCTGGACAATGTACTTCGACGGCTCTAAGAGAGTACAAGGCGCAGGCGCGGGAGTAATCTTGATATTGCCGCACGGCGACAAACTAAAGTACGTATTAAGGATGAGTTTTCCGCAGGCTTCTAACAATGAAGCAGAATACGAGGCCCTGTTACATGGAATGAAGATGACCAAAGCATGTGGAGCAACTCGACTAAAAATATTTGGGGATTCAAACCTTGTCGTCCAACAAGTTATGAATAGATGCGACACAATCAATGACAACATGATGGCCTACAAGAACCTATATCACTATCTCGAAGGAACATTTGATGGATGCGAAGTCTCGCACATCAGTAGAAACAACAACGAAGAAGCCGACAACTTAGCAAATATCGGGTCCCAGTGTTTACCCGTGCCATCTGGAGTATTCTGGGAGGAAATAGTGGAAAGGTCAATAAAAAGTGTCAAAAGTTCGACTACTGCAACAGGCTCGGGGGCTACGTCGGAACCCGAGGAAGTCATGATGATAGAAGAAACTTGGATGCAGCCGTATCTCGCATACATGATAAATAAACAATTACCAGAAGATGCAGTGGAAGCCAAGAGGATAACTCGACGGTCGAAAGCGTTTGTCGTGTTGCAGGGGAAATTATACAAGAAGAGTATTACCGGCGTTTTGCAGCGTTGTGTAAACGCCTCAGGAAGGACAAGTAATACTAAAAGATATACATGGCGGAGTGTGCGGCCATCATGCAAGAAGCAGGGCAATAGCTGCAAAAGCGTTTCGTGCAGGATTCTATTGGTTAACAGCCATCGAAGACGCAAAAGATATAGTCCGGAAGTGTGAAGCATGTCAAAGATTCGCGTCTCGACCACATGCACCAGCAGCAGAGCTACAGCCAATACCATTGTCCTGGCCCTTTGCACAATGGGGACTCGATATGGAAGGAAAATTGCACAAATCCTGGCCAGGAGGACATGTTTACATGCTAGTGGCAGTTGATAAATTTACCAAGTGGGTGGAAGCAGCCCCGGTAACAACTCAAGATTCAACAGCAGCGATCCACTTCATCAAGTCAATAGTGTTTCGTTTCGGCGTACCGTACAGCATCATCACGGACAATGGGACAAACTTCACTTCAAAGGAATTCAAGAGTTACTGCGAAGGACTAGGAATCAAACTCAAATTTGCATCTGTGGCGCACCCGAAGACAAATGGACAAGTCAAAAAAGCCAATGGCCTGATATGTAGTGGGATAAAAAAGAGGCTCTTAGCACCTCTCGAGAAAGCCAAGAGCGCTTGGGTACATGAATTGCCCTCCGTTCTTTGGAGTCTAAGAACCACGCCCAATGCAGCAACTCAAGAAACTCCTTTCTTCCTGGTCCATGGCGCAGAAGCCGTGCTTCCAGTCGAAGTTACACACGAGACTCCAAGGGTGACGGCATACGACGAAACAACATCAATAGAAGCATTGCAAGACGATGTCGATGCACTAGATGAAGCAAGAGATAAAGCATTAGAAAGGGCCACGCAGTATCAACAGAGTCTACGAAACTACCACAGTAGTCGAGTTCGACCATGATCCTTCGTGGTGGGAGATCTAGTTTTGCGACTCAGGCAAGACAGCCACGGGAAACTAGAGTCCCCTTGGGAGGGACCTTACATCATTACAGAAGTAATACCAGGAGGAGCTTATCGACTACAAGATAAGAAGACGAGAAAAGACAAGGGAAACCCGTGGAATGCGGAGCAGCTACGGCGTTTTTACGCGTAGAGTAAATTTAGTGGTATCATTAAACTCGAGTTAACCTTCTGAACCCAGAACATGAGGCAATAGGTCGGGTTCCTTGGGTTGAACTTGACAAAATTGTACAAGTATTTCTACTTCTCCGCTCGGGGGCTTCAACCCTCGGGTCGTACGAAAGAAATTCTTATCGCGACATGGAGATCTTTTTTCACTATAAGGTTGTGCAGACAACCCGATAATATTCAAACAAACTGGTTCACAAAAGAACCCAATATTCTTCATACCAATTGGTTCGCAAAGAACCCGATATATAGAAAGCATACCTCAGAACAGTGATTTGTTTTCATGGTACTAATGGAAACATCAAAACAAAGTACGAATATTCATTACATATAGCACGGCAGCAAGGATATTATCAAAAGAAACTACATATAAAGCATATCTTAATGAAAGTGGACTTCAGCTTCATACTCCTTCTGGCACTGAGTGCCGTCATAGATCTTCACGTCGAACTTTGACGTGCCGATATGGAAGTCGAAGGTCATGAAGAAGCCTTGGTGGATGTCGTGGTCTTCTGCAAACTGCGACCAGCCACCCTTAAAATACTACTCGCCGTTGCCATCATACCAAACCACCACTTCGTATGGAGTCCCACTGCCAGATTGTTCGCGGAGAACCGCTTCTCGCAGTTCTCGCCCATCCATAAACTTGGTGAAATTCAGCGGCAGACGCTAAATCTCGCGGCACTGCGCCATGGCAATGCAGAAGAAAGAAAAAATTCTGGGATGAGCAGCAGGAGCAGCAGGAGGAGGAGCGCTTGGACCTAGGGCAGCGCCAGTCACCTTGGGCTTGTTTTTGCTACCAGGTGGGCGGCCGGGACGACGCTTAACCGGAGCGGCCGATGACGATCCTGTGGCAACCGGAGTTGTGTTGTTCTTGTTATTGCTTCCACGAGGGCGACCCCGACCTCGCGGCGCCACCGGAGAGCCAAGGTTCAGATGAGAACCATTTGCATCAGCCATGTGGACAAGGAAAAAGGCTAGAAAACCCTAGATGGAGAGAGAAGATGATGCGGCGGAGGAGGAATTTGATTAGGGTTTTTACCCTTGCCAGAAGGTGCTTTATTTATAATCACGTATTATCGGGCCCCCGTGATAAGCAAGGCCCATAAACGTATTCTACGAAAGAGTTAAATTCTGCACGTAGCAGACGATAAATACCAAAGGAGAAAAAATAAGAAGGAGAGAGTGTGGTTGCACGATATAAAAGACCTCGCCTTGGGCTCGGGGGCTTGTATACAGGAGACATTACGAGAAAGAAGACGAAGTGAATTTTGAGCCTATGCTTGACTACAAGTATTCAAACATAGCCTCGGGGGCAACTCCCATCGGGAGCGCTGAGCGCGCACCCGATAGAGGATGAGATAATCAATATCGAGGATGAAGAAAGTATATCATACAAACTTCGGCTATATAGTCGACAAAATGCAAAGAGACTACTCCCATCGGGAGCGAGTTTTATGGTTGTTAAAACCCGAATATTTTCAGTCAAAATTTGACTGCGACATGAGATTGTCGAGTTATGTTATCGCAACGCAACTCGAATGTCGTGACTTGTCACGAAGGTAAGACCCCGGGATCCGTCCTGTGTGGCCTGGTATACGCACATGGATGCGCTCTGCTGGTATGTATCCGTGTCTACGACGCGAAGAAAATCCTGGTGGACGCATTGGGTACCCTGAGAATCACTGGGATTCATTCTTTGTAAGTCCTAAATGCGGCAAAAGAATGGGTTTGACTGGTATCCCGAATTCAAGTCCAAGGGGATTGAATTTGAAGTAGGTGACAAGTATCTGTTCCGGCAGTTAACTGACCTCTCGATCCGTCAGAGTTGTCAGGCTTGTTCATCAAAACCCCTTGCGAAAATAATATCATGAAAGTAAGTCGAAATACCAAGTCGAAGATTTGAAGATATGAAGAAATCGAAGAATTGATCAAGTCGAAGATTTGAAGATTAGAGATTCAACCCGAATCTGCAATTCCGGTAGAATCTCAGGGGCTACTGACAAGGGTATAGTTAATAGATCCCGTTACTTGAGTACCCCTGAGGCCCGTTAAGCTAGGCCCAATCGTAATGATAGTCAAATACGAGTTCTTACCGTATGTCGATATTGTAATCTGTATCGGACCCTACCCGATCTTCGATACCTGGACACCTATATATAGGGGCCAGGAGGGGACGGTGTAGGGGAGATTGAAAAGCAAGCCAGGTTGAACACCCAAGTTTACTTTCGGTACATACTTATTTTGACTAACCTTTACGTTCGAGTTCATCCGACGCCCTATTTCCCCAATCCTAAGTCCTTCATCTAGGACATTTGTCGAGTTAACCCTCGTCAGTTACAAAAACCTCTAAGGTTGTAGATGTGATGTTGCCACTAGGGAGAAAAGAACATTCTTAAGTCCAAGGGCATATGCTTTGTTTACATTACACACTTTGCTTAATGCAGTTATCTGTTGTTCGCAACTTAATACTCATGGGGTGTTCGGACGATATCCCCGTGGGTGGATTATTAGTCATAGATGCAGTTGGATGGCGGTCTATGTATTTTGTTGTAATGCCCAGAGTAAATCTCATAGTGATCCTCGCGACATATGCACGTTATCTTTATTCTATCAATTGCCCAACTATAATTGGTTTACCCAGCATGTGTTATTTATCTTATGGAGAGACACCGCTAGTGAACTGTGGACCCAGTCCAATTTCCTTTATATTGCTATCACCTATTTACTTTACTCGCATTGTTTTCTTTCTCGCATACTATTATTGCTTTCCACTCGATACGCTCATACCTTTGTTTACAACAAACCGGTGAGATTGACAACCTCATCGTAAGTTGGGAGCAAAGTATTTGGTTGTGTTGTGTGCAGGTTTCACGTTGCTGCTTGCAAAGTAAATCCTGGACGAGGCGCCTTATAAATTGTCCGGAGCTGTCGCGAAGCTAGCCGGCATCACCTTCAGACGTTTGGCTTTTTCCTGGACTGACAAACCTTGGTTTCTTACTGAGGGAAAATTTGCTGCTATACTCATCATACCTTCCTCTTGGGGTTCCCAACTGGACGGTGATTTACATCAACACCGCCGCAAGCAGCAGTATGTTTTCTGGAAAAGAGTTTGGGCCCCTAGGGTTTTCTCAACGAGGAGAATATATAGGCGGAAGGGCGATGTCAGGGGGTGGACCAGGCGGTCACACCCCTGGTGGCGTAGCCAAGGGGGCCTGCGCCACCATATGGTGTGTCCGGCCTCTAGTCCATCTCCTGCTCTCCTTTGGACTCCGTCTTCGTGTCAGGTAATTAGGGACTTCAGCTTTTGTTTCGTCCAATTCCAAGAATATTTCCTGTGTAACTTTTCTGAAACACAAAAGCAGTAGAAAACAGGGAACTGGCACTGTGGCATCTTGTTAATAGGTTAGTTCCAGAAAATGCATAAAAATGCCACAAAGTATAAACAAAACACAAAGCAAATGGTGCATAAACAAGCATGGAGCATCAAAAATTATAGATATGTTTGAGACGTATCAAACATCCCCAAGCTTAACTCCTGCTCGTCCTCGAGTAGGTAAGTGATAACAAAACAATAATTTTTTAGGTGACATGCACCAACACAATCTTGATCAAACGATGTAAAGCATCGAGTGCTGAGATCAAAGTACTCTAAACATGGGCATAAGAGATATATTCTTGACAATAGAACTTAGCAACCATGTTATAACATGAAAAGTAACACAAACAAAAGATCATGAGTAATAATGCATTGAAAGTCAATTGTTTGTTTGGAGCATATAGAAAAACATAGCAAAGTTGTATTCATCTTGTCCTTCATGGAGAAGCAAAACATAAATGCATAGGACACCTTCAAGTTTAAGAGGGCGACTAGATTCAAATAATTTAAGAACAAGCAAAACCATAATCATTAATCAATCAATAATAAATTTTGGGACTTTGCACATTATACTCAGAATGACAAGTATGCTCTCTTAGAAGGTGCATAAAGGTAGAAGGTGAAGACTCAACATAAAAGTAAAAGAAAGATCCTTCGCAAAGGGAAGCAGGGATTTAGCATGTGCTAGAGCTTTTCATTTGTAAACAGAGATAAAAATTGTTTTGAGAGGTGGTTGTTCTTGTCAACGACTGGCAAAGGGGATCTTACTATCTTCCTTACTAAGCAAGTTTTGAGAGAGAGTGGCACATTTGTGCTCTTTGGCACTCCTCCCCACTTTGCTTTTCACAAACCATGGCTAATCGATTCCATCGGGTGCCCACCAACTTTCACATACCATGGAGGAGTGCCTTTTTTCATTTTCATTTTTTTCCTTTTTTTGAAAGGTTACAATATGGAAGATAGCAAATCCAACCACTACGTCCCCATGAGCTAAAAATAGTGTCACAAAATGAGAAGTATTTTTAAGGTTTTTTTGAAAGGTAGCAAATGAAAATTTACTTGGAATGGCTTGAAAATACCATGCATAGGAATTTATAGTGGACTCTTTGAAATAACTTGGTTTTGATAGTTGGATGCACGAGAAGTATTCCCTCTCAGTACAGATGAAGGCTAGCAAAAGACTGGGAGCGACCAACTAAGAGAGCAATAATGGTCATAATCATGCATAGCGACAAAACATTATTAACCAAAGCATAAGGTGGTATCACAAGTCAAAAACCAAATGATCATAGAGGTTTGAGGCGACTGGATTGTAGTCAAACATGTTGTAAGTATGCTCCAAGTCAACCCAAATAAAGCATCAAAGGAGAATACCACAATAATATGCTCCCATATAATAAAAACAACGCATGATTCTTTCAAAGGCACATTAAGCAATCTCAGTCATTTGAGACAAGTCATGCTACAGCAAAAACTACTAAGCATATAGTCAAAATAACATCAAGCATGACATGCAAAAGTCTAAGCCACAGTCTAAACAAGCTCCCATTTGTACCACTATAGACACGAAACTTTTTTCTACTTTTCCAACACCAATCAACCTTTTTGAAACAACTCTTAAATATGAAAAGCAACATAGACCAGAGGTATAAACACACCTTGCTACAAAGAAATAAAAAGTTCTGAACAAAAATCAAGGTGAAAAACAAAAGCTAAACGCAGTACTACAAAAAAGAGAACACTCGTTGAACGATAAGAGTGAAAACTAGAGTGTTCTTGGCAATGAAAAACAGAGTCCGTCTTCTCCAAGAGAAATATGTTGAGGTCCAACCATTTATTGCAGAAAACAAAATAAAAGAAAACTGATAGCAAAAATAAAGACGCTCAAAGAAAAACGCATAGAATACGAAGCAATAAAAATATAGTGTCGTGAAAGATGACCTGATATTTGTCGATGAAGAAGGGGTGCCTCGGGGCATCCCCAAGCTTTGACACTTGTACCTCTTGGATATTTCTTGGGGTGACATGGGCATCCCCAAGCTTGAGCTTTTGTCCATACTTCATCTCATCTCATCATTCTCCTTTCCCTACAGTTGAAAACTTCCTTCATACAAAACTTCACACAATTCTTATTAGCAACATTAGTGTATGCAAGATAGTAAATCCACCCTTTTGGTTCAGTTTCAACTCAAGTATAACACCCATTAAAGCATAAGCTACTGTAGCAACTTTCTCAAAAGTTATGTGATCAAAAGGACTCAAAAAGAAGGAGATCAAGAAGCAAACGCAAATAGTGGCAGAAATCTGTCAAAACAGAATAGCTGGTCAAGATCGATTTTTTTGAAAATCTTCAGTTGCTCAAATCGAAAAGTGCAAAACTAATGAAAGTTAGACAACAACCTGGGGCATGTGCAAAAGAAATTGCAGATCCAAAAGACGTTCTGAGAATTTTCACGAATTTTTACGGTACAGGGTAGTAATCTGTTTTAGGACAGTAACTTCCCCAAATCTTACCTTCCTCCAATTAGAGATTCTTCTTGGCACAAAAACGAAATAAAAATGATAAGGATAGGTCATTACAGTAGTAATAACTTCCAAGACACAACAAAAAGAAAAAGTACTGAAAAGAAAACATTGGGTTATCTCCCAAGAGTGCTTTTCTTTAACGCCTTTGAGCTAGGCGCAAAAAGTGGAAATCAAGTATTTTCAAATGAAGGAGCATCAAGATCATAATTTTCTATAAGGATAGAGTCAAAAAGTAACTTCTTTCTCTTTTCTAGGGAAGTGTTCTATACCTTTCTTGAGTTGGAATTGATATTTAATGGTGCCTTCCTTCATATCGATAATAGCACCAACAGTTCTAAGAAAAGGTCTTCCCAAAATAATAGGACAAGAAGCATTGCATTCAATATCCAAAACAAGGAAATCAACGGGAACAATGTTATTGTTAACCATAATAAGAACATTATTAATCCTTCCCAAAGGTTTCTTCTTATCAACATCAGCAAGAGGAACATCAAAATAAGAATTTTCAAGCGGTGGTAAACCAAGCATATCATAAATTTTTCCAGGCATAATAGAAGTACTTGCACCAAGATCACATAAAGCATTGCAATCAAAATCATTCACATTCATCTCAATGATGGGCTCCCAACCATCTTCTAACTTCATAGGAATAGAAACTTTTTGTTTCAACTTTTCCTCTCTAATTTGCATGAGAGCATTCGTAATATTCTTTGTAAAAGCAACATTCATAGAACTAGCATTAGGACATAAAGCAATCTTTTGCAAGAACAAAATTACTTCAGAAATATTGCAACCATCAACATCAAAATCATAAAAGGTAGTAGAGCTATTGTCTCCCATACTCCGAAAAATTTCAGCACTTTTATTAGAAAAAGTTTCTGCAGTTTTAGGCAATTGAGCACAAAGAGTAGGAATTTTCTCTACACCAATCAAAGTAAGAGGATTGCTAGCATTTGAAAAAACATCACTAGTGGTGGTAATAGTACAAACCTTCATATTTCTAGCCATCTCATCTTCTCTTTCCCACCTAGCATGCAATTCTGCTAACATCCTAACATTATCATCAATTCTAACTTGAATGGCATTCAAAGTCTTGCTTTATTTCACATCATGAGGCAAAACCTTTAGTTTCAGAAGTTCAACATCAAGAGCAAGGCTATCAACTTTAGAAGCAAGAACATCAATTTTACCCAACTTTTCCTTAACAGACTTATTAAAAGGAGTTTGTTTAATAATGAAGTCTTTGAGCATGACTTCAAGATCAGAGGGCGCGCCCCTATTGTTGTTGGAGGAATTACCATAAGAGTTACCATAACCATTACCATTGGTAGAAGGATATGGCCTATAATTGTTGCTAGCAAAATTGTTCCTATAAGCACTGTTGTTGAAATTATTATTTCTAATTAAGTTTACATCAACATGATCTTCTTGAGCAACCAAAGAGGCTAAAGGAACATTATTAGGATCAACATGAGCTCTATCATTAGCAAGCATAGCCATAATGGTATCAATATTATCACTCAAGGAAGAGGTTTCTTCAACAAAATTTACCTTCTTACCTTGTGGAGCTCTCTCGGTGTGCCACTCAGAATAATTTATCATCATATTATCAAGAAGCTTCATTGCGGCGTCCAAGGTGATGGACATAAAGGTACCTCTAGCAGCTGAATCCAAGAGATTTCTTGAAGAAAAATTTAGTCCTGCATAAAAGGTTTGGATAATCATCCAAGTAGTCAGTCTATGAGTGGGACAATTCTTTATCAAAGATTTCATTCTTTCCCAAGCTTGAGCAACATGTTCATTATCAAACTGTTTAAACCTCATAATATCACTTCTCAAAGATATAATCTTAGCAGGAGGATAATATTTTCCAATAAAAGCATCCTTACAATTAACCCAAGAATCAATACTATTTCTAGGCAAAGAAAGCAACCAATCCTTAGCTCTTCCTCTTAAAGAGAAAGGAAACAAATTAAGCTTAATAATATCTCCATCTACATCCTTATACTTTTGCATCTCACATAGCTCAACAAAATTGTTGAGATGAACTGCAGCATCATTAGTACTAGCACCAGAAAATTGCTCTTTCATAACAAGATTCAACAAAGCAGGTTTAATCTCATAAAAATTTGCCTCACGAGCAGGTGGCGCAATAGAAGTGCACATGAAATCATTGTTGTTTGTGCTAGTAAAGTCACACAACCTGGTGTTCTCAGGAGTACCCATTCTAGCAAGACTAAAAGCAGACAAGCAAAAATAACAACTATAAAGGAAATATATTTTTTGTATTTTCAATAAAAAGATGCAAGCAAAAATAAAGTAAAGAAAGTAAGCAAAATAATAACAAAGTAAAAGATTGGAAGCGAAAGACTCCCCTTGCAGAAATCCTCTTTCCCCCCGGCAACGATGCCAGAAAAATGCTTGATTGGCGGTGCTTAGCCACCCAGTTGGGAACCCCAAGAGGAAGGTATGATGAGCACAACGGAAAGTTTCCCTCATTATGAAACTAAGGTTTAATCGAACCAGTAGGAGAAAGAAACAACTTCCGAAGGTTGATGCTAGCTGACTTGGTGATGGCTCTATACAATTTGTTTATGGAGCCTATCTGGGCGTAGCTCTGCGCTAGCAGCAACATGGAACTTGCACACAATACAACCAAAGTACTTTTCCCCAACTAGCAGTGAGGTTGTGAATCTCACCGGTTTGCTGTAAACAAAGGATTAAACGTTTCGTGTGGTAAAAGATATTTGTTTGCAAGAAAGTAAGTAATGCTTGTAAAAGATAAACGGTAATACGAATGTAAAAGAATGGACCGGGGTCCACAGTTCACTAGAGGTGTCTCTCCATAAAGATAAATAACATGCTGGGTAAACAAATTACAGTTGGGCAATTGACAGAATAAAGAATGCAAACAATGCATGTACATGTCATGAGAATCACTATGAGATTCACTTGGGCATTACAACATAATACATAGACCGTAATCCAACTGCATCTATGACTAATAATCCACCCGCCGGATATCATCTGAACAACCGTTGAGTATTAAGTTGCAAGCAACAGATTATCGCCTTAAGCAAAGTGTGTAATGTAAACAATACAAATGTCCTTGAACACAAGATTGTTGTTTTCTCCCTAGTAGCAACAGCACATCTACAATCTTAGAAGTTGTTGTCACTCTCCCAGATTACCAGAGGCATCAACCCACTATCGATCATAAATACCCCCTCTTGGAGTCACTAGCATCTACTCGGCCAAGATATCTACTAGCAACGGAGAGCATGTGATACGTCTCCAACGTATCTATAATTTTTGATGCTCCATGCTTGTTTTTACACCATTTGCCTATTGTTTCGTTACACTTTGTGGCACTTTTATGCATTTTCCGGAACTAACCTATTAATGAGTTGCCACAGTGCCAGTTCCCTGTTTTCTGCTGTTTTTGTGTTTCAGAAGTGATACACAGGAAATATTCTCGGAATTAGACGAAACAAGTTCCTGAAGTCTTATTTTACCCGGAAGCTTCCAGAGATCCAAAGGAGAGTAGGAGGGGGGCCACCAGGGCCCCACACGTAGGGGTGGCGTGGCCAGGCCCCTGGCTGCGCGGGCCCCGCGTGAGGGCGCCTGGCTCCTCCTCTGACATCGCCCCTTCGCCTATAAAGACCCCCCGACGGAAAAAACCTAAGGACCCGATCACTTTTCCAGAACACATCGCAATCCGCCGCCGCAGTCGACCCGAAGATCGGGAGGGTCCAGAAGCTCTTCCCGGCACCCTGCCGGAGAGGGGAATTGCCACCGGAGGTCTTCTTCATCGCCATGCTTGCCTCCGGAGCGATGGGTGAGTAGTCTACCTTGGACTATGGGTCCATAGCAGTCGCTAGATGGTTGTCTTCTCCACCATGTGCTTCATGTTTAGATCTCATGAGCTGCCCTACATGATTGAGATCACCGTTATGTAATTCTACATGTTTGGTTTGTTGGGATCCGATGAATATTGGTGTTTATGATTGAGTTGCTGTACTGAATATTATCTTTTGTTATCTCTATGTTGTTTATGATCTTGCATGCTCTCCGTTGTTAGTAGCTATCTTGGCCGAGTAGTTGCTAGTGACTCCAGGAGGGGGTATTTATGCTCTATAGTGGGTTCATGCCTCTATTTAACCTGGGGGAGTGACAGAAACCTCTAAGGTTGTAGATGTGCTGTTGCTACTAGGGAGAAAACAACATTCATATGCTCAAGGGCATATGCTTTGTTTACATTACACACTTTGCTTAATGCAATTATCCGTTGTTCGCAACTTAATACTACTAGGGTGTTCGGATTGATATCCCCGGGAGTGGATTATTAGTCATAGATGCAGTTGGATGGCGGTCTATGTATTTTGTTGTAATGCCCAGAGTAAATCTCATAGTGATCATCTTGACATATCACGTTTATCTTTATTCTATCAATTGCCCAACTGTAATTTGTTTACCCAGCATGTGTTATTTTATCTATGGAGAGACACCACTAGTGAACTGTGGACCCCGGTCCTATTTACATCATATTGCTATCACCTGTTTACTTTACTCGCACTGTTTACTTTACTCGCATACTTTACTGTTTTCCACTCGATACACTCATAACCTTTGTTTCAAGCAAACCGGTGAGATTGACAACCTCATCGTAAGTTGGGAACAAAGTACTTGGTTGTGTGTGTGCAGGTTCCGCGTTGCTACTGGCCGAAGACGAGTCAAAAAGTGTGCCCTTGTTGGAGTGCTATTAAGCCAGTCTATATCACCTTCAGTCGTTTGTCTCTCCTCTCCAAGATCGATATTAAACCTTGGTTTCTTAACTGAGGGAAAACTAGCTGCTATACTCATCACACCTTCCTCTTGGGGTTCCCAACGGGCTGGTCATCACCACGCACAAGGAAACTTCGGGTGCAATCAACCACGCGCCAGCAGCATGCAAGATGATAAACAACATAGAGATGATAAATTACTAATCAACTTGACATAGTACTCAATATTCATCGGATCCCAACAAACACAACATGTAGAATTACATAACGATGATCTTGATCATGGTAGGCAGCTCACAAGATCTAAACATGAAGCACATGGAGGAGAAGACATCCATCTAGCTACTGCTATGGACCCATAGTCCAAGGTAGACTACTCACACATCACTCTGGAGGCAGGCATGGTGATGAAGAAGGCCTCTGGTGGTGATTCCCCTCTCTGGCAGGGTGCCAGGAAGAGCTTCTGAACCCTCCCGATCTCGCGTCAACGACAACGGCGGCTTACAGTATGTTTTCTAGAAAAGAGTTCAGGCCCCTAGGGTTTTCTCGATGAGGAGAATATATAGGCGGAAGGGCGATGTCAGGGGGTGGACCAGGCGGTCACAGCCCCTGGTGGCGCGGCCAAGGGAGGGACCGCGCCACCATATGGTGTGGCCGGCCTCTGGTCCGTCTCCTGCTCTCCTTTAGACTCTATCTTCATGTCAGGTAATTAGGGACTTGATTGCTATTTTGCTGGCATGTAGTTGACGCCAGAAAACTTGTTGGAAACCCCAATAGAAGGTTATGATGAGCACAACAGCAAGTTTTCCCTCAGTTGTGAAACCAAGGTTTATCGAACCAGTGGGAGAAAGAACCAAACTTCCGAAGGTAGATGCCCGCTAGCTTTGCAACACTCCGGACAATGGTGCCAGGAAACCTATCGGCGTGTAGCTTTTCACCAGCAGCAACGTGGAACCTGCACACAACACAACCAAGTACTTTGCCCCAACTTACGATGAGGTTGTCAATCTCACCGGTTTTCTGTAAACAAAGGATTAAGCGTATCGAGTGGTAAAAGGAAATAGTTTGCAAGAATGTAAATAAAGCGAGTAAAAGTAAAACGGTAATAGCAATGTAAAAGAATGGACCAGGGTCCACAGTTCACTAATGGTGTCTCTCCATAAGATAAATAACAACATGCTGGGTAAACAAATTACAGTTGGGCAATTGATAGAATAAAGATAGCATACAAATGCATGAGGATCACTATGAGATTCACTCTGGGCATTACGACAAAATACATAGACCGTAATCCAACTGCATCTATGACTAATAATCCACTCTCGAGGTGTCATCCGAGCACCCGTTGAGTATTAAGTTGTGAACAACAGATAACTGCATTAAGCAAAGTGCGTAATGTAAACAATGCAAATGTCTTTGAACACAAGAATATTGTTTTTTCCCTAGTGGCAACAGCACATCTACAACCTTAGAGGTTTTTGTCACTCCCCCAGATTACTAGAGGCATGAACCCACTATCGAGCATAAATACCCCCTCTTGGAGTCACTAGCATCTACTCGGCCAAGATATCTACTAGCAACGGAGAGCATGCAAGATCATAAACAACATAGAGTTAACATAAAGATAATAATTCAGCACATCAACTTGACATAGTACCAATACTCATCGGATCCCAACAAACACAACATGTAGAATTACACAAAGATGATCTTGATCATGATAGGCAGCTCACAAGATCTAAACATGAAGCACATGGTGGAGATGACAACCATCTAGCTACTGCTATGGACCCGTACTCCAAGGTAGACTACTCACACATCACTCCGGAGGTGACCATGGTGATGAAGAAGGCCTCCGGCAGGGATTCCCCTCTCTGGCAGGGTGCCGGGAAGAGCTTCTGGACCCTCCCGATCTCGCGTCAACGACGGCGGCGGCTTGCAGTAGGTTTCGTGGAAAATTGATCAGGTCTTTAGGTTTTTCCCGTCGAGGGGAATATATAGGCGGAAGGGCAGCATCAGGAATTGGACCAGGGGGGCTCACCCCTTGGTGGCGCGGCCAGGGCTTGGCCCGCGCCGCCCTAGGGTGTGGCCAGGTCCTAGCCCCCCTCCGTCTCTGCTTTGGATTCTAACTCATGTTTTGGAAAAATAGGAGGTTCGGCTTTTGTTTTGTCCAATTCCGAGAATATTTCCTGTGTAGCTTTTCTGAAACACAAAAATAGCAAAAAACAGGGAACTGGCACTATGGCGTCTCGTTAGTAGGTTAGTTCCAGAAAATGCATAAAAACGCCACAAAGTGTAACAAAACACAAAGCAAATGGTGTATAAACAAGCATGGAGCATCAAAAATTATAGATACGTTTGAGACGTATCAAGCATCCCCAAGCTTAATAATAATTTTTGAGGTGACATGCACCATCACAATCTTGATCAACGATGTAAAGCATTGAGTGCTGAGATCAAAGCACTTAAAACATGGGCATAAGAGACATAATCTTGACAATAAAACTTAGCAACCATGTTATAACATGAAAAGTAACACAAACTAAAGATCATGAGTAATGAAACATTGAAAGTCAAGTGTGTGTTCAAATCATATAGAAAAACATAGCAAAGTGGTTTTCAGCTTATCCTTAGTGGAATAGCAAAACATAAATGCATAGGACACCTTCAAGTTTAAGAGGGCGACTAGATACAAATAATTTAAGAACAAGCAAAACCATAATCATGAATCAATCAATGATAAACTTTGGGACTATGCACATTAAACTCACAATGGCAACTATGCTCTCTTAGACGGTGCATAAAGGTAGAAGGTGGAGACTCAACATAAAAGTAAAAGAAAGGCCCTTCGCAGAGGGAAACAGTGATTAAACATGTGCTAGAGCTTTTCATTTGTAAAACAGAGAGATAAAAATTTGTTTTGAGAGGTGGTTGTTTTTGTCAATGACTGGCAATGGGGTTCTTACTATCTTCCATACAAAGCAAGTTTTTGAGAGAGAGAGATTAGCACTTTGGTGCTCTTTTATAAAGCTTGGCACTCCTCCCCACTTTTCCTTTCACAAACCATGGCTAACCAATTCCATCGGGTGCCCACCAACTTTCACATACCATGGAGGAGTACCTTTTTTCTTTTTTCTTTTATTTTTTCCTTTTTTATTTTTGGAATAAAACAATATGGAAGATAGCAAATCCAACTACTACATCCCCATGAGCTAAAAACAGTGTCACAAAATGAGAAGTATTTTGAAGGTTTTTTGAAAGGTAGCACATGAAAATTTACTTGGAATGGCTTGCAAATACCATACAAAGGAATTTATAGTGGACACATTGGCAAACTTGGTTTTTGGGAGTTGGATGCACGAGTAGAGCTCATACTCAGTACAAATGAAGGCTAGCAAAAGACTGCGAGCGACCAACTAAGAGAGCAATAACGGCCATAATCATGCATAGCGACAAAACATCATTAACCAAAGCATAAAGTGGTATCACACGTCAAAAACCAAATGATCATAGAGGCTTATGGTGACTTTGTTAGAGTCAAACATGTTGTAAGCATGCGCCAAGTCAACCCAAATAAAGCATCAAAGGAGAAACCCACAATAATATGCTCCCATATAACAAAAACAACGCATGATTTTTACAAAGGCTCATTAAGCAATCTAGTCATTTGAGACAAGTCATGCTACAGCAAAAACTACTAAGCATACTATCAAAACGACATCAAGGATGACATGCAAAAGTCTAAGCTGCAGTCTAAACAAGCTCCCATTTGTACCACTATAGGCATGAAATTTTTTCTCTTTTCCAACACCATTCAAACCTTTTTGAGACAACTCTTTTGATGAAAACCAACATAGAACAGTGGTCTAAATACACCTTGATGCAAAGATATAACAAGATCTCTACAAGAATCAAGGCAAAAAGTGAAAGCTAAACGCAGTACTAGAAAAAGAGAACACTCGTTGAACGATAAGAGTGAAAACTAGAGTGTTCTTGGCAATGAAAAACGGAGTGTGTCATCTCCAAAAGAAATTTGTTGGGGTCCAACCATTTATTTCAGCAAACAAAACAAAAGAAAACTGAAAGCAAAAGTAAAGACGCTCAAAGAAAAACGCATAGAATATGAAGCAAAAAAATATAGTGTCTTGAAAGGTGACCTGATTTTTGCCGATGAAGAAGGGGTGCCTCGAGGGCATCCCCAAGATTTGACGCTTGTACCTCTTGGATATTTATTGGGGTGACATGGGCATCCCCAAGCTTGAGCTTTTGTCCATACTTCATCTCATCTCATCACCCTCCATTCCCTACACTTGAAAACTTCCTTCATACAAAACTTCACACAATTCTATTAGCAACATTAGTATAAGCATGATAGTAAATCTACTCTTTTGGTTCAGTTTCAAACTAAAATATACCATACATTAAAGCATTAGATACTGTAGCAAATCCCTCAAAGTTCCATGATCAAAAGAACTCAAAAAGAAAGCGATCGAGAGGCAAACACAAATAGTGGCAGAATCTGTCAAAACAGAACAACTGACAAAGATCGATTTTTTTCGAGGACCTTCTATTGCTCAAATCGAAAAGTACAAAACTAATTGAAGTTTGAAAATAACCTGGGGCATATGCACAAGAAATAGCAGATCAAAAAGATCTTCTGAGAATTTTCACGAATTTTTACGGTGCAGCACAAAAATCTGTTTCAGGACAGCAACTTCCCCAAATCTTACCTCCCTCAAATTAGAGGTTCTTTTTGGCACAAAAAACGAAATAAAAATGATAAGGAGAGGTCATTGCAGTAGTAATAACTTCCAAGACTCAAATAAAAGAAAAAGTACTGAAAGAAACATTGGGTTATCTCTCAAGAGTGTTTTTCTTTAACGCCTTTGAGCTAGGCGCAGAAAGTGGAAATCAAGTAATATCAAGCGATGAAGCATCAAGTTCATAATTTGCTCTAAGAATAGAGTCAAAAAGTAATTTCTTTCTCTTTCTAGGGAAGTGTTCCATACCTTTTTTGAGTGGGAATTGATATTTAATGGTGCCTTCCTTCATATCAATGATGGCACCAACAGTTCTAAGAAAAGGTCTTCCCAAAATAATAGGACATGAAGCATTGCATTCAACATCCATAACAAGGAAATCAACGGGAACAAGGTTATTGTTAACCATAATAAGAACATCATTAATCCTTCCCAAAGGCTTCTTCTTAGCAACATCAGCAGGAGAAACATCAAAATAACACTTTTCAAGCGGTGGTAAACCAAGCATATCATAAATCTTTTTAGGCATAATAGAAATACTTGCACCTAGATCACATAAAGCATGGCAATCAAAACCATTAACATTCATATCAATGGTGGGCTCCCAACCATCTTCTAACTTCTTGGGAATAGAAACCTTTTGTTTCAACTTTTCTTCCCTAATTTTCATGAGAGCATTTGTAATATGCTTTGTAAAAGCAACATTCATAGAACTAGCATTAGGACTCAAAGCAAACTTTTGGAAGAACAAAATAACTTCAGATATGTTGCAGCAATCAACATCAAAATCATTAAAAGTAGTAGAGCTATTATCTTCCATACTCCAAAAAAATTCAGCACTTTTTGTAGAAAATGTTTTTGCAGTTTTGGGCTTTTACACACAAGGAGTAGGAGTTTTCTCTACACCAAACAAAGTAAGAGGATTGCTAGAATTTTAAACAACATCACTAGAGGTGGTAATAGTACATACCTTCATCTTTCTAGCCATCTCATCTTCTCTTTCCCACCTGGCATGCAATTTTGCTAACATCCTAACATTTTCATCAATTCTAAATTGGATGGGATTCAAAGTATTGCTTTCTTTCACATCATTAGGCAACACTTTTAGTTTTAGAAGTTCAACATCAAGAGTAAGGCTATCAACTTTAGAAGCAAGAATATCAATTTTACCCAACTTTTCCTCAACAGACTTGTTAAAAGCAGTTTGCTTACCGATGAAGTCCTTGAGCATGACTTCAAGTTCAGAGGGCGCGCCCCTAGTGTTGTTGGAGGAATTACCATAAGAGTTACCATAACCATTAACATTGGTAGAAGGATACGGCCTATAATTTTTGCTAGCAAAATTGTTCCTATAAGCACTATTGTTGAAATTATTATTTCTAATGAAGTTTACATCAACATGCTCTTCTTGAGCAACCAAAGAGGCCAAAGGAACATTATTAGGATCAACATGGGCTCTATCATTAGCAATCATAAGCATAATAGTATCAATCTTATCACTTAAGGAAGAGGTTTCCTCAACAGAATTTACCTTCTTACCTTGTGGAGCTCTCTCGGTGTGTCACTCAGAAAAATTTACCATCATATTATCAAGAAGCTTCGTTGCGGTGCCCAAGGTAGTGGACATAAAAGTGCCTCCAGCAGCTGAATCCAATAGATTTCTTGAAGAAAAATTTAGTCCTGCATAAAAGGTTTGGATAATCATCCAAGTAGTCAGTCCATGAGTGGGACAATTCTTTATCATGTTCATTTAGCATAAAATTTTAGTCCTGCATAAAAGGTTTGGATAATCATCCAGCAGCTGAATCCAATAGATTTCATTCTTTCTCAATCTTGAGCAACATGTTCATTATCAAACTGTCTAAACTTCATAATATCACTTCGCAAAGCTATAATCTTAGCAGGAGGATAATATTTTCCAATAAAAGCATCCTTACACTTATCCCAAGAATCAATACTATTTCTTGGCAAAGATAGCAACCAATCCTTAGCTCTTCCTCTTAAAGAGAAAGGAAACAACTTAAGCTTAATAATGTCACCATCTACATCCTTATACTTTTGCATCTCACATAACTCAACAAAATTGTTGAGATGAGCTGCAGCATCATCAGAACTGGCACGAGAAAATTGCTCTTTCATAACAAGATTCAACAAAGCAGGTTTAATCACATAATTTTTTTCCTCAGGAGCAGGTGGTGCAATAGGAGTGCAGATAAAATCATTGTTTTTGGTACTAGTAAAATCACACAACTTGGTGTTCTCAGGAGTACCCATTCTAGCAAAACTAAAAGCGGACAAGTAAAAATAACAACTATAAAGGAACTAATTTTTTTTGTATTTTTGATAAAACGATGCAAGCAAAAATAAAGTAAAGCAAAACAATAACAATAACAAAGTAAAAGATTGGAAGCGAGGGACTCCCCTTGTAGAAATCTTCTTTCTCCCCGGAAACGGCGCCAGAAAGCTTGATTGCTATTTTGCTGGAATGTAGTGGACGCTAGAAAACTTGTTGGAAACCCCAAGAGAAGGTTATGATGAGCAAAGCAGCAAGTTTTCCCTTAGTTGTGAAACCAAGGTTTATCGAACCAGTAGGAGAAAGAACCAAACTTCCAAAGATTGATTCCCGTTAGCTTTGCGACACTCTGGACAATGGCGCCAGGAAACTTGTCGGCGTGTAGCTTTTCACCAGCAGCAATGTGGAACCTGCACACAACACAACCAAGTACTTTGTCCCAACTTACGATGAGGTTGTCAATCTCACTGGTTTTTTGTAAACAAAGGATTAAGCGTATCGAGTGGTAAAAGGTAATAGTTTGCAAGAATGTAAATAAAGCGAGTAAAAGTAAAACGGTAATAGCAATGTAAAAGAATGGACCAAGGTCCATAGTTCACTAATGGTGTCTCTCCATAAGATAAATAACAACATGCTGGGTAAACAAATTACAGTTGGGCAATTGATAGAATAAAGGTAGCATACAAATGCATGAGGATCACTATGAGATTCACTCTGGGCATTACGACAAAATACATAGACCGTAATCCAACTGCATCTATGACTAATAATCCACTCTCGAGGTGTCATCCGAGCACCTATTGAGTATTAAGTTGCGAACACCAGATAGCTGCATTAAGCAAAGTGCATAATGTAAACAATACAAATGTCCTTGAACACAAGAATGTTGTTTTCTCCCTAGTGGCAACAGTACATCTACAACCTTAGAGGTTTCTGTCACTCCCCCAGATTACTAGAGGCATGAACCCACTATCGAGCATAAATACCCCCTCTTGGAGTCACTAGCATCTACTCGGCCAAGATATCTACTAGCAACGAGAGCATGCAAGATCATAAACAACATAGAGATAACATAAAGATAATAATTCAGCACATCAACTTGACATAGTACCAATACTCATCGGATCCCAACAAACACAGCATGTAGAATTACACAAAGATGATCTTGATCATGATAGGCAGCTCACAAGATCTAAACATGAAGCACATGGTGGAGAAGACAACCATCTAGCTACTGCTACAGACCCGTAGTCCAAGGTAGACTACTCACACATCACTCTGGAGGCGACCATGGTGATGAAGAAGGCCTCCGGTAGGGTGCCAGGAAGATCTTCTGGACCCTCCCGATCTTGTGTCGATGACGGCGGCGGCTTGCAGTAGGTTTCATGGAAAATTGATCGGGTCTTTAGGTTTTTCCCTCCGGAAGGGTGGCGTCAGGAAGTGGACCAGGGGGGTGATACGTCTCAAACGTATCTATAATTTTTGATGCTCCATGCTTGTTTTTACACCATTTGTATATTGTTTCGTTACACTTAGTGGTACTTTTATACACTTTCCGGAACTAACCTATTAACGAAGTGCCACAGTGCCAGTTTCCTGTTTTCTGCTGTTTTTGTGTTTCAGAAGTGATACACAGGAAATATTCTCGGAATTGGACGAAACAAGTTCCTGAAGTCATATTTCACGGGGAAGCTCCCAAACATCCGAAGACCTGACGGAGAGGGGCCACGTGGGCCCCAGACACAGGGGCGGCGCGGCCACCCCCCTGGCCGCGCCAGCCCCGTGTGAGGCCGCGTGGGACCTCCTCTGACATCGTACTTTCGCCTATATATACCCCCTGACGAGAAAAACCTAGGGGCCCGATCAGTTTTCCAGAATACATCGCGATCCGCCGCCGCCGTCGACCCGAAGATCGGGAGGGTCCAGAAGCTCTTCCCGGCACCCTGCCGGAGAGGGGAATCGCCACCGGAGGTCTTCTTCATCGCCATGCTTGCCTCCGGAGCGATGAGTGAGTAGTCTACCTTGGACTATGGGTCCATAGCAGTAGCTAGATGGTTGTCTTCTCCACCATGTGCTTCATGTTTAGATCTCATGAGCTGCCCTACATGATTGAGATCACCGTTATGTAATTCTATGATGTTGGTTTGTTGGGATCCGATGAATATTGGTGTTTATGATTAAGTTGCTGTACTGAATTATATCTTTTGTTATCTCTATGTTGTTTATGATCTTGCATGCTCTCCGTTGTTAGTAGCTATCTTGGCCGAGTAGTTGCTAGTGACTCCAAGAGGGGGTATTTATGCTCGATAGTGGGTTCATGCCTCTATTTCACCTGGGGGAGTGACAGAAACCTCTAAGGTGGTAGATGTGCTGTTGCTACTAGGGAGAAAACAACATTCATATGCTCAAGGGCATATGCTTTGTTTACATTACACAATTTGCTTAATGCAATTATCTGTTGTTCGCAACTTAATACTTTTGGGGTGTTCGGATGATATCCCCGAGGTTGGATTATTAGTCATAGATGCAGTTGGATGGCGGTCTATGTATTTTGTTGTAATGCCCAGAGTAAATCTCATAGTGATCTTCTTGACATATCACGTTATCTTTATTCTATCAATTGCCCAACTGTAATTTGTTTACCCAGCATGTTATTTATCTATGGAGAGACACCACTAGTGAACTGTGGACCCCGGTCCTATTTTAATCATATTGCAATCACCTGTTTACTTTTCCCGCACTGTTTATTTTACTCGCATATTACTACTGTTTTCCACTCGATACACTCATAACCTTTGTTTCAAGCAAACCGGTGAGATTGACAACCTCATCGCAAGTTGGGGACAAAGTATTTGTTTGTGTGTGTGCAGGTTCCACAAACACCTTCAGTCGTCATCGTCTCTCTTCTCCTGATCGATAAACCTTGGTTTCTTAACTGAGGGAAAACTAGCCGCTGCACTCATCATACCTTCCTCTTGGGGTTCCCAACGGGCTGGTCATTCACCACGCACAAGGACTGTCTGTTGCCACCTTCACCTGAAGCATCAGCTACTTTTCTGGCGCCGTTGCCGGGGAAGAGAGAAGACTTCTGCGAGGGGAGTTCTTCGCACACACATTCTTTACTTTGTTATTTGTTTTGCTTTACTTTATTTTATTTTACCTGCATTGCTTTATATCAAAAATCCAAAAAAAAATTAGAATCCTTGGTAGTTGTTTTTACTTTACTTTAGTTTATCATGCTGTTTCCTAAGTTCGTTCTGGAGGACCTCTCAGTAGGTAGTGGTTCAATTATTGGAAATAGAAACATTGAGGAGTTCTTTAATCACATTAGTATGCATGAGGAAGTTGAGGAAAAGTCTTGGATTGAGCTTGCTCCTAGTATTGAAGTTGCTTCTATTTGTTTAATTGATATGTTGGAAACTAGGTTTGCTAGTCTTAATCCCTACATGCAATATATGTTCCTCAAGCTTCATGAAATTGAGGATCCCAAAAAGAAAGCTTTTATCTTGGAAACTCTGCGCCTAGAATTTAAGGATGTCGTTGTTGAAGCTAGGAAGGTTCTTAAACGTTTTAATAAACTCGGTTCTCCTATAAATGTTATTAGTACAGATGATAAAGAGCCCGAAATACCTATTCCTTGCAAGCTTTTGGGATTGAGTGAAGCTTTTGAAAATAATTTTGACTGGATTTGTCCAGAAAATCTTTTTGATGAGAATAGTGTGCCAAAGAATGATCACAAAGAGTCTTCTAAAACTTATGTGGATGAAATACAATGTCTTATTGATAAGACCTCTGCTGTTGATCTTGATGCTTCTTCTGAAAATACTTGATCCGCACTTTTCTGCGCCTAGCTCAAAGGCGTTAAAGAAAAGCACTCTTGGGAGATAACCCATTGTTTACTTTTCAGTACTTTTTCTTTTATTTGAGTCTTGGAAGTCATTACTACTGTAATGACCGCTCCTTATCTTGTTTATTTCGTTTTGTGCCAAGAGAAGCCTCTAATTTGAGTGAGGTAAAGATTTGGGGTGATTGCTGTCCTGAAACTGTTTTTGGTGCTGCACCGTAAAAATTCGTGAAAATTCTCTGTTTATCTTTTGGACCTGCGATTTCTTGTGCATATGCCCCAGGTTATATCCAAACTTTTCTTAGTTGAACACTTTTTGATTTGAGCAACGGAAAATCCCTCAAAAATTCTTCCATTATCAGCTGTTCAGTTTTGACAGATTTCTGCCAATATTTGTTTTTGCCACTTTATCGCTTTCTTTTGAGTTCTTTTTGATCATGGAACTCTTGTGGAAGTTGCTACAGTAGTATATACTTTATATGTGGTGGTTTTGAGTTGAAACCTGAAGCTAAAAGAGGTTGAATATATTTTATGCTTACACTAATGTTGCTAATAGAATTGTGTTTAGTTTTGTATGAAGGAAGTTTTCAAGTGTAGGGATTGGAGAATGATGAGATGAGTTGAAGAACGGACAAAAGCTCAAGCTTGGGGATGCCCACGCATTACCCCAAGAAATATCC
The DNA here is from genome assembly GCA_007115705.1 of Dactylis glomerata. NCBI lineage: Eukaryota > Viridiplantae > Streptophyta > Magnoliopsida > Poales > Poaceae > Dactylis > Dactylis glomerata. The sequence continues at coordinate 1,096,964 of QXEO01000065.1, forward strand.
AAGAAGTACAAGCGTCAAAGCTTGGGGATGCCCCCGAGGCACCCCTTCTTCATCGGCAAAAATCAGGTCACCTTTCAAGACACTATATTTTTATTGCTTCATGCACTATGTGTTTTTCTTGGAGCGTCAGTTGTTTTAGTTTTCTTAGTTGGTTTAGTTTGTTTGTTTGCTGCAATAAATGGTTGGACCCCAACAAATTTCCTTTGGAGGAGATGTACTCGTTTTCATTTGCAAAGAATGCTCTAGTTTTCACTCTTATTAAAAATCGAGCGTTCTACTTTTTCTGCTACTGCTTTTGGTTTTCGTTTTCGCCTTGATTTGCGTTCAGATCTTGTCATATCTTTTCATCAAGGTGCAATTTTGCCTCTGATCTTTATTGGTTTTCATCAAAAGAGGTGTTTATAAAAATTTCAAATGGTGTTGGAAAAGAGAAAAAGCTTTGTGCAAAATAGTGGTACAAGAAGGAGCTTGTGTAGACTGCGGCTTAGGCTTTTTCATGTCATGCTTGATGTCTTTTTGATAGTATGCTTAGTGGTTTTGCTGTAGCATGACTTGTCTCAAATAACTGAGATTGCTTAATGAGCCTTTGAAAAAATCATGCGTTGTTTTTATTGTATGGAAGCATTATTTTGGTTTTCTCCTTGATGCTTTATTTGGGTTGACTTGGCGCATGCTCACACATGTTAGACTCTTCCAAAGTCGCCATTAGCCTTCATGATCATTTAGTTTTTGACTTTTGATGCCATCGTATGCTTCTTTTAATGTCGCTTTGTCGCTTTGCATGATTATGGCCATTATTGCTCTCTTAGTTGGTCGCTCCCAGTCTTTTGCTAGCCCTCGCCTTGTACTGAGTATGAGCTCTACTCGTGCATCCAACTCCTAAAAGCCAAGTTTGCCATTGTGTCCACTATAAATTCCTATGCATGGTATTTGTAAGCCATTCCAAAGTAAAATTTTCGTGTGCTACCTTTCAAAAACCTTCAAAATACTTCTCGTTTTGTGACACTGTTTTCAGCTCATGGGGACGTAGTGGTCGGATTTGCTATCTTCCATATTGCTTATTCCAAAAAAGAAAAAAAAGGGAAAAAAAGAAAGAAAAAAGGCACTCCTCCAAAGAATGTGAATGTTGGTGGGCACCCGATGGAATCGGTTAGCCATGGTATGTGAAAGGAAAAGGTGGGGAGGAGTGCCAAGTTTTATAAAAAGAGCACAAGAGTGCCAATCTCTCTCAAAAACTTGCTTTATTTTTGTATGGAAGATAGTAAGAACCCCATTGCCAGTCGTTGACAAAGACAACCACCTCTCAAAATCAAGTTTTATCTCTGTTTTACAAATGAAAAGCTCTAGCACATGTTTAAATCACTGCTTCCCTCTGCGAAGGGCCTTTCTTTTACTTTTATGTTGAGTCACCACCTTCTTTCTTTATGCACCATTAAGAGAGCATAGTTGTCATTCTTAGTGTGATATGCATTGTCCCAAAGTTCATTGATTGACTCATATTGTTGGTTTCACTTGTTCTTAAATTATTTGTATCTAGTCGCCCTCTTAAACTTTGAGGTGTCCTATGCATTTATGTTTTGCTCTCTTTGAAGGACAAGCTGAAAACCATTTGTATATTTTTCCTTATGATTTGAACACACGTTTGACTTTCATTGTTTCATTATCATGATCTTTTGTTTGTGTTCATTTGCATGTTTACAACATGGTTGCTAAGTTCTTATTGTCATGATTATATCTTTCATGCCCATGTTTTAAGTTCTATTGATCCCAGCTCACCAATGCTTACATATATGATCAAGATTGTGTAGGTGCATGTCACCTCAAAAATTATTCTTTTGTTATCACTTACCTACTCGAGGACGAGCAGGAGTTAAGCTTGGGGATGCTTGATACGTCTCAAACGTATCTATAATTTTTGATGCTCCATGCTTGTTTTTACACCATTTGTATATTGTTTCGTTACACTTAGTGGTACTTTTATACACTTTCCGGAACTAACCTATTAACGAAGTGCCACAGTGCCAGTTTCCTGTTTTCTGCTGTTTTTGTGTTTCAGAAGTGATACACAGGAAATATTCTCGGAATTGGACGAAACAAGTTCCTGAAGTCATATTTCACGGGGAAGCTCCCAAACATCCGAAGACCTGACGGAGAGGGGCCACGTGGGCCCCAGACACAGGGGCGGCGCGGCCACCCCCCTGGCCGCGCCAGCCCCGTGTGAGGCCGCGTGGGACCTCCTCTAACATCGTACTTTCGCCTATATATACCCCCTGACGAGAAAAACCTAGGGGCCCGATCAGTTTTCCAGAATACATCGCGATCCGCCGCCGCCGTCGACCCGAAGATCGGGAGGGTCCAGAAGCTCTTCCCGACACCCTGCCGGAGAGGGGAATCGCCACCGGAGGTCTTCTTCATCGCCATGCTTGCCTCCGGAGCGATGAGTGAGTAGTCTACCTTGGACTATGGGTCCATAGCAGTAGCTAGATGGTTGTCTTCTCCACCATGTGCTTCATGTTTAGATCTCATGAGCTGCCCTACATGATTGAGATCACCGTTATGTAATTCTATGATGTTGGTTTGTTGGGATCCGATGAATATTGGTGTTTATGATTAAGTTGTTGTACTGAATTATATCTTTTGTTATCTCTATGTTGTTTATGATCTTGCATGCTCTCCGTTGTTAGTAGCTATCTTGGCCGAGTAGTTGCTAGTGACTCCAAGAGGGGGTATTTATGCTCGATAGTGGGTTCATGCCTCTATTTCACCTGGGGGAGTGACAGAAACCTCTAAGGTGGTAGATGTGCTGTTGCTACTAGGGAGAAAACAACATTCATATGCTCAAGGGCATATGCTTTGTTTACATTACACACTTTGCTTAATGCAATTATCTGTTGTTCGCAACTTAATACTTTTGGGGTGTTCGGATGATATCCCCGAGGGTGGATTATTAGTCATAGATGCAGTTGGATGGCGGTCTATGTATTTTGTTGTAATGCCCAGAGTAAATCTCATAGTGATCTTCTTGACATATCATGTTATCTTTATTCTATCAATTGCCCAACTGTAATTTGTTTACCCAGCATGTTATTTATCTATGGAGAGACACCACTAGTGAACTGTGGACCCCAGTCCTATTTTAATCATATTGCAATCACCTGTTTACTTTTCCCGCACTGTTTATTTTACTCGCATATTACTACTGTTTTCCACTCGATACACTCATAACCTTTGTTTCAAGCAAACCGGTGAGATTGACAACCTCATCGCAAGTTGGGGACAAAGTATTTGTTTGTGTGTGTGCAGGTTCCACAAACACCTTCAGTCGTCATCGTCTCTCTTCTCCTGATCGATAAACCTTGGTTTCTTAACTGAGGGAAAACTAGCCGCTGCACTCATCATACCTTCCTCTTGGGGTTCCCAACGGGCTGGTCATTCACCACGCACAAGGACTGTCTGTTGCCACCTTCACCTGAAGCATCAGGGGGCTCACCCCCTGGTGGCGTGGCCAGGGCTTGGCCCGCGCCGCCCTAGGTTGTGGCCAGGTCCTGGCCCCCCTCCGTCTCTGCTTTGGACTCCGACTCGTGTTCTGGAAAAATAGGAGGTTCGGCTTTTGTTTCATCCAATTCCGAGAATATTTCCTATGTAGCTTTTCTGAAACACAAAAACAGCAGAAAACAGGGAACTGGCACTGTGGCGTCTCGTTAGTAGGTTAGTTCCGGAAAATGCATAAAAACGCCACGAAGTGTAACAAAACACAAAGCAAATAGTGTATAAAAAGCATGGGGCATCAAAAATTATAGATACGTTTGGGATGTATCAGGACTTTAGCTTTTGTTTCGTCCAATTTCGCGAATATTTCCTGTGTAACTTTTCTGAAACACAAAAATAGCAGAAAACAGGGAACTGGCACGGTGGCATCTTTTTAATAGGTTAGTTCCAGAAAATGCATAAAAACACCACGAAGTGTAAACAAAACACAAAGCAAATGGTGGATAAACAAGCATAGAGCATAAAAAATTATAGATACGTTTGAGATGTATCACCTGTCATACCGATGAGGAATCTCAATCACGGAATGGGTTTGTGTAATGGAACGAGATTGCTTATTACTAGGCTTGCTGATTGTGTGCTTGAGGTTACTGTCATGACTGGGTTAGCTGCAGTCAGTTTGTATTCCTAGGATTGTATTGAATGCAACCGACACAAATTGGTCATTTGTTTTGCAGCGCAGGCTATTCCCTCTGAGAGTATGTTATGCTATCACCATAAATAAGAGCCAGGGACAGACACTCGGGAAAGTTGGGATTTATCTACAGAATCTGGTTTTTATGCATGGCCAGCTTTATGTAGCCATTCCACGTGTTAATTCTCCTGGTGGTCTCAAGGTTCTCATTGCTGAAGAAGATGGTTCTTGTGGCAGTGAGACAAGGAACATAGTTTATAGGGAGGTGCTTGATGCTATTAGGGAGTAGCGGACGCGTAGTGTTATTTTTGCTTCTGTGCGGGTTTTATCTCTCATGTACTATGTGGATGCTTTACTGTTTGTGTTGCAATCTTTTGTTGTCACGTTCTTGGTTTTGTTTCCCTTTGGATGGTGTATTGGTGCTTTCCTGGACGTCTATAGTATGGGTGCTTCCTGCGGTTGGTTCTCTTGGTTTAACTTTGTCCCTGATAGTAGTATGGCAGATTTTCGGATGCTGGTCCGTCAGGGATGGTTTCACAGATTTGTCACTGTTGAGAAAGTCTCAGTTATTCTGCATTTGTGTTATTTGTTGTTAGTATAAAAGTCCTTTCACGGAGGAGCGCTACTGGTTCTATTTTGTTCCCTGTTTTACTGATGTATCTACTTGCTTTGTGTGTAGATGGCGTACTCTTTGCTGCGGGATGTGAACTCCCATACACAGGACTGGCGTGTGCATGTCAGAATTGCACATTTCTGGGAGCATGTTAATATCGTTAAGAACAATGAACTTGTGCGTCTTCAGTTCATGATGGTGGACAAAAAGGTATAGCTTAATTTTGTGCTGGGCTTAGTCCTCGCTCTGTCTGGTTGTAACCGGATTTGATTTTTGTTTTCTATTGTGTGAAGGGGATTTGCCATTTTATGTTTTCATGCTCTTGTGTGTTGCCGTATTTTCGGGTGTTCGGTTTTCTGTTGGGAAGGTTTTCTCTGAGGTATTAGTTTTTAGGGTCTTGCTGAAGAGGGGGGCTATTACAGGTCTGTCATGTGAAGATCCTGGGGTGTCGGTATATGAATCACGCTGTTCTTGCAGAACTAAATCAGAAATTGTTGAAACCTTTCCGTTTCTGCTATTACAGTAACCAAGCACCTTAGTCACCAAATGCATACAAATAGGTGCCAGCACCATGATACATCCAAAATGTATCTACTTTCCCGAACACTTTTGCCGTTGTTTCTCCTCTAATTTGTGTGTTTTGGATACAACTAACACGGACTAACGCTGTTTTCAGCAGAATTGCCCTGGTGTCTTGTTTTTGTGTAGAAATCCAACTTTCAGGAAAAATCCCGAAAAATACTGCAAAATTCCTATTTTACCAGAAGACACACGGAGCCAGAATATGAGATGGAGGGGGCCACGAGAGGATCGGGGGTTCGGCATTTTTTCCCAGATAGAGTTCCGCTGCGCCACCACCATCAGAAACCGCGATTCGGAACCAGAAACTCCGTTCTGGCACCTTGCCGGGACAGGGATTTGGAGGAGATCATCATCACCGACGTCTCTCCATCAACCATCTATGATTCTCCCATCCATGTGTGAGTAATTCCCGCTGTAGGCGAAGGGGATGATAGGGATTGGATGAGATCATTCATGTAATTGCTATGAGATTGATAGGGCATGGTGCCTAGTATCCATTGTTAGTGCTTATGACATTGTTGCAACTTGTTGTGCTTAATGCTTGTCACTTTGGGCCCGAGTGCCATGATCTCAGATCTGAACTTGTTATTGTTTTATGATGATAATTGTTGTTTTTGATCTTACCTGCAAGTTGTATACACATATCATTGTCCGGAGCCCGAGACCCCAAAGTGACAATAATTGGGATAACCAAAGGGGATGGCTGTGATGTGAGGATCACATGTGTTCATGGATTGTTAATGCTTTGCTCCGGTACTCTATTAAAAGGAGTACCTTAATTACCAGTAGATTCCCTTGAGGCCCCGGTGCAAACAGGCTGGTAGGACAGAAGATGTCGTGCAAGTTTCTCATTGCGAGCACGTACGACTATATACGGAACACATGCCTATGGTTGTTTAGTAGTAGGATAATTTATCTTTATTTATCTACAATTGCCCATGTCTTGATTATTACATGAATTATCTTGTCCATGCAACACCCGTTCATCCATCCCTATGCCTACAGTATTTTATCCTACTATTTACTATTGATACCGCTACTGTCTTTATTTTACTATTGCTGCTATTATTTTACTACTGCTACTACTATAAAACTGTTGCTACTGATAAACTGCTGCGAGCAAGTCTATTTCCAGGTGCAGCTGAATTGACAACTCATCTATTAAGGCTTATAAATATTCTTTGGCTCCCCTTGTGTCGAATCAATAAATTTAGGTTTTACTTCCCTCGAAGACTGTTGCGATCCCCTATACTTGTCGGTCATCACACCACAGTAAATCCCCAACACTATAAATACCACCTTCTTCCACACGATTTCACTCACAAAAATTCTCAGAGTAGCTCATAAGAACACCTTGAGGCCAGAGGCTAGAGGTTAAGAGCAAAAGCTCATAGAATCTTCCAAGTCAGAGGCTGATAGTGAGAAAAGGAGCAAGCTCACCATTGGTGAGTAGCCCAAACCACAACTTGCACACTAGTAGGTAGGAGAAGGACCAGAGCAAGGAGGTGTTGCTCAAGCTGAACCAGGCAGAGGAGTACTGCCCAACAACAAGCTCATCTTCATCAAGGCAGAGGAGTACTGCCCAATCTTCACCAAGCATACTTTGGAAACTCCAAAGGTTGTATACTAGGATTTATATTAGCAGAGAGGGAGTGATACACACACACACTAGGCAAGCTTGCTGTGAAGCACCATGAAAATGAGGAACACCACAACCATGCCATGCTCTTGGAGCACAACCATTAGAATTTTCTGTGTGATCTCAAGGAAGAAGATGAAGTGTAAATCACTAAAAGTGACCACTTGCTTCATAATCTTCCTATTCAACACATTTACACATACCTCTCTGAATCCTAAGATTCAGAAAATTCTTGTGTTAATAATTAGAAGGAAATGATAGTTGCAAGCTCTAAGAGCTGCAACTGGTGTATTACAACATGTATTTGAACACTTGCTGAAGCCAAGTTTCTGAATGAATGTGCTAACTGAATCACTGACAGAATACTGAATGAGAATTCAGAGTTCATGGTGTTGAAGCAAGCAAACTAGAATTTCTAGTACTAACAGTGATGAAGCATAGTATCAAAAGCAATAGGAACATATGAAAGCATCCTAGAACCTACTGACAGTTTATGAACTCAACACTGTCAAAGACAGTGCAAAGTTCAGTGTAGAATTCACAGTGAGCAAATAAGCTCAAGTACTCAATCTAAGATTCATACAAGTATCGATGAACTGAAGGATTTCTTCAGTACACTGAAACCCTAATTCCAAAATTTGGGGGAAATCAAGGGGCTAACTCGGGGAGTAGCAGAGCGAGAGAGAGAGAGAGTGGAAAGCCACTTACTTGTTAAAGGAGCCGAGCTCCATTGGAGGTAAAGGAGAGGTGGCCGTGGCTACGTCCTAGGTCATCAAGGAGGAGCTCCTCGAGGCTTCTCAAGCCAGTGACCCTAGGTCACCGTAGAGAGTGGAGAGGCTTGGCCTAGCCAAGGGGAGAATCCCAAGCTCGCCCGAGACGACGAACACCATGGTTGAAACCCTAGCGGATCTAGAGGGGATGTGCAAGGACAAGACCAAGCACCCTAGCTTGATTCCTCTGGTGAGAGGGTAGAGCCGAAGGAGGCGGTCACTCTGACAGCGGCGGCGAGGCTAGAGGTGGCTGGAGACTGCCAGGGCACGACGGCAGAGGCGCTAGCGACGCACTCGCCATGGGCTTCGCGGGAGAGTAAGCGAGGTGGAGGGGTGAGTGAGGTGGTTCGGTTCAAACCGAACCGGCTCAGTCGGTTTGACCGAGGGGTATGACAGGTGGGCCCCACTTGGGGGTTATTTTGTGAATTGTTTTAAAACCAGGGGCCTAACTGTAAAACTGCAATAAATTTTCAAATAGGAGTCCAAAAATTCTAAAAAAATTTATTTTTGGAAAGCTAAAAATATGACTAACTCAAATATGCTAATAGATGAAAGTGATAGAAATAAAATTTCTTAACCATTTTTTTGTTGATAAATGAGATGAATAATTTAAAAACTTATTTAAATAGATATCGAAATACCTTTTAAACATAAAGAAAATTCTTGAATGATGTTTTATCACTTGTGTGAAGTTTTGAAAACAAAATTTCAATTATGTCTTTGATAAATGACTTGGGTATTAATAAAGTACCAAAAAACCAAGAATAATACTTTCTATGTTCTTGGAGATTATTATTTTAAACTAATGAATGCCATTTTGAATATGAAGATATTCAAAATAGTATATAAATCAACTTAAGAAGAATACATTGGAATTTCTTCTGAATTTGCAATATATTCGTCTTTGCGGCATAGAAAGATTTTTCACGGAGTTCTGGCTATCCGTGATCCTTCCGATGGCTCATAGCTTATCCGGTTGTTAGATCAACGATGTAATTCAGTTTAGTGGGTCTTTCTATAGCGAAGCAGTATATCCCATGTGAACAATGAAATAATTTTTCAGATATATAAAAATTCTAAAGTGAAATTCATATAAAGATTCTAAAGGAAAATTCATATGATCAATAAGAAACTCAAAGAACAAATCACTCAAAAACACGGGAAGGGTTTATAAAAAATATTTTTGCAAGTAATCTTTTCAAATCATTTGGATTTTAAAACATTGTCTTCTATTCAGACAATGGTGATTCTTCAGAACCCGAGGTCTAGGGTCAAGTAAAACCTTCGAACTGCATTATCTTGCATTTGTCACGCAAGTTCACTCTTGCTCATATCAGCTGATTATTTTTAGAAGTACCAATTGAGTAGTATTTCATACCACATGCATCAAAGTACTACTTTCAAATAAAATTGGTGGGTGATGGAACCACGGATTGGGTGTACGATCGGAGCATCGTACGTGGAGGTTCCATTATATCGGGAATGCCTAGGATTTAATAACACCTGTTATCAGTCATTCCAAAGCACCATAAATCGCGCTGACCACAGAACTTGGCATGGGACAAGCGAATCAGAAGTTACTTCCGAGTTTCGTATATCCTCGGAGGCATAGCCGGATTGAGATTCCTTTCGGGGAAAATCAGTGGGTGGGAGCCCATGGTAAATGTCCTTGCTCTGTGCTACAAAGTAATGGTTAATGTCTTCTAGCAGAGAGGGTGATTGATTCGGACCGGGGTCCGAATCAATTACAAAGGGTGGATTACAGAATTAGGTTGCGCTCGGCATGATTTGGGCATACTTGGTAACTGGTCTCATAACGAAGGAAGTATGATCTTGGCAATAGGGCCAAGGACATTTGTGGGCAAATGAGCGCAGCTCTGCAGAGTGTATAGAATTGTGATATGTTACTCCCTATTCTGGGAAAGGAATTGCGAACGCCGCGTGGAAAGGAACAATGCAAAAGTTCTAACAACCCGCAAAGACTGATGAACATAGTTTTTATGAACTTAAAACTTGGATTCATCTAACAAAACTGTTTTCCAAAACATGCATATGTTTAGAATTTCCTTTATTCCAAGCTATTGTTTTATTTAGCATGAAAAACCATTTCCATAGAACTTGCTGAGTATGCATGTACTCAATCTATCCTCGAAAACCCCTTGCTTTAGATTGTGAGAACAGCGAAGATGTTCTTGGCGATAGTGAGGAACAATACTACGAGGAGCCAGATCTTTCCGGAGGAGTAGAAGGAGTGGATTACGGTATCGTTTACGATACTAGTGACAAGGAACCAGACACCGAAGCGTAGAATTATAGGATAGTTAGTGGAGCTTAGTGACTTTTTATAAATAAGTTGCTCATACTCATAATAGTGCTATGCCTTATACTATCATTATTAAATAGATTTGCTAGTTTGAGCTGGTTTTCAAATGAGACTCCTCAATGGACCGAGGATGATCTCGAAGCTTTTGTATACTTTTGGTTGGTATCTATGAATATGTAAAGTTGCGAACCCGCAATGTTTCTGTTGTACCACTCTGAAGGATGTGATATTTACAGAAGGGGACTTTTGTGAGTATTATATCAATGACTTGTACACTACACATGCAGTGGTGTGCTGGGTCACCGCATTAATGCTAAGCAAATATGGATATCCCTCAACTATAAATTAAGATCATTCATTCTCAATTTATTCAAGACACGCACTTGCAATTTGTGAGGGGCCCGGTGCTAGTTTATCTCTATCTTTATCTCTACTACTTATAAAAGCAAGAACTTGTCAGGATACATTTAATCACAGCCGTAAAATGCTGCTAATCAAACGGTCTGGATCGTTCCAATGTTGAGTACAACTCAACTCAACACAATTCAAATCCTGCACCCCCTTAACCGTATTATTTGGAAACCTCCCATCTATCAAGGGGCCGTTTTCTTTGGAAACTTAATTACCGAGTAATTAGGGAACCTCCTCTTGGCTTGTGCCTTTCTCTCCCACAACCTTCCCAAAAAATAGCTCGATACGGACCAACTTTTCCCCATTGAACGCATTGGCATATGCAATTTACGGTTTCTCCTAACAGAATCATCATCCTGTGCGAACCAGAGTCTGAAGAAAATCTTTTCATTTTTCCGGCAATGCCAGTTCTGGACGACGAGACAAGACCAGCAGCCGCGTCGTCGTCATACTCACAGTCTCCTTCTGTGTGTGGTATGGTGGATCCCGATCACTAATGATCGGTAGAGAGATGATATCGCCTCGGGGACGGCGTGTGCGGCCCAACATGCTGTTGCTGGGATGCCATGGCCATGGAGTTGCACGTTGCGTGGCCGGACGAGAGCCATGGCAGGTGCCAATATTTGCTGAGGAAAGAGAGGGAAGGGGACAACGATGGCCGGCCAGGATGAGGCAGGGGCATGTGGCGTGTTGGAATTTGCCCACAGATCAATCACATGAAGCTAGATAAACACACACAAAGACTACTTTTATCGCCAAGCGTGCGTATCGCACGCTCTGAACTTTTTCTTTATTTCTTGCTATTTTCTCCAGTTCCCGGTGTTACAAAATCATGAAGCACGTCGTGTATATATACACGACCGGTGCAACTTGATACAAAACACCGAACCGACCTAGTCCTATACCGATGCCTACTCGTACTATGACTCAACATCCTAGAACTACTCTAATACTAGGACAAATACCAGACCTAGTACTAATCCTACCGGAGTACTACTAGGAACCATCACGTACTCGATACTAACTTGCACAAATTGATCCAAACTCAGCTGGACACAAACCTCAACCTAGTGACACGATTAGGCAAGATTATTGTCAACAATCTCTCCCTAATCTTGACTCTTGTCGTCTCCTCGTACTTCTTCTGGTCTTGACTTCTTGCAGACTTGCGTCATGTTGACTCAACTCAACGTATGATCCAGACTCCCAGTCACGCTGCCAGGTGACACCACAATCACCCCTAACGCATACATGCCAACGATGATCACCACATCGTCCCATGTAAAGACAGGTCCTCATTTAAGAGACTCCCCTTCACTGGTCCTTGTCCCACTATACGCTTGAGCTTCGTCTTCCTCACGTCGAGACCCTCGGTCGCACCTAGCACCGGACAGCAACACGACGTGACACGCTTCAACTGCAACGGATCCTCACAGAAACAAGCACTTGGACACAACGACGACCCATAGACTCGACGCTGACTCGACGTGCGAACTTGCACGCCCATGACTCCTTGATACATACTCTCCCGGACGATAATCTTCATGAGACTCCCGGTACCGCACCTCGGCACCACCTCTCCCATCAACGATCATCCTCGTCCACCGCCTTGCCGACGACAACGCTCTATCGCCCCCTCCATGTTGCTCCACCGAACACGATCACCCGTTGCCTTGCGGACGACGGCGTACTCGCCATCTTTACCCGGTCGCTCCGCCGACCGACAATCGCCCGCCCCGAGGCGCTAGCAGCGTCGCCTCCCCGGGGCAAGCGTAGCTTCAGATCTTCGACCTCGCTCTGATACCAATTGTTGGAATTTGCCCACAGATCAATCACATGAAGCTAGATAAACACACACAAAGACTACTTTTATCGCCAAGCGTGCGTATCGCACGCTCTGAACTTTTTCTTTATTTCTTGCTATTTTCTCCAGTTCCCGGTGTTACAAAATCATGAAGCACGTCGTGTATATATACACGACCGGTGCAACTTGATACAAAACACCGAACCGACCTAGTCCTATACCGATGCCTACTCGTACTATGACTCAACATCCTAGAACTACTCTAATACTAGGACAAATACCAGACCTAGTACTAATCCTACCGGAGTACTACTAGGAACCATCACGTACTCGATACTAACTTGCACAAATTGATCCAAACTCAGCTGGACACAAACCTCAACCTAGTGACACGATTAGGCAAGATTATTGTCAACATGGCGGTGGTGGCCGGAGCCTGGAGGAGGAGGAGGAGGAGCCTGCGTGCCCTTCTTCTCCCGCTGTACAGCAGCGACCGCGAACAGGTGCTTTACATCATCAAGCATGCAACATTGCTTCGCCGGACCAACATCAGCTGGTAGTTTCTCTAGCGGGACATGATCGCATCCGTGATGCTCTGGTAGTGGTAGTCCTCCATGAAAACAGTGGCAGTAGGAATCAAGCCCACTGCATCTTTCAAAATCGTTGGTCGTTTGCTGATTTGCTTATTTCTATGACTCCCAGTTTGAGTCTATGGTGTGATTTGTTGCTTTGCTTACAGTCATGAACTCAAGATCAGTTAATTTGTCTCAGCAAATTTGTTGTTGCGGCAAACAAGCTAACCTATAGATCAGTGATTCCATGCTTCATGCAATTGATGGTTTCTTGTATGGTACATACACCAGCAAAGACAGAGTTGTACATGTTGTCTAAATTATGGTCTATAGGTGACATGGATACAAGCGACAACACATGTAGCAAATCGCAACAATGTATGACCTTCGCCAATGTTGTATAGATTCAAGCTCACCGGGCACGAATCCGCCACGCCGGAGGTCTGTCGGAGTGAGATCAGGTGAATCTCCTACAAATCTGCTCGCTAGCGTCTTATCCTCTTGGTCCATTGGCGTGTGGCGACCTCACCTATATAAACACGAGTATTCTATATGAATGAATTAATTGTTTACAAATAATTATGATAAAAATTTATGTTGATACGTGCATTGCACGTGCACACTTACTAGTTAAAAGAAATAGGAATTATATGCTATGAAAATTTTGCTATTGGAAACCTTTTTTCAATATGAATCCAAAATTGTGTAACTTTTATTAGATATATCCCATATTTTACTGATGAGATTGGTGGCTAAGGTTTTCTCAATTAATTTAGCACAGGCGGCGTGTACTGATGATGTCACAGTACGCACGTAAGACGTGCTGCCGACTAGTACAATGCATCATCTTCGTTTGAGATTCTCCAATGCATCAAATTCATATAAACTTTTTATCATCACCTTTCTCCGACTGATGGGAGTTAAATCAAAACCGGCGGTTTGCTACCCATGCATATTGGAACCGGCCGGGCCATCATGGCCACCTTGGAGGAACTCGATTCCATTAACCTGATCCATCATCAACTTCTTTGCACGACCAAGAGAACAACGCGATGAGCGCTTCCTATCTTTATGTCTCGGCGTGCCGCGCGTCATTGATCCATCTTCTCCTATCCCCTGATTGACATATGAGCTATACATGTGTCGATCGCACGACGACGCCCCGCCCGGGCGCACCTCCTTCCAGCGCCTGGTAGCCGAGCACTTGGTCAGATATCGGCGAGTGTCATGGCGTCGCGAGCTAGGTAGCTAGAGCTATACGCCGGAATCCTGGAAAGGCGCGGGCGCGCGATCGCCGAGCTAGGTAACTAGGTAAGTATGTGGTGCGTTCCGTGGGCCATATATATAGGCTATATGTATGAAGGCGATGATTGGTGCGCGAGCTTAGCTAGTATCTTTGGGAAGAAGAAGAAGCAGGGAATATGTATATGGCGGCATGCAAAAACGGAAAGGAAAAAAGCGAGACGCAAACCCAATAAACGCTGGCTGCACAAGGTACTTGCATGTGCATACCGGCCGGTTTCTGGCCTTTGTACCAAGTACTCTACTATGGTGGTGATTCTATCTTTATATTTCTTTCAAACTAGCACAGCACAGTGGCGATGGCAACTATATTATATCTCTTATGCCTATATTTTTCTTTCCATTTCACATCTTTCAATGAAAATTACAGGAGGTTAAGACATGGATACAATCCTTAAAAAAAATTGAACATTTGTATGACTATTGCTAAGAGTTGTCAAAACATAATAATGCAACCCTTTTACTGGCATATTAGAAATGGGGCCTGTTTTATGAATATTATTCCTGTGGATCCTGTTAGTGTCATAGCAAAAAAATTCACGCTATATTCATCATTGCGCTGGTTTGCAGAAGAAAGAGCTTCAAAATGAACAATACATGGGAGCGAAAACCTTGCTGTCAGTGGCGAAAAAGGTTTTCCGTCGAAGTAAAGGTTGGACACCGGGGGTACGGAGGTTGGCAGACCGTTGAAGATTCAGATGAAAATAAAAAGCTTTGGGAACTTTTGCTGTTTGATCTTTAGCTGGTCTAGTTTGTTATCCTGTTTCGGATTTTGGTTTACTGTTAGCTCGTTTTGAACTTTGGTTACGTTTCTGTGTCTTCGGTTTAGCTTTGCTGCGACAGAGGTTTTTAGTTGTGGAAGCTAGGTTCCAGTTTTAAGTTTAAGCCCTGGTGTGGTTTTGTAATAAGTTACTTGTATGAATATTGTGCGGCACTGTTGCGCTTTCTTTAATGAAAGCTGGGGGCTGTGGCCCTAGATTCAAAAAAACCTTTTGCTGGAAATCTCTAGTGAAATATATCTTTGCTTCTCAATATCTTGTTCTTAGAGTCACTGGAGTTGTCATTTCAAAAAAACAAAAGAGTCACTGGAGTTGTGAGGAACCCAAACCCATAAAATTAACCTGCAATCCACATGATCGCATAATTATTTGTCCTTAGATCTAGGTCTGCACTTCTACATCTATCTATTTTTTTTATAAGATATGGCATAGATATCGGGAGGAGGTGTTTTGGCTCTTAGGTGTATATGAACCTATTATGGAAAATGCATAAAAAACAAATTTCAAATTACAAAAAAATCTAAAAATAAATTTCTCAGGTAAATCAGGACATTCTATATTGGCACACAAGTTTTTGACAACAAAGAACATTTTATGTGGCATCGGTACAAAAGACAAAAATATGTCCCATGAATAGTGATATGTTCATACATAAATTTATCTTTTTTATATAGGACATAAAAAATGTTCTTTTCTTCTAAAAATTTGTGTCCAAACATAACATGTCAAGATGTACGTGCAGAATTTTTGTTCCGAATTTTTTGACATTTTAAAATATATTTTTCGATAATAGGTTCATTTGCTCCCGTGAGCCGAAATGGATATCCGATAGATATCGTCCAAAGTTTAAACTTAATCTACATCACGGATATAATATGTGAAACACACTATTTGTATGTGTTATGATATAGAGTTCACGAAGACATTGGCAGCTTTTTTTGGAAAGTACTTTTGATCATCTATAATTTGCAAACAAAGATATTCCTGTTAGTACTTGTCATATAAGTCACAAATTTGCACATAGGTAAAAACTTGTACCACCAATTATTTTAATATTATTTTAGAGAGTGGATACTCGAAAAATCATATCATAACTTCATGCAAAACATAACTTCATAGTTTTTAATTAATTGGAGTCGCGCTATTTGACACCCATGCCCTATCTTTGCAACCGTAGATGATTTTTACGTCACATAAATTTTGACTTACGTCAGAAGTCAAGGAGAACATAAGAAAAAATATAAATGACATAATTTTTTTATTTACGTGACGTAAGAAAATACGACGTAAAATACATATTTTTAGGTTATTTTACGCTATAATGAGTCCTACACTATGTTTTTTATGTAAATATTTTTGTTTTTTTGCGGGTATGTAAATAATTTTGTTGTGAGTTAATACAAACATAATTATTACTGTACAAAAATAAAATTATTAATTATCACTACGTAAACTTACATTGGGTGTAAAATAACTATTCTGCACCCTGAGAGTCAAATAGTGTTTCTACTAATAACTGTTATACAATTAGTTGTCAAAGATGCATTTTCGAAGATTGTGTCAGAAATGTAATTTTATGAATTTAAATAAAAATTTGGAGAAAACCATTTTGCAAATGGATGTGGTATTTTTCTACTGGGTGGGTACTAAGTGCGTATAGTGTGTTTGTCTCATACATGTGTTATATGCTTTTAAGTTGTACGTACTGCCTTTAATAAATAAACTTGTACCGGTCCCATGCAGACACGACTCATCCTTTTTAAAACTTGTAAATGTCCCATGTAAGCATGGCTCATACCCTTTTTCTGTGGAAGATACAGCTCATCCTTCTAATTTAAACGATGCACATCATTAGTGTACGTGTCCATCTCTCGTGACAGGTTGTACATGACTATAGTTTATGTAAATTGTTCTAGCGTTAAATCTTAACCGTTATAATTGGGATCAACGAATCAAATGATTTTAGTATATGTGGATTAACATTATTGTAGAAGGATAGGGAGGGAGAGAGATTGGTGGAATATGATAGATGTATTATTGAGCCTCTTGGGCGAGTATATATAGACGTACAGTAGTAGACTTGGAGTAGACAAGTAATATCTCTACCTAATCTATCCTTAAACCTAACCGACATATATCTCTAACAATTATGACTCTATTAGAACCCCATATATTGATTTTAGTATATAAAATATACTTGAAGGTAAAAATGCCCTTGAAGAATCAAGACTAATGAATGATTAATGCCAATTGCGAGTTTGAATAACGCATTTAACAATAAGACATTGCCAACCTCTTTTTATCACTTCGAATTTTGGGTTAAATAATTGCATGGTATTTCATCCAATTTACCAAGATATCAGAACCAAGAGATCTCAAGTTCCACTATAAGAGGCATTTTTTTTGGGTAGCAGTGTAGATACACTATCTCATCTTCCCCATAAGTGCAACTATTGTGTTATGTTGGCTGCCCTTTTCTCTGAGTTCATACTATATACACACCAAACTTTCACTTCCATGAGTAGGATATAAAATCCAGGATATCTAATGTTCCACTATGAGAATATTATTTTGGGTTGCTAGGGACACTAATGTATATGCACTTTGTCAAGTGCAACTACATGGAGACTCAAGACCTCGAGGAAAACTATGTAGTCATCTAACAAGTAAATCTCACACAATATCTTATCAATACTTGAAATCAAATTCTTATGACTAGTATATGCCATGCCTCCAAATTATGAAAATTACATCTATAACATGTAATCAGTGCTGCAAACCATGGTGATCTCTAGTTATAACATATGTTTTTTATCAGTTCTCGTGTCTCATAAAATACCACTACAAGAATTTTTATGTAAAACTATTGAGTATCTAATAAAATGATTATAAGAACCCATTTGATAGTCTAACAGATGCATCTACATTTAATACACTTGATATCGTGCCTAAAAGAAGTGGATCCATATTTGAGTGTGGATTTTGTAGCCCGAGCTACACATAGCTCGTTTTATATATCAAAATCCAAAACCAGAATTTTCAAGTTCTATTTAAAAAAAAAATCTTAGTTGTAGATAATGATGTGCTCTATGAACATGCAAAAAAGCAGCTCAAAATACCTTGTAGTCTTGGCTGTATAAAAATGTCCAAATCTGTCAGATTCTAGGATTTTGAAATTTTGTACTGTTCACACTTTTGCCCAGGCAAGAATACTAGGTATTTGGATTTGAGTTTTTGCAAGTTGATAGAACACTTCATTATCTACATCTGAGGGGAATTTGTTTTAGAATTTTTTGGAACTTTAAAATGCTGTTTTTTGAATTTTCAAAAAATGAGGTATGTCTAACTCGGGCTACACTTGGGGTTTTCGCTCTATAGTTCCCCTATACATATGAATACATGGAGATTTAACATAGGCAAATTGTGAAGTGCTTCTAGACATGATACTAGATGCAATTTGTGTTATGGAGTTTTTGACCTGTCTATTGCAATATAAGCACGGATGGTTATTGCCCAATTGATCCCACATCTAAGGATTCTTATTACACAGATGACATCTTCATAAAGGTACAAAATAAAGATGCACATTTTAGCTCACAAATTCGGACTGTTAACTAGTAGTTTTCATTGATATGCATCTCGTGCACTAGGTTTCAACTCTCAAAGTAAGGAAATTACGAAGGAATAATACCACATTGTAGCCAAGGGAGTACTAAAATAATCAAACGTCAACATCCAATCATATGTGCTCCAAGAAAGTCAACTTCTTTTTGTGCCGGTTCCTGAAAAATAAAATATAGAACAGATTATAATTAAGTAATGAAAACCATATAGTGGTTTCACTGCAGAACATTTTTTTTATAGCTTTAGATTATGATGCTAGCTGCTCGATGTTCAGTACTGAAAGCACTTAGCATATTTATGCTGACACATTATCTAAAAAAAATTATGCTGACAACAGTATTCAAGAGCTAGTCCAGTAGTCCCTCGTCTTCATCCATTGTTCAACAAACTGAATTCTACCATGATTCGATGAACGACCATAAGAAGCTCTGACCCCTTTCTTCACTTGTCCTTAATTCCTCCTGCCTGATGATTCTGCTACTTATATCTGATGATCGTGTCGATTCCATGATTACAAAACCACATGGTTAGCGATTATGACTGATCCGTAGCAAATATGTTCAGTAATCGACTTATCACATGCTGTGTCGGCATGTATCATGTATGTCACCTTGGCTCCCTGTCCAACCAAAACCACGGCGGTTTAGGGCAAGAGCTGTGTCGTTTACCTGCAGCGAGGGCCCAATAAAGGTCCAAAGGTGGAGATGGGAGGGTTAAACTTTATTTCCTCATAGTACTGCAAATGCTGTTTGTTGTGGGGTGTGTTTTAAAATGGACTTACTCGATTGTCTTTTCCGTCCGGTTCACTATTTGGTAGCAGGGCCGTTGGGTAGAAGGTGCCAACTAGGCAACAAATTGTGTGGATCTTAGGTCGAAGACGATGTCTATGCCCCTAATGAACTAACAGACAACGGGTGTAGTTCTAATTAATCAAATACCCCATCGTTATCTACCACTATATGGTCAGATGTGTACAAATACCTGACCATGCTGATATGTTTATTGGCATATAGATCTCCCCACATGTCTCTACAGTAGCCACTGCACACGCAGATAAGACATTGTCATCACAATAATGCCTTTATCATTCGCCCACACACGCACCCACCTGCAGATGCGGCACTAGCCAAGCTAGACAACCTACCTTTACTCAGCCTACGTACCAGTATTATACCAACAGTTCTGGGAGCTAGCAACATCAAATGCCATTGCCATCCGGCCATGAAGAGAGAGCCTGCTTGCAGAGCTGCACCACCTACGCAGACAAAAAGAAAGAAACCTATAAAATTTATGTATAAATTAAGATAAACTAAAATAAAATAAAATCTAGCTAGTACGTACCGTTCCAATAAATAAGGTTTTTTTGTGAAAAGCTGAGCTAAGTAAATTATGATTAAACTGTAGAAAAAACTATCAACAACTATAATATTACATGTATTGATTTAGTATTGTGCATGTTCATGATTTATTATAGAAACTTGGTCAAACTTTACATTGTTTGATTTTTCAGAAAAAATATAAGTCTTATTTATTGGAAGATAGTACAATGTTGCAATATATATACATACACTTGTCCATATCTTACTACTCTAGTGGGCCCTGAGAAGTACCCTAGCTAGATGCCTACAACCTCTAGCTGGTTGCTGTGCGGCTAGCTCTTAATTTCTCCCTGCACCTCTCCTTGCCCTTTTCCTCCTCCTCCTCCCTCCTCCTTTTAGCCCCTTTCCGTGTGATCACACCATGATTGACATGATGCTTAGCTCTACTTGATATAGACAAGAAAGAAGAAGGGAGTAGAAGTGTGGAAGTAAAATTTAGATCTCCGTTGCACTAGCTAGCACTAGCAGTACTACTACCTCATATAAACGGTCGGGCACGACTAGAACTGAGAGCTTCTTTTAACTTCCCATCCACTTAAGTTTAGAGAGGCTGCTTTAGATTGCCATACTGAAGCTTCGAACTGTTTGAGAGATGTTACCTCATCACCCAAATATCCCCAGTTATCATCATCATCATCATTGCGTTTCCCACCAAGAACCGCCATTATCAAACCCTACTACACTCCATATGCCGCCGGCCTCGTCGTCTTTGGACGAGTACGTGCAGTTCGTCCCCGCCGAGATGTACCAGCAGCAGCACCAGGAGACCCTGGAAGCGGTTCTCTGGCAGCCGGTGACCGCTACAGTTCCGGTGGAGCTTGGGGAGCCGGGGAACGGGGCGCCAGGTGGGGCCGTTGTCGGGACGGTGCGGAAGCGGCCGTTCCGGACGGACCGGCACAGCAAGATCCACACGGCGCAGGGGGTGCGCGACCGGCGGATGCGGCTGTCGGTCGGCGTCGCGCGCGATTTCTTCGCTCTGCAGGACCTGCTCGGTTTCGACAAGGCCAGCAAGACAGTGAACTGGCTCCTCACGCAGTCCAAGCCGGCAATCGACCGCCTCTCTGAGGCGGCGTCGGGGGCAACCGCGGCCGCTCCGGGAGCTGCTTCGGTGAAGGAGAAAGGGGGCGCTCCAGTGAGCTCCTCGAGCACGGACTGTTTCAAGCATGGGAGGGCACATGCGAGCGGGAGGACAATGGAGAGGATGGAAAGCGCTGGCGGAGATGGCTCACCAATGGTGCCCATGGCGGACAGCTGCGGTGGCGGCGAAGTCGACTGGATCAGGCCAGAAGGCGCTGCGGCGGCGGTAATAGAGCAGCCCATGGAGGGATTCGATGACTACTACTACCAGTACTACTAGCTTGAGGAGATGATGAGCGCGGCAACGACAAAGGATTACTGATCAATTAAGGTGATTTCTTGTATATGTTGCGCTGCATCATATGCAAAACATGATGTCCAAAACGTACGGTGAAGGCTTTTATATATGGCTTCTTTAATTAGGCCTCCCTCATGATCCTATGCATGCTAGGCATTATCTGGTTCTCTATTAGATAACCAATACAAGTTGAGGAACTTTGCAAAGGGTGTGCTATCGATCCTACAAAGTCTGATTATGTTCAGGCAAATCTTATGTTCATGACGGGAGTGTTGTTCTACTAATATTGCTTACTATATTTGTTGTATCGTCAAGGTGCTAATTTTGAGGTACTTGGAGTTGTTCTGAGATTTCCAGTGCTACACATCGGGATGTCTTCCTTAAAAGGTCAATCACAAACAAATTTGATCAAGAGGTCTGCGCAATAAATTTCAGGTGAAATTCTTCAAACACCCTACTGGCCACAGGGGCAACCTAAATTTGGAGTTCACACGGCATATGCTTAGAACAATCAATTGATGACAGCTAGACATATATGCATAGATAGGTCTGCATGACCAAGAATTCATCTATACTCTAGCAAGGCACTTCATGTATTACCCAAGGATTGATCAGGTTTCAGGTCATTAATTACTGCAATTATCTACATATATATATTACATTTTTGGCATAGTTCCAGCTAGTGCACATATTTCAATTGCACAATTTATATCGCTCTGCAGTTTTATAGTTTTGGCCAATTTGGATGGTAGCTTAACATTCAGTAGTTCATATTTGTTCATGTTATGGTGATTTGAATTGACTTGTTGAATTACCTGTTCTCCTCATCTCAAAGAAATTCACACAAAATTCACAGTCCTATTAGAAGGGACCCATACATGTGTCACCTATATATGGGGAAGGAATTAGAGAAAAAGGTTCCTATAAGTGGATAAAACTACAGAAAGCATAAGTTCAACGGTATTAATTAATTTACCAGAACTATATTCACGATAGTACGTATTGTGACCATCGTTGACCTACATAACATTGTAGCTTTCTTTTAGCTATTGCATACATATAGTGTGCATATAGTTCAATTTTATTAATTTGTAGATCTGCATTTCAATCTTTTTGATCATTTTGGACAGGAGACAAATGTTTGGAAATTAATCGCATACCCATGAGTCAGTTCATGTTGGTTCAGTGACACTGTGAGTTTGACTTAGTTTGTTGATTTACTTATGTTCTCCGCTGAATTTGAGTTAATTCTGACTACCAAAGCTACTCTCTTATAATATTCACACATGTCTAGCTAGACTAAGCTCAATGCAAAGGGACAAAACCTTTTCACCTGTTTATGTTTAGAGAACGTTCAGAAAATACACGAACCCATGAATTGACAAAGCCTAAAGCATGAGTATCATGATAATGAGTAACTATTTAGGGTACTATTACCAGCAAGTATTTTCATATCTTTAATATGAAGTTTCTCTAGAAACTATAGTAGTATATCCGAATGACATACGTCCGTATTTGAAGCATGCAGAGGCCAGGTGTTTTCAACCTCCTTTTCGAAGAAAAAATTCCTATTTGAATCACAGTATAAGTATATATGTGACTCATGCCAATTGTTGCTACAAAGTATACATTATTTAGGAAAGGCAACATTACTATCAGGTCATAAAAGAAAATAATATTTAGTCAACCAGTCTACACATAATAATCTTGGGCAAATGAACACTTCAAGTAGTGCAAGGCTTCCTAAAATGGTTTGTGTGTGCCTTACCTATCTCTGGGGTTTGTTAATTAATAACTGCACGATTCTACTGATAAACTGATACGGTAGCATTTCAATAAATAATAAGATTGTCAAGATTTGAAATTTATTCCATCACAAACGACACAAGATCTTCCTCATGTGATGTCAACATGTGTATAGGAGTGTGTAGCTTTTTACCTTGACCACTGATGTAGCAGAAGTGTTCCGTAAAAATGCTTTCTTGGTGATATATACCAGTTGTTATTCCATGTCCAGT
Source organism: Dactylis glomerata (assembly GCA_007115705.1). Lineage (NCBI taxonomy): Eukaryota > Viridiplantae > Streptophyta > Magnoliopsida > Poales > Poaceae > Dactylis > Dactylis glomerata. Next base: position 1,120,338 of record QXEO01000065.1, read on the forward strand.
TGTCCATGTGTAAAGTTCTGAAAGACTAGTAAGCTTGTTAGTCTAAAGAAAAGGTAACTCTTAAAAAAATTCTCTTGCTAGCTTCTTCCTGATACAAACTGCATGTAGTCTAAAAGATATCTTCCTAGGAACCAAAACTAGTGAGTCCTGTTATCCAAGAATAAGGAAAACTAGTGGGTCCTCTTCTTCCTTATAAGTTGGTCAGTCAAAGAACATACACAGACCAACCTTCTACATAATTTCTGGTACATAAATTTACACAATTTCTATAATCAATGGAAGAGCTAGCTCCTGCTTTTGTTGGAAATCATAGACATTTTTCTTAAGCAATGAATAAACATCTGACTCGTTTGCTCACACTGGTGCACCACGAATATATATGAAAAGCAAGGGGAAAAAGTACACGCTATGAGGGCCAAGAAGTAAAGAAGATGATATGCGTTCAATCATTGAACACCTTTTAGTCATGTACATGGAGTCAAAAGAATGAAGCCACGTGCTATCTCAAGGACTAAAGGATCACATTATTGATTTCGGTCCTTCAATATTGTTCGTAGCTAGCTTCAAATTTACTTCTCTGTATAATGGTTTGTATGGTTTATCCCTGAAACCATAACAAAATAACAATGAGCTTAAATTATTATACATGCATGACAAACAACTTCCACACATTTACATAATGAGTGCAAGTCAACTTGCTCAGAGTCTGGTACATTAACTGAAAAAATTATGAGAACAATAGAAGTCAGAACGAACAATAGAAGTCAAGTTTTCATCTTATGTGCTGATGGTTTTACGCATGCTAGGTTACATGATTTTATTTTATCATTTTGGTTAGCATTAGAGATTGGATAAAGAACAAGTTTTACCGTATGGAGCCTCATGGTAGTATGCAAGGTGTGTGTAATCTGGTGGGTATAGGCGTATAGCTCAATACACAAAGTCTATTTACATCTTTTATATAATATGGGTTTTAATGCTAAATTTGGGGCCACAACAACGATAATTTATACCCAAGTTTGGGTATCATGAAGGTCGTTCTTATAGTCAAATATGGTTCCATTGAACCTTTCTTATTATACTTGATATAAGATGAGAACCTGGCAATCTAATAATGTGATATCATGGGTTCAAAACACGGTATAGAAATGATAAATCAGTTGGTGCATCCATGCTAATATTATCTTAATTATTAGAAGTTCTAGTTTTGAAAATATTTCTCTATATTATTTGAGCATTATAAAATCCTATACATAAATATGGATATTCTTCCCTCTAAATCACTAATTTCGGTTTTTATTCTGAATTAAGAATATATAGTAGGTACTAGCTGGGAATCAGTTACTATTATTATCTGTGCACCACGATATTTATGGCTGCATGATGTAATTAGATTCTGATCAAATGCTAGTACAACATGTGGTATTTAGTCAAAAAATAAGCATGGTGAATGGACAATCTTAGATCACCCTCTTATTTGGTTTGAGGGATGTAGTATGGGTTTGGTCCACCACCTTATCCTTCATAAGCAAGAAGGGTAAGGCAGAAAAGGAAGGGTTAAGTCGACCAAATAAATTCTGGAGATTCCAGAAAGAAAGAAAAATTATTTAAAATTAAATATTGTCTTCTGAGAGACAATATATGATGAGTAAAGTTGATCCAGTGATCCCTCAGATTATTGGAACATCCCATAAGTATACCGTAATCAAGTTTGCAATATTGAACAGTGCCGCAATGACAATGGTGAGTTTGGAAGAATTTATTATAACAATTTCTTATGACTTAATGTGGTGGCTCATACATGCATTATGTAAGAACACTTAGGTCTTTTTGACAGCATGCGCAAATATTCATTTCCAGCACACAATATTCAGATACTGAAAACTAAGATGCTTGTGTCCAGGCATTTAACGCAAAAAGGTTGTTTCCAGTAGTGGGTTGGAACTTACAAGTTATTTGCATATATTGCAATTGAGAGGGAAACTGAAGCTAGATTGGAGACGTGGATGTTTACATTAGGGAAGACGCTAGCATATCATGCCTGGGAACCTACCAGGGAGAGTTGGAATGAATGGAAGAGGAGAGGGGTAGAGCTAGAAAAATTAAGGCAGAAACTAAGCATACATACCATACCACCAGTGGATCTGTTTCTCTTCTACCTCCCGCTGCCGGAATCCTCAACCAGACGGAATGCGGAATGGAGGAATCAAAGGCCCTGCGGTATATAACTGGATAGGTTGGAGGAAGGAGCGAATGTCTGCTATTATTTTCTCGAAGGAAAACAGGGGGAGTGGCAGCACTGATGAGCGCCACTACACGAAACCAGATAGAGATCGGCAAGGATATGGACCGAATCGCCGACAGGTCGAAGCAACACACGATCGACGCTACTCGCCGTAGCATCCGCACCCTATACCAACACATATATACCTCTCTCCATCCTCTCTTCTTTTATCATCCGATTGGACGGCCAAGCGTACCTGCATAGCTGCGTACCACGTCGTCTCTGTCTCTCTCTAGGCTCATTGGGATGGGCACAGTGAGGAGGCTAGGTTGTACGAACCTAAGTGTGTAGGGATGTACGTCTTGGCGGCACGACAGGGAGTGATTAATTAGACGCGCCAGCTGATATATTGCTTGCGCACACAGGCATATAAACAATCACAGTGATGGTCTGCTTCGTACTACGTCCTTTGTGCATGCTCTTCCTGTCGTATTGTAATGGCGTACACCAAGGAGGAGTGGATTTTGCATCTCTTTTACTCTTTTTATTAAGTGGCTGAGAACATTTGGATACGATGAGCTAATGTTCTCTGGAGACATTTAGCGAGCGCAAAGTTTTTTTTTCTCTTTTACAGAGCAGGAACTGCGATATAAGGGTCTGAGGAAAGCTCAAGTTGATCTAAGTTTAGCTGATGTTCCCCTGCCATTATTCCAAACTGCAAGCTTATCTAAATTTTCATCCCTAATAGGTTCTAGGCTTCTAGCAATTAGATATTTAGAACATCCTAGCCGCTTCACTCAAACGCCGCCCGAAAGGACTATTGGCCGCACCGGACAAAAATTCATGCCCAGCTGCACGCCCCAAACCTGCCCCTAGGACGTCCTGACCCATAGGGCATCTTGTGGGCGAAGAACACAGGCTGCGAGAGAAGCCACGTAAGATAGTTATAGTCGGTATCACATGTCAGTGACCCAGCCTATTCCCCCGACCACATCGTCTCTCCTCTCGCTATCGCATCTCCCACACCTGCAAAATGACCGCCATCGCCGCCTTTTTCGACGCTGGCAGTGAACCAGCCTTGCGGTGAAATCACAACTAATGCTGCCTCTTCTACCGCCCATATCGTCTCCCCCTTGCTTTGGCGACTTTTTCACAAAGCATTTGGTGTGCTACAGTCTTGATTTGCTATTGTCAATACCATGCGCTTACTTGGTCTCAAGCAAGGATTTTTTTCTCGGCCAAGATTTCCGAAATCTCGCCGAAAACCGTAATTCTCGCTACCCTCCGATATAATCTGATACCGTTCAAAAAAATTCGGATGCATTTGAATTAAAAATGTAAAATAGGGCTAAATAGGCTACGCGTGATATTCTAAGCGTATAGCCACGGTGGGCGTAGTGGTCGGGCCGACCCTATCAAGCTTCGAGGTTGCAGGTTCGAGTTCTTTCGGCCTCCTAATAACCATTTTGGACAGTTTTACACGCGGGATTTCGCACTGAAATTTAAAAAAATCTGCTGCGGTAGCCAATATTCGAACCCACCACCTGATGATTGCGAGCACGAGAACGCTCCCACTGCACCACGCAACATCTGCAGCAACGTTTAGGTAGCTTTACTATTTGTTTTAGCCCAGGAAAAATTTGAATTCAAAATTCGTTTGAATTATCTCGTCCAAAAAATAAGCGAGATTTCCGAGATTTCGCGGTAACCGAATATTTCGGTGCCCACCGAGAAAAAAAATTGATCAAGAAAAAAAACCTTGGTCTCAAGAGGAGATATGGGAGGTGATGAGTGCTTGCGTGATTATACACAACATGATCAACAAGAGTGGATGCGGAGATCCTACAGTAAGGGAAGATTAAACGTATGATCATCATAATCTTCTTGACGTTGTTGATCACGAGGTGCCGGCGGATTTTGCTGATTTTCTCACCATGCATGCAGAAATTCATAACGCACATACTCATAGGCAACTGCAAATGATCTCCTAGAGTATATTTGGAGGCCCAAAGTGTTGAAGGGTAGGGGGAGAGAGAGATTGGCGGAATATGATGGATGTATTATTGAGCCTCTCGGGCGAGTATATATAGACGTACAACGGACCGACGTGGAGTACAAGACAAGGCATAGACTTGGAGTACAAGACAAGTATCCTATCTCTATCCTAATCTAGCCGTGTACAACATGTATACTCTAACATCCCCCCGCAGTCGTAGCGGTAGCGTCGTGAACAACTGGAACGTCGCGAACGGTCAGACTGGAGAGAAACCGAAGTAGACCAGTGCGCTGACATCCCCCCACAGTGGTAGCGGGGACGTCGTGGACGGTGTCACATCGCAGAAGCTTGGACTGTAGAGAATGCTGGTGAGGAGCTCAGGCGAGGTGGTAGCCCTTGTGCCGATGTCGAGGGAGCCGAGAGCGGTGGGTGCTGCAACCTTGGTCGAGGTAGCTGTGCGAGGGGTCGCCGTGGTCGATGTCGTGGCGAGTGCCGATGACGAGGTACACGCAGATGAAGCCGCAGGCGCGTAGGGCGCCGTAGAAGGACGGAGACGCGTCGAGGCAGTCGTCGGAGAGAGCGATGCCTAAGTCGATGCAGTCCGAGCCGTCGAGGACGAGGTGCGGCCATGGCTTTGCCAGAACCAGGCGCACGTCGGGGACGAAGGCATACTCCGGTTGTGCCAAAACCGAGTACGCGAAGACGAACACGGGGACGAGGCGCTGCGACCAAGCTTGCCAGACTCGGGAACGCGTCGGGGACGAATGCACGCGCCGGTGTTGCCAGTACCGGGCGTGCCAAGAACGGGACCAGTAGAAACAACTTCACGCCATGTCGGAGAGGAGACTAGCAGAGAAGGACTCCACGACGGTTGCGAGGCGCAGAGCGGCGAAGAGAGGGTGCCGATGCAGTCCGCGGTTGTCGGAGTAGACGAGCAGGTGTGGTTATGAACAAGGCGATGACGCTGACGATGAAGTCGTGCTGGACGTAGACGTAGAAGGCGGCGAACCAGCGACGACCAAGAGTGGTCATGCTAGATGCCTAGACAGCGAAGAGGTAGTCGGCGGGGCCTGCGACGGCCAGGAGGGCCATGCAGGTTACCTGTGGAGATGCGGCAGCGGTACTCAAAGTAGGCGAGGAAGAACCCAGCGGCACGACGAAGACCATGCGCGGACGGCGACAACCCGCGCCGAGGGAGGTGGCGCGGTGGAAGCCAGCGACGTCCTTGCGAGGTGACGGCGATGACCGCGTGCAGCGACGCAACAGCCCGATGGGACGGCGCGGCTGCAGGGCGCGAGTCGGTGCAGCGGCGTGAGAACCACCAGCGACGTACATGCCGGAGAAGGCACGTTGGTAGCCGGCGGCGGGGACCAAAGGCGGCGACGCTACGGCCCGAAGGGGCGACGCAGCGGCAGCCCGATGCTCGAACGGTGGTAGGCGCGTGCTCGGGGACGTACTTGGCGGAGACGAGCGTCAGATCGGTTGATCAGACCGACGGCGGTGCTGTACGCGCCAAGTCCTAGACGACGGCACACAGATTGGAACCCGTGGCGTCGTTGTCGATGAAGTCCCTGGCGATGACGGCGAAGACGGACCGGCGATGGAGTCCGCGCAGGCGAGGAGCCGACAGTGATGCACCGAGGCGTCCCTCGGACGACACGTCCGACGTTGCCGCGTGGTTGGTGAAGGCGAGCCGCCGGTGCGAGGTCGACGCCGAGGTTGGAGTAGAGGCGCGTGGTGACGGCGGCGGTGGGCGACGCAATCCAATCTAAGATCGGTAAACCAAAAAGAAAACGCCGGTCAAGCGACCGGCGAGAAAAAGACGTAGGGCAGCCGATTAACTGATCGGCGGACGAACCCTAATACGGGCGGCGCGGCCCCCGGCGGAGATCATGGAGATCAACCTCCCCGGGGGCGGCGCGGTGCGGAAGCGGGGCGGCGGCTAGGTCAAGGCTCGGCGCCGCTCTGATACCATGTTGAAGGGTAGGGGGAGAGAGAGATTGGCGGAATATGATGGATGTATTATTGAGCCTCTCGGGCGAGTATATATAGACGTACAACGGACCGACGTGGAGTACAAGACAAGGCATAGACTTGGAGTACAAGACAAGTATCCTATCTCTATCATAATCTAGCCGTGTACAACATGTATACTCTAACACAAAGGAAATACCGCTGGATGTTAATTTTATTTGACTTGTATACTTACTTTATTTGAATTATATCAAACTATTTATTTGAGTTGTATCAATATATTTCTTTATATGTTCAAACTTTAATAGATTATTGAGAAATATGGTTAAATTCTGTAAAATAAGTAAAAAAACTTTTAGAATCGGCCGAATGAGGAGCTCGCCAGACAGAGGCAGCCTCCAAGCGCGACAACAAGTGCCGGCGCCAACCATTCGGTCAATTCGGCGCGGGTCCGGGATGGAGATGCTTTTAGAATCTGATGTGAGAAACCTTTTCAAACACGTACGTCAAGTTGGTTCTTCTATTATTTTGTCGGCCGTGAATGCATGTGACACTTTGGGGAGCTGTTCCATGCTATGCTAAAAAAAAGTTAAAAGCCGTTACAAGAGGAGGAAAATCCAAAAGTACGTTCAAGTTTTGGTCTTGTTGCGCCTTTGTGCCGTGTTCAGCTCCGTACCGGTATATATGCACCTTTATGAAATCACAGCTGCTTTAATCAGAAACATGTGTACGACAACGAATGATGGTAAAAATCTGCAGGCTGCGATCTATATTCTAAGGTGCCGTTTAACTAGCCATATATATATTCTAAGGTTTTCCAGTTCTCGGTTGTTGGATTTATTCTTAAAATCTAATTATCCAAATTTACATAGTTGGCTTATGTGTGAAGTGATTTTGTGATGTATTGGATGATCTGATGTTGACACAAAGCTAGGCTTTGGAATATGGTTGAGACTAAGGATGGTAACTTTATCCATGGGTATGGATACCCGCAGGTTAGGGGTGAAAACAGAATGGATTATTTTTGACCGACCGAATGCTTACGAAAGGTGAAAATGGATTCGATCGGATAGTTGCCGAATATGGTTACGGATATGGATTAAGGAATATGTAAAGGATATGGTTTTTGTAAAACTGCATGCTCTAACAAATGCGACCAAAAGATCGATCTGATGGAAGAGACTAGACAATGCATTTATACTTCAACACTCCCCCTCACGTGTGGCTTCCTCGGGCCTAAACGTAGACCAAAAGTATGCTGCAATATTTTTATTTTATATTGCGCTAACCTGGTCTTGAACTCAAGACCTCTTAGCTCTGATATCATGTAGAACGATAGGCCAGAGAATTTGGGGGAAGCCTTGCATGATAAGTCGTGGGGTTCCGGGGGTTTATATATTGGGCACTTGGCCAATTAGGGCTTTATACAATTACAATAAGGTCCTAAGTATATATAGTAAATACAATCTAACAGTTTTACTAATATCCGATCATATCCGAAGATATACCGTATTTCACAGTTATAATCGGGCAATATCTAACAATTAATACATCAAATCTTAGGCCAACTAATATAGAAAATTGTAGCCTGGCCCAAAATTAGTGACCTATCTATATTTATAACCTAACACCATACCCCTACCTCTGTCTATTCCCCCTTGGCCACTAGGTCCACCTAACGCTGTAACTGCCGCCAAGCTATTTCTATATGCATATATAATCATGTATGTAAAAAAAATTACAAGCTAATTTAACTCCACCCACCAGTCCTATTTTTATTATCAATGAGAGATCCGACAAAATGTTTATCCACAATAGAACCATATTCGACCCATATTAGTTAATGATAGGCTCCGATTGCGTAGTCGTATTCCCACACTACCCGCTTCGATTTTGAATTCAAAAAAATATTGTAACGAATACATTTCACTACTATCTGTCTGTATCCACTCTGTTTTTACCCCTACCACAGGTGCCCTACCCGCATGGGTTAGGTATATGCATGTTTTTATTCCCATGGATAGTACTCATACCCGACTCCTCTAGTCGTTGGTAGGTTATGGATACAGCCCTATACCCGTGGATGTACCCATGCACTACAACAAAAACCTACCATAGAGACATTCTCCTTGAGACATTTCTTATTTTGTCTCTTTAAAAAGTCATGTAGAGACATTTTGCATCTTGTAGAGGAAATTTTGAGATACTTAAGGACGCGTTTCAAATATAGAGACATCATTTAAGACATTTGTCTAAAGGAATGAAAACTTTCATTCTAGAGACAACTTTTGAGGCATTCCAAATTGTCACCAAAACTTATATACAGACAATCATTGAGGCACTTCTAAAATATATTTACATTTTATGTGAAGGCACTATTTGAGGTATTATGCTTGTTGTCTATAGACCTTTGTTTTAAGTTTTAGTCCTAGTGTGCAGTACTAAAAAAGAGTTCATTCTAGGTATAAACAAGAACTTGTGTAAGGTTGAGATGGTTAGAGGAGTAATAAGTCTTTATCATTAAGGTCAAGAGTTCAAGAATTTGTTTGACTTGTTTTTAATGGTATTTTTTACTCTATGTATAGAGACATATAGTGCCTCTTTGTTGTGTCATATAAGATGTATAGACATAAAACACATAGAGATCACTTTCAAACTATGTAATTTTTTGAGAAAATACAGAAAGTGCTTCTCAAACTATGTAAGATCACTTTAACAGCATCCTGAGCCGCGTCCCCCAAACGGCGCGGCAAAGGGTTACTAGGCGCCGATGCATGTAAAATGCATCCATGATCTTTCTAGTTTATTAGGTAATATTCTTATTATTTATCAACTTTATTATATTTATTGGTACTAACCTACTATTAGTTAAAAAATGCACAATTTCTTGTTTTATACTTTGTTGTGTGGAATTTTCAGAAATTTGAAAAGTCCCCCTCAATTTGGTGATATTCGAAGTTTCCTAAAATCTGTCCCTACAGAAAGGATTTTGAAGATGTCACGTTTCTGACCCAAAGACGATGTCAAATGGAAAAGTGTTCAACATGTAAGTTGTTGACAATGTTCTCCTGATACTGATTGATAAAAAATCTGTCAAAAAAAAAGTCCAGATACGACCTCGGTGTCCCGATCTTTGAAGTGTATAGAAGCAGTTTCAGGATTCTGAAAGTTGGTGACGTGATTGAGTTAAAATCTTGCCATATGAGATCAATTCGGTCAAGCCACGACTTCAGGGACTTGTGGGGCTTTCGAGGAGTCACCATGAAGGTTCTAGAGGTTCCCAAGAGCCCTTGGATCTAAGGAGCTAGATCTGATGGCCCCGGTGAAGCCTTCAACACTATATATTGATCGGAAATCCTATTTTCTAGAGGCACCACCAAGAACTACATGTTTGCTTCCCCCTTGCGCCATCTACATGGCAGAGGGCTCATCTACAATGTTATATGTTGATCCAATTTCTACAAAACAAAGGCAAACTTCTGACGAACCGAGCGAGACCTATTGACGGGAGGCTTGGGCCAAGAGGGACGCCTGTGGGGGTGTGGGGGGCAATAGCCCCCCGCGGTATGGATCGTTACCGCCGCCTATTTATACTCCTTTTAAGCCGCCTTCTAGGGTTAATCACTGATACGTCCAAAACGTATCTACTTTCCTGAACACTTTTGCTATTGTTTCTCCTCTAATTTGTGTGTTTTGAATACAACTAACACGGACTAACGCTGTTTTCAGCAGAATTGCTTTGGTGTCTCGTTTTTGTGCAGAAATCCAACTTTCAGTAAAAATTCGGGAAAAATCATGAAAAATCCTACTTCACCAGAAGACCCACGGAGCCAGAAGACAGGAGGGAGAGGAGGCCTGAGGGCCCCTCACACACTGGTGGCGCGGCCCAGCCCTGGCCGCGCCACCCTAGCGTGAGGAGGCCCCAGCCATCCTCTTGGCCTCCCCTCTCGCCTACATATACCCTCTGACGACATAATATCGGAGAGACGGTGTTTTTCCCAGATAGACTTCCGCTGCGCCGCCGCCATCAGAAACCGCGATTCGGAACCAGAAACTCCGTTCTGGCACCCTGCCGGGACGGGGATTTGGAGGAGATCTTCATCGCCATCATCACCGACGCTCCTCCATCGACCATCCATGACTCCCCCATCCATGTGTGAGTAATTCCCCCGCTGTAGGTGAGGGGATGGTAGGGATTGGATGAGATTGTTGATGTAATTTGATATGAGATTGTTAGGGCATAGTGCCTAGTATCTTTATTTAGTGCCTATGACATTGTTGCAACTTGTTGTGCTTAATGCTTGTCACTTTGGGCCCGAGTGCCATGATTTCAGATCTGAACATGTTATTATTTCTATGATGATACTTGTTGTTTATGGTATTACCTACAAGTTGTATACACATATCGTTGTCCAGAACCCGAGGCCCCAAAGTGACAGAAATTGGGATAACCGGAGGGGATGGCTATGATGTGAGGATCACATGTGTTCACCGAGTGTTAATGCTTTGCTCCGGTACTCTATTAAAAGGAGTACCTTAATTACCAGTAGTTTCCCTTGAGGCCCTGCTGCAATAGGCTGGTAGGACAAAAGATGTCGTGCAAGTTTCTCCTTATGAGCACGTACGACTATATACGGAACACATGCCTATGATTGTTTGTACTAGGATGCTTTATCATTATTTATCTGCAATGCCCATGTCTCATTGATTTCATGAATTATCTTATCCATGCAACGCCCGTAATCCATCCCTATGCCTACAGTATTTGTTCCTACTGTTTACAATGGTTACTATTACTGCTGCTATTTTACTACTGCTGTTACTGTTTCACTACTGTCATCACTATAAAACTGTTGCTACTGATAAACCACTGCGACCAAGACTGTTTCCAGGTGCAGCTGAATTGACAACTCATCTGTTAAGGCTTACATATATTCTTTGGCTCCCCTTGTGTCGAATCAATAAATTTGGGTAATACTTCCCTCGAAGACTGTTGCGATCCCCTATACTTGTGGGTCATCAAGACTATTTTCTGGTGCCATTGCCGGGGACCATAGCTTTATTTGTAAGTTCACTTGGTATTCATATTGTTCGCTGCAATCCTTTCATCATGGCTAAACCTCGTGATGGAAAAGTTCCTATATTGCCATCCACTACAAGAAGAGGTACGACTCTCAACACCTCTGTTGCTCCTGATTCGCCATCTGTTATGAGTAAGTTGCTTACACCACCACACCCACACGCTACTGCTACTACTTCTGTTGAGATTGAAAATGCCACTGATAATTTAGATGATGCTTCTACTGTGCTTGATGAGAGTGGTTCACTAGGTTCCTTTTTAGATGCTACTATTGCTAGAGCTAAGTTGGGAAACACCACTGTTACACCTGTTAGTTCACCTGAGTCTAGGGAATGTCCTAGTGATGATTATGATGATGATGCTTATATTGAGCTTAATGATGATTTTATTGTTGAAGCACGTGCTGCTCGTAATGCTGGTAATGTTAAAGAACTTCTTGCAAGACGTTCTGTTAGATATAATTTGTCTCCTGATCCTAAGTTTGCTGCTTCTCCCATAAATATTAGAGACAAGGATTATGATTTCTCTTTGGATTTATCTTACATATCTATTGTTGAGAAAACTCCTTTTTGTGGTACTAAAGATGAGAGTGCTATGGGGCACATGAATGAGCTTTCTACTTTGAGTAATTTGTTTTCTGATGATATTAAGCTCCGCACTTACTTTGTTGCTAAGATTTTTCCTTTCTCGTTGAAAGATGCTGCTAAAAATTGGTTTAATAGCTTGTCTCCTGGATCTCTTACTAGTCCTATTGCTTTGGTTAATGCTTTCTTTCAGAAATATTTTCCTGCTAGTGCTCAACATGCTGCTGTGCAGAAAATCTTTGATTTTGAACAGGGAAAAGGAGAGATATTGCCTGAATCTTGGACAAGGTTTTGTTCTTAAATTAGAGCTTTGCCTAAAGAACCATTGCCTAAAAATGAACTCCTTGATATATTTTATAATGGACTAACGGATGAATCTAAGTCATATTTGAATAGTTGTGCTGGTTGTGTTTTCAGGGAAAGAACTCCGGCTGAAGCAGAAGAATTAATGGCTAAAATAAGCCGGAATCATGATGATTGGACTTTAGTTGAGCCAACACCAGCACCAACCCCTGCGCCATTTACAGAGCCTACGCCAAAGAAGAGAGGGATGATTGAATTAAATGATGAAGTTATGAGGGAAGCTAAGAAATCTCTTAAGGAGAAAGGTATTAAGGTCGAAGATGTGAAGAATTTACCTCCTATAGAAGAATTATGTAAGCCAATCCCTCACTCATCTACCATTGAGGTACACTCTCTCCAACGCTTTGATGAAAGAGATATTCCTTACACTAAACCTCCTGATCAATGCTTAGATGAATTTGATAATTTTATTGTTAAGCAAGAAAATTTTAATAGAATGGTGCATAATCATCTGTTGGAAAATTCTAGAGCTATTAACAAGTTGCAGGATATTGTGGAGAGAACCGCCAATGATGTGAAGATACTTGTTAAACATTTTCAAATGGTTCAAACACAAATTGATCAGCTTACCAAGGTGCAAAAAGACTTGCTAGTTAATGCCGCAAGAGAGAAGCAAGCATGTGAAATACGCACAAGAAGTGGCGCTGCTACTCAAGATCCATTATATCCTGAAGGACATCCTAAGAGGGTCGAGCAAGATTCTCAACGAACTGCAAGTGATGATATTCCTTCTAAGAAGAAGAAGAAGAAGCATAAAACAACTGCAGGATCCTCTGATGCAGGTAAAGATCCTAACAGTGTTTTTATTTCTGATGCTGAAACTAAACCAGGAGATGCTTCCGATAAAGAAGAAGTTGAAGAAGAACCAGAAAAGATTGATAAGAATGCAAAGTACACCAAAGAAGACTTCATTGCCAACAAGCATGGTAAAGAGAGAGAACCTTGGGTACAGAAACCAATGCCTTTTCCTAGTAAGAAACACAAGTCCAAGGAAGAAGAACACTACAACAGGTTTTGTGAATGGATGAGACCTTTATTTTTGCAAATTCCTTTGACCGATGCTATTAGAATGCCTCCTTATGCAAAGTATATGAAAGATATTGTCACTAACAAAAGGAAAATTCCTAGTGAGGAAATTTCCACACTACTTGCTAATTATTCTTTTGATGGTAAAGTTCCAGAGAAGCTTGGAGATCTAGGTATACCTACTATTCCTTGCTCCATTAAAAATAACTATGTTAGAACTGCTTTATGTGATTTGGGAGCTGGAGTTAGTGTCATGCCTTTTTCTCTTTATAAGAGACTTGATCTAGAAAAATTAGTATCAACTGATATATCTTTGCAGATGGCTGATAAGTCTACTACTATTCCTATTGGTATATGTGAAAATGTTCCTGTTCAAGTTGCTAATAGTTGTTTAATATTAACTGATTTTGTTGTGTTGGAAATGCCTGAAGATGATAATATGTCTATTATTCTTGGGATACCTTTTCTAAATACTGCAGGTGCTGTTATTAATTGCAATCAAGGAAAAGTCACTTTCAATGTTAATGACAAAGAGTATACGGTTTATTTTCCCAAGAAGATTGATAGGAAGAATGCTCTAAATTCAATCAAGCATGTTGAGACCATCAAAGTTGGTCAAATCATTTGTTCAGAGCGAAAGCCCAAGGAAGAATATAAAATTGTTATGATTGGGACTATACCTATCAAAGTTGAGGTAACATAAGCATTTAGTGAAGTGCAAAGTTTTGCCTCATATAAAGTTAGTTTGGGAACAAGACTTGATCAACCTTGTTAACAAAGTGATTTTATATGAACGAAACTTCGTTTTCACCGCATCCACTCCACCTCACTTGTATTTACTTTCATCAAATTTTATTCCTTCAGTTTAGTTACATGATTAAGAGTATCTCAGAGCTGCTGCATGCTTAGTTTTGATTTGCTTGAAATCATTTTATCTTCGTTTTTCTGAGTTTTTATCGATATGCCAATTTCTGAAAAATCCACGAAAATAAAGTTTCTCGAAAAATTCCAGAAAATTCTTTAAAAAAAATTATGTCAAAAATGGGGCAGAGAGACACCTGGGAGGCACCAGGAGGGGCTGCCATGCCACCTCACACATAGGTGGCGCGGCCCAGCCCTGGTCGCGCCACCCAAGTGTGAGAGGGCCCCACCTGGCCCCTCACTTATCTCTTCCTCCCCTGCTCTTTCTCTCTCCCGAAAACGACGACACACTCAGCTCAAACCCGAGTTCTTGCTTTTCTTCACCTCGATTTTTCGATCTCCTTGCTCAGCCCAACATTTCTGCTGAAATTTGGAGCATTTTTTCTCCGGTATGTGACTCCTCCACTTGTCCAAGTAGAATTTCTTTTGGTGAAGTATTTCTTGAGTATTTTAGCATTGTAGGTGGCAGGATAAATGAGTATGCATGCTTGTTCTATTGCTTAGAATTGTTATTTTGATGCATGTTAGCTCTCTAGTAACCCACTATAGTAGTTTCCTACACTTGCTTGTCTTAAAATCACTTTTTATGAGTTTGTTAAAAAAAATTCAGAGAAGGGAGATGGACAACTTCACATATGGAGAAGTGTTTGAAAGTGATGCACCAAGGTCATCAAGGCCCTCAAGATCCACTGCTCAATATAGGATGTCTTATAATGAGGATCTCATGTCACCAAACCTTGAAGGGGACGATGGAGATGCACATCCATCCACCTTCCCTTGTATTAACTTTTTGAGTGATGCAGGGATTCTTGGTGATTTCTTGCTCCTTATTAACAGGGTTGGGTTGACTGCTTACATGACAGATGAAAGTGACCAATATGCTATGCTTACAAAGATTTTCGTTGAAAGTTTTAAATTTACTAACGCTCATTTCAATCCTTCCGTTGCATTTAAGATTTATGATAAGTCTATCACCATGCCTTTGGGGAGGTTTTGTTCTATTTTAGGTATTCCCATGTTTGGAACGACCAAGAGGATACAAAATCACCCCGCTGATTTGTTGGAGCTTTACCGAGGGGTGACCAATGATGATGACCGCACCGCACAGCGTGGCAAGATAAGAAACATTCAGCTCCCAGCTATTAGATATTTTACTTACTATCTTGCAACTAGTGTACTTGGTAGAGAAAACACTAGCAATATCTCCAACTATCATTTAGCTTTTCTAGCTACCGCTCTTGATGTTGGTAGGAAGTATAACCTTGGTGCTATTATTGCTCGTCGCCTAGCCGCTAGGGGACCTATTTATGGAGGTATTATTGTCGCGCGCATTGTTGCTGAGCTAGGACTTTCTGTTGCTCCTAATGATGTATCATTGGCTCCACAGAGGCTTGATCTTGCTGCCATGAAACTCCATCATTTTGTTACTGCTAACTCATCTGCAGGAAAATTAGTTTACAGGATGTTATTTATTGATGGAGAGGAAAGGGAAGTTCCCTTGCCTCAGCCTAACTTGTTCAGCATTCACGTGAGGCCATGGTCGCGCACGAAGGAGGAGTTGGACGATCAGCTTAGGTTGCTTGGTTTCAATATCCAACACGGCGCGGTGGTCCAGGAGGAAGAGGAGGAGCCGGCCTATCACTTCACCACGTACCACTCCAGGGCGTCCTCGAGCTCATATCAGGACGATGGTGCTTCTTCGTCACACTACGGAGGCGCCACCTCATGGCCGAGTTGGCCGAGTTGGGATTGATCTCCACTTAGGCCAAAAGCCTAAGCTTGGGGGGAGGTACGTCGACGATTCACTCATCTACATATCATATTTTGTCGGACCTTTGTATATCCATGTTTCGCCTTCTTTATTGTTCTAGTTCTTACTTCTGCTTTCCAAAACACAAAAAGACCAAAAATATTTCCGTTGCTTCTCTCTATTTGGTTCTTTAGTTTTCTACCTTTGGTTTGCTTTACTTGCTATTTTCGGTTTGCTGTTTGAAAAATCCAAAAATATTTTGCTTTGTTTGCTATTTCCTTCTGCTTTTGTTTCAAAAATCGAAAACCCCAAAAATATTTATTGTTCTTCTTCAGTTTTGTAAAGTTTGTTGCAGAGTTCAGTCTCCCGTTACTCCGTTGGAGCTTGGTATTCACTTTATATTATTCAAGCCACACAAGTGAAGAGCAATAATGACGACATATGACAATCCGAGATGTGGTAAGAGGCTGGTATGAACTCTATTTGCTTTCATTTTTGTACATATACTCATCCATGTGGACATGCTTAGTTGGTTCATGTAAGGTATATGTTATCTAATGGATGCTTTGTAGTTCTTGCTTTCATATGATTAGTTTCAATTTACTATTAGCTTGTAGCATGTCATGTAGACGCTTGCATGCATTGTTTTATTCATAATATGGTATGTTATTGTGGTATCCACCTCTGAAAAGCTTCATTTGAATCGACTTGGCACATGCTCAAGCATGCATATGACTAAATAAAAAGTCAATTAAGCCTCGATGATCTAAATTGCCTCAGAGTTCTTGTATCATTTTTATGCCTATATTATTTTTGTTTTGTCGCAAGCATGATTATGATAGTTATTGCTCTCTCGATTGTCGCTTTCCAGTCTTTTGCTAGCCTTCACTTGTACTGAGTATGAGCTCTACTCGTGCATCCAATTACCAAAAACCAAGTCTTTCAAAGAGTCCACTATAAATTCCTATGCATGGTATTTGTAAGCCATTCCAAGTAAATTTTCATATGCTACCTTTCAAAACTTTCAACTACTTCTCATTTTGTGCCACTGTTTTTAGCTCATGGGGACGTAGTGGTCGGAATTGCTATCTTCCATATTAAATTAAGTACCCCTCGACTAGGCAGCTTCATCTGCTCGTCATTAATTTTGCAAGGGAGCTGGTCAAACCATTATAATCTTATTCTAAAAGAAAGAAAAAAGGCACTCCTCCAATGGAATGTGAAAGTTGGTGGGCACCCGATGGAATCGGTTAGCCATGGTTTGAGAAAGGAAAAAAGGTGGGGAGGAGTGCCAAAGCTTTATAAAAGAGCACCAATGTGCCAAAATTTCAAAGAACTCGGAAGCGCTCTCACTTGTTTATTATGGAAGATAGCAAGTCCCCATTGCTAGTCGTTGACATAGAACAACCACCTCTCAAAATAAATTTTTATCTCTGTTTTACAAATGAAAAGCTCTAGCACATGTTAAATCCCTGCTTCCCTCTGCGAAGGCCCATTCGTTTACTTTTATGTTGAGTCATCATCTTCTAACTTTTAAGCACTTCTTGAGAGCATAGCTGTTATTCTTAGTGTAATGTGCTTGTCCCAGAACACGGTTAATTGTGGTATAACTTTGATGCTTGTATCTTTGATATTTCTACTTCTAGTCTTCCCTTGGACTTCAGAGGTGCCTCAGCATTTATGTTTTGCTCCACAAATAAAGGCAAGCGGGATACCACTCTTTCATATCATTTATGCATATTACAATCTTGTAGCTTCTTATGTACATGTTACTTGTTATTAGTGCATTGGCACTCTTTCATAGTTTGCTTGACTATCAGATGACATTAGTTGCATATTTCTTATTATGAATTGCCTGGGTACTTGATCACATAGTTAGTATATATACATCATATGAGCAAATGTGTTCGTGAAAGTTTCTTTTATCGCTCTCAGTTGTTAACTGAATTGCTTGAGGACAAGCAAATAGGTAAGCTTGGGGGGAGTTGATACGTCCAAAACGTATCTACTTTCCCGAACACTTTTGCTATTGTTTCTCCTCTAATTTGTATGTTTTGAATACAACTAACACGGACTGACGCTGTTTTCAGCAGAATTGCTTTGGTGTCTCGTTTTTGTGCAGAAATCCAACTTTCAGTAAAAATTCGCAAAAAATCATGAAAAGTCCTATTTCACCAGAAGACCCACGGAGCCAGAAGACAGGAGGGAGAGGAGGCCTGAGGGCCCCTCACACACTGGTGGCGCGGCCCAGCCCTGGCCGCGCCACCCTGGCGTGAGGAGGCCCCAGCCATCCTCTCGGCCTCCCCTCTCGCCTACATATACCCTCTGACGACATAATATCGGAGAGACGGTGTTTTTCCTAGATAGACTTCCGCTGCGCCGCCGCCATTAGAAACCGCGATTCGAAACCAGAAACTCCGTTCTGGCACCCTGCCGGGACAGGGATTTGGAGGAGATCTTCATCGCCATCATCACCGACGCTCCTCCATCGACCATCCATGACTCCCCCATCCATGTGTGAGTAATTCCCCCGCTGTAGGTGAGGGGATGGTAGGGATTGGATGAGATTGTTCATGTAATTTGATATGAGATTGTTAGGGCATAGTGCCTAGTATCTTTATTTAGTGCCTATGACATTGTTGCAACTTGTTGTGCTTAATGCTTGTCACTTTGGGCCCGAGTGCCATGATTTCAGATCTGAACATGTTATTATTTCTATGATGATACTTGTTGTTTATGGTCTTACCTACAAGTTGTATACACATATCGTTGTCCGGAACCCGAGGCCCCAAAGTGATAGAAATTGGGATAACCGGAGGGGATGGCTATGATGTGAGGATCACATGTGTTCACCGAGTGTTAATGCTTTGCTCCGGTACTCTATTAAAAGGAGTACCTTAATTACCAGTAGTTTCCCTTGAGGCCCTGCTGCAACAGGCTGGTAGGACAAAAGATGTCGTGCAAGTTTCTCCTTGTGAGCACGTACGACTATATACGGAACACATGCCTATGATTGTTTGTACTAGGATGCTTTATCATTATTTATCTGCAATGCCCATGTCTCATTGATTTCATGAATTATCTTATCCATGCAACGCCCGTAATCCATCCCTATGCCTACGGTATTTGTTCCTACTGTTTACAACTATTACTATTACTGCTGCTATTTTACTACTACTATTACTGTTTCACTACTGTCATCACTATAAAACTGTTGCTACTGATAAACCACTGCGATCAAGACTGTTTCCAGGTGCAGCTGAATTGACAACTCATCTGTTAAGCCTTACATATATTCTTTGGCTCCCCTTGTGTCGAATCAATAAATTTGGGTAATACTTCCCTCGAATACTGTTGTGATCCCCTATACTTGTGGGTCATCAATCACATCATAAGATAACACACAGCGTTTGTAAACACTCCCAATATAGTGAAGTTTTGCTGGCTGGCGCCCGTGGTTTTTACCTCTCTTGAGGGTTTTCCATGTTAAAATCTTGTATTCCCGCTGTGATTTCCTTTTCGATCTTTGTTATTGCCTATCGCTTTTAAAACATACAACACCAAGAAGGGCCAAAGAATAAGAAGGACAAGTAGGGTTGGTCCCTTAGATCGGCCACTGCTAGACGCCTCCTCCTCATGGCTGCCGCCTCTCCCTCACAGGGAGGCACATCTTCATCATTATCTACAACACGTCTTCATCATCCTCACTGTAATATTTTGGCAAACATATGTTTGATGCAATGTATTATTCTCTCATGATCTATTGTATCGTTATGTCTAATTTTGAGTGATTACTTATTCATGGCAATGGTGATATAGTTCATTTTGATGGTTGCATACATGTTATTAGTTTCTATGATGGTCTTATGTACGAATGTATGAGTGCACGCATATGTTGCGGAATTGTATAAGGTTGTCACTATTGGATTGACTTGGGGAAGGGCAGATACATATGCGCAAATTTGAGCTCTCAATACATAAAGGGGGTAAAGTAAATGGGACCTTAGAGCTTTCAGCGGTGGTTGGAATTTTTGTCTTAATATTCTCTTGTGATTCATCATTAGGTGTTCTTGAGATCAATCATTAGGGTGTAATTACGCGGTATTAACTGGTTGCACTTATTTATGGCTCCTCTCTGGAAGAAACATAGACCTATCTTATTCATAACTTATTCGATGGTTAAGCTTGTCCTTCAATAAATCCTTGATTGCGCATGATACTAGCCTGGGGGTTTTAAACATCAAGTTCTTTACTAGAGAGTTGTGTTGGAGAACAACTTAAAGAACTCATCCGTATGGCATTTGTAATAATTTGGGCTTTAATAATTGTGACAACCACGACGCATGAAATAGCTATTTGTCTTGAACAATTAATTCTACCAGTCACCACTTCCACACACCTTTCCCACACTTTTAGTTACAACTTTCTAGTTTAGTTTTGTACTTTCAGCTTTCTAGTTTGGTAGTATTTTCTAGCCTTGCTTCTTTAGTTTAGTTTCTTTGCATAATCGGTCATATAAGAGGGTTATAGGACCATAGAGAATAGAGGTTTACCTTTAGCTCCTTATGGGTTCGACACTCAGTACTTATCGAAAGATGCTACACTAACCCCCTACACCATTGGGTTATGAGGCATGCCAGACCATATCCCGTGCCCAACCGCGCACCCCAAATGTGTTTTTGGTCTGTTGCGTCCCAATAAAAAGTCTGGTGTCCCTAGGCCATCCCCGCAACAATGGGGTCATCGCGGATGCCCCAAATACCAGTCCTGGCCCATGCCACATAGATGTGTCAGCAAGATATTGGCGAGAGCGACGGCTAGACAGATTAGTTAAAGACGGCACTAGTTCCCCTGGAGGCGACAGACGACGCGTCTCGTTGCCTTAGTGACTTCCACATGCGGCCAAGTAACCCGAGGCGTCGTCATAAATGCTCGACCTACCTCTGTGCCTACCTCTTTTGGTCTATAAATCACCACGGCCTGGCGCTCAATAGCCCACTATAAAACCCAAGATTCTGCTCACCGCCGTTGCAAAAACATATCCTTTTGCACCTCATGGCGTACCGCCGTGCCGGACGAGCTAACAGTCGGCGAAGGCTCGAGCAACAAAGTCGGGCCGAGCCTCGGCAAGGAGGAGCCAGAGGAAGAGGACGAGGAGGCTACGCTGGCCCGATAGTACAAGTGGTTCCACTACCGCTGTCCCTAGTAGATTTATTTTTTAAAATTTTAGTTAAATATCGTTCAAACCATGTAAAATATTGAAAACATTCAAATGACAATATTTAAAATATTGGCATAATTGCGCCCCTAAAGTGGCAGCACACGCCGACACACCCCATTCGACATGTATGATGTGTTTGTTAGGTGTCATTTGGTGGACATGGCTGGAGATGCTCTAAGTGTCTCTATATGACAAAAATATTAATTCTGCATGCCACTTCCCTTGTAGTGATACCCTACCCGTTTATACCCGAAATGCGGTAGAGCTCCAAACAATGCAGCTGCATCCATATTTTGATTTACAAATTTTGATAACTACATAGTGGCCCTTGCAAAATGCTAGGGCATCATTTGTAGTTGGTCAAAAGTGTTCGAGAAATTAAAATATGATTACATTGATATCAAATTATTTTCCATTATGTGATAATATACAAAATTATTTTATTACATTTTTTTGGTACAGAAAATATTATGTATGCAAGTAAAATCATTGGCACTTTGAAATTTATTGGCAAATGATTGTCTTGTCATATGTTAAAACACCCGTGTAAGTGATATTTGATCCATAAACCAAATTATAGTTCCTACATGATGTTTAGTTAGTACGCGATGTTAGTTATATTTGTTTAAAAAATCATTGAATTGTGATAAAATGTGTACCCTCTTAAATAGGTAGGTCACATTAAATAGTGAGAAACCTCATATTCTGATGTTTCTTCTTCTCATTTACTCACTACATGTCACAATGTGCAACACTTTAGAAACATGAACGTGATGAAACTTTTGTTAACATGTTTAGTTAGAGAGGTATGACTCTAAGTATTCTAGACTCATAATTTATCATGATCTTCATTCAATGGTTATACCCAGATCACATGTACTTTCTGTGTTGTGCAAAATGACTCTTAATCATTCGTTTGTTTTACTATGCAATTCGAATGAGATATATGCTTCCTGTGTTGATTTTCGTATATAAGAGAGAAAGATACATATAATAGTCCAAATATGTCTACAATACCAACCTAGCAATACTCGCCCATGTCAAGATCCGATGGAGTAGTTTCTTGACTCAGTCTTTGGAGGCGCTCATAGGGCACCATGTGCGTGTGTGCGTGCATGCATGCATTCATAGGGGTGAGTGTATGTATATATTTGTGAGCGATTCTCTTATAGTGTGTTTCGAAAAAAGTAATATCTTCCAAAATAATTTATAAAAATTAAGTGTATATTTCTCAGATCCTCTAATTAAAATAGTATTGACACACTGTATGGATACTACTTATGAAACATATCAAACATATATATGTTGAAACTTAGTCATGGGTCATTAAGCCAAAAAATTGTATATTGTGAGGGACGTTCATCTTGATAGTGTGTTGACAAAACTTGTATCTTCATCGTATTTTAAGGTTTGATGTATTGTGTCTCATCAAGTCTGAATATTACTTTGGTTGAGGGACATTTCCATCCTCAAGAGAATATGTGTTGGATCAGTCCCATGTATATCATTAAGTCGGTGATTTTTTTTTTACTTATCTTAAAATTGCATGACTCCCAATTCCAAACTTCTGCATGCATTTTATGAGAATGTTGATCTGATGGCTATAGAATAATTTTTTCATTAGTGCCACTAATATCGCAACTTCATTAATATTAAAATTTCATTGTAGCTGTAACGTTTGAGCTAACTTGCACCTATCAGGATTCAAGCCAGGTAGAGTCAAGGATGTACACAATTGATTTTTTAAATGGAAAGATAGGTGTCTGTTTTTGGCTCGCAGAGTCATGCATGTACACGGTTATTTTTTTAATGAAATGATACATGATGGCCGATTAATTACAAAAGACGTGTTAGACTTGGCGGCGGCAACATATATTGTGTCAAATATGTTACGTGACTACTAATACTTTATAAAATCTTATCCATATATTTTAGATCTAACCATCAAAATAAATATAGGTGATATGGATCAACGTGGTAGATCTATTAGACATCCATATATTGCTTTTATTATATAATACTAGAAATAGAACAGATAGATTGTCTTGTACTCATCTAACTATTATCGATTTGAGATAATTGAGTTTTTTTCCATGTAAAATTTGCTACAGGACACCGTTATTTTTTGGCGTTTATCAAAATACACTGCTCAATTATGGCTTTGCCAGAAGACATCATATGACTGGTCATAGGATGGTCATACCAAAAAATGATGAAACTTTCCCTTTTTGGACAGTGTGGTCTGTTCTAGCAAATGTGACACAAAATTGTAATGGTACTTGGCAAAGCCACAATTGAGAAGTGTGTTTGGGCAAATGTTAGAAAATAACAGTGTCCTATAGCAAATTTTCCCTTTTTCAAGCATGTTATAGATGAATACTTAATTATATCAACTATCCATTGGGTACACAATGGCACGGGTACCTGTCGGGTATGGGTGCGGGTATACCTGGGCATGGGTAACCCGCCAAAGCTTGGCCCAAAGATCTCAGGTCTGAGCCTAAAATATAGGTCCGATGGTCGAGATGGGCCGGGCCTGGGCTCAAGTATGTGCGATTTAAGGAAGAAATGTGTCCCATGGCCCGACGACCCTCCGGGCTTTCAGGCTTCTTTCTTGGGCCAAGCTAGACCTAGTTTTTTAGATGTGGGATTTTTCTAGCCCGGCCCAATGTATGCCTAGGTACATGTGTGTGTAAAGCTTCATACCAATGGGTAAGGACATAGGGTAAAAAAAATTAACCACTTATTATACGGGTATGGGTATGATATCTACCCATTTCCTACCATCCTTCATCGAGGAATTTGAGAAATTCTGAAGAACTTATAAATATATAGGGAATACCAAGGTACTAAGAATTAATGTGCAAACGACTGACGCATGTAAAATGCATCCATGATCTGTGTAGTTTATTAGGTAAAATTCTTAGTTATTTGATAGTTTTATAAGGACCTAGACATGTTTTCATGAAATTCTAGGATTTTCTAAAAAAATCACTTTCATTTGGTTTTAACACCGCGAAGTAGATTCCCTTGCTTTTAACTTTCAGGGACCTTCCGAACGTCAAATGAACCCAATATTTTTTCCACGTAATTTTTTCGGGAAATAGAGGAACATGAGAAGAAGAAGTCAATAGGGAAGTCCACAACAAAGGAAAGGGGGCCCACCATACGGCCAAGAACCTGGACCGCGTGGTGGGCCCAACTTCCCCCTCGTGGGTCCTATTGCTGCAAACTTTGGCTCCACGGAGTTGTCTTGACCTAAAACCGACTATATATACCCCCCTCCCTCTAGTGATTTCGCGACTGAGCAGCATAGAAACATGAAAAACACAATACAGATCTCCAGACTGCAAGAATAGGAGGGGAGACGCTGCCAGAGCCCTTCTTGGTTGCCCCTTCGACTCCGTCGACACTATCTCCTTCGACACCATGATGAAGAGGGAGTAGTTTACCCCCTAGACCATGGGATTGTGGAAGTAACTTGTATCAAACTCTCACTCTCGTGCTTCGTTGATTAGAGTCACATGAGCTAACTGTCATGATCGTGACCATATTTCTATTACTCCTATGGTGGATCTTATGTTTGTGAGATTATTTATCGGATGCAAAGATGTTTATGTTCTTGATGTATGAGTAGATGTATATGCTACCCCGTTCTTGTGTGCTTGTTATAGATCAAACTAGTATGCTAGGGCATGTGTGAGGGATGTGTGCATTAGTTGGAGCAATCTTGTAGTGAGTTTGGGTAAGTAACAGAAATCTATGGACTACTATGGTTTTTATCTTTCTATGATTGCCTCACTAGGGAGAAATGATTACCTTGCATAAACATTCAGTGACAGAAAGGATACCTTGCTTGCAAGGATGTATACGTGTTTTCAACATCATGTTATAGTGCTTAGGGCAACACTCTGTTAGTTCTGAAATTTAACTTGAGGTGGACTCCCTTGTCAAAGGAGGACTAGTGAGTTGATTTTTTTATCATCTCTATGTTCTAACGTGATGCCCATATTTATTCTTATCAATGACATCTTGTGTGTTTGCATGCTCATAGTTCATTGTTTGTGCTTATTACCACCATGTTTATGAGCGAGATCAAGTGAAACCATGATCCTCGGTCCTATTTTAGCCATACGAAAGTTCCTTGTTACTTTTATGATGTTTTACTTTCATTTCCTTACAAAACCCCAAAAAAAACTTCTTAAATCCAAACAACATAGAAACTTTGGTTACTTACTATGATTTATTTTTGTTTTTGTAAACTCACAAGCTGTTTGTGCCTACAAACACCATAGTTAGTTGGGGACACAATGATGTTGTTTTACTATTGCAGGTTGCTAGAAGAGTGAAGAAAAGGAACAACCTCAGTCTTCCCCGAGAGTTTAATATAAACCTCAAGTTCCCATTGTGGGGAAAACTTCTCTTGCTCCATCACTCTTCGCTTGACATCCCAACGAGTTACACTTTAAAGAATAGAGGCATGTGATACGTCTCAAACGTATCTATACTTTTTTATGCTCCATGCTTGTTTATACACCATTTCCTTTGAGTTTTGTTACGCTTCGTGGCGTTTTCATGCATTTTCCAGAACTAACCTATTAATAAGATGCCACAGTGCCAGTTCCCTATTTTCTGCTATTTTTGTGTTTCAGAAAAGTTACACAGGAAATATTCTCAGAATTGGACGAAACAAAAGCCGAACCTCCTATTTTTACCGAAGCTTCGCGAAGACCGAAGATGAGACGGAGGGGGGCCAGGAGCCAGGCTCACCACCAGGGGGCGCGGCCCAGCCCCTGGCCGCGCCACCCTATGGTGACGCTAGCTGGCCCCACCTCTGATGATGCCCTTTCGCCTATAAGTTCCCCTCGATGGAAAAAACCTAAGGGACGGATCTCTTTTCCACGAAACATACTGCAAGCCACCGCCGTCGCCATCACGAGATTGGGAGGATCCAGGAGCTCTTCCCAGCACCTTGCTGGAGAGGGGAATCCCTGCCGGAGGCCTTCTACACCACCATGGTCGCCTCTGGAGTGATGTGTGAGTAGTCTAACTTGGACTACGGGTCCATAGCAGTAGCTAGATGGTTGTCTCCTCCACTATGTGCTTCATGTTTAGATCTTGTGAGCTGCCCTACATAATCAAGATCATCTTTATGTAATCATACATGTTGTGTTTGTTGGGATCCGATGAGTATTGGTACTATGTTAAGTTGATGTGCTGAATTATATATTTTATGTTATCTCTATGATGTTTATGATCTTGCATGCTTTCCGTTGCTAGTAGCTATCTTGGCCGAGTAGATGCTAGTAAGTCCAAGAGGGAGTATTTATGCTCGATAGTTGGGTTCATGTCTCTATTTAATCTGGGGGAGTGACAGAAACCTCTAAGGTTGTAGATGTGCTGTTGCCACTAGGGAGAAAACAACATTCTTGTGTCCAAGGACATTTGCTTTGTTTACATTACGCACTTTGCTTAATGCAATTATCTGTTGTTCACAACTTAATACTCAAGGGGTCCTTGGATGATTCCCCGCGAGTGGATTTTTAGTCATAGATGCAGTTAGATTACGGTCTATGTATTTTATCGTAATGCCCAGAGTGAATCTCATAGTGATCCTCATGACATATGTACGTTATCTTTACTCTATCAATTGCCCAACTATAATTCGTTTACCGAGCATATTGTTATTTATCTTATGGAGAGACACCACTAGTGAACTGTGGACCCCGGTCCAATTTCCTTTACATTGCTATACCGTTTTACTTTTACTCGCACTGTTTACTTTCTTGCATACTATTATCCTATTACCACTCGATACGCTCAATCCTTTGTTTATAGAAAACCAGTGAGATTGACAACCTCGTCGTAAGTTGGGAGCAAAGTTGTTGGTTGTGTTGTGTGCAGGTTTCACATTGCTGTTGGGTGAAGACACACCGACAAGCAGTTGTATCTGGCGCGCTTGTCCAGAGTGTCATGAAGCTAGCAAGCATCACCTTCTGAAGTTTGGCTTTCTCCTACTGGTTTGATTTAACCTTGGTTTCATAACTGAGGGAAGGCTTGCTGCTGTGCTCATCACACCTTCTCTTGGGATTCCCAACTGGTCGGTTATCTGTATCAACACCGCACCATCAACAAGTTTTCTGGCGCCGTTGCCGGGGATGTAAGGTAAAAGGTACTCACATTCTTTGGTTACTAAGTCTTTTAGTTGCTGGTGAGTGCTCGAAGTTATTTTATTTAGATTCTACAATTATATCTTTTTGTTTTATGTTTTTATTTTCACTAGTTAGGCTTAATGGAAAATAAAGAGTTTTATAGTGTCTTTCCTGAGTTTAGATTTGAAGTGTTTGAAAAACCTTTGGAGCTTATTTCGCATAGCAATGTTATTTGTATGAATTCTTTGAACACCGTTATTGCTAATGCTATAGAAAGGTCTAAGCTTGGGGAAGCTGGTTTTAATAAGCATGATATTTTTAGTTCCCCAGCTTTAGTGGAGAAAGTTTGCTCTGATGATATTTTATCTCCCATATGTGATGTTTCTAATGATGTTTGTGATCCTCGTTCTTTTAAAATACCTACAAAAATTGTTGAACGTGCTATGAATAACTGCTATCTAGGGGATGGAACTGTCCATCCCGGTGATCATTTGCTCTTTATACATGAATTATGCGAGTTGTTCAAGTGTGCAGGTATTTCTACAGATGAAGTTAAGAGGAAGCTATTTTCTTTATCACTAAAGGGCAAAGCTGCGGAATGGTATAAGACGCTGAATGATGACCGACCTATTGACTAGGAGGAAATTGTACCTCTCTTTTATTCTAAATTATATCCTTCTCATGAGGTTCATAAAGATAGAAATTATATTTACATTAATCCTAAATGTTAGTAAATTTTGGTCCATTGGATTAATTAATTTTCGGTCCGGAACCGCTAGATTAAGCCCGCTCCTTCTTTTCCTTCGCGTGACGCTCTCGCGCCGCCGGTCGTAACTTCTCTCTTTTCCGATCATGGTTAGGCAAGTAATCCGCAGTCTTCGCCTACTAATCTGGTGGACACATGGAAAGAAGGCACCTGCGCATGTCTGCGATCAGATGCCTCCTTCGGCAGCAGCAGCGAAGCATGGCGCGCGCCATCCTAATTTTCAGCCAGAGATCGATCTGGTAATATACCGGTCCCACTGATCCTCAAGCACGCAACATGCTTCTTTTTTTCCTAATCAGATCGTGAGGTGGTCACCAGCTGCCTCCGCCAGAGTGCCTCACACGATTCAATTGCATGCATGGTATCTAGGAGCCCTAGCTAGCTTGATCTGATGTTTTCTTTTGCACACCGCTGCATGTCTGCATGCTCAGACTTTTATCCCCATGGCAGCTTAATCAGCAATTACTTTATATGTATATAGCCCTACTGTTCCTCCTACTCTCTCAATCTGGAGATTGGATTCTCATCGGCCTTCTGGTGCCTGCATGTTCTACCATTTTCTGCACAGGTCGTACGTGGACAGGGATGCACCACCACCAAGTTAAGGGCAAAGAGAAATTTGTGCCAATCTAAAAATACAGAATATTTGATTTTAATACTTTCTCTGACTCATATTATTTTTTTCAAATACGGATGTATCTAGAGATATTTTAGTGCTAGATATATCCGTATTTGCGAGAAATAATATGGATATGGAGGGAGTATATTATCTGGTATGTACTTCCCTGCATGTACCAAAAATTTATTTACGCTATTTCTGCAGCTCTTATGAGTTCTTGCTCAATTAATATAAGAATTTGGTAATAGGGGAAGAATCAGCATGCTTGCTTCTTATTTCTGTTGACAAGAAATAACGGTATTGCCAATTTTAAAATGGTGTCGGCTAACTAGGAATTCATATGAATCAGCTGCCAAGTTCTAGGTCTACTATGGTAAATTGTTTCACACTTTTTTTTCACATCAGGTGCAGCTTCTAGACCTTAAACAAAAATCAAGCATGCCATATGTTATTAAGGGTGACCTTTTAACCTTTTTACAATCCAGTGCAAAGTTTGTTATTGTACGAATATACTGCATCCATTAAATAGGCTCCATCACAAAAATAAATGTTTTCCATTGTTGTACCAACTGAGCTGTAAATGAATATTTTTTATTTGTGATTTTTTGTGACGATACTTTAATGGATTCGATTAAAATGAAACACATAATGTTTCATAATAGTTGTAGCCACAAGAATACTGGGGAGTGGCATTTTGGCCCTGGGAGCATATGCTTCCTTTATTTTTAAATACATATTTTATACATTTTAAAATGTCAAAAAATTGAAATAAAAAATTGGCATGTACATCTTCATGTGCTACATGTCCACAAAGTCGTTTCACGACAAATAGATGTACCATGTGGCATGTGTAAAAAAAGATAATATTTGGTGCTAAAAATAACGCATTTTACATGACATTTTTTGTCTTTTTACATAGACCACAAAAAGTATCAGTTTTCGACGAAACTTTACAGACGCACTTAGATTATGGATATGTAAACGCAAAAAAATTGTCAATTTTTTCTCTATATTGAATATCTTTTTTGGGTAGAGGGAGCATATGCATCTGGGAGCCAAATTGAACGTCCACCGACATATGTAGTATTCTATATAAAACGTGTATGCTCAATAAAAATATCATGCAAGAAAGTGACATTCTTATTGGCCTCATTCTCCTATATACTATGTTCTGATACTAAGAAGTTCTTCAAAAATCCAAACAAAAACTTTTTGTTCATCCTTTCATATTATAATTTAAATAAAATCTTCTAATATTTTGTCCCATGCACATTTCTGATTCGGCAGCTGAATTGTACAGTTCGCGATGATGGAGAAGTCATTGGATTGGTGAATAATAGCTGCAAATATGAAGGTATCAAGCAAGTCAAACAACGCTATAACCATATACATCAAGCATACTATTGAATCGTAGCTAATTCAAGGTACGCAACCATTTTCCTGTATGGGTACTTAATAAGCACGGAAAAATGTTGTATATTCTTGGTGAATATTCTAATAATATTTTCCTAAGTGTGTTACTATTTTTAATTTCAAAAAATATCCATGTATAATATATAATATTTAAAACTAATTATGTTTTAACTAGCCCGTGCCGGCGCATGGGTTAATGACTAGTATTTATAATTTTCATCTTCATGATGGAGAAAGCATTGCCCAAGCGTGGGGAAGATTGAAATCACTAATGATTAAATGTCCTATTCATGATCTTCCCCGTAATATTGTTATTAATAATTTTTATGCAAGGCTTTCAGGATATTACAAGGACTATCTAGATGCATGCTTCGATGGGTCTTTTACAAGCAAGGAGGTTGATGCCAAGTGGGATCTGCTTGAAACAATTCAAAACAATATTGAAGATTGGGATAGCGACAAAGGTAAAGGATCAGGTATAAAATATGAGTATGATTGCATTAAGTCTTTCGCTGAAAAATCTGATTTTCAAGAGCTTAGTGCTAAATATGGTCTTGATCCTCAAATTATGGTTGATTGCTTTAGAGCCTTTGCTTCCCATATTAATGTTCCTAAGGGAAATGGGGACGTGTATCATGAACCTTTTAAAGACACTTGCATAGAAAGTGATATTGTTATTGATGATTGCAATAAACATGCTCAAACCTTTGAAAGTACTATTTCTTATAAGCATGTTAATTTTTGTGGAGTACTTAGACCTTGTGAACAGAGTCACGACAAAGAAGATTATTATATCCACCACAGGAATGAAGAAACCCGAATGTGGGATAAGGCTCTAGATGAGCTTGGTAAAAAGATTTGTGAGCTTTATCCTTTTATTTGTGAACTTTGCCATGAAAAGGGTCATTTTAATTTTCAATGCTCAGGCCATAATAGTGACCCTTCTAATCGAATGAGTACCACAAGCTTGTATTGTGATGACAAGATCACTCTCAATCAGCATGATGAGCTTACTTTGTTTTTGGGGTGTGAAGAGTTATCTAGAAAAACTTCTTTGGTAGATATGAGCGCTTTTAAAAATATTAGCATCCTGCAGGGTTGTCGTCTTTATTGTGTTAAAGATTACCTCGCAAATACTTACTTACTAAATGTTATAAAACATGATGTTTTGCCAAGCTAAGACAGGACTAATATATGTTTCCATCTTATTAATTGAGAGGAGGAATCCTCCAAAGTTTCTTCTGTCGTTTCTGTCAGTAAACCAGATTATGTGGAGAAGATGCCTTTCAAGCCTCTCCCTCCTAAAGAAGAGAGTAAGAAGTGTAAGAAGAAGAAGAAGAAGAGTAAAAGGAGAGAGGAAACGGTATCTTCCCCTAAGCATGTTGCTCCTATTATAGATTATGATGATTCTGAACTTGATGATGTTCTTATGCCTGTTACCTATGTTAGTGATCATGATTGGGAAAGGCACTCTACTTTCCATATTAAAAATCTTTTTGATACCAATTCTAAAAATTATGAGGTTAATAATTGTTGCACCATTAGTACTATCCATGTTCCTTCCTATGATGATATGTTTGATGAACACGCTTTGGAAGATAGCTATTCTATTGCTTATGATGATTACAATGATGAGTATAATATTTTCAGTTCACCTACTATTGAGGAGGAAACAAGGTATGATTACAATATGCCTCCTATTTTTTATGATTATGGTGATGAGAATAGTTATTTTGGTGAATCTGCTCCTACTACGATTGTTCATGCGGGGAGTATTAATTCTTTTATGCATGTGGCTCATGATAGAGATGTTTTATGTGATAGTTATATTGTTAATTCTATTCATGATGCTACTGAAAGTTACTATGAGAGAGGGAAACATGGTTTGATGGATCTCAACAATATTGAGTTTCCCCTCTTTATGTTGCAAATCTTGAAGTTGCACTTGTTTTATCTATCCATGTTTGTTACTATGTGCCTTATTGATTTATTTTCTTACAAGATTCCTATGCAAAGGAAGTCGTTTAGATTTAAATGTTTTTCATATTTGCCTTTTGATGCTTTCTCTTGCTTCAAGTTCTTTTATGGCGTCTTTGCCTTAAGCTCTTTTCTAGCGCCTACATGAGCATCTTTTCAAATTACTGCGCCTAGCTAGCTCAAAGGCGTTAAAGAAAAGCACTCTTGGGAGATAACCCAATGTTTTCTTTTTAGTAATTTTTCTTTTATTTGAGTCTTGGAAGTTATTACTACTGTAATAACCGCTCCTTATCCTTTTTATTTTGTTGTTGTGCCAAGAAGAACCTCTAATTTGAGGGAGGTAAGATTTGGAGAAGTTGCTGTCCTGAAATAGATTTCAGTGCTGCACCGTAAAAATTTGTGAAAATTCTCAGAATATCTTTTGGACCTGAGATTTCTTGTGCATATGACCCAGGTTATTTCCAAACTTTTATTAGTTTTGCACTTTTCGATTTGAGTAACAGAAAACCCTCTGAAAAATTGATCTTTGTCAGCTGTTCTATTTTGACAGATTTCTGCTACTATTTGTGTTTGCCTCTCGGTCGCTTTTTTTTTAGTTCTTTTGATCCGGGAACTTTTTGAGGAGTTACTACAGTATTATATGCTTTAATATGTGGTGTGATTGAGTTAAAATCTGAACCAAAAGAGTTGATTTATTATTATGCTTACACTAATGTTGCTAATAGAATTGTGTAAAGTTTTGTATGAAGGAAGTTTTCAAGTGTAGGGAATGGAGAGTGATGAGATGAGATGAAGAATGGACAAAAGCTCAAGCTTGGGGATGCCCATGTCACCTCAAGAAATATCCAAGAAGTACAAGCGTCAAAGCTTGGGGATGCCCCCGAGGCACCCCTTCTTCATCGGCAAAAATTAGGTCACCTTTCAAGACACTATATTTTTATTGCTTCATATTCTATGTGTTTTCTTGGAGCGTCAGTTCTTTTTGCTTTCAGTTTTATTTTGATTTGTTTGCTGCAATAAATGGTTGGATCACATCATGTTTTTTTGGAGGGAGATATACTCTGTTTTTCATTGCCAAGAACACTCTAGTTTTCACTCTTATCGTTCAACGAGTGTTCTCTTTTTCTGCTACTGCGTTTAGCTTTCGTTTTTCGCCTTGATTTTTGTTCAGATCTTGTTTTATATTTGCATCAAGGTGTATTTGGACCTCTGGTCTATGTTGGTATTCATCAAAAGAGTTGTTTCAAAAAGGTTTGAATGGTGTTGGAAAAGAGAAAAAGTTTCATGCAAAAAAGTGGTACAAAAAGGAGCTTGTTTAGACTTCGGCTTAGGCTTTTGCATGTCATGCTTGATGTCATTTTGATAGTACGCTTAGTAGTTTTTGCTGTAGCATGACTTGTCTCAAATGACTGAAATTGCTTAATGAGCCTTTGAAAAAATCATGCGTTGTTTTTATTATATGGAAGCATTTATTTGGTTTTCTCCTTGATGCTTTATTTGGGTTGACTTGGCGCATGCTTACAACATGTTTGACTTTTACAAAGTCGCCATAAGCCTCTATGATCATTTGGTTTTTGACTTATGATGCCATTTTATGCTTCTTTTAATGATGTTTTGTCGCTATGCATGATTATGACTGTTATTGCTCTCTTAGTTGGTCGCTCCCAGTCTTTTGCTAGCCCTCATTTTATACTGAGTATGAGCTCTACTCGTGCATCCAACTCCCAAAAATCAAGTTATGCCAATGTGTCCACCATACATACCTATTAGTAATTTGCTATTCCAAAGTACATTTGACTTGCTTTTATCTATCCTTCGAATTAAAACTCCTTTTGGTGTTATGCGAAAATTAGTCAGTAAAGCTCTCACGAACCTGATGGCACACTTTACTTTTCTCGCTTTTAAAATTTTGACATTGTGGTTCTCTTATGTTGACGTTATGCTTGCAAGTTGTAAGTTGGGAATTAGCCAAACCATGCCGTCATGGGGAAAGCTTTCAACCTTGCACTTCTCTTATTTGAGTTGATATCATGATCTTTTGTTTATGGATACTCATGATGTGAAACAAGTTGGGAATCTTGCGGGATCATGGAGTTTGTATATGTGTTAGAGAAATGCCTGGGCCGCTAATCTAAGCCATGCATTACTCATGGTGGAAATTTACAGCATGCCTATAGTGGACATTCGACGACGTATCTCAAAATAAAAAGCTATACCAATGGTAAATAAAAGAGATGCCGAGGTGTTCATTGTCTGTTTATCCTGTCATTTTGATGTGGGCTTGTTCCATGTCATCGGGCAAGGAGGTACCCCGTTGGTGCTTCTCGATGATACGTGTATACTTACAATGACAAGAGCTTGCTTGGGACCCTAAGTCGAGTAGCATGAGGTTTGGGTATTCGTACTTCACGGGACACGAGGTTTTCAACTTATGATTTGTCAAGCATATGCTCATAATTGTTCTTCCATTAACTTTAACCATTCAAGATGCCTATGATGGGGGCAATGAGAGCTCAAAGCTAGTAAGTACAATAATTTTTTAAGGTTTATAAAACTTGCAATCACTGCTTCCCTCTGCGAAGGGTCTTTCTTTTACTTTTATGTTGAGTCTCCACCTTCTACCATTATGCACCGTCTAAGAGAGCATAGTTGCCATTCTGAGTTTAATGTGCATTGTCCCAAAGTTATCATTGATTGATTCATGATTATGGTTTCACTTGTTCTTAAATTATTTGTATCTAGTCGCCCTCTTAAACTTGAAGGTGTCATATGCATTTATGTTTTGCTATTCTATGAAGGACAAGCTGAAAACCATTTGTTATATTTTTCCATATGATTTGAACACACACTTGACTTTCATTGTTTCATTATTCATGATCTTTCATTTGTGTTTCTTTTCATGTTATAACATGGTTGCTAAGTTCTTATTGTCAAGGTTATGTATTTTATGCCCATGTTTTAAGTTCTTTGATCCCAGCACTCAATGCTTACATAGATGATCAAGATTGTGATGGTGCATGTCACTTCAAAAATTATTCTTTTGTTATCACTTACCTACTCGAGGACGAGCAGGAGTTAAGCGTGGGGATGCTTGATACGTCTCAAATGTATCTATAATTTTCGATGCTCCATGCTTGTTTATACACCATTTGCTTTGAGTTTTGTTACACTTCGTGGCGTTTTTATGCATTTTCCGAAACTAACCTATTAACAAGATGCCACAGTGCCAGTTCCTGTTTTCTGCTGTTTTTGTGTTTCAGAAAAGTTATAGAGGAAATATTCTCGGAATTGGACGAAACAAAAGCCAAACCTCCTATTTTTACCGAAGCTTTGCGAAGACCGAAGATGAGACGGAGGGGGGCCAGGAGCCAGGCTAAGCACTAGGGGGCACGGCTCAGCCCCTGGCCGTGCCGCCCTATGGTGACGCCAGCTGGCCCCACCTCTAACGATGCCCTTTCGCCTATAAGTTCCCCTCGACGGGAAAAACCTAAGGGATGGATCTGTTTTCCACGAAACATACTGCAAGCCGCCGCCGTCGCCGTGGCGAGATCGGGAGGATCCAGGAGCTCTTCCTAGCACCCTGTCGGAGAGGGGAATCCCTACCGGAGGCCTTCTACACCACAATGGTCGCCTCCGGAGTGATGTGTGAGTAGTATACCTTGGACTACGGGTCCATAGCAGTAGCTAGATGGTTGTCTCCTCCACCATGTGCTTCATGTTTAGATCTCGTGAGCTGCCCTACATGATCAAGATCATCTTTATGTAATCATACATGTTGTGTTTGTTGGGATCCGATGAGTATTGGTACTATGTTAAGTTGATGTGCTGAATTATATATTTTATGTTATCTCTATGATGTTTATGATCTTGCATGCTTTCCGTTGCTAGTAGCTATCTTGGCCGAGTAGATGCTAGTAAGTCCAAGAGGGAGTATTTATGCTCGATAGTTGGGTTCATGTCTCTATTTAATCTGGGGGAGTGACAGAAACCTCTAAGGTTGTAGATGTGCTGTTGCCACTAGGGAGAAAACAACATTCTTGTGTCCAAGGACATTTGCTTTGTTTACATTACGCACTTTGCTTAATGCAATTATCTCTTGTTCGCAACTTAATACTCAAGGGGTCCTCGGATGATTCCCCGCGAGTGGATTTTTAGTCATAGATGCAGTTGGATTACGGTCTATGTATTTTGTCGTAATGCCCAGAGTGAATCTCATAGTGATCCTCATGACATATGTACGTTATCTTTACTCTATCAATTGCCCAACTGTAATTTGTTTACCCAGCATGTTGTTATTTATCTTATGGAGAGACACCACTAGTGAACTGTGGACCCTGATCCAATTTCCTTTACATTGCTATACTATTTTACTTTTACTCGCACTGTTTACTTTCTTGCATACTATTATCCTATTACCACTCGATATGCTCAATCCTTTGTTTACAACAAACCGGTGAGATTGACAACCTCATCGTAAGTTGGGAGCAAAGTTGTTGGTTGTGTTGTGTGCAGGTTTCACGTTGCTGCTGGGTGAAGACAGGCCGACAAACAGTTGTATCTGGTGCCCTTGTCCGGAGTGTCACGAAGCTAGCAAGCATCACCTTCTGAAGTTTGGATTTCTCCTACTGGTTCGATTTAACCTTGGTTTCATAACTTAGTGAAGACTTGCTGCTGTGCTCATCACACCTTCTCTTGGGGTTCCCAACTGGTCGATCATCTATATCAACACCGCACCATCAGCATGCCATCATGACTTAATCCGTAAGTGTTCAAGAAAAATGATGAGTGATCAGACCTCATGAAAAAATAACCTTTTTGTGTAGCATGCAATTAACATGTCTCTAATCATATCTTCATGAAATATGTGGAGTTTTATCCAAACATCTTTCAAGGTGACTACGAGCTGCTGTGCAATCATAATATGGTTTTGCAAGTTGTAACTTACTTAATAATATTTTATATATTTTCTAGAAATTTTGCATCACTACAGGACTCGACATGTTTGCCGAGCGCCCTGGACAATCGGCAAGAGCCGATATACACTCAGTAAAACCTTTGTCTAGTTCAACCCCTAGCGAACAACACTTGGCAATTACATGCTTGCAGAGTGTTATTTCTTGTACATTGTGTTCATCCCGATACTCGACAAGATATCATTGATCAACAAATATTTCGTAATAAACATCACGATTATGGAACTCCGACTTTAACGATTGTTTTCTAAGAAAGGTGGAGTCCAACTTCAGGACTCCACCAAGATGAGGGCAGCTTGTTAAATATTGGCACGCCAGGACGACCTATGATATGTAATAATTTAGTCTAAGTTGTGTAATTAGTTTTTATTCGTGTCCACGTTATTTCTTAGCCAGATCATGTTGTGGGTCACTTAGGATTTTGTGTGTTTGGTTTGGGGCTGTCCAACCAACTAGTTTGCAAGCCTCCTATATAAAGGAGCCAGCCGGCTAGAGTTTAGGGAGTTCAGAAGTTTAGATTAAACATCGAGTTGTGTTGCTGCATGTAGCATCCCTTCGGGGATGGCGCCGTTGTTTATCATATTGAATAAAGATTGATGTGAAGGCTCTTACGTTCATCAAGGATTATTAGACTTAGGTTTGAGGCGTGTTGATTATCTTCATATTGCTTGCTAGATTGATTCATCTTTTTTAGATTGTGTTCATCGTGTGATTGGAAGATTTTCTACCTAGTTTGACTCACTGTGAAAGATTGGTAAAAACTCATAGCTAGGATCATCGCGGCTTGATCGTTATCATGAACACTAGACAAAGACTGGCCACTAGTGGAAAAAGAGGCTTCTATCCGTCACCTTTAGTCCCCAAACTATTTGGGCCGGGACTAAAGGGGGCATTAGTCCCGGTTCGTGCCGCTGGGGCACGGCCAGCACCTAGTCCCGGTTCGTAATGGACCTTTAGTCCCGGTCGTTAACACGGACCGGGACTAAAGGATTGGCGGGCGGGAACCCCACGGGCGGCGGCCTTTAGTCCCGGCCCGTGTTAACGACCAGGACTAAAGGGCGACCTTTAATCCCGGCCTTTAACACGGACCGGGACTAAAGGCCGTCGCCTACAAAATCGAGCTTCTCTTCCCCCGAGCCTACCAGTACACTAATGGTGGTCGGAAGCTTGGATTGAGTGGAGAGGTCATGCCCGATTTTTTTATCAAAATTATCCAAGATTTTGAGTTATTTCATCTATCTAATTGGTTTAAAAGGTTAGCAACTTTACTCTCTCATCTTTAATTGCTAATTTAGCTCATATAATGCTCTAGATGTGGTGAGATTTGTGGCTATAATTTGGGAGTAATTATGGGAGTTTATTTGATTTATATAGCATTTGAGCTTAAATTAATTCCTTAGTTTGCACATGTGTAGAGGTGGTGTACTTGTATGTTGACCAAAATGAGTATGAAGTAGAAATTTGTCATGCACATATATAGCTCTTTTTATGCTCAAAAAAATAGAGAGATTTGTGGAGTAATTAATGTTAGAAAGTAATGTGGGAGTAATTGTGAGCTTATGTGATTTACAATAATAATTTTTGTAACGTTAGAGAGTAATGTGGGAGTATATATGATTTATATGCAATGTGAGTTTATTCCTTGTATTAATTTGGTTTATTATATACTTATATAATAATGCAGATGAACCGGCAATGGATGTACGGTAGCCGAGTCTCAAGCGAGTTCATTAAGGGCTTGCAGGATTTCCTCCGTGTGGCTGATGCGAACAAGCGGAATGGTTTTGTTGTCTGTCCATGTAGTGTGTGTAAGAATCTGAAGAATTACTCTTCATCAAGAACCCTTCACGTGCACCTGCTTCAGCATGGTTTCATGCCCAGCTACAATTGTTGGACCAAGCACGGAGAAAGAGGTGTTACAATGGAAGACAATGAAGAAGAGGATGATGACAACTATCCTGGGTTCCCTGAATATGGTGATACTTTCATGGGAGAAGCTGAAGGGGGAGCTGAAGGGGAAGCTGAAGGAGAGACACATGATGAGGCCCCTGATGATCTCGGTCGGACCATTGCTGATGCACGGAGAGAATGCGAAACTAATAAGGAGAGGGAGAAGTTGGATCGCATGTTAGAGGATCACAAAAAGTCCTTATACCCAAACTGCCAAAATGGTCTGAAAAAGCTGGGCAGCACACTTGAATTGCTGAAATGGAAGGCAGAGGAAGGTCTATCTGACTCCGGATTTGAAAAGTTGCTGAAAATGATGAGGAATATGCTTCCAAAGGATAACGAATTGCCCACCAGTACGTACGAAGCCAAGAAGATTGTCTGCCCTCTAGGTTTAGAGGTTCAGAAGATACATGCATGTCCTAATGACTGCATCCTCTATCGTGGTGACTATGAGAATTTGACTGAATGCCCGATATGCACTGCATTGCGGTATAAGATCAGAGGAGATGACTCTAGTGATGTTGAGGGCGAGCCCCCCAGAAAGAGGGTTCCTGCCAAGGTGATGTGGTATGCTCCTATAGTACCACGGTTGAAACGTTTGTTTCGGTGCAAAGAGCATGCCAAGTTATTGCGATGGCACAAAGAGGACCGTTTGTCAGACGGGATGTTGAGACACCCCGCTGATGGGTCTCAATGGAGAAAGATCGACAATAAGTTTAAAGATTTTGCAGGTGACGCAAGGAACATACGGTTTGGTCTAAGTACAGATGGCTTCAATCCTTTTGGGGAGCAGAGCTCCAGTCATAGCACCTGGCCCGTGACTCTATGCATCTATAACCTTCCTCCTTGGTTGTGCATGAAGCGGAAGTTCATTATGATGCCAGTGCTCATCCAAGGTCCGAAGCAACCCGGCAACGATATTGATGTGTACCTAAGGCCATTAGTTGATGAACTTTTACAGCTATGGGCCAAACCAGGCGTACGTGTGTGGGATGAGCACAAACAAGAGCAATTTGACTTATGAGCGTTGCTGTTCGTTACCATCAATGATTGGCCTGCTCTTAGTAACATTTCAGGACAGACAAACAAGGGATACAAGGCATGCACACACTGTTTATAAGAGACTGAAAGTATATATTTAGCTAATTGTAAAAAGAATGTGTACATATTGCACCGTCGATTTCTTAGCAAAATTCATGCCGTAAGAAAAAAAGGCAAGCATTTCAACGGTAAGGCAGATCACCGGGAGCCACCTAAGGAAAATACTGATGATGATGTATTCGATATGGTCAAAGATATAGAAGTAATCTTTGGAAAGGGTCCTGGCGGACAATCTGTTCCGCATGACGCAGACGGACACGCACCCATGTGGAAGAAGAAATCTATATTTTGGGAGCTTGAGTATTGGAAATTCCTAGAAGTTCGCTCTACAATCGACGTGATGCATGTGACGAAGAATCTTTGCGTGAACCTGCTAGGCTTCTTGGGTGTGTATGGGAAGACAAAAGATACAAAGGAAGCTCGACAGGACCTGCAACATGTGAAGACCGACATCCGGAACTGTTTCAAGGTCGCGCTAGCTACGCTCTTACTAAAGAAGAGAAGATCACCTTTTTTGAATGCCTGAACAGTATCAAGGTCCCGGCTGGATTCTCATCGAATATAAAGGGAATAATAAATATGGCAGAGAAAAAGTTCCAGAACCTAAAGTCTCATGACTGCCACGTGATTATGACGCAATTGCTTCCAGTTGCATTGAGGGGGCTTCTACCGGAAAATGCTCGACTAGCAATTGTGAAGCTATGTGCATTCCTCAATGCAATATCTCAGAAGGTAATCAATCCAAAAGATCTACCACGGTTACAAAATGATGTGGCCCAATGTCTTGTCAGCTTCGAGCTGGTGTTCCCACCATCGTTCTTCAATATTATGACGCACCTCCTGGTTCACCTAGTCAAAGAGATTTCTATTCTCGGCCCTGTATTTCTACACAATATGTTCCCCTTTGAGAGGTTCATGGGAGTCTTAAAGAAATATGTTCGTAACCGTGCTAGGCCAGAAGGAAGCATCGTCAAGGGATATGGAACAGAGGAGGTCATTGAGTTTTGTGCTGACTTTGTTCCCGACCTTAAGCCGATTGGTCTTCCTCAATCGCGTCATGAGGGGAGACTTAGTGGAAAAGGCACGATCGGAAAGAAACCAATGATATGTAGGGATGGTCATTCGTTGACTCAAGCACACTACACAGTTCTACAAAATTCCCTCTTGGTGGCTACGTACAGTGAGGAATACAAGAATATTGTACGCCAAGCAAACCCAGGGCAGCCTGAGTCCTTTGTTTTACAGCTCCACATGGCGACTTTCGGCGTTTGGTTGCAAAGATGTCTCATGAATGACACTGTTGTTGAAGAGCAGCTGTACTTGCTGGCCAAATTACCATCTTCGACTATATTGACTTTCTAAGGGTACGAGATAAATGCGAATACATTTTACACGGTCGCCCAAGATAAAAAAAGCACCAACCAAAACAGTGGTTTCCGCTTTGATGCAGTAACCGGCAAAGGGCGAACGGACACATATTATGGTTACATAGAGGAGATATGGGAGCTTGATTATGGACCTAACTTTAAGGTTCCTTTGTTTCGGTGCAAATGGGTGAAGATGACAGGAGGCGGGGTAAAGTTGGACTAGCAGTATGGAATGACAACGGTGGATCTCAACAATCTAGGGTACCTTGATGAACCATTCGTCCTAGCCAAAGATGTGGCTCAGGTTTTCTATGTGAAGGACATGAGTAGCAAACCAAGAAAAAAAACCAAAGCGAATACATCATGTGATGAACCAAAGCGCAACATAGTTCTTTCAGGGAAAAGAACCATCGTGGGAGTGGAGGACAAGACAGACATGTCACAAGATTATAATCAGTTTGGTGAAATTCCGCCCTTCAGAGTGAACACTGACACAAGCCTCAAGTTAAATAATGAAGATTCTCCATGGTTACGCCACAATCGTAAGCAAGGGACACTAGCGAAGAAATGATGTGTAATCATGTGTAATCATGTATTGTTCTAATCATGTATTGTTCTAATCATGTATTAAACATTTTATGTAATGTATTGTTCTAATCATGTATCACAATAACACTCACGAGAGGCAGGGAAACGATTGAACTGGAATTAAAGTACATGGGCAGATTAAGTCACAATCGGCCGAACTTGTTTTCGAATGTTGGAGTGATTCAGTCATAGTCGTGCCTAGCCCTATAAACGTCGCCACTGTAGTCGTCGTAGTCGCCGACGTCGTCGTCGCTGGCATCGGGGTCGCGGTAGTCGAACCTC
Organism: Dactylis glomerata; assembly: GCA_007115705.1. Taxonomy (NCBI): domain Eukaryota; kingdom Viridiplantae; phylum Streptophyta; class Magnoliopsida; order Poales; family Poaceae; genus Dactylis; species Dactylis glomerata. The sequence goes on from QXEO01000065.1 coordinate 1,162,665, forward strand.
GGCGGGTGGATGCACTGCTCGATGAGATAAAGCATGTAGCGCATGACGCCCCTGTCGGAGGAACAAGACAAAAGTAGAAGCGGCGTCGTGCCTATAAAAGGAGCATCGATACACCATGGCAAGCACAGCTCGAAGGCAGGGAGAGTTTCATCCCCATGGACGGAGAAAAGGGTTGGGAAATCTCCCGTGGTAGAGCTTTTCGAAGATGTCATTGGTGCTTACGCCCTACGGCATCTTCGGAAGCTCTGCCTCAGAAAAATTTCCCTGCAAGCCCGTGAAAGACTCCATCTCCTCTAACAGTTATGGAGGAAAGGGTTGGGAAATCTCCCGTGGCAGAGCTTTTCGAAGATGTCGTTGGTGCTCACGCCCTACGGCATCTTCGGAAGCTCTGCCTCGGAAAAAATTCCCTGCAAGCCCGTGAAAAACTCCATCTCCTCTAACAGTTATGGAGGAAAGGGTTGGTAAATCTCCCGTGGCAGAGCTTTTCGAAGATGTCGTTGGTGCTCACGCCCTACGGCATCTTCGGAAGCTCTGCCTCGGAAAAATTTCCCTGCAAGCCCGTGAAAGACTCCATCTCCTCTAACAGTTATGGAGGAAAGGGTTGGGAAATCTCCCGTGGCGGAGCTTCTCGAAGATGTCGTTGGTGCTCACGCCCTACGGCATCTTCGGAAGCTCCGCCTCAGAAAAATTTCCCTGCAAGCCCGTGAAAGACTCCATATCCTCTAACAGTGTTGGGTAATCTCAAACTTATTTTAATCTTCTGGTTTTGAAAATAGAAAATGGTTTTGAATTAGTTACTCAATTTCAAACAATTTAGATTTGTAAATCTTTAGATATGAATTTTCAAAGTTTCTATAAGCATATTTGGAGTATTTTAATTATGTAAAATTATTGGATTATCATACAAATATGGGAACAGTGGCATTTGATAGATATTTAAATTTGTGATTTGTAGGATTTTGAATCACTCGATTTGCAGTTGTAGATTTCTCAGAAATTCAATTCGAATATTCAGTCAAGCTAAATTGCAATTTCTTAAGTTTATTCAAAAGACCATTTAGTCCCGGTTGAGGAAACGGCCCGGGACTAAAGGTCCCTGCGCGCGCAATTTTTGGGAACCGCCCAAAATGGGCCTTTAGTCTCGGGCCTTTTTACCATCCGGGACTAAAGGGTGACCTTTAGTCCCGGTTGGTAAAACGACCCGGGACTAAAGGGTCTTTAGTCCCGGATCACATTACCAACCGGGACTAAAGGTCCCGGGGTATATAAACGCTGCACCGCCCCTTGCCTTCTCCATCCCGATCCAGACGAGGAAGATGAAGGCGCGGCAGTTTCCAGAGCAAGCTCCGGCGGAAGCGAGGTCACGCCGCCCGCGCCCGGCCACCTCCGCCGCCAGTACCTCCACCGACAGCACCTCCGCCGCCCGCACCGACGCCGGCCGCCCGCACCAGCGCCGACGCCCTCCGACGCCACCACCGCCGCCGGCGCCCTCCGACGGCACACCACCGCCGGCGCGCGCCCTTCTTCGACAACGCGCCCCTGCACGCCGACGCCACCACCGCCGCCCGGCGCCCTCCGACGCCACCGCCGGCGCCCTCTGACGCCACTGCACACCGGCGCCGCCACCACCGCCGCCGGCGCGACGCCCCTGCAGGTACGCCCCCTCCGACGCCCCCTGCAGAAAAAAAGTTAGAAGAAATGTTAGAAAAAAAGTTAGATGATTAGTTAGAAAAAATGTTAGATGAATTAGTTAGAAAAAATGATAGAAAAAATGGTTAGATGAATTAGTTAGAAAAAATGGTTAGATGAATTAGTTAGAAAAATAGTTAGAAAAATATGTGTACTAAAAGGGGGCGTTGGCCGGGCGCCGACGCGGTGAGGGGGTCTTCCCCCCACCGCGTCGGCGCTCAGCCAACGCCCCCTTTTTTTTGGTTATTGATCAAATATGTGTACTAAAAGGGGGCGTTGGCTGGGCGCCGACATGGTGAGGGGGTCTTCCCCCCACCGCGTCGGCGCTCGGCCAACGCCCCCTTTTTTTTGGTTATTGATCAAATATGTGTACTAAAAGGGGGCGTTGGCCGGGCGCCGACGCGGTGAGGGGGTCTTCCCCCCACCGCGTCGGCGCTCGGCCAACGCCCCCTTTTTTTTGGTTATTGATCAAATATGTGTACTAAAAGGGGGCGTTGGCCGAGCGCCGACGCGGTGAGGGGGTCTTCCCCCCACCGCGTCGACGCTCGGCCAACGCCCCCATTTTTTTTGGTTATTGATCAAATATGTGTACTAAAAGGGGGCGTTGGCCGGGCGCCGACGCGGTGAGGGGGTCTTCCCCCCCACCGCGTCGGCGCTCGTCCAACGCCCCCTTTTTTTTGGTTATTGATCAAATATGTGTCACTAACTTGTTTTACCTGTCTTTAGAAGAGACATGGACGGTCAAAATGACCCACGCCACCCTGAAGAATTCTTATTTGGCATGATACGTGAGAATGTATATGTGCATCAAGAAGGTGCCGATCGAGAAGACCCCGGAGTAGCCGGCCGAGAAGGAGTCGGCCGAGAAGGTGCCGGAGAAGCTGAACTTGAAGAAGATGTTTCGTCGTTTCTTAACCCTTCCGGTGACGGAATGGAGATAGAAACGTTTGACGACGAAGGGCAAACAAACACCGATGCCGAACGACAATTGCAAACAAACGCCGATGGCGAGGTATATAGATTTAGCTTTTGGTGATACGAAGGGAATATGCATATATGTATTAACGACTCTTTCTTTTTTCAGCCCTCCGGATCGAGCAAATCGTATTCTAAACGAGGTCCGAGCCAAAAGTTGAGTGCGAATCAGAAGCTGACCATCGATGTAGTATCTCCAGATGGCAAACCGTTGGAGCCAAAACAGCACGCAACAAAATTTATAAATCAATGCGGAGTGATTGTTAGGGACATGATCCCGATCACGGTTCAAGAATGGCACGAGCCAAAGAAGGCACGTCTTGGAGCTACTTTTGTGAACAAAAGATCCAAGAAAGACCTTTGGAGGAAGCTCATGGAAAATTTCATTCTACCTCCGGAGTACTCCAAGAAGGATGATGATGGTAATGAAATTCCGGGTGGACGTGAAAGGAGAAGGAGAGTTAAACAGTACGCTCTCAAGAAGATGGCTGAAGCATTCCGGGGCTTCAAGAAAATGTTATACGCGAAGTATATCGCGAAAAAGAAAACTCCAGTGTTCGAAGGAGCATACGAGAAGTTGAGACAACAGTGGCCTGAATTTGTGGCATTCAAGGCATCTGAGAGAGCCAAGGAAATGTCGGAAAAAAATAAGAAAAATGCTGATAAGAAGGAACATCACCATATTTTGGGGCCAGGCGGCTACGTGAGAGCAGTGCCCAAGTGGGAATCTATGGAGAATGAATTGAGGAATAGAGGAATCACTCCTGATACAGAGGGATGGCCCGAAAGGGCCAAGCACTGGTGGTACGGACATGGAGGATCGTTAGACCCGGCAACAGGGAAGTGTGTTCATCGGAAACAGACCTTTACTCCCACAGTAAAACTTGTTAAGGCAATGGAGGATGCTCAAGCGGGATTGATCCGTGTCGACCGAGAGAACGACGAGCTGACACACGCCCTCGGGAATCCAGAACACATAGGACGAACAAGAGGCAAAGGCGCCGGTGTTCCATGGAAGGAAGGGTTTTCTCAGCACGAAGATCTGTACGGTTACAAAAGCCGTAAGAGAAAGAAGGATCGGGAAGCAGATCGGATCGGCAAGGTAGAACGTGAATTAACCGACATGAAGAGTATGATACATCAACTTAGCCAGGGAGGCGGATCTCAGCTGCAGGAAGATCCAGCATTGGATCTTAATAGTCAGCGGAGAAGCAGCGTGGCTTCCACGGAGGTCCCGGCTAATGAGCATGAAGCACCGGGGTCTCGCTACCCCGTGGATGATGTTAGGGAGATGACAAATTGTGAGCTACATCAGCCAGTGAAGAACATGACCTTCAAGGTGGCGAGCGGCGACGCTTTACCTTGTCTACCTGAAGCACTCCACCATGGGAACCCGATACCGGCTGGCTATGCTCGTGTCTCGGTGCTTGACATAGTCAGCTCGTTCGAGGACCTAGAGCTTCATTTTGCTACACCTGAAGGGGATCGGAGACTTGGAGATGTCAAGCGCCAAATCGTTTTATGGCAAAAGAAATACATCAAGTTTCCAGGCTCAACGCCAAGGCCACCGACTCCGAGGAATCCAAGTCCACCCTCCCCCGGTGAACGTCGTCCACCTACGCCGCCCCCGAGTCCACCTCGGGCGCCGCGTCAGCCGACGCCACCCCCGAGTCCACCTCCAGCGCCGTGTCAGCCGACGCCACCCCCGATTCCACCTCGGGCGACGCGTCAGCCGACGCCGCCCCCTAGTGCACCTCCCGCGCATCAGCCAACACCGTCCCCCAGTGCACCTCCCGCGCGTCAGCCAACGCCGTCCCCCAGTGCACCTCCAGCGCGTCAGGCGAAGCCGCCCCCCAATACTACTCAGACGGGGAAAAAGCGGAGCAGATCCGCTACGGTTAGTACTACTGATAAGGTAGTACATAAGACCACGAAGATACCAGAGCCATCGCTAAAGCCTCTTCCCAAGAGAGCTTATGACCGGACTCTCGAGGAAAACGAGGCGATAGTACGCGCCGAAGTGAAGGCATTTTTTGCACCGAAAGTGCCTGAGCCCAAGCCGGCATACACGGAGAAACAAAAGGACTGGGCTTATGGTATGCTTACTGCAGAGCCCCAATATAAGATGAATCAGCCATCAGACTATAAACACGAAATTGAAAGGCAAAGTGACTTGGCCAAGGCAAAAAGAAGCGGGAAACAAATTCCCCAGCTTGGAGAATAGAAGAATCAATCGGTTGCCCCGCTCATAGTCGGCCCCCTCGATATCGATACGTCCTTCAGAGCCGATTTGGAAGAGGACCGATTGTTATTGGACCGCAGAGTAGTAGCAGCTGCACAACTATTAGGTTTAACTGTAAGGGAGGCAAAAGAGAACGCGGACATCTTGAATGTGCCTCTTCTAGTTATGTTAGGCCTTGAAGAAGCGCCAGTGGGAGAGGTAGTAGAGCAATATGTACTGGGGGGGGGGGGGCTCTGATCAAGCCTGAGGAGGAACGCGGTCTATCAACACATATGCGAAATCTGCTCGGCTGGTACAAGGTGCATATACAAAAAAAGGACTTCAAAAGTTTTATCCTCTTGGACGTTAGAGAGGAGCATTACTTCAAAAGATACATGTTACATATTCCAATGGACGAATTGTTTCACATATTCAATCAGCGCGATCTCGACAAGTCTACCATCAGTTGCTATTGCCTGTAAGTAATTTATATTCAAGTATCTAGCTAAGCTCGTTCATTGCCTATATATCTTAATTAACTATATGATTTTTGTATGCTATTATGCAGATTTAAGATGTTTGAATGCAAAAAAAAGGGAATCCATGGCGTTGGGTTCATTTACCCATATATCATTAATGAAAGGATGTTAAAAGATCACCCCAGAGACGTGGAGAAGGACCTCTTCAGATTTTTTGTCAAGCAAAGTCTTAAAAGAGAACTTCTATTTCCTTACAACTTCAAGTGAGTGTTTCTATCTTCTAGACATTCTTTTTTGCTTACTCGATGTTAAGTGTAATTGATGAGTTATGCATGCGTGTCTGCAGTTACCACTGGATTCTACTAAAGATTCAATTAGACACATCAACTGTTCATATCTTGGACTCATTGGATAAGCCCGACGTCCTGATTAGCGACATGAAAGAAATGCTGCAAAAGTAATTTCAATCATTACCCGACTATATCAGCTCCTTTCATTAATTTCTTGATATCAAGTATTTAATAACTCATTTGCTCATTTTCTTTGCCCTGTAGCGTTTGGACACGTTTCAGAAGGTCGGTAATAGGTGAATTCAAAGAACAACTAACTTTTAAAAAGATAAAAGGTTTGCAGCAACCACCGGGGACCAATCTCTGTGGATTCTACGTCTGCGAGTTCATCCGGTGGTACACCAGTGAGCGGAGAGCACGTTCCACGGACTTTGATGTACGTAAATAATATTCACAGTTTTATTTTATTATAATCAATTGTGTTGAGTTTCATCCAACTTATATATATCCATATCGATCTTCTTAAAGTTGTATGTGATGCGGGAGAAGCTCGTACCAACCCAGCGCCTAAAAGCAATTCAAGAGGAGCTGGCAGGATTCATCATGAGGGAGGTCCTCTGTGAGAAAGGAGAACACTATGTGGAGGACGAATAACGCTATCTGTAATTTAGTGATCTCCGTGTAACTTAGTTTGTTTTGAAACTTGTTTGAAAAATAGTTGTACATACACTTGTTTGAAATTGTAGTATATACAGTCGCAAGACATCGTATAATATTATATATGCATGCACCAACGTGTAATGTGTATGTACTAGTCGTAGAATATAGTACGGAAACTCGTTTGAAATTAAAATGAACCATAATTAAGCATAAACCCTAAACCTATAATCTGAAACAGCAATAAAAATAAAAATAAAAACAGAACACTTTAGTCCCGGTTCTCATTACGAACCGGGACTAAAGGTCCCCGAGACGGCGCTCCTAGCCGTGCCCACGTGGACGGCCATTAGTCCCGATTCGTTTGCAACCGGGACTAAAGGCTAAGGGCCTTTAATCGCGCTTTGCTAATCCCGGTTTGGAAACCGGGACTAAAAGCCGTTACAAACCGGGATTAATGGCCCTTTTTCCACCGGTGGGCGACCCCGGGTAAAACAGAGACATCCCGTGGCATCGCTGTGTCGAGTGTTTTTGCATGTTGTACAGGTTTAGTTGGGTGTGAAATGCAAAAATAAGATCCTGTTGTCTATGCTTACCACAACTTTTATACCTCTGTATACATCAAACTGGCAGTAGCAGCTGAGGGCCGGCTAGCAAGCAGCTCATAGGATAGCGTAAACAGGCATGTACTAGGTAGTACTACAACTCTTTTCTGATCTAATAGTACTTGGTCTTGGGGAAACTTAAAACCCTAGCTAAATAGACTGGCAGGTAGGAGCTGTTGAGAATGAGTATAATATTTGATTCTAGGTAAAAATATATCGCTGTGCCAGATGGTAGTATCTATAGACCTGGAGGAATCGGGCCGTATGCTATCGTTTGGGCGGTGAAGCACGCCAATTTGCCGTGGCAACAGATCTCGTAGATATCTTCAGTGTCAGCGGAGTTGTGACCGGGCACACCATCATGGCTCATGGGACACACAGCACATAGAAACTTACCTCTTTCCTGTTAGAGAAAGAAATACTAGTAGCTAGTACATGTAGGTTCACCTGCAAGGTTAAAAAATGTTTGTGGAACTGTGGAGCGATGCCCCCAGCCCGCAGGCTCTCATTCATGGCGACGTGCGGCAGGGACGTTTCCGTACGGCTAGATCTGTCACCGATCCAGGCTTGGAGCAAGATAGTCCGACATAAGAGCTGCGGATCCAAGATCGACCCCCACACCGGGCAAAGACGCCTGCAGGTGGCCGTGCGCAGTGGAGTGCTGCTTGAGAGATCGACATGGCGACGTGCGGCTCCGGGAGACGGACAGCGTATCGTTGTGGTGACGGTGTGCCGCGCATGCATGTAGTACGCCCGTACGCGTTATCTAATTCATTCACTAGCTATGGGTTGTCTACCAACTGAGGGCCCGCTAGATCGTTAGATGAGACAAATATTAAGGTGGTCGTGGCACATTGAGTTAATTAATCATAGGCTACGGTAGGTTTATACTTTCTAACTTTTCTCGTTTTGTCGCTCTTAAGCTCACGAATTGTGCATAAAGCTCCGCATCTTTTGAGTGATTTTTTCTCTCCTTTTGTTCGGCCTTTTCTTTGGAAAAAGAGACTATGCTCAGTCTTTGCATCGATAGATGCATGCGGCTTTTTTTATTAAATTATTTATTAAGAGTCTAATAAGAAATATACATTAACAAATCCAAAACAACCGCCCAATACCTACAAACATGAAAATGAGAGAAGATTATGCCAACAGTACTATGAAAACAAGAAAACCTCCCATCAGCTAGGAACCGGGAACTTGGCATACCCCGAAACACACGCTAAGCAAAATGGGAGCGTTCATCTAGTCTAGTAGACTCTTACCGAGTACCTCATACACATGCTACAGAAGTCGTCACCGCCATCAACCGCTGGTCCATCTTTAGGACAAAGATCTGCATGGCCCCTGCCAGGCCTACCTTCTACACCACCATGGCGCCACACAGTGCCTCCACCCTACACGTGTCCACCATCACGCGACCCACACCAAAGCTCTGCTGCACCATGCCACTAGACTCGTCATCGATGATGTGCAACAAAGGACCACCGCTCTTCCTTCAGACCACTCCAGCTAGAATAAGCTCCAAAAACATTGCCCTCAAGAGGGAGAATGGAACCAATTCAGGAACCCCAGATCATGGGTTACCCCCAGAGTCTCCCGAGCCAAGAAGCTGCTACTGCAAAAAATGTTGCCTTCACCAGGAAACAACACCAAAAGCATTGCCATCATTCGCCTTGGTTTTCACAGGCAGGCGGGCAAGTGAAAGCCCGACATTGACGTGAAAACAATAAAGCCACCACCAAAAACCAAGACGGATTGGAGGTGCCCAGCCCTTATCAAGCCCTTAGGGACCCCAAATTAGGCCCAAAATAGCCTCGCCACCATAGATCGTCACTACCATCCATCAGATCACATAGCTGTTGTCGGGCAACCCTCCGCCCTCTTGCGGATCTTGAAGACCTTAGCCCTACATAACGTTGGCTGCCTGCCGCTGCTACTTTGCACAGCAGCCGCAGGAGAGCTTCGCCATCGAAGTGCTCGATATGTACCACGACCAGGTGAAAGGGCGAGGTGACCCGCTCCGCCGCACCCTTACGCGCGGACACCAGGGACTGCCACCGACGACGACCAAGCTTTGCTAGGCCATGCCCTTGGCGGTGGCTGGGAAGGTAGGAAGAGAGGGGTAGCGAGGGTAGAAAGAGCAAATAAACTAGTGTAGAAGGTTTGTCTTATGGCTAAAACTAGACCGGAGATCATGATTTCACTTGATCTCCCTCCTGCTCTCTATCAAAAACATCATAGTGGTGATAGCACAAACGAATAAGAGCATGCAAACATCCAAGAAGTCATTCATAAGCATAGACATCTGCATCACGTTCAAGCATAGAGTTGATACAACACAACTGCATCATATACTCCATCAAGGGAAAATTTCCTCGGGATAAATTTAAAAACTAAAAGAGTATTGCCTTAAGATATATAACATGATGTTGAACACAATGGCACTATCTTTGAGCAAACAAAATCATCCCTTCTGTCACTGGATGGCATAAAGCACAAGTATTCAATTATCCCTAGTGAGGTAATCAACATGAAGGTAAAAACCATAGCACCTACAATTTCTGTTACTTTCCTATGAACACTACCAGATTACTTCTCCTAATGCACATATCCCCCACACACGTCCTAGCATACTTGTTTGATCAAAACAAAGCATGCGGGAACATGATAACATATACATCTACCAATACATCAAAAACAACTATCAATTTGCATCTCATAAACCATCTCAATAACAAAAGATCCACCATATGGGTAATATAAAGATGGTCACAATCATGATAGGCAGTTGATGTGACTCTAATTAGTAAAGCACAATAAAGAGATTGATACAAGTTACTTCCACAATCCCATAGTTTAGGGATGAACTACTCCCTATTCATCACGTTGATGTAGGAGATGATATCGATGGAGGTGAAGGGGCAACCGGGAGCGGCTCTGGCAGCGTCTCCTCGCCTATCCCCGTAGACTTCATATCCGTTTCATGTATTTTGTGCTTCTCCACCGCCCCGCTGCAAAAAAGTACAAGGGTTTGTATATAGAGTTGGTTTTAGGTCAAGACAATTTCTTAGAGGCAAAGAAATCAAAAAGGGTTGCCAGGAGTGGGGCCCACATGGTAGGTCCTTTTTCCTGCCTCATGGCGCTTTATGTTGACTTTTTCTTCTCATGATCTTTGTTTTCTTGAAAAAATGATGTACCAAAAAGATTAGGTCCGTTTGACGTTCGGAAAGTCCCCAAAACTCAAACGCAAAAATAGTGTTTCCTATTCTGGAGAATTTGAACCAAAATAAAGAGTATTCTTTAGAAAATCCCTAGAATCAATGAAAAACATATTCAGTTCTTCAATAAACTATCAAGTATAAAATAATATGACCTAATAAACTATAAAGTTCATGGATGTATTTTACATGCATCAATCTCTCTTCTGAGATTCTACCTTCGGCCTTTCCCACGAGGACTTATCACATCAGTAGAACGGCCGACAAGAGCAATCGTTTGTATTGGTTTGTGTCTGCACTAGTACAAAATTGATATTTAGAGACTATGCCTTGAGGCAGTTTGTTCCTAGTTCAAAAAAACCCGACTGTACCCAAGAGCTACAGACGGACGTGCACACTTCACCAACTCTAAGAGTTTACAACTGGTGAGTAGTCACAACCGCCTCTAAAAAGCCTGGCCTTAGATTCGGTCGGTAATGACAACCGGCTCCCATTGTCCGCGCAGACGGTGCTCAATTACATCTGCCTCTAAGAGTAGACCCACAAACGTTTCCTGTTCATAACCGCCTCCAATATCCATAGTGTCAAGACGGTGTAGATTAGTAAACAACGCTGGGAAAATCTGAAAAAAGCAAAACCGCCACGCCGCTCAAGCTTATGGTTAGCAGAGTGTGCAGTTCTTCCTCTGGATTCTATCTGGATTTTCTCCGGATTTCTCCAATCACTGGTACATTCTTCCTCTTTGTGTGCTTTTGCATTTTGTTCTGTCAAGTTTTGTCCGCAGATGGATCTGAGATTTGTTCCTCTGAATTTTTCCATATTTCATCTAGGGTTTTTTCAGTCCTTCGATTTGTTCTTATTTTTCTGTCAATCATATCAATCAAAGTCTTTCTTGTATTTCAGTGATGGAGACATGTATTATCTGCAAATAGCATATCTGGTGGAAGTGTCTTCGCTCATTGAGGATAACAGATTCATTCAAAATCGTCATCACCCGGTATGGCTTTGCAAACGGCGTGGTGAGTACTAGCATTTTTATTACTAGCTTAGGTGCAAATCATTTCAATGTTTATCCTTTAAAAACTTTACTATGCATAAGACACATGAAATGTGAATATTTTCATTAAAATTAATTAGAAGATTCAATTGGTCCCAATAGTCAACGGCTAAATTTAATTAAAGTGAATTTAGTGTGTATTTTCCAACAAGAAATGGTGAAGTGATCAATATAATGTATGGCTTTAATAAAATGATGAGGTGGGATATGTTGCATGCAAATATATGCAGTGAACTCATATGCTAATTTTGTTCACTGTGAATTCATATGCTAATTCTGTTTACTGTGAATTCATATGCTCATTTTGTTCACTCTTAAGTTCTTACAAAATATATGCGGTGAATATATATGCAAATATATTGGTTAGGTTATTAATTACTTACATGAAAATTATGTATGATTCTGCAGTGAATTCATATGCTAATTGTGTTCACTGTTAAGTTGTTACAAAATATATGCAGTGAATATATATATGCAAAAATATTGGTTAGGTTATTAATTATTTACATCAAAATTATGTATGCTTTTGCAGTGAATTCATATGATGTTCACTGTTAAGTTATTACAATTTCAATCCATTTTTCTTTGATAGAGTTTGGCTATCATTACCTTTTTTGTTATCTGTTTTCAGGATGTTCCTTGTCACTTCGAGGAAAGACTCAACCTATTTGCCGATAAGTGGCTACCTTGTGTAGCCTCAGGACATAGGTATGAGTTGTTCCTGTAGAAAACATGATATGCTACATACATCATGGGACCATACTGGAAGTCATTTTGTAGGTCTCACAACATTGCTCTGGATGATGTTGTGACCTTCACACTTGATAAAAAAACCGAGAAAGAGGAAGAGGAAGATGAGGATGAGGAAGAGGAAGATGAGGATGAGGATGGATCTGAAGAAGATGATGCACAACAAGAAGCAGAACAGTATGTGTTCAATATAAGAGCATATGCCTCTAATGGTGCCAACAAAGAACACAATTATGTTGATGGTATGTGTGGTTTCCCATATGCATCATGTATGTATTGACTGCCATCTAAAATTAATCTTTTTAATGTTATTTGCATTTTACATGACTCACTTTGCCAAATGTGGACCCCAGGATTAGAGGGGTATTTTACAGGAGTGTGTACACACATATGGATCTCATTACAGCACCAGACATGTGTGCCCTCACTTTTGAGATGATGAAGGAAGTGAATCGGCAGAGATTGGAACATGATGAAGAATTTTACCATGTGTCTGATCTGAAGTATTATGTTACAAGAGTCCATCAACTTGATTTATCTAACAACTGCCTTGTGAGTTATTTTCAATTTCAACAATTTTAGTTACTTAATGTGTTTGATCTCAAGTACTTACAGGACTCCATATACCATGTCTGCGTACTAATAATTACTGTGTTGTACTGAATTCTTTATTTCAGCCCATCCTAGCAAGCAGCTTTGCACATGGTTACAAGCTCCCACGCATAGGCAAAACTCTGTTTCTCTCCTATGGCATGTGTGCACCAGTTAATGGGGAGTACATTCTCTTCCAAGGCAACCTCAACGAGATCTTCTTCAGAAGGTGCTGGGCATACTTCTGCAAAATGAACAAAAATGTAGCTGGTTTAATGCCTGCTGTGAGGGTGGAGACGAGGAAAAAATGCATTGGCTTGTTTGTGACCAAGCTTCGCTGAATATCCCTCCAAGCAGTTACAAGAATGCTTGCTTTTGCCTATAATTAGCTAGATTTGATTACTTAATTAGAAGGACCAGTCTGAATTATGTGTGTATGTATTTTTTGAAGGATTGTTGGGCACTATGAACTAAGTTGGGCACTCTCTGAACTCTAATTAATGTAATATGTATATATATGTCATTTCATTTTGTATAAAATTTAGCTATATCATGTTCCATATATCTATTGATGTATGAACCTACCTTTTCCATTTATACCACCCTATAATTTGTCATTATAGACAAGACAGGTCAAAATCCTAGTTTCTACTATTGATGTTGAATCACCATTTGGGATCAAAACCTTTCATCCTAAACGTTTGTTGAAGGAAGTCCCATTTAACTTTGTCGTATGCTTTTTCAAAATCAATTTTTAACAGGACCCTATTCATTTTCTTCCTATGCAATTCGTGAATGGTTTTATGCAAAACCACTACTCTGAGATTCTATTAGTTCCCAGTGAAAATCTTGAAAGTAACATTTAATAAACAATGGGCCGGTATTGCTTCTTTTTTGGGCAGAAGAATGATTTGGATTGCGTTTTTCCACATAGTTGGTGCACATCAGTATCAGGCACTGTGCACCACCGCTTCCCTCCCTGAAGATCCGTGCACCACTAGCTCGCGCCCATGGCTTCTCTGCGGCCATGGCGAACTGTGGATGGAGAGAGCCTGCGGCCATGGGAGCGGGACGACGTCTTCGAGGTCCTCGAACCCGCCATGGATCATGGCATGCTCTTATACCAATTTTCGCTTCTGCACACGAATTGGCGATCGAAACTTGCAAAAACAGAGAACAAAAACGATGCTTTTGCCCTGCTCAAAAACCCGCAACTTTTCTGCATTTTTCCTCTCCTTATGTTCTGCTTACAAAGGGGAAACGTAGCCATGATCTTTTCGCTCTTGCCATTTCACGAGCAGATCCCCGCATGGCTTGCTCCAATCCATTAAAGCTGAATCAGAGCTAAACTAAAAAATGACCGAGTCTACGGCTAAGTGTTTAACTGCCTAAACTGAAGAAAACTAACACCTAAACCTAAACTTTGACAGTAGCAGGGTTTATCAACACTTTTCAATGGAAAAGGTCCCTGAGAAAAGGGTATTTGGTTCTGAAGATGAATAGCCAAAAACTTCGCTTTGAACAACCCCCAACAAATTTCATGCTGAGATAGACGCAGATGGTATAGGGTGTCCTGCATTTGCTAAGTAACCTTCCAAACATGTAGTTTACCCTTTTCCGGGGAAAATATGCGCTCTACTTACGAGAGTTCTTCAGAAGCTCTGCAAGATGAACAAATCGTCAAACCAGAGACCAGCTGTTTCCAGCAACATAATCGACACCTACAAAAGCCTCGAAACAAAAGCAGCACGAGACTTCACGCACCATATGACTTGTTGACCAAAATAAAAAATTGGAAGCTAACATTAAGCAACTATTTTTTTAAGCTGAACACGACATAATTGTTAATACTCTGAGCCATTTCTAATGTAGCAGATCCAATCAAAGTAACTAAAGTGTCAGAATACTGACAGATATAAAAGCTAATGTTTCATAACTGGAAACATTTTTCTCGAAATATAGCTGAAAACACTATATTTGGTCTACATGATTTACATCTGCAAGAAGATACACCAATGTCCATCATTAACAATAAGTGCCTGTAATTCATTGCAGTCTATCTGGATATCCAGGGGTATCTACACACTTTAAGCGGCAAAAATAGGAACTCTTTTTTCAGCAGCCACCACTTGCAGGTTCAATAGAGCTTCGGAGGCCATTGCCCCTGAGCGCCGTGCAGTGCTCCTCGGCTTCCTGCTGCGAGCAGACAATAACCACTGCCATCCCATTCACGTGAGCCTCTTGCATGATATTGACAGCGTTGTCCACAGTCATCCCAGGGATAACCTTCATCAGGACTTGGACAACATACTCACGCCTGTTCTCATTGTCATTGTGCAGGACAACACGAAATGGAGGTGACATTTTCCGGGATTTCCTGCAGCCAAAAAAAAATGCTGTCATGTCTAGTGTTCTAAGCTTAGAACCAAGGTACATGCATGAGGAATTAAAATTAAGCGTAAAAGGCAGGTGAGTAGCAAAAGGAGCTGAGTATTAGTTGATTTGATCTTGTAGGTTGTATCGCAGATCCGCAGTTTTTTATTAGATATTTTACATTGATCTTCTAGATTATGTTGACTCAAGCGAGTGGCTTACTTTTTGATCATGTGGATCACTTTCTTCCACTATATCTTGTGATATACTTTAAATAGTAATATTTTTAAAACCCGGATGAATAGAACTATCACAATGTATACATAAGGAAATATAGGCGAACAATAAAACTTAGCCATCCTGAGGAAACTGTCAGTAAAAAAAATCATAAAATAAGAGAATGCTAATGTATAGAGCATCTCATGGAGATCAATCATCAATGCACCAATATATAATATACAACAATATCAACAAGAAGAAACAGGCATCAGTATATGGCATAATGTCCAACAGATCACAACAGCATGGTAGTTATTTATACTATAAGTATAGGCTTTTGGAATGACATCAAGTCCAGCAATCATATTATGTCAATCCAATACATGTTATTTGTAATTTCTAGCTATAATACTGCTGAAAATAAACCACTTTGATGAGATAATCCTCTTTATGCTATATAACGCTGCTGAAAAGGCAAGCTATAACACAACCAAACTGCTAGACCCATTGTTGTGGCTTTTGCTGCCGAGAAGATGTCGCGGCAGATACTTCGCGTCACGATTCAGCATGTTCTCTACCCTATCACCGAGAGTGTGCTTCATCAGGTCTTTGATCCTTATGGGGCCGTAGAGGCGATTGAAATTTTTCCAGCAAAGTCAAGGATTGTGGTCTTCATCATATATGGTTCACACCATGATGCACCACGAGCTTTCAGGAGTTTACAAGGTCGCAACATATATGATGGCTGTTGTCAGCTTGGTATCGAGTTGCTCCCTATATCGCCTAGCTTAGATGCAACCAAGTTAAAGGTGATGAACCAACAAGCTGTGACAAAGGTAGACGCACCACAACAAGAGGCAGAAGCAAGGGTGCATCAGGCACCAGAGGCCACGCAAACGCATGTGAGTACAGCAGCGGCAAGCGCAATGAGAGGAACAATGATCGGGCAACCACAAGCAGCAGCAAAGGCGCATAAAGAAGCAGCTGCAGAGGCACATGAAGAAGCCGCGCCAGAGGAAGGAGCAGGAGCGACACATATGCAAATCAGTGCTGCAAGGACCATGGGGGCACCCAAAAGAATCACAGCCGAGCAACCAGGCGCAACAGCACAACTAGTGGCTGCGGTATTGCAACGAGGCATAACAATAATAGAAGCGCAAAAAGAAGAAAAACTGGAAGCCACCTTGATAAGAGAACCGCCTACAGCATCAGATCCAGCAGCGGCAGCACAACCTGAAGCAACACCTGTGGTGGCATTGGGTATAATTGAGGTGGCGCTTGATGTGACGAGACATGGAGCCGTGGGGGCAGCAAGACCATAGTTGTCAGCCTGCAGCTTGAGGACAAGCTGCTTGTTCGGGAGGGGTGTAGTGTTGTGGACATTAGCACGTTGCCTCCCAATGAGATACAGGGAAGGAGTCGGCTAGGGAAGAGTCCATGAAGGGGACAACTTGAATTAGGAAATATGAGTTAGAGATAGGATTAGGAAAGTTGAATTCGGAACAGTAAGGATTAGGAAAGTATAACGCCTTGGGTGTCAAGTTAGGAGGTATTATATATGTGCCCCGGTCATGTAAGTTATTAGAAAAGGAATAAACAATCAATCCCGTATCTTCTAAGGTAAATACCAAATGTTGTGGCTGCTTGAACCTGGCTCTGATACCAAATGTTGTGGCTGCTTGAAGCTTCGAAGGTAAATAGATGGGATAGCAGGGGTTAGGAGACAGAGAGAACTCGGAGGGATTGGGAAGAGCAAATAGAAGATACGGGATTGATTGTTTATTCCTTTTCTAATAACTTACATGACCGGGGCACATATATAATACCTCCTAACTTGACACCCAAGGCGTTATACTTTCCTAATCCTTACTGTTCCGAATTCAACTTTCCTAATCCTATCTCTAACTCATATTTCCTAATTCAAGTCGTCCCCTTCATGGACTCTTCCCTAGCCGACTCCTTCCCTGTATCTCATTGGGAGGCAACGTGCTAATGTCCACAACACCCATAGACCTGCCATGGTTCATAATGCTCTAGACCACGAGACATCTAATGTGAATATGCATATTTTCTCAAAAGCATGGCAATGCGTGCATCCAGCACTAGAACTACATGCCTAAGCATAGACATCAACTACACTAGAAGAAATTTTGTACTAAAACTTCTGACAGTAGACTGGATGGGAAACATCTCATTCAAGACCTACAAGATACATTTCAGCCTTCATTGATATCACTGTATCTGCAACGGATCTTGGTAAATTAGTAAATTGCCGTGATAGCTGGTAGGCATCACTTTGACAAGAAAGTAAAATTATGAGGCCATAAAACAGTGAGGTGAAATAAAGTCCAGACCCTTGGAGCTTGGGATAAGTTTTGGTTTATTGTTTTGCCTTTGCCGAGAATAACTGGCTGTGTGCTCTTGCAGCAACAACAACGAGTATGGAGTAGTTGATAATTAACTTTCTAAGTGAAGCAGTCCAATACTATGATTTCAGATTCACTACATGTTATTTGCAGTTTCAAGCTATGATATAGCTGAAAATAAATCATTTTGGTGAGATAATCCTCCTTACACTATAATATAGTAATGACCATAGTTGTTTCAGGGAAAGGCAAAGCTATAACACCAGCAAAACTCCCACACCCATTGACCTGCCATTGTGACAGTGAACTGGCTGGGAATATTCTCATTCAAAACAAGAGCAAACTGCAGCTAACACAATTCAAGCCTTCACTGAGATCATTATATCTGCGGTGGAGTTTGCCAGTTAACGTAATTGCCAGTTGACATCACTTTGACAGCGTTCCCCTAAAATAGTGAAGTAAGATAAACTTCAGACCCTTAAAGCTCGGGATATGTAATGATTCATTGTATTGCCTTTGCCAAGAAATGAACTGTCCGTGTGCTCTTACAGTACAAAACCGAGTACGGAGTAGTTGATAATTAACCTTCTCAGTGAAGCAGTTCAATACTACTTGTATTGGCAACTTCATTATCTGTTTGGCATCACCTGATGTTTCATTTTGTAGTTTTTAGTTTCCACTGTTAGGTGGCAAAATACACTCTACTTGGGAGGGTTTAGAATCTACATCAGAGATCTGAATAATACTGTAAAATTCACAATAGTTTCGTGAAAACAAAATCACACTACCCCTCTCCTGAATTCACACTCAGAGAAGGGAGAAAGATCCATAAGTAAAAGAAATGGACTTACTTCACATCGAACTCAGACTGACGACCTGGGGAAACTTTCTCTATTGGTCGATCAAGAACACCACCACCTTTGCCTGGCGCAGCTGCTGTGATTAAAATGGGAAAGGCAACATTTGTGGACCTTCTCCTGTAAACAGAAGATGTATCTCCTGCAGAACATTGAAAAAACAAAAAATGTAAAAGCAACCCTGCAAGCGCAACCAAAGACAAAAGATGGCATAACAAACAAATCTTCATCCAAGCCTATTATTTTTCTAGAATGAATCTTTCATCTAAATTAATGTTGTCACAGCCCTTGCTCATAGTCCAAG
Organism: Dactylis glomerata; assembly: GCA_007115705.1. NCBI lineage: Eukaryota > Viridiplantae > Streptophyta > Magnoliopsida > Poales > Poaceae > Dactylis > Dactylis glomerata. The sequence goes on from QXEO01000065.1 coordinate 1,181,316, forward strand.
ATTCAGCTTCGTCCCCCCTTATCATGAGTAAAACTATAAAGAACTTTGAGGGGTTTCACTTACATGCAGCTAAAAGGGTGTGAACCACGATTGATTGTACAGGTTTGTGAAGAGGACTGTACGAGTACATCAAAGAATGCTAGAGAATCCGACAGCGATTGGATCAAAACGAAGCATCCCTCTATCTCGACAATACAACACCAGCGGTTGCTTGTCAGGAAATGAAGAAATAATTATATTCTCGCTGCAATTTTCCAAGACGGGCGACGCCTAAAATGATAACGGCGGCGATTCTTGAAAGCTAGAACTGCTTCCACCTTGGGAATACCTAACTCCATTCGAAATCAGGCAATCTAATCCATCCAACTACTATTCTGTTCTAGACTTCTAGAACACAAACTCCTACCAACCTTATCCGCCAAGTGTGAGCACAGGGTTACCAAACTGGCACCCAAGATAACCCCAAAATTAAAGAACATCCAACAAAAGAATAGGAGCGCGGGAGTACCTCCCACCGCGCGGTGGTTCGCGAAGCGGTTCGCAGAGAGCGCCATCCGGCTGGACAGCGCCGCGGCCTCCATTCTCTCCCGCCACCGCCCTCGCCGCGCCTGGGAGTCAGACAGAGGTCGGAGCCTGCTGCTCGTCTCTGACTGAGCTTGAGAGATTCCTCTCGGTTTTCTTTTTGCGGCGGTGTGGTGTTGCTCCGTGGGCTGTTGCTGCTGGCTGTGCGGCTTGGAGGCACGGAAAGTATTTGTGGCCCAGTTGGGTGCGCGTGGCCGCCGTGAGCCACCTGTGTAGCGATTTGAGATCTCGAATTCTCTGGGCCACCGGTCCCCCCAGATTTTTTCAGCTGTGTCAAGTCTGACCATTTTTACTCGAAGAAACACTCAAATCGAATATGGAAAATTGATTTCTCAAAACTAAAGAGTACTGAAGAGCCCGAGGAGCATTATCTGCTCGGCCATCGGGCAAACTTGTGAACCAGTCAAAATAGGACAAGCATGAGTTGTCACAAAAAAAAAGGAATTACAACTGTCTCCGAGCTCTAAGCTTTACATGAGCCCTTGTAAAATATATAGAATTTTCTAATATGATTTTTAATCAAATTTCATGAATAATATAAGATTTGAGGAAATTCACTGATGGTCCGTTTGGATGTCGATATTCAAGCAAGGAATTTTGGTATTTGAGCACAATTTAATTCTAAAGCTCCTAATATCGACATCCAAACGGATCCTAATATTACTATGTCCGCGGCTTGGACGACACGGTCTAATTGGCCAGGCCTGGACGATTAGACATTATTCTTGAGGATGTGAACGATAGGGTGTTGTGTCAGCCTTTTTAGCTGCCAAATCAATTGGACGATAGGCCTAATCGTTCAATCCAAGGATGATTGCATGCTAATTGTGCGATGTCTGCATGTTAAGGACGACAATTAGATCTATTGTTCAGGTCCTGGACAACAATACCCCCAGTCCACCAGAGTTCAAACCCCAGGTTTGACATCTGTGTGTCTCGTAAAAGGCGGAATATTCTTTCAGTGGGAGGCGACGTTCCCGTCGATAGCGAGGCGCCCGTGGTGACTTCGTCAATCTCAAGACCCGACCTGCCGGCTCAGTCTTTCGGAGGTGCTCATAGGGGTAGGGTGTGCGTGTGTGCGTTCATAGGGGTGAGTGTATGCGCGTGTATATGAGCGCTTGCGTTTGTACTGTGTTTCTCAAAAAAAAAAAAAAATTTCCGTGGCCAAATTTGGTTGCATAGAAAACATTACCTAGTTCAACCACTAGTCCATATCCTTCAAGATGCGCCTTGACTATCGCATATCTCTGTGTAAAGCTGGGTTGGGGATGTATTGTCTACCATGAGCATTAACCATGTTGAAATTACCCATAACCCTAAACCCGACCATCTCATCGGTCTAGGTGTTTAGCACAATCTCTTTCAAGTAATACTCATTGTTTCTGAGTGAACTTGTTAAGATTGTTTTACAGAAAATTGTACTTCCATTGTTGGTTCTGTTTGGTGGAGCTTTTTAAACAGACTCATTAGGTTCTTACTCCTAAACTATGAGAAAAATTAGCCCCCAAATGGCGCATGCACCAACGGCTCTGTAGGTCCTTCCATGGAATTGGTTCATCAACCCTGGGTTTTTAAGTGCTTTCACAACCTTCAGTATACCTGAGCGCCTATCATAAAGGATGCATGCATTTGGTCGATCCGTGAAGATTACTATTTTAAGTTGCCTGAAGAACTATAACCAACTATCAAAGTTCTCACCCTCTGTGAAGATGAAAGCGAGTAGGACAATCTGATTATTATCGTTAGTTCCAATGGCGGTCGGGATCTAACCCTTGTACTTGCCAGTTAAAAACATGCCATCTGCACATATTACTGGACGGAAATGAGTGAAAGCTTAGATCTAGACATTGTAAGAGAAGAGCAATCGGTGCAACACTTTGATAGTTTTTTTTCAAGTGGTCGCCGGAAGGGGCACAAAACCCCCACCTGAATGTTTTCATTTTTTCCATGAGAAAGGTCAAAAAGACCGGGGGAGGGGGGGAATACATGGAGTGGGAGCAGACCCAACGGAAGGAGGGGGTAAACTCAAAGAACATCGACACACACACGCACACAAAACACTAGTATCGAACCGGGAGAAGGTAGGTGAGCCAAACATCGACATCATCACACATGGCACCGCGTCATCACGGCAGGGCTTGCAGAGGCGGGAGAGATCGGGGGAGACCGTGGAACACCACCTCGTTCCTATGCTTCCACGGGTTCCAGAAACATAACCAGCGGAGGGTAGAGGCAATGCTACCAGGAGCGGAGGGGGGGAGGGGCAGACCGCAAGAGTGTCAAGAGGGAGAGCCTGAGTAGGAGGGGCACCAATGGAACGCCAAAAGCACACGCAAACCGACACCCAAAGAGGAGGTGGGGGACAGTCTCGATCAGGTCCGAGCAAAGAGGGCACCCACTCTCAGTGACAGAGAGGATCTTCTTGCGGAGGAGGTTGGCTCTAACCTGGGTGCGATTCTGCACGAGGATCCAAGCAAAGAGCTTGACACAAGAGGGGCGTAGCTGTGCCACATGAAGTCCACAAAGGCGCACCCCTCGCCGCTAAACATGCAGAGCTTTTAGAGGTTGGAGCACCGGAGGCCGCCCCCACGGTCGACACAGCGCGTGAGGGAGCGGGCGTCAGTGATGTTCGAGGCATGCACATCGGCAAGAATGGACAGCAAAGAATGACGCTGGATAGAGGTTGTAGATGAAAGCCGGGGAGCGAGGTCATGATCAAGCCCCCGATGGAGCACCTGAGCAACAGAAGCTCGGGGAGCAAAGTAGTGGGAGTGGAGCTCCGGCATGGCAGCCGCAACGGGCCCAAGGGGGAGCCACGAGTCCAGCTAGAACATGGTGCACGATCCATCGCCGACCATGACAGTGGAGATGCTCTATTAGAGGGGGAGCAAGAGCTGGAGGCTACACCAATGCAGCCCAGACAGGAGAGGGCAGTCAGACCCCAAGGAGTTACCGTCAAGGGAGGACCAAAGCCACCGCGGCCATGACTCCACCGAGGCAGTGTGGAGACAATGGAGCAGCTTGACACGGAGGCAGTGGTTTTGGACCTGGAGAGAGCGCACACCAAGGCCACCGTCCTTGCGTGGGTGGAAAACCTGCTCCCAGGCCACCAAGCATTGGGCACCGGAAACCTTGTCAGCCGCCACCCAGAAGAAGGAGCGGCGCGCTCGATCCAGCGCGTCGAGGACGCCGACAGGGAGGTCGAGGGCGGCCATGGTAAACATGGGGAGAGCGTCCAAAATAGCGTTCAGGAGGACAAGCCGGCCGCCAAAGGAGAGGAGGAGCACACGCCACCCAAAGAGATACTTATCAACTTTCGCGATGAGAGGGGAGAAGGCGGCAAGACGAAGCTTCTCAGAGGAGAGCGGCAGCCCTAGGTAGGTCTGCAGAAACCCCTCGACATGGCAGCAGAGAGTGCCCTGGATATTGACACGTCTCCAACGTATCTATATTTTTTGATGCTCCATGCTTGTTTTTACACCATTTGCCTAATGTTTCGTTACACTTAGTGGCACTTTTATGCATTTTCCGGAACTAACCTATTAATGAGTCGCCACAGTGCAAGTTCCCTGTTTTCTGCTGTTTTTGTGTTTTAGAAGTGATACACAGGAAATATTCTCGGAATTGGACGAAACAAGTTCCTGAAGTCTTATTTACCCGGAAGCTTCCAGAGATCCGAAGGAGAGAAGGAGAGGGGCCACCAGGGGCCCACACACAGGGGTGGCGTGGCCAGCCCCTGGCCCGTGCCACCATGGTGTGAGGCCACCTGGCCCCTCCTCTGACATCGCCCCTTCGCCTATAAAGACCCCCCGACGGAAAAAACCTAAGTACCCGATCACTTTTCCAGAACACATCGCGATCCGCCGCCGCCGTCGACCCGAAGATCGGGAGGGTTCAGAAGCTCTTCTCGGCACCCTGCCGGAGAGGGGAATCGCCACCGGAGGTCTTCTTCATCGCCATGCTTGCCTCCGGAGCGATGAGTGAGTAGTCTACCTTGGACTATGGGTCCATAACAGTAGCTAGATGGTTGTCTTCTCCACCATGTGCTTCATGTTTAGATCTCATGAGCTGCCCTACATGATTGAGATCACCGTTATGTAATTCTACATGTTTGGTTTGTTGGGATCCGATGAATATTGGTGTTATGATTAAGTTGCTGTACTGAATTATATCTTTTGTTATCTCTATGTTGTTTATGATCTTGCATGCTCTCCGTTGTTAGTAGCTATCTTGGTCGAGTAGTTGCTAGTGACTCCAAGAGGGGGTATTTATGCTCGATAGTGGGTTCATGCCTCTATTTAACCTGGGGGAGTGACAGAAACCTCCAAGGTTGTAGATGTGCTGTTGCTACTAGGGAGAAAACAACATTCATATGCTCAAGGGCATATGCTTTGTTTACATTACACACTTTGCTTAATGCAATTATCTGTTGTTCGCAACTTAATAGTTGTGGAGTTCTCGGATTGATTCACCACAAGTGGATTATTAGTCATAGATGCAGTTGGATGGCGGTCTATGTATTTTGTTGTAATGCCCAGAGTAAATCTCATAGTGATCTTCTTGACATATCACGTTTATCTTTATTCTATCAATTGCCCAACTGTAATTTGTTTACCCAGCATGTGTTATTTATCTTATGGAGAGACACCACTAGTGAACTGTGGACCCCGGTCCTCGCATACTCTATTGTTTTCCACTCGATACGCTCATAACCTTTGTTTCAAGCAAACCGGTGAGATTGACAACCTCATCGCAAGTTGGGAACGAAGTACTTGGTTGTGTTGTGTGCAGGTTCCGCGTTGCAGCTAGCAAGCAAAGCTTGGACGAGGTGCCATATATAAATTGTCCGAAGCTGTCGCAAGTTAGCAAGCATCACCTTCAGTCGTTTGTCTCTCCTCTCCAAGAACGATTAAACCTTGGTTTCTTAACTGAAGGAAAACTAGCTGCTATACTCATCACACCTTCCTCTTGGGGTTCCCAACGGGCTGGTCATTCACCACGCATCAAGCTAATTTTCTGGCGCCGTTGTCGGGGACTAAAGAAGAATACTTCCAAAGAAAGAAGAAGAAGCTCCCACGTCAACTACACGCCAGCAGATATCATCGAGCACATCAGGGTCCATGTGCATCAGAACCAACGTGCTCTTGTGGAAGTTGATGCACAGACCAGTCGCATGCTTGAAGCGCAGAAGAAGGAGGCGAAGCTGATGCGCCGAAGCCCCATCCACACGGAGGATGATCAGGGTATCATCAGCATACTGAAGGATGGGGCAGGGTGCACCACCAATGAGGGGGTGCTAGAGGACCTCATCGGTCTGGATCAACCGCTGCAGAACGTCTGCGACGATGAGGAACGTGTAGGGTGAGAGGGGATCATCGAGCACATCGAGGTCCACATGCTCTTGAGGAGGATGATGGAGCACAACGACGAGAAGATCATGTCCATCCAATCACACCAAAGGGTGGGGAAACCCCGCGCCACCATCACCGTGTGGAGGCTGCCCCAGTTGACATAGTCAAAGGCCTTAGCGAAATCAAGCTTCAAGACGATGCAGGGGGCTCGGGGACGGAAGCAGGTTTGAACAAGCTTGGTGGCGTAAACAAAGTTCTCGGTGATGATGCAGCCGGCAAGGAAGCCCGTCTGATCAACATCGATGATGGAGCTTATTTGCCCCTGCAACCTCGAGGTCAAGGCCTTGAAGATGGTCTTCACAGAACAATTCTGCAAGGACACCGAATGGAAGGAGCTGGGAGCGAGGATGCCATCCTTCTTGGGGAGAAGAACAATGTGAGATCGGTTGATCCGCTCTAGATCAATGGAGCAAGCGTGGAAGGCATCGAAGGCGCGGAGGAGGGCGGGACGAACCGTGTCCCATCCAGCCTGATAGAAGCTAGGCCCAAGCCCCCCTGGCCCAGGCGCGCTAGAGCGGTCCATGCCAACCACCGTGGCTTTCACCTCCTGGGCCAAAAAGGACCCAACAAGCGCCTCGCCAGCGATCTGCTGGTAGACGGTGTACAGGGTGTCGATGTCGAAGTTCCAGATCACGGCGGGAGTGCAGGCGAGGAGGGAGTTGTAGAAGGAGAAAAGTGCTGCTGCCTTCGCCTCGTGGGAGACGATGATCGCCCCATCCACATCGAGCGCCCGGATGGAGTTCTGGTGCAGCCGCTACAAAGCGCGGGCGTGGAAGAAATGAGAGTTCTCGTCCCCCTCCACCACCACCCAAAACTTCCCGCGTTGCTTCCATCAAGCTGCCCGATCGAGGACCAGGGCAACGAGCTTTGACCTGCATGTGATGCGGAGGGAAAGCTCTCCAGGGGAGAGGTCACGACATTCCTCGAAAAAATCCAAAAGATGAATAATAAACCGGCAGTTATTTTCAAGGAGGGGGTCTAACCGGTGCTTACGCTTCCAAACCTTAGCCGCCACATGAAAAGACTTGAGCTGGGCTGCCAAGTCCGCAGCCACATCCGCATGCACCCGAGGGCTAGACCAAGATGGGAGGGTAGTGGGAGGAAATAGGGGGTCATGGAGCCAAGCATTTTCGAAGCGGAAAACCGCGGGGCGAGGGGTGGAGGAGGAGGAAGTAATGAGGAGGGGGGCATGGTCGGAGGTGGGGCGGGGAAGGGAGGCAAGCGAAGAGTTGGGAGGGTGAGGGTCCAAGCTTGGTTGAAGAAAACACGATCGAGGCAAGCAAGGACGAGGGAATCACGCTTATTGGACCAAGTGTAGAGCCTATCGAGGAGGGGGAGATCAAAAAGAGCGAGGAAACATATGGAATTGTTGAAAGCCATGGCAAGAGGGAGTTCAAAGTTTGTGTTGTTCTTATCAGAAGGATATTTATGAATGAGATTAAAATCTCCCATGACGAGCCAGTGGCAAGAGAAGCGGGCACCTAGGGACTCCAAGGGAGAGAGGAAAGTGGGGGATTTGGCATGATTAGCGGGGGCATAGATGTTAGTGATCACAAACGAGAGAGATGAGACAGTGGAGGCTGATACGTCTGAAACGTATCTATAATTTTTGATGCTCCATGCTTGTTTATACACCATTTGCTTTGTGTTTTGTTACGCTTCGTGGCGTTTTTATGCATTTTCCGGAACTAACCTATTAACAAGATGCCACAGTGCCAGTTCCCTATTTTCTGCTATTTTTGTGTTTTAGAAAAGTTACACAGGAAATATTCTCAGAATTGGACGAAACAAAAGCCGAACCTCCTATTTTTACCGAAGCTTCATGAAGACCAAAGATGAGACGGAGGGGGGCTAGGGGCCAGGCTCACCATAGGGTGGCGCGGCCCATCCCCTAGCCGCGCCACCACATGGTGAGGCCAGGTGGCCCACCCCCTCACGCTGCCCTTTCGCCTATAAAATCCCCTCGATGGGAAAAACCTAAAGGACAGATCGCTTTTCCTCAAAACTTACTGCAAGCCACCGCCATCGTCGAAGCGAGGTTGGGAGGATCTAGGAGCTCTTCCCGGCACCCTACCAGAGAGGGGAATCCCTGCCGGAGGCCTTCTCCACCACCATGGTCGCCTCCGGAGTGATGTGTGAGTAGTCTACCTTGGACTACGGGTCCATAGCAGTAGCTAGATGGTTGTCTCCTCCACCATGTGCTTCATGTTTAGATCTTGTGAGCTGCCCTACATGATCAAGATCATCTTTATGTAATCATACATGTTGTGTTTGTTGGGATCTGATGAGTAATGGTACTATGTTAAGTTGATGTGCTGAATTATATATCTTTATGTTATCTATATGTTGTTTATGATCTTGCATGCTTTCTGTTGCTAGTAGATATCTTGGCCGAGTAGATGCTAGTGACTCCAAGAGGGAGTATTTATGCTCGATAGTTGGGTTCATGCCTCTAGTAATCTGGGGGAGTGATAGAAACCTCTAAGGTTGTAGATGTGCTGTTGCCACTAGGGAGAAAACAACATTCTTGTGTCCAAGGACATTTGCTTTGTTTACTTTACGCACTATGCTTAATGCAGTTATTTGTTGTTCGCAACTTAATACTCAAGGGATACTCGGACGACTCCCCGCGAGTGGATTATTAGTCATAGATGCAGTTGGATTACGGTCTATGTATTTTGTCGTAATGCCCAGAGTGAATCTCATAGTGATCCTCATGACATTTGTACGTTATCTTTATTCTATCAATTTCCCAACTGTAATTTGTTTACCCAGCATGTTGTTATTTATCTGATGGAGAGACACCACTAGTGAACTGTGGACCCCGGTCCAATTTCCTTTACATTGCTATACCGTTTTACTTTTACTCGTACTGTTACCTTTACTTGCATACTATTATCCTTTTACAACTCGATACACTCAATCCTTTGTTTACAGCAAACCGGTGAGATTGACAACCTCATCGTAAGTTAGGAGCAAAGTTCTTGGTTGTATTGTGTGCAGGTTTCACGTTGCTGCTAGGTGAAGACACGCCAATAATATTTCTAGCGCCATTGTCGGGAGTGTCACGAAGCTAGCAAGCATCACCTTCTGAAGTTTGGCTTTCTCATACTGGTTCGATAAACCTTGGTTTCACAACTGGGGGAAGACTTGCTACTGTGCTCATCATACCTTCCTCTTGGGGTTCCCAACGAGCTGTTACTTATAAGCCATCAACGAGTTTTTTGGCGCCATTGCCGGGGAGGAAGAAGACTTCTGCAAGGGGAGTCTCTCACGCACAATCTTTTACTTTGTTTTTATTTTGCTTTATTTTATTTTTGGTTGCATCTTTTTATCAAAAATACAAAAAAAATAGTTTCTTTATAGTTGCTTTTACTTGCTTGCTTTTCGTTTTGCTAGAATGGGTACTCCTAAAAACACCAAGTTGTGTGACTTTACTAGCACCAAAAACAATGATTTTATCTGCACTCCTATTGCGCCACCTGCTCCTGAGGCAATTTTTTATGAGATCAAACCTGCTTTATTGAATCTTATTATGAACGAGCAATTTTCTGGTGCCAGTTCTGATGATGCTGCAGCTTATCTCAACAATTTTGTTGAGTTATGTGAGATGCAAAAGTATAAGGATGTAGATGGTAATATTATTAAGCTTAAGTTGTTTCCTTTCTCTTTAAGAGGAAGAGCTAAGGATTGGTTGCTATCTTAGCCTAGAAATAGTATTGATTCTTGGGATAAGTGTAAGGATGCTTTTATTGGAAAATACTATCCTCCTGCTAAGATTATAGCTTTGCATAGTGATATTATGAAGTTTAGACAGTTTGATAATGAACATGTTGCTCAAGCTTGGGAAAGAATGAAATCTATGATAAAGAATTGTCCCACTCATGGACTGACTACTTGGATGATTGTCCAAACTTTTTATGCATGACTGAATTTTTCTTCAAGAAATCTATTGGATTTAGATGCTAGAGGCACTTTTATGTCCCTTACCTTGGGTGCCGCAACAAAGCTTCTTCACAACATGATGGTAAATTATTCTAAGTGGCACACCGAGAGAGCTCCACAAGGTAAGAAGGTAAATTCTGTTGAGGAAACCTCTTCCTTGAGTGATAAGATTGATGCTATTATGCTTATGCTTTCTAATGATAGAACTCATGTTGATCCTAATAATGTTCCTTTGGCCTCTTTGGTTGCTCAAGAAGAGCATGTTGATGTAAACTTCATTAGAAATAATAATTTCAACAACAGTGCTTATAGGAACAATTTTGCTAGCAACAATTATAGGTTGTATCCTTCTACCAATGGTAATGTTTATGGTAACTCTTATGGTAATTCCTCCAACAACACTAGGGGCGCGCCCTCTGAGCTTGAAGTCATGCTCAAGGACTTCATCGGTAAGCAAACTACTTTTAACAAGTCTGTTGAGGAAAAGTTGGGTAAAATTAATATTCTTACTTCGAAAGTTGATAGCCTTGCTCTTGATGTTGAAGTTCTGAAACTAAAAGTGTTGCCTAATGATGTGAAAGAAAGCAATACTTTTGCCGCTACTAATGCCATCCAAGTTAGAATTGATGAAAATGTTAGGATGTTAGCAGAATTGCATGCTAGGTGGGAAAGAGAAGATGAGATGGCTAGAAAGATGAAGGTATGTACTATTACTACCTCTAATTATGTTACTCCAAATGCTAGGAATCCTCTTACTTTGATTGGTGTAGAGAAATCTCCTACTCCTTGTGCTAATAAGCCCAAAACTGCAACAAAAAAAATCTACAAAAAGTGCTGAAATTTTTCAGAGTATGGGAGATGATAGCTCTATTTCTTTTAATGATTTTGATGTTGATGGCTGCAATATATCTGAAGTTATTTTGTTCTTGCAAAAGCTTGCTTTGAGTCCTAATGCTAGTTCTATTAATATTGCTTTTACAAATCATATTACAAATGCTCTCATGAAAATTAGGGAGGAAAAGTTGAAACAAAAAGCTTCTATTCCCAAGAAATTAGAGGATGGTTGTGAACCCATCATTGATATGCATGTTAATGGTTTTGATTGCCATGCTTTATGTGATCTAGGTGCTAGTATTTTTGTTATGCCTAGAAAGATTTATGATATGCTTGGTTTACCACCGCTTGAAAAGTGTTATTTTGATGTTCCTCTTGTTGATGTTGCTAAGAAGAAACCTTTGGGAAGGATTAATGATGTTCTTATTATGGTTAACAATAACCTTGTTCCCATAGATTTTCTTGTTATGGATGTTGAATGTAATGCTTCATGTCCTATTATTTTGGGAAGACCTTTTCTTCGAACTGTAGGTGCCATCATTGATATAAAGGAAGGCACCATTAAATATCAATTCCCACTCAAGAAAGGTATGGAACACTTCCCTAGAAGGAGGAAGAAATTAATTTTTGACTCTATTCATAGAGCAAATTATGAACTTGATGCTTCATCGCTTGATATTACTTGATTTCCACTTTCTGTGCCTAGCTCAAAGGCGTTAAAGAAAAGCACTCTTGGGAGATAACCCAATGTTTTCTTTACAGTAATTTTTCTTTTATTTGAGTCTTGGAAGTTATTACTACTGTAATGACCACTCCTTATCATTTTTATTTCATTTTTGTGCCAAGAAGAACCTCTAATTTGAGGGAGGTAAGATTTAGGGAAGTTGCTGTCCTGAAACAGATTTCTGTGCTGCACCGTAAAAATTCGTGAAAATTCTCAGTATATCTTTTTTATCTGAAATTTCTTGTGCATATGCCCCAGTTTATATCAAAAGTTTCATTAGTTTTGCACTTTTCTATTTGAGCAACAGAAGGTTCTCGAAAAAATCGACCTTTGTTAGCTGTTCTGTTTTGACAGATTTCTGCCACTATTTGTGTTTGCCTCTCGATCGCTTTCTTTTTGAGTTCTTTTGATCACGGAACTTTTGAGGAAGTTGCTACAGTAGTATATGCTTTATATGTGGTGTTTTTGAGTCGAAACTGAACCAAAAAGGGTTGATTCACTATTATGTTTATGCTAACATTGCTAATAAAATTGTGTGAAGTTTTGTATGAAGGAAGTTTTCAAGTGTAGGGATTGGAGAATGATGAGATGAGATAAAGTATGGACAAAAGCTCAAGCTTGGGGATGCCCATGTCACCCCAAGAAATATCTAAGAGGTACAAGCGTCAAAGCTTGGGGATGCCCCGAGGCACCCCTTCTTCATCGGCAAAAATCAGGTCACCTTTCAACACACTATATTTTTATTGCTTCATATTCTATGCGTTTTTCTTGGAGCGTCTTTACTTTTGCTTTCAGTTTTATTTTGTTTTGTTTGCTGAAATAAATGGTTGGACCCCAACAAATTTCTTTTGGAGGAGATATACTTTGTTTTTCATTGCCAAGAACACTCTAGTTTTCACTCTTATCGTTCAACGAGTGTTCTCTTTTTCTAGAACTGCGTTTAGCTTTCGTTTTTTGCCTTGATTTTTGTTCAGATCTTGTTTTATCTTTGCATCAAGGTGTATTTAGACCACTGGTCTATGTTGGTTTTCATCAAAAGAGTTGTCTCGAAAAGGTTTGAATGGTGTTGGAAAAGAGAAAAAGTTTCATGCAAAAAGTGGTACAAAAAGGAGCTTGTTTAGACTGCGGCTTAGACTTTTTCATGCCATGCTTGATGTTGTTTTAATAGTATGCTTATTAGTTTTTGCTGTAGCATGACTTGTCTCAAATGACTGAGATTGCTTAATGAGCCTTTGAAAAAAATCATGCGTTGTTTTTATTATATGGAAGCATTTATTTGGATTTCTCCTTGATGCTTAGTTGGGTTGACTTAACGCATGCTTACAGCATGTTTGACTCTTACAAAGTCGCCATAAGCCTCTATGATTATTTGGTTTTTGACTTGTGATGCCATTTTATGCTTCTCTTAATGATGTTTTGTTGCTATGCATGATTATGGCTGTTATTGCTCTCTTAGTTGGTCGCTCCCAGTCTTTTGCTAGCCCTCATTTTGTACTGAGTATGAGCTCTACTCGTGCATACAACTCCCAAAAACCAAGTTATTCCAATGTGTCCACCATACATACCTATTAGCAATTTGCTATTCCAAGTACATTTGACATGCTTTTATCTATCCTTCGAATTAAACTCTTTTTGGTGTTATGTGAAAATTAGTTAGTAAAGCTCTCATGAACCTGATGGTAAATAAAAGAGATGCCGAGGTGTTCATTGTCTGTTTGTCCTGTCATTTTGATGTGGGCTTGTTCCATGTCATCGGGCAAGGAGGTACCCCGTTGGCGGTTCTCGATGATACATGTATACTTACAATGACAAGAGCTTGCTTGGGACCCTAAGTCGAGTAGCATGAGGTTTGGGTATTCGTACTTCACGGGAAACGAGGTTTTCAACTTATGATTTGTCAAGCATATGCTCATAACTGTTCTCGCATTAACTTTAACCATTCGAGATGCCTATGATGGGGGCAATGAGAGCTCAAAGCTAGTAAGTACCATAATTTTTGAAGGTTTATAAAACTTGCAATCCCTGCTTCCCTCTGCGAAGGTCCTTTCTTTTACTTTTATGTTGAGTCACCACCTTCTACCTTTATGCACCGTCTAAGAGAGCATAGTTGCCATTCTGAGTTTAATGTGCATTGTCCCAAATTATATCATTGATTGATTCATGATTATGGTTTCACTTGTTCTTAAATTATTTGTATCTAGTCGCCCTCTTGAACTTGAAGGTGTCCTATGCATTTATGTTTTGCTATTCCATGAAGGACAAGTTGAAAACCACTTGCTATGTTTTTCCTTATGATTTGAACACACATTTGACTTTCATTGTTTTACTATTCATGATCTTTCGTTTGTGTTTGTTTTCATGTTATAACATGGTTGCTAAGTTTTTATTGTCAAGATTATGTCTCTTATGCCCATGTTTTAAGTTCTTTGATCCCAGCACTCAATGCTTTACATAGATGATCAAGATTGTGATGGTGCATGTCACCTCAAAAATTATTCTTTTGTTATCACTTACCTACTCGAGGACGAGCAGGAGTTAACCTTGGGGATGCTTGATATGTCTCAAATGTATCTATAATTTTTTATGCTCTATGCTTGTTTATACACCATTTTCTTTGTGTTTTGTTACACTTCGTGGCGTTTTTATGCATTTTCCAGAACTAACCTATTGACAAGATGCCACAGTACCAATTTCCTATTTTCTGCTGTTTTTGTGTTTCAGAAAAGTTACACAAGAAATATTCTCGGAATCGGACGAAACAAAAGCCAAACCTCCTATTTTTACCGAAGCTTCATGAAGACCGAAGATGAGGCGGAGGGGGGCCAGGCTCACCATAGGGTGGCGCGGCCCAGCCCCTAGCCGTGCCACCACATGGTGAGGCTAGCTGGCCCACCCCCTGACGCTGCCCTTTCGCCTATAAAATCCCCTCGATGGGAAAAACCTAAAGGACGGATCGCTTTTCCTCGAAACTTACTGCAAGCCGCCGCCATCATCGAAGCGAGATCGGGAGGATCCAGGAGCTCTTCCCGGCACCCTGCCAGAGAGGAGAATCCCTGCCAGAGAGGGGAATCCCTGCCGGAGGCCTTCTCCACCACCATGGTCGCCTCCGGAGTGATGTGTGAGTAGTCTACCTTGGACTACGGGTCCATAGAAGTAGCTAGATGGTTGTCTCCTCCACCATGTGCTTCATGTTTAGATCTTGTGAGCTGCCCTACATGATCAAGATCATCTTTATGTAATCATACATGTTGTGTTTGCTGGGATCCGATGAGTAATGGTACTATGTTAAGTTGATGTGCTGAATTATATATCTTTATGTTATCTCTATATTGTTTATGATCTTGCATGCTTTCCGTTGCTAGTAGATATCTTGGCCGAGTAAATGCTAGTGACTCCAAGAGGGAGTATTTATGCTCGATAGTTGGGTTCATGCCTCTAGTAATCTGGGAGAGTGATAGAAACCTCTAAGGTTGTAGATGTGTTGTTGCCACTAGGGAGAAAACAACATTCTTGTGTCCAAGGACATTTGCTTTGTTTACTTTATGCACTTTGCTTAATGCAGTTATCTGTTGTTCGCAACTTAATACTCAAGGGGTACTCGGACGACTCCCCGCGAGTGGATTATTAGTCATAGATGCAGTTGGATTACGGTCTATGTATTTTATCGTAATGCCCAGAGTGAATCTCATAGTGATCCTCATGACATTTGTACGTTATCTTTATTCTATCAATTGCCCAACTGTAATTTGTTTACCCAGCATGTTGTTATTTATCTTATGGAGAGACACCACTAGTAAACTGTGGACCCCGATCCAATTTCCTTTACATTGCTATACCGTTTTACTTTTACTTGTACTGTTACCTTTACTTGCATACTATTATCCTTTTACCACTCGATATGCTCAATCCTTTGTTTACAGCAAGCCGGTGAGATTGACAACCTCATCGTAAGTTGGGAGCAAAGTTCTTGGTTGTGTTGTGTGCAGGTTTCACGTTGCTGCTAGGTGAAGACACACCAACAATATTTCTAGCGCCATTGTTCGGAGTGTCACGAAGCTAGCAAGCATCACCTTCTGAAGTTTGGCTTTCTCCTACTTGTTCGATAAACCTTGGTTTCATAACTGAGGGAAGACTTGCTGCTGTGCTCATGTCATTGGAATTTAGAGACAGTAGCCATGGGTAGGCTTATCGGAGGGGCTCGACGGTGGAGACGAGGGGCCCGGCTTGGGATTATGCCTACTGAGACACCACGGTTTACCCAGGTTCAGGGCCCTCCCGGGTGGAGGTAAACCCCCACTTCCTGCCTGCTTCGTATTGCTTAGATAGTATCGATTACAATGCTCCTCGAGCTATTCGGGCTAGAGGAGTAAGAAGAAGATCGGATCTCCCCTATGCTAAGGGTCCAGGCCCCCTTATATAGGCGGGGGCCTGGTTACAGGTTGGGTAACGATTCGGCCGGCTGCCGGCTCCTCGGCGGTGGCGTCCTTAGCGTGATCCCTTCGCCCTGCTCTAACAGCTTCGCTTTATAAAGTTCCCTTCCCCTGGGACCGGCATCTGGGAGGCATATGCCCTCCCTTTTGCCTTGGATCCTATCGTGGGGAAGGGTCCTTGGTCGCTGATTGGTTGGACTTGGTCGTGGCGCTCGTCACTCCTGTCCTTGGCCTCTATCGCTCTTGTCGGGGCCAACCCACTTTCGGCGAAAAGGCCGTTGGCGGGTTCTTATCTTCGTCGTCCGGCTCCAGCCTTCCACGATGGAAACGCTAGCCGGCTGTTGGCATAGCCGGCCCTCCAGGCGAAGCCGGTCTTCTTTCCTTCAAGCCGTGGAGACTCCTGGGACGCCAGCCGTCAGATAGCTCGGCCCGTGGCATGCCCCGTAAGTCATCCCCACGACACTAGCCCCCAAAACTGGCGAAGTTTCATGGGCTAGCATGGGGCTTCGGTGGGTTCCTCTTCTCGCCGAAGTCTTGCTCGTCCTCGTCGAAGTCCCAGGATTTCTGGTCCGGCTTGGTCGCTCTAATCATCGAGGTTGAGTCTTGCGGAGCTCTCCCGGCTGTAACGACCTGGAAAAATTCCCCTATTAGATAATTGTTTGTTCTTTTTCTTTTTCGCGTCATCGTGACGTGTGCATCATTATGCATCTTTCACCTTGCATGATTTTGTTAAAACTAAATTATTTTGATTAAACTCTATTTTATGTTTTGCTCGTATGGTTTTATATAAACCCTATCCTACCCTTATTTTCTTATGTTGAATTAAAACTAAACCAAAATATTTAGACCCTTTGAAAATTATTTGGAATTAAAAGCGGGTTCTAAAAATGTTTCTCTCTAATTCTTTCAATCCTTTCTCTCTTTCTTCTTTAATCCTTTGAAGATCTGTGCCTTCCTTCCTTCTTGGACTCAGTCAAACTCTAGCCCAAACTTTTTCCTTCCTTCCTCCCGTGGGCCAACAACCACGACAGTCTTTTGCCTCGTCTTCCTGGCAAAGAGCACGCAGGAGGCATGCTCCCTGTCAACGTCCCCGGACCACCGAGCCAACCACTCCCTCCTCCTCTTATCCCCTCCCCAAGCCAGACCGGATCGAGATCCATCCTGGAAACCCTAGCTGCGTCCCTTCCTGCCGTCCTCGCGCCGCCACCAGCCCCGTCTCCTTTCATTTTATTCTTCACGAAGAGCTCCCAGAGAACCACCGAGAACCACCGCGCCATGGTCGACGACGCGTCGCCGTTGCAGTGCACCCGCCGCCAAGCCGATGCATCCAGGAGCTTCGCAACATCGTCTGCATCGTCTGCGTTCAAGGAATCGAGCCAAAATTGACTACAGAGACAGCCGCATCCTCTTCTTCATCTCCGGTCACCGGCGAAATCTGGCCGCCCCGGCCCTCCTTTGACCTCTCCAAGCACGCACGCGAACTTCTGGTGAGCCTGTGCTCTTTTTCCCCTCTCCTCTACCTTCGTTTTGTGCCCTCACGTAGCTGTACTGGTTGTCCCGAGGTCAACTCCGCCATGAACGAGCTAGAGCCGGACGCACAGGATCTACCCCAACCTCGCTTGCTTGCCTCGTCGTCTCCGTCAAGATCGTCGTCCTTCGTCTCCGCCAAGCACGCTGACGTCCGCCGCCTGGACCCTCTCCGTTCCCGTCAGCAATTTCTCCGTCCACAGTCGAACTCGCCCACCTCTGCAGGTCCCCAACGTCTGCTTCGTCCTGCTGTCGAAATTCAGTTTTGTCAGGTTGGCCAGCCACTTCACCGGAATATAGAAGCTTGCCTCCTTTTTCGTTCAGATCTTGTTCAGTGGTGTATCGGTCTGAGCCCTTCCTCCCGATCTAACCAGCCCAGCAATGTCGCGTTCAGATCTGCATCAAGTGGAACTCGAGCTCCCTTTAAACAACATACAAGCAACATCCATCTGAACCGATGCCAAATGGGCTGCAGCCCATCAGAACTTCTCGTCAATCGCACACGTGCGACAGCTTGTATCCATCGCCTCAGCGATTTGCTTCTTCCCGGATAGGATGATTCGTGGTGATGTGAGCAACGACAAGTTCTTCGGGTGTTCTTCGACCATCTTTTCAGGCGAGCCCTTTTCTCTCTACCCATTTAACACTTTTGCTCTCGCTAGCTCTATATTCTAGCCTTGTGTCGCGATGCTTTGTTTGAGTCACGTGTCCTATTCACCTGTTTATTCAAAGCAAATCCATAGAACCTTCCCTACATCCTATTAACCGTGTGCTTGTTGTTCGAGTTGGCCTTGCGAGTCATAGGCATCTTCAGGTTGTTAGAGTTGTTTTATCTTATCGGGTTGGGAAAGTTATCACATGCTCTACTTTATGGATATATGTTGTTGGAGATAATCATGGCTTACTTTAAAGTTAATACTTAAAACTGAATTAAGCAGAGGCATCGGTGAGTCATTTTGCCAGTTTTACGATGGCTCACTTGTGTCCCCTAGGACCCCGAGATCGCATGAACTCTTCTGAGACTGAGCGCTCTAACCATACATGGGTACGTTTACGGGCCTCCCCTCGATCACTGCCGGAATCTACAGACTTGTCCAGTGGCCACAAACTAGTTTGGGGTTTTCCATTTGATTCTTGTCGGGCGTGCAGCTTGCATATTATGGTTCGCTTTTACTTTGGGGGAAGCCGTGGGTGCCTTGTAACCCCTTGTTCTGCACGTCCGTATAGGTGCGGCACTTTTGCGAAGTTGGAATCATCCTGCGGGCACTGTTTCCTTCTTAGCAAGTCCTCGCAATAGCTGAGTCCGTTTCGGAGATTCGGCCGAACTCTCGACACGGGTAGCTTGGTTTAGGTGGCTTCCTGGACTTGTTTGTAGTGAAGGAGAGTGCGAGTCGTGACTATCCTGATGGCGCACCTGTTTTTATTAAGGGTGCGAGACCTGCCTAAAGGATTGATCGTGCGTTTGGGTACATTTGGGCACCCCTGCAGGGTTAAATCTTTTTGAAAAGCCGTGTCCGCGGTTATGGACGACTTGGAGCTGTACTACTCGATCATAGAACAACTTGCACCTGCTATTTCAATACTAATAAACTTGTGTAGTAAGCTAGCACAACTACAACAATAAACCTGCAATAAAACTTGGTAACCGTGTGCGTGCCTTTGATACTTGCTTCTTCGTTTGGTCACGAGGAGGTGATTCATCGGCTGGGTTATGTTTGGTGTTAGTTTCTAGTTGGTTACTTTTATACGCTCTCTTATCTTATTCTATTTAGACAAAAGTTATAGTGTGTCTCTGTAGTTTAGTGCTTTTGTTGCCGCTAAGTCCACCATATAGCCTGTAGGCGAGCACAGCTGAATTCCAGTCTCGCGAGTACGTGCCTCGGTACTCACCCTCGTTTTTCTTCTTTTCCTTTCTCTTTCTCCCTCCTTTTTTGGCAACCATTGGTCCGATCTTCACAGGTATGGGAGCGACGACGTTAGCAAGGTTACCCTTCCGGCTTGGCCTGGGCAGGGTTTGGACGCCATCGTTTATCTTCAGGCCTCTTAGGCCCATTTGTACTCTTGTCCGTACTCGGATACTATTTGCTTTATGTATATTTTGGATCTTTGTATTGTATATTTGGATATTTTGACTCGTGGAGTTTTCGTGGTTATATTATATATTCTTTTGAGGGTTCCATCGTGAACTTGTGTAACTGTTGCTACCTTGATTCCACCCGCATCACGTGCATGTTGCGACGTGCATGAGTCGTTTGGTGGTGTGTTTCCAAACCGACATCGTGCGAATTATGGCGTGATTGCTATAATTCGCAAGGTGCCGATTTTGGGGCGTCACAAGTGGTATCAGAGCCCAGGTTTTGTCGATACCCACGGGTCCAGTCTGCCTGTAGGATAACCTTGCCAACGGATGTTGTTGAGTCTAGTGTCAAAACTATCTTGCTAAAAATGCGTTGGATTGATCTGATTAGGTCTGCATTTTTCTCCTTACCTTGATGCTTCTCTCCTCTTACCTTTGCGAGTTTTGTGTCCTCTCTCTTGTCTATTTCTTCGAGTTTTAGGTTCCCACGTGGGTGGACGATCTCTTGCCTTTATCCTAATAGGTTTGTTTCGTCAGAAGGTCTTCATCGTCAACGTGAGCAAGAGCCCCTTGTTGGTGGTGTCAAGAAGAAACCTCTTGTTAGTGGTGTCGCGGAGTTCAACGTGGCGCAAGAAGATCCGATAGTTTACCCAACTCCTTCCCCGCCTTATCGTGGATCTCGGGGCGAGATCCCTTGTTAGTGGTGTCGATTGTAACGACCTGGAAAAATTCCCCTATTAGATAATTGTTTGTTCTTTTTCTTTTTCGCGTCATCGTGACGTGTGCATCATTATGCATCTTTCACCTTGCATGATTTTGTTAAAACTAAATTATTTTGATTAAACTCTATTTTATGTTTTGCTCGTATGGTTTTATATAAACCCTATCCTACCCTTATTTTCTTATGTTGAATTAAAACTAAACCAAAATATTTGCACCCTTTGAAAATTATTTGGAATTAAAAGCGGGTTCTAAAAATGTTTCTCTCTAATTCTTTCAATCCTTTCTCTCTTTCTTCTTTAATCCTTTGAAGATCTATGCCTTCCTTCCTTCTTAGACTCAGTCAAACTCTAGCCCAAACTTTTTCCTTCCTTCCTCCCGTGGGCCAACAACCACGACAGTCTTTTGCCTCGTCTTCCTGGCAAAGAGCACGCAGGAGGCATGCTCCCTGTCAACGTCCCCGGACCACCGAGCCAACCACTCCCTCCTCCTCTTATCCCCTCCCCAAGCCAGACCGGATCGAGATCCATCCTGGAAACCCTAGCTGCGTCCCTTCCTGCCGTCCTCGCGCCGCCACCAGCCCCGTCTCCTTTCATTTTATTCTTCACGAAGAGCTCCCGGGGAACCACCGAGAACCACCGCGCCATGGTCGACGACGCGTCGCCGTTGCAGTGCACCCGCCGCCAAGCCGATGCATCCAGGAGCTTCGCAACATCGTCTGCATCGTCTGCGTTCAAGGAATCGAGCCAAAATTGAGTACAGAGACGGCCGCACCCTCTTCTTCATCTCCGGTCACCGGCGAAATCTGGCCGCCTCGGCCCTCCTCCGACCTCTCCAAGCACGCATGCGAACTTCTGGTGAGCCTGTGCTCCTTTTCCCCTCTCCTCTACCTTCGTTTTGTGCCCTCACGTAGCTATACTAGTTGTCCCGAGGTCAACTCCGCCATGAACGAGCTAGAGCCGGACGCACAGGATCTACCCCAACCTCGCTTGCTTGCCGCGTCGTCTCCGTCAAGATCGTCGTCCTTCGTCTCCGCCAAGCACGCTGACGTCCGCCGCCTGGACCCTTTCCGTTCCCGTCAGCAATTTCTCCGTCCGCAGTCGAACTCGCCCACCTCTGCAGGTCCCCAACGTCTGCTTCGTCCTGCTGTCGAAATTCAGTTTCGTCAGGTTGGCCAGCCACTTCACCGGAATATAGAAGCTTGCCTCCTTTTTCGTTCAGATCTTGTTCAGTGGTGTATCGGTTCGAGCCCTTCCTCCCGATCTAACCAGCCCAGCAATGTCGCGTTCAGATCTGCATCAAGTGGAACTCGAGCTCCCTTTAAACAATATACAAGCAACAGCCATCTGAACCGATGCCAAATGGGCTGCAGCCCATCAGAACTTCTCGTCAATCGCACACGTGCGACAGCTTGTATCCATCGCCTCAGCGATTTGCTTCTTCCCGGATAGGACGATTCGTGGTGATGTGAGCAACGACAAGTTCTTCGGGTGTTCTTCGACCATCTTTTCTGGCGAGCCCTTTTCTCTCTACCCATTTAACACTTTTGCTCTCGCTAGCTCTATATTCTAGCCTTGTGTCGCGATGCTTTGTTTGAGTCACGTGTCCTATTCACCTGTTTATTCAAAGCAAATCCATAGAACCTTCCCTACATCCTATTAACCGTGTGCTTGTTGTTCGAGTTGGCCTTGCGAGTCATAGGCATCTTCAGGTTGTTAGAGTTGTTTTATCTTATCGGGTTGGGAAAGTTATCACATGCTCTACTTTATGGATATATGTTGTTGGAGATAATCATGGCTTACTTTAAAGTTAATACTTAAAACTGAATTAAGCAGAGGCATCGGTGAGTCATTTTGCCAGTTTTACGATGGCTCACTTGTGTCCCCTAGGACCCCAAGATCGCATGAACTGTTCTGAGACTGAGCGCTCTAACCATACGTGGGTACGTTTACGGGCCTCCCCTCGATCACTGCCGGAATCTACAGACTTGTCCAGTGGCCACAAACTAGTTTGGGGTTTTCCATTTGATTCTTGTCGGGCATGCAGCTTGCATATTATGGTTCGCTTTTACTTTGGGGGAAGCCGTGGGTGCCTTGTAACCCCTTGTTCTGCACGTCCGTATAGGTGCGGCACTTTTGCGAAGTTGGAATCATCCTGCAGGCACTGTTTCCTTCTTAGCAAGTCCTCGCAATAGCTGAGTCCGTTTCGGAGATTCGGCCAAACTCTCGACACGGGTAGCTTGGTTTAGGTGGCTTCCTGGACTTGTTTGTAGTGAAGGAGAGTGCGAGTCGTGACTATCCTGATGGCGCACCTGTTTTTATTAAGGGTGCGAGACCTGCCTAAAGGATTGATCGTGCGTTTGGGTACATTTGGGCACCCCTGCAGGGTTAAATCTTTTCGAAAAGCCGTGTCCGCGGTTATGGACGACTTGGAGCTGTACTACTCGATCATAGAACCACTTGCACCTGCTATTTCAATACTAATAAACTTGTGTAGTAAGCTAGCACACCTACAACAATAAACCTGCAATAAAACTTGGTAACCGTGTGCGTGCCTTTGATACTTGCTTCTTCGTTTGGTCATGAGGAGGCGATTCATCGGCTGGGTTATGTTTGGTGTTAGTTTCTAGTTGGTTACTTTTATACGCTCTCTTATCTTATTCTATTTAGACAAAAGTTATAGTGTGTCTCTGTAGTTTAGTGCTTTTGTTGCCGCTAAGTCCACCATATAGCCTGTAGGCGAGCACAGCTGAATTCCAGTCTCGCGAGTACGTGCCTCGGTACTCACCCTCGTTTTTCTTCTTTTCCTTTCTCTTTCTCCCTCCTTTTTTGGCAACCATTGGTCCGATCTTCACAGGTATGGGAGCGACGACGTTAGCAAGGTTACCCTTCCGGCTTGGCCTGGGCAGG
Organism: Dactylis glomerata; assembly: GCA_007115705.1. Classification (NCBI taxonomy): domain Eukaryota; kingdom Viridiplantae; phylum Streptophyta; class Magnoliopsida; order Poales; family Poaceae; genus Dactylis; species Dactylis glomerata. Next base: position 1,204,475 of record QXEO01000065.1, read on the forward strand.
GTTTGGACGCCATCGTTTATCTTCAGGCCTCTTAGGCCCATTTGTACTCTTGTCCGTACTCGGATACTATTTGCTTTATGTATAATTTGGATCTTTGTATTGTATATTTGGATATTTTGACTCGTGGAGTTTTCGTGGTTATATTATATATTCTTTTGAGGGTTCCATCGTGAACTTGTGTAACTGTTGCTACCTTGATTCCACCCGCATCACGTGCATGTTGCGACATGCACGAGTCGTTTGGTGGTGTGTTTCCAAACCGACATCGTGCGAATTATGGCGTGATTGCTATAATTCGCAAGGTGCCGATTTTGGGGCGTCACAAGTGGTATCAGAGCCCAGGTTTTGTCGATACCCACGGGTCCAGTCTGCCTGTAGGATAACCTTGCCAACGGATGTTGTTGAGTCTAGTGTCAAAACTATCTTGCTAAAAATGCGTTGGATTGATCTGATTAGGTCTGCATTTTTCTCCTTACCTTGATGCTTCTCTCCTCTTACCTTTGCGAGTTTTGTGTCCTCTCTCTTGTCTATTTCTTCGAGTTTTAGGTTCCCACGTGGGTGGACGATCTCTTGCCTTTATCCTAATAGGTTTGTTTCATCAGAAGGTCTTCATCGTCAACGTGAGCAAGAGCCCCTTGTTGGTGGTGTCGAGAAGAAACCTCTTGTTAGTGGTGTCGCGGAGTTCAACGTGGCGCAAGAAGATCCGATAGTTTACCCAACTCCTTCCCCGCCTTATCGTGGATCTCGGGGCGAGATCCCTTGTTAGTGGTGTCGATTGTAACGACCTGGAAAAATTCCCCTATTAGATAATTGTTTGTTCTTTTTCTTTTTCGCGTCATCGTGACGTGTGCATCATTATGCATCTTTCACCTTGCATGATTTTGTTAAAACTAAATTATTTTGATTAAACTCTATTTTATGTTTTGCTCGTATGGTTTTATATAAACCCTATCCTACCCTTATTTTCTTATGTTGAATTAAAACTAAACCAAAATATTTGCACCCTTTGAAAATTATTTGGAATTAAAAGCGGGTTCTAAAAATGTTTCTCTCTAATTCTTTCAATCCTTTCTCTCTTTCTTCTTTAATCCTTTGAAGATCTGTGCCTTCCTTCCTTCTTGGACTCAGTCAAACTCTAGCCCAAACTTTTTCCTTCCTTCCTCCCGTGGGCCAACAACCACGACAGTCTTTTGCCTCGTCTTCCTGGCAAAGAGCACGCAGGAGGCATGCTCCCTGTCAATGTCCCCGGACCACCGAGCCAACCACTCCCTCCTCCTCTTATCCCCTCCCCAAGCCAGACCGGATCGAGATCCATCCTGGAAACCCTAGCTGCGTCCCTTCCTGCCGTCCTCGCGCCGCCACCAGCCCCGTCTCCTTTCATTTTATTCTTCACGAAGAGCTCCCGGGGAACCACCGAGAACCACCGCGCCATGGTCGACGAAGCGTCGCCGTTGCAGTGCACCCGCCGCCAAGCCGATGCATCCAGGAGCTTCGCAACATCGTCTGCATCGTCTGCGTTCAAGGAATCGAGCCAAAATTGACTACAGAGACGGCCGCATCCTCTTCTTCATCTCCGGTCACCGGCGAAATCTGGCCGCCCCGGCCCTCCTCCGACCTCTCCAAGCACGCACGCGAACTTCTGGTGAGCCTGTGCTCCTTTTCCCCTCTCCTCTACCTTCGTTTTGTGCCCTCACGTAGCTATACTAGTTGTCCCGAGGTCAACTCCGCCATGAACGAGCTAGAGCCGGACGCACAGGATCTACCCCAACCTCGCTTTCTTGCCGCGTCGTCTCCGTCAAGATCGTCGTCCTTCGTCTCCGCAAAGCACGCTGACGTCCGCCGCCTGGACCCTTTCCGTTCCCGTCAGCAATTTCTCCGTCCGCAGTCGAACTCGCCCACCTCTGCAGGTCCCCAACGTCTGCTTCGTCCTGCTGTCGAAATTCAGTTTCGTCAGGTTGGCCAGCCACTTCACCGGAATATAGAAGCTTGCCTCCTTTTTCGTTCAGATCTTGTTCAGTGGTGTATCGGTCTGAGCCCTTCCTCCCGATCTAACCAGCCCAGCAATGTCGCATTCAGATCTGCATCAAGTGGAACTCGAGCTCCCTTTAAACAATATACAAGCAACAGCCATCTGAACCGATGCCAAATGGGCTGCAGCCCATCAGAACTTCTCGTCAATCGCACACGTGCGACAGCTTGTATCCATCGCCTCAGCGATTTGCTTCTTCCCGGATAGGACGATTCGTGGTGATGTGAGCAACGACAAGTTCTTCGGGTGTTCTTCGACCATCTTTTCAGGCGAGCCCTTTTCTCTCTACCCATTTAACACTTTTGCTCTCGCTAGCTCTATATTCTAGCCTTGTGTCGCGATGCTTTGTTTGAGTCACGTGTCCTATTCACCTGTTTATTCAAAGCAAATCCATAGAACCTTCCATACATCCTATTAACCGTGTGCTTGTTGTTCGAGTTGGCCTTGCGAGTCATAGGCATCTTCAGGTTGTTAGAGTTGTTTTATCTTATCGGGTTGGGAAAGTTATCACATGCTCTACTTTATGGATATATGTTGTTGGAGATAATCATGGCTTACTTTAAAGTTAATACTTAAAACTGAATTAAGCAGAGGCATCGGTGAGTCATTTTGCCAGTTTTACGATGGCTCACTTGTGTCCCCTAGGACCCCAAGATCGCATGAACTGTTCTGAGACTGAGCGCTCTAACCATACGTGGGTACGTTTACGGGCCTCCCCTCGATCACTGCCGGAATCTACAGACTTGTCCAGTGGCCACAAACTAGTTTGGGGTTTTCCATTTGATTCTTGTCGGGCATGCAGCTTGCATATTATGGTTCGCTTTTACTTTGGGGGAAGCCGTGGGTGCCTTGTAACCCCTTGTTCTGCACGTCCGTATAGGTGCGGCACTTTTGCGAAGTTGGAATCATCCTGCAGGCACTGTTTCCTTCTTAGCAAGTCCTCGCAATAGCTGAGTCCATTTCGGAGATTCGGCCAAACTCTCGACACGGGTAGCTTGGTTTAGGTGGCTTCCTGGACTTGTTTGTAGTGAAGGAGAGTGCGAGTCGTGACTATCCTGATGGCGCACCTGTTTTTATTAAGGGTGCGAGACCTGCCTAAAGGATTGATCGTGCGTTTGGGTACATTTGGGCACCCCTGCAGGGTTAAATCTTTTCGAAAAGCCGTGTCCGCGGTTATGGACGACTTGGAGCTGTACTACTCGATCATAGAACCACTTGCACCTGCTATTTCAATACTAATAAACTTGTGTAGTAAGCTAGCACAACTACAACAATAAACCTGCAATAAAACTTGGTAACCGTGTGCGTGCCTTTGATACTTGCTTCTTCGTTTGGTCACGAGGAGGTGATTCATCGGCTGGGTTATGTTTGGTGTTAGTTTCTAGTTGGTTACTTTTATACGCTCTCTTATCTTATTCTATTTAGACAAAAGTTATAGTGTGTCTCTATAGTTTAGTGCTTTTGTTGCCGCTAAGTCCACCATATAGCCTGTAGGCGAGCACAGCTGAATTCCAGTCTCGCGAGTACGTGCCTCGGTACTCACCCTCGTTTTTCTTCTTTTCCTTTCTCTTTCTCCCTCCTTTTTTGGCAACCATTGGTCCGATCTTCACAGGTATGGGAGCGACGACGTTAGCAAGGTTACCCTTCCGGCTTGGCCTGGGCAGGGTTTGGACGCCATCGTTTATCTTCAGGCCTCTTAGGCCCATTTGTACTCTTGTCCGTACTCGGATACTATTTGCTTTATGTATGATTTGGATCTTTGTATTGTATATTTGGATATTTTGACTCGTGGAGTTTTCGTGGTTATATTATATATTCTTTTGAGGGTTCCATCGTGAACTTGTGTAACTGTTGCTACCTTGATTCCACCCGCATCACGTGCATGTTGCGACGTGCACGAGTCGTTTGGTGGTGTGTTTCCAAACCGACATCGTGCGAATTGTGGCGTGATTGCTATAATTCGCAAGGTGCCGATTTTGGGGCGTCACACCGGCCGTCTTGAGACGAGCCGATTCCAAGATGTGACCCGGCTGGCAACCGCAAGCCGCTGCGCTGCGAGCCGACGTACTGCCTCCTGGGAACTTGCGCCGCTTCGAGCCTTGTTCCCACACGGCGGCCGGCGCAGCGTGCCAGTGGCCAGTCCTGTCATTTTGACTTCAGAATCACCACCGTCATAACTTCCCGAGTCATCATGCGAGGTGGGCTGGCATACGTCAGCGATGCGTCCCATCAACTCCTCCCACGATCCGCTGCGGCAACCACCGCGGCGGCACATGATGCGGAAGTTGGTTACTGAAACGTCGGGGATTACCCCTTCGCCGCTCTCCTTTAAAGGCCGAGTGTGCTCGCTGCCCAGGGCGTCCCCCACTTCTCTTCTGAGCTCGAGCCTTCCCTTCTTGAGCCCAGCCCGACCATGTCGTCCCCTAGCCGTTCCACTGCCAGCGGCGACAAGGTCTCGGAGGGGGACAGGGAGGAGGTTGAGGTGCCGGAGACGGCGCCCTCCTCACCCCGGAAGCGCGGTCGCCCGAAAGGGAGCCGCAACAAGAGCACCTTAGAGGCCCTCGTGGCAAAGGCCGCTGCCGCCGCCTCCACCTCCATCGCGCCCCAGGCGACCGGAGCTCCCAACGATGCGAGTGTCCCGGAGAAACAGAGGCCCGGCCGCCCGAAGGGGAGCGGGAAGAAGACTGCCTCCGCGGCGGTTGCTGCTCCTTCGTCGTCTCGCCGCCGTGGGCGGCCGCCGGGCAGCAAAAACAAGAAGGCCCCCGCCGTCTTCAGGGTCGCTGCCACTCCCGCAGGGCCCCGCGCGGTGGCCCCTCCTCCGCTAGGCCCCTCGCGGCCCTGGCTAGAGAAACCGGCGCTCCAGCCGCCGGACTACATCTCGGCCCAGGGATGGTCCACCTGCATCATCCCCGTGCTTGCCGGCGCCCGGGATCTCCTCCGCCTTCCGACCCAGTTCACAAGCTCGATGGAGGATCAGGAGATGGCTTACGCCAAGCTGCGGGAATGCAGCGGCGGCCAGCCCACGTACCGCGTCGAGGTCTACTACGACGGCCAGGGGGTGTGCTACTTTCGTGACGGGTGGTCGAAGTTCTTCATCGACTATGGCGTGCACAAGGGTTGGTTCATCCTTCTCACCCGCCAAGATGAGAAGGAAGATTTCACCATCTGCCTCTTCGACGGCACCCTCTCCGCCCGTGCCTTCGCCGCCCAGCCGTGAAGGGTGGATCTCGTCGACCTCCAACGCGGACTTCTCCGGGGCGAAGTCCATGCGGCGCTCGCGCTGGGCCGAGGGAGGCGAGCATCCCCGGGCTGGGAGTGCTTGGCGCTCTTAGGGTAGCGATTTAGGAAGCTTTTGTAATCCTCAAACTTTCGCTTAATGAAAACTTGTCTTTCCTTGTTTGCTGTGTGAATGTCTTTCTTCACTTTGTGCTTTGCCATCGCGCAAATGTCTTCTGCTTGACAACGTTGTGATGCGAATCCGTAGGTAGGGACTACGATAGTCATCGTCCTGCGCAGACGCCTCGGGCAAGATCCTCCAGCCTTAGCGCAGAAGGAGCGGTGCTTCTGCTGGCCGGCTCTGGGAAGGGCGGACTAGCTCCGGCTCCAGCGCAGACGGAATGATGACTGAATCTTGTACTGGCTCGGGCGAAGGCCGGAGCCGGCACGTCTCCTCTCCCGGGCCTTCGCACGTTCCTTGCTGGCTCTAGCCGCTGCTATGCGAGTGTTAGGTTTCGATTTCGTTGCTCGTTTGCTGACCGCATCGCAGCGCCAACTGATTGAATAGCCGGCGAGGTACTGGAGCCGGCCCACTTCTGAGGGCCAATTCCCTTTCCCCCTAGCCCCCGAGTTTTGGGGTAGCTGGATTGGCACCTAGCTCGAAACTAACTTTTCGTGAACGATGCCAACGCCAAGCGAGGCAGCTCTAGCTTCGAACCTCTTGGGCGTGGCTTCTCAGCCCAAACGTCGAGAGACTATGACTATCAACCATTCGACGGCTTAGCCTTTGTCCGGTTCCCTGAACTTTTTCCTTAATCTCCCCACCCTTCGGCCCTTCTACCCCCAACCGGCAGCCTGGTGTCGGTTGGTCTCCCTTGGGCCGGCAGCCGAATGCCGGCCTAGGGTGGGAGCGTGCCGCGGAGTGAGAAGTAGTACTTCAGTCTATCGGGCCCCCGACTCGTGCTAGCCAACGCTCAGTTAACAGGCACTGCCCTTAACGCCTGGTTGAGCGATTTTTCTATCATTTACGGTTCTGCTCTGCGGCTTTCCTTCGTATGTGGCCTGCCGGCTCCTATTCGTCCGGCTGCGCGGAGCCGGAAGGTGGAGGTTGGGCTCGAGACCTTCTTCATACGTAGTACTCATCCGGCTGGCAAGAGATCGTTCTTTTCGGGGCTGCCGGTTGTGGCTCGGTGCCTGGAGCCGGCTGCCGGTCAAGTGAATAACGCAGGAGGCAAAACATACACGAAGTGTTTTCCTCGGAGCCGGTCATAACTAGCCGCTCCGTTTTCCTTTATTCATTGACATGTTTTTTTGGGGTACAGGCTTTTGCCTTAGCAGAAGAAAGGTCTTAGGAGACTGACATTCCAGGGACGCTCAGTCTCCTTGTCAGAGTTATCTGCCTTATTCTTTCTGGGCTCTTGTGCATCGATGAGGTAATATGCCCCATTGCCCAGCACCCGGCTGACAATGAACGGTCCCTCCCAAGGAGGAGACAGCTTGTGCATGCCCTTGGTGCTTTGGACCAGCCGGAGTACGAGATCTCCTTCGCGAAACGCGAGCGGGCGGATCTTCCGGCAGTGGTATCGTCGCAGCTGCTGCTGGTAGAGCGCTGATCTGGCCAGAGCTTGTTCTCGTGCCTCCTCGAGGAGGTCGACGCCATCTTCACGAGCTTCTTTTGCTTGCTTCTCTATGTATTGGACGATTCTGGGCGCATCGAACTCGATATCCGTGGGCAACACCGCTTCTGCTCCATAGACCAGGAAGAAAGGCGTGTAGCCGACAGAGCGATTTGGAGTGGTGCGTAGGCTCCAGAGCACTGAGGGTAGCTCCTCGACCCAACAGCCGGCTGAGCGCTCGAGAGGCTCGACCAGTCTTGGTTTGATTCCGGCCAGGATCAGCCCATTTGCCTTCTCCACTTGCCCATTTGTCTGAGGGTGCGCCACTGATGCTAAGTCCAACCGGATGCCTTTCTGGCCACAGTAATCAGCAAAGACTCCCTTCGCAAAGTTTGTCCCGTTGTCGGTGATGATGCTGTGGGGAACTCCATATCTTGTGATGATCTCGTTGAAGAACTTGATTGTGGACGAGCCGTCAAGTTTTTTGATTGGCTTGGCCTCGATCCACTTGGTGAAGTTGTCCACAGCGACCAACAGATGCGTCAAGCCCCCGGGTGCGGTATTGAATGGCCCTACCATGTCCAGGCCCTAGACAGCGAATGGCCAGCTGAGCAGGATGGTCTTGAGGGCTGCCGCTGGAGTGTTTCTGTGCTTGGAGAAGCGCTGGCAGCCGTTGCACTGTTTCACCAACTGCTCTACATTCTGCTTGGCCGTTGGCCAGTAGAAGCCATGGCGGAAGGCTTTGGCCACCAAGGCTCTGGAAGATGCGTGATGCCCGCACTCCCCTTGGTGTATCTCTCTTAGCAGCTCTATCCCTTCTTCCGGCTCGATGCACTTCTGGAAGATGCCTGACACGCTGCGCTTGTACAGCTCACTATTGATGATGGTGTATGCCCCGGCTCGACGTTGAATTCGCCTAGCTTCCGCTTCGTCTTGCGGTAAATCCCCAGTGATGAGGTAGTTGGAGAATGGCTCCGCCCAGGAAGGTATCTCCCGTATGTGGAAGACACTGGCGACCAGAGGATCAGTAGCCCCCGGGTCCGTTGTTGTGCCGGCTTCATCTGGTTGTCCGGCTGGGGGAGCGGGCGTGGAGCCGGCAGTCCCCTTGTCCTTCGTCGAGCCGGCCGCGCTGGGCTGGCCGGCTGCCTCCTTCAGCCCCGAGACGCCAGCCCCCGGGTCTGGTGGCGGTACCTGAGCCGGGGCTGGGTCTCCAGGCACGTAGATGGATATGGACTCCGGCGAAGGTTTGATGGACGGCTTGTGGATGATCTCCAGGGACACCCCAGCTGGGATATCCTGCTTGGTGGAGCCGATCTTGGACAACCGGTCTGCTTCCTCGTTGTTTGCTCTGGGGACATGGTGGAACTCGCAGCCCTCGAAGAATCCGCTGAGCTGCTGCACGTAGAAGCGGTAGGAGGCCATGTTGGCGTCCTTGGCGTCCCAATCCCCTGAGACCTGGTGCGTCACTAGGTCAGAATCTCCGAAACAGAGGATCCTCCTGATGCCGATCTGCTTGGCCATCTTGAGCCCATGTACTAGGGCTTCGTACTCAGCGACATTGTTCGACGCACGGAAGTGCATCTGCAGCACGTACTGCAGCTTGTCTCCCTTGGGAGAGGTGAGGACGACGCCGGCTCCCAAGCCCCCGAGCAGCTTGGAGCCATCGAAGTGCATGCGCCAGTGGGTGGAGTCCGGAGCCGGCGGCAGGTACTGGTGCTCTCCCCAGTCAGCGAAGAAGTCCGCTATGATCTGCGACTTGATTGTCGTCCTGGGCTTGTACTGGATGGTATGAGCAGTGAGCTCAATCGCCCATTTGGCCACTCTTCCCGACGCATCGTTGCACCCGATGATCTCCGAGAGCGGAGTGGTGCTCACCACCGTGATTGGGTGCTCCTCAAAGTAGTGCTTTAGCTTCTTGGCTGCCATGTACACGCCGTACGCGACCTTCTGGTAGTGCGGGTAGTTTTGCTTGGAGAGAGTGAGCACCTCACTCAGGTAGTACATCGGGCGCTGAACTGGCAGCTCTTTGCCTTCCTCGGTGCGCTCCACCACAATCACGACACTGATGACTCGTGGAGTAGCCGCAATGTAGAGGAGCATCGGCTCTCGCGGAGCCGGCGCTGCCAAGATTGGCGCGGTAGACAAGGCTCGCTTGAGGTCGTTGAAGGCGTCATTGGCGCGCTGGGACCAAACAAAGTGGTATGTCTTCTTCATCAGCTGGTACAGCGGCATGGCCTTCTCCCCAAGCTGGCTGACGAACCGGCTAAGCGAGGCCAGGCAACCAGCAAACTTCTGCACATCTCTGAGCTGGGTGGGCTTCTCTAGGGCCTCGATGGCTTTTATCTTCGAGGGGTTAGCCTCGATCCCTCGCTGGGAAACGATATAACCTAGGAGCTATCCAGCCGGCACACCGAAGGTGCACTTCTCAGGATTGAGCTTCATGTGATAGCGCCGCAGGTTGGCGAAGGTCTCCTTGAGGTCATCCAGGAGCGTGCCACTCTGCTTAGTCTTCACCACCACGTCGTCCACATAGGCGTGCACGTTCCTCCCAATCTGCTCATGCAGGCATCGCTGCATGGTTCGCTGGTAAGTGGCTCCAGCAGTTCTTCAGGCCGAACGGCATGGTGACATAGCAGTAGGCTCCATATGGGGTGATGAAGGAGGTCTTGATCTGATCCGGCTAGAAGAGCGGGATCTGGTGGTAGCCTGAATAGGCATCCAGGAAGGACAGCAGGTCACAGCCGGCTGTGGAATCGATCACCTGGTCGATGCGTGGTAACACAAATGGATCCTTGGGGCAAGCCTTGTTGAGGCTGGTGTAGTCAATACACATTCGCCAAGTGTTGTTCTTCTTCAGGACCAAGACTGGGTTCGCAAGCCAATCAGGGTAGAACACCTCCATGATAAAGCCGGCTGCAAGGAGCCGGGCGATCTCCTCGCCAATAGCTTTCCTCTTCTCTTCTGCAAAGCGTCACAACGGTTGCTTGACCGGCTTGGCATCCGGCCTGACATTGAGTGAGTGCTCAGCCAGCTCCCTCGGCACACCTGGCATGTCCTTTGGAGACCATGCAAAGATGTCCCGATTCTCACGGAGGAAGCTGGTGAGCTCGCTTTCCTATTTAGCAGAAAGGTCGGTGCCGATAATGACGTACTTGGATGGATCGCTCTCGTCCAACAGGATCTTCTTGGCGTCGTTAGCCGGCTTGAACTGCTCCACCGGCGACTGGCGAACCGGCACATCTTGTTGGGTCAGCTCCACACGATGTAGAAGCTGCCGCTTTTCTTCGGCGATTACCAGTGCCTCTGCCAGCTGCGAGCTTTCCTTTGCGCAGGCCAGGGACTTCTTGAAGCTTCCCGCGACTGTGATCACACCTCTGGGTCCTGGGAGCTTCATCTTTAGATAGGCGTAATGCGGGACAGCCATGAACTTAGCCAGGGCCGGACGGCCTAGCAGCGCATGGTAGGGACTGCTGATGTCCACCACCTCGAACCAGATGGGCTCGCGGCGGCTATTCCCCTTCTTTCCGAAGAGAACCTCCAGCTGCACCTTGCCCAAAGGGGTGCAAGAATGCCTAGGCATGATGCCATGGAAGGTGAGTCGGCTAAGTTTCAGCTGAGCAAGCGGGATGCCCAACTTCTCCAGAGAGCTTCGGTAAAGAAGGTTGATACTACTACCGCCGTCGATGAGCACGCGGGAGAACCGGCACATGTGCGTATCAGAGCACACAACTGGGTCCAGAACCAGAGCGTATTCTCCAGGGCTGGGCATTAGCCGCGGATGGTCCTCGCGCCCCCAGGTGATAGCCGCCTCAGACCAATGCAGGAACTGGGGCTCTGCAGGCATTACAGCGTTCACCTCCGCCTCATGCCAAAGGTCGTTCCTTTTGTCCTTGCCGGGGGTAGTGAAGATATGATATTGCTCAACATCCGCCGGGAAGTCATCGTCCTGGTCCGGCTCGCCTCCAGCCGGGCCTTGCTGTTGGTCCTCCTGACCTCCAGCCGGTTGCGCTTGCGATGTGCCAGGGATCTGCCGAGCGCGTTGCTCCAGCTCTCTCATGAAACGACATTGACGCGTGGAGTGGGTCGCTTCCCTGCCCAGGGAGGTGTGGAATTTACACGGCTGATCAAGCGCAGCATCGAGGGTGTATTTGCCCTCTTTGCGCCCACGACCGCTGCCTGCAGCCCCCGGGCCTCCTTGGTCAGAAGCCGCTCGCTTTGAGCTAGCAGATCCCCTAGGGGACGTCTCGACGTGGTCAAGCCACAGGTGGATGTGCAGCGCCGATGGGCGAGCCTGGGACTCCGATCCTGGCGCTGACTCCGCGATCAAGCGTGGCCTGCTTGCTTCGCCGCCCTGCTGGATGCGGCGGCCTTGAGCGTTGTCGCTCGGAGCACGGCCACCCTGTCCTCGCCCTCCGTGGCCTCGGCTCGCCGATGGCGACCGCTGGATCTGGCCGGGGATGACGGTGGCGAAGCTGCGGCGCAGGTCACGGGCGAGCTCGGTCGGTGCGTCTCCATGCACGTCGTAGAACTCGCTGAGCATGGTGCTCGCGCGGCACCGGTTGGCCTTGTCCTCAGCCACCTTGCCAAGGAGGACGAGACAAGTCCGCTCCAGGGCCTCGGCGACCCGGGCGGGATCGATGACGCGGCCGAGGGGAGCGCGCAGCTCCAGCACGGAGACGTCCGAGGCGTCCTACTCTAGGAGTGGAGCATCTTGCTCCTGTGGAGGAAGGCGTTCGGGCGACGGGCGCTCGGGGCGCGGTAAGTCGCCGCCCTCGTCTTCTTCCAGGGCCATTACCTCTACCATGGCGCTAAGATTGCTGCTTTCACCGCAGCTTGAGCCCCCATCGCAGAGGGAGTCGAAGACATCGGTGACCTCCTTCGGGAAGGGCTTGGCGACGTAGAAGTGGTGGCTGCCGACGTCGAGGAAGGAGCCACGGTTGCCGAAGCCGTTCTTGAAGTGGGCCAAGTTGTCGCTGACGCAGTCGAAGGTGCCGAACCTCCAGACGAGGCCGGAGGCGACCTTCTCGCAGGAGGGTCCCGGCCGGAACTTGACTCCGCTCGCCGCCGCGCTTTGCCCCACGGTGGGCGCCAACTGTCATGGGAATTTAGAGACAGTAGCCATGGGTAGGCTTATCGGAGGGGCTCGACGGTTGAGACGAGGGGCCCGGCTCGGGATTATGCCTACTGAGACACCACGGTTTACCCAGGTTCAGGGCCCTCCCGGGTGGAGGTAAACCCCCACTTCCTGCCTGCTTTGTATTGCTTAGATAGTATCGATTACAATGCTCCTCGAGCTGTTCGGACTAGAGGAGGAAGAAGAAGATCGGATCTCCCCTATGCTAAGGGTCCAGGCCCCCTTATATAGGCGGGGGCCTGGTTACAGGTTGGGTAACGATTCGGCCGGCTGCCGGCTCCTCGGCGGCGGCGTCCTTAGCGTGATCCCTTCGCCCTGCTCTGACAGCTTTGCTTTATAAAGTTCCCTTCCCCTGGGACCGGCATCTGGGAGGCATATGCCCTCCCTTTTGCCTTGGATCCTATCGTGGGGAAGGGTCCTTGGTCGCTGATTGGTTGGACTTGGTCGTGGCGCTCGTCACTCCTGTCCTTGGCCTCTGTCGCTCTTGTCGGGGCCAACCCACTTTCGGCGAAAAGGCCGTTGGCGGGTTCTTATCTTCGTCGTCCGGCTCCAGCCTTCCACGATGGAAACGCCAGCCGGTTGTTGGCACAGCCGGCCCTCCAGGTGAAGCCGGTCTTCTTGCCTTCAAGCCGTGGAGACTCCTGGGACGCCAGCCGTCAGATAGCTCGGCCCGTGGCATGCCCCATAAGTCATCCCCACGACAGCTCATCATACCTTCCTCTTGGGGTTCCCAATGAGCCGTTACTTACAAGCCATCAGAGGCAAGGACGATGGTTTGGGAAAACTGTCACGATGGATGGACTCGAGAGATAAATTGCGGGGGTCCCACGTGGTGAGGATACCACCCGAGCTACCAATGGCATCGACGATAGCAAACGCGGAGAGAGTGGGGGGAGGAGAGAGGCCGAGACAAAACAGTCGACAGAACGAGCTTCGTTTCTTGCAAACTGACAAAGGAAGGAGAGGCGCGGGAGATCGCATCACACACAATGGGACGTTTCTTATCACAGTTCACGCCCTGGACGTTCCATGAAATGGTTTTAAAATAATGAGCAAACCTAAACATTGGACACAAATGAAACACCGGGAGGAGGAGCAAAGGGAGGACACACACACCATGGTCTAGCAGAAGACAGACGTTGAGCCTGGACATAAGACATGAACAAAGACTACGATACAGGGGGAGAGAGGCATGTCACTGCCACCACGAGCAGGCACCAGGGTCGAACTAATCATCGACTAGAGTAGGCACCGAAGGGGATGGGACGCAGATTCACGAGGCAAGGGCGGTGACGGCACGCTTCCGAAGCGGGGTGTCCCCAGAGGCCAGAACCCTATGCTTCTTTACATGCTTTTGGAGATCTGCCGAGCAGCCAACGAGAGCGTCCTCCAAGCTGCGCTGCTTGGCTGCATGCACCCCGGTGGTCTCATACATCTACGAATCCTTGAGCGAAAGACAGAGGCTGTGGCGGCGTGGCAGGTTGCCCGGAACCTGACTGCCCCCATTGTCCTCAGTAGCAACTGCGATCGGAGCGACGGCCACCGCCCTGAGCTCAGTGAGCACGACGCCATGGTGACAGGTGAAGGCGAGGGGAGGCCTAGAGCTGAGCGAGTCAGAGTAGGCGTCGCCACACTCCCCACTGCTCACGCCCCAGGAGATGGTGAGGGAGGACCCGGAGGAAGACGTAGAGCCGAGATGGGGTGCCAAGGATGGCGAGGAGGGCGTTGTGAGCTAGCTCCGCATCATCTAGCCCCCCAAGTGTCGCATCACCATGGGAGCCATCATTGGACTACGCCCCACGCAAGAGCAGAGGCAGGGGCAGGGTAGCACGGTCGAAGGCGGGGAGGAAGAGGGGCCACGGGAAGGGGCCAAAGAAGTGCACGTACTCTCCGTTTGCACCCATAGAGGCAGCAGAGGGCCAAACCTTGAGAGCATGCAGGGAGATAATCCGCGTGCCCCACGGCTTGTGCATCACGGCAATATCCTCCGGGATGCGCTGCCCCTGCTTCAGCTGGACCACCACGCGGAGCATGGAGCAGTCAGTGCTAGTCAGATAGGTGGGGTCCACCTCTAGCACTTGCCCAAGCTTGGTGAGGATGCCGGTGATGCCTAGGATGCTAAAGTCCTCAATGGGGATGCTGGAAACGATGACGTCAGCCATGAAGGGCATGGGAGAGTGGAAGCGGTCGGCCATCTCCTTGTAGACGACCTGGACAATAGCTCCCTCAAGGTGAAATGGCTGACGGCGCATGGCAAGCTCGCGATTCACGACGCAGGCGAAGCAGACATACATGTCCCCAATGGAGGAGGGCACCATGACGATCTGCAGACACGACAACACGGAGAGGATGGCAACAGTGATGGTGGTGGCAGAGGAGGCAAAGGGGGACTTGACAAACTGCCACCGCCATGCACTGTGCGACGAAGACGTCTCCCACGGGCATGAACACCTCATCGAGCTTGGGTTGGGCAAAAGAGGCCTCTGAGGAAACCTCCTCCTCATCGTCTGGGAGGGAGTCCGCGACAGCAGGGCTGGCGGGGCGAGGCGGGGGCAGGAGCATATGGATTTTGCATTCCTCTGGGGGAAGATGATTTGCCCTCCTTGAAAAGTGCTCTAAGGCGAGGCGAGTTGACAGTAGACAAACGAGCGTGAGGCCCCTCCCTGGTGGAAGACTCGGAGGTTGGGGAGCGGAGGGTGAGGCTAGTGGGAAAAGGGGTGGCGGGGCGGATGGGCGGGGTGGCGGTGGATGGGTTTGGGGAGGCAAGGGGGACAAACATGGGCTATAGGAATGGCATGTCGCACGCACGGAGTTTGTGACTAGAGCGGCCACAACCACGACACCTAACGGGGTCCCGGCAGCGAAGAACTTTGTGGTCGAGGGAAAGGCAGCGGAAACAGCTGTCCAAGCTCAGCGGTTTGAAAGGGGTGAGCATAGTCGGGAGGGGAGGGGAAGGAGGAGAACGGGAAGATTCAAAATAAGAGAGCGGCCGGGGCAGAGTTAGGGCAGAAGTGGCATTAAACGCACTCGTACCAAGGGCGATGGAGTGGCATTTAGGGCGGCGTTGGGCTCGAGAGGCGGGAACGGGGGAGAGGGAGTAGCGAGGGGGCACAGACAGAGCCACGATGCCCCTGAGGGGGAAGAGACAGGCGATAGGACAGAAGCAGCTGTAGGGGTAAATGTTCCTTCTTTTGGATCAGAAGAGGAAGCAAGCCAGGCCCACGGAAACCGAGAGAGCCAGGGAAGAGACGAGACCAAACGGGGGAAACACGTTTTCTCCTACGGGCAACAGCGCTGCCTTTGCAGGGACCGGAGGTCAGCGAGGCAGCAGAGGCAACGGCCTCTTCAATGGAGATGTGAAACCCTAGTTGGAAGCGCTCACAGTGGCGAGGACCGGCGACGGCGATGAAAGGAGCCATCGCAGGGCTAGAAATTTCAAGATGAAACACAACATCATAGAGAGAGGAGACCGAAGCGTGGACAAGAGCAACTGATACGTCTCAAACGTATCTATAATTTTTTATGCTCCATGCTTGTTTTTACACCATTTTCTGTTTTTGTGTTTCAGAAAAGTTACACAGGAAATATTCTCGGAATTGGACGAAACAAAAGCCAAACGTCCAGATATTAAACGAAGCTTCCAGAGGACCGAAGAGGAGATGGAGCCGAGCCAGAGGCTGGCCTCACCATAGGGCGGCGCGGCCAGCCCCTGGCCCGCGCCCCCTATGGGTGAGACCACCCTGGTCCACCTCTGACGCTGCCCCTTCGCCTATAAAGACCCCCCAACGGGAAAAACCTAAGTACCCTGATCAATTTTCCAGAAACACATCGCGATCCACCGCCATCATCGACCCGAGATCGGGAGGGTCTAGAAGCTCTTCCCGGCACCCTACCGGAGAGGGGAATCACCACCGGAGGTCTTCTTCATCGCCATGCTTGCCTCCAGCGCGATGAGTGAGTAGTCTACCTTGGACTATGGGTCCATAGCAGTAGGCTAGATGGTCGTCTTCTCCACCATGTGCTTCATGTTTAGATCTCGTAAGCTGCCTTACATGATCGAGATCACCATTATGTAATTCTACATGTTGAGTTTGTTGGGATCCGATGAATATTGGTGTTATGTTGAGTTGATGTGCTGAATATTATCTTATATTATCTCTATGTTGTTTATGATCTTGCATGCGTGTTGGGGGGATGACCCCCGGTAGGGTCAAGAGACTAGAAAGACACAAGGTCTATGGTTGACTTTATGCCGGGTTATCAAGGAAAGGCCTGGCCGGAATATAGGAGCATCGGCCAGGCCGGCATATATGTATATCCCGGCTGGTGTCTAGATATGCCGGTATGGCCGGAATACTAGTATAGGTGTGCCGGCATATACTTAGATATGCCGGCCTAACCATTTGGTGTGTTGTGCAGGAGCAGGGGAGGCCGGATTACCCGACCCTCGTAGGTCGTTGGTCCGGCATATAAGTCCTGGGTATGGCCAACGGCATATCCGGGATACTTAAGTCAACTAAGGTGTCACATCCCTACAATCAAGGAAGAAAACATCCAAGCATGGTAGCAGAGTAAGATGGCAGGGTGCACAGTGGAGGTTACCTACCCTCACTGTGCACAAGTACGAGCTTACCGCACAGAGGTAAGGCCACAGTCCTAGAAGTACAAGGTACAGCAAGGGGAGTCCCATCGAGAGCAATCAGGGAGAAAGTCGTGGGCGTCTGCCCTCGACAGCAAGTCCTGTTTGGAGTGTAGTTGGTGTCTCCTGGTCTTCTATGACCGTTGTAACCCTGGCCACCACTATATAAGGTGGCACAGGGAGTTCTAGCAAAGGGTTGAAGGTGGGTTGGTCACTCTGTGTTCCTACATTTAGCAGTTCATCTTCCTTCTCTAGCAGAGAGCTTGGAAGCACCATTGTTGTGTACTACATCGACCCAAATATACAATCAGTAGAGCAGGAGTAGGGGTGTTATCTCCTTACGAGAGCCCCGAACCTGGGTAGATCAGTGCCTCTTTCTGTCGTGCTTTTTAGCTCGTTCCCCTCTCCCGAATCCTCCAGCATCTAGTTCGGCCCCCATTTAAGCCATCCTATGGCATATGTTGTTTCACCACGACGACATTTGGCGCACACCGTGGGGCAGATCGATATGCTGGGCGGAGTGTTCATTCGGACGGGGTCTGTGATAGCAGCTTCGGGAGTGCGCGTGGTCTCTGGCCTCGTCCAGAGGCTAGGCTCGCTCAGTTTCGTCAGTGACAACGCCGGTTGTCTCGGTGGCCGGCCGTGGGGCAGATCAAGGCGCTGGTAGGAGTACATCCGGACGGGATCTTCTTCATCTGCTCAGGGGCTCGACATCAGCAACGCCTCCGAGCATAGCAGGTCTTCTTCAACTCCCGGGCTGACCTCAACTCGCCCGGGCCAGCATACGGCTGTCCCGGATCTACATCGGCATCTCCGGGCCGGCACTCGGCTTCCTCTGGTCAGCATATCCTGCGTCCCGGCCAGCATATCCTGTGTCCCGGCCAGCATATCCTGTGTCCCGGCCAGCATATCCTGTGTCCTGGCCAGCATATCCTGTGTCCTGGCCAGCATATCCTGCGTTCTGGCCAGCATATCCTGTGTCCTGGCCAGCATATCTTATGTCCCGGCCGGCACATTCTATGTTTGTCGTACCAGGGGACTGTTCAGCCTTCGCCTCGAGCATCTGCTGGTACATCAAGCTTCTTCAACGGTGCAAGTAAGTATTTATGCTGGTTTACTCCATATCCTGGTCAGCTTATCTGAAAATCAGTGTCTCCTTGATAGAAAAAATAGCTCGGGGGCTAGGCTAAAGCCCTGCAAGTTGCTTTTTAAGTACTGTTTCAGTATATATTAGTTTGCATGCTAGCATATCAGCTTTCCAGTTTCCTCCTGTATGTCTGTCTATATGCCAAGCTAGCTTATATGCCAGTTGCAGTATGTCTACATTTATATGCCGGCACATGAGTGCCTAATCTTTCCTATGAGTTGCCAAGTTAGCTTATATGTCAATCTCAGTCTATATGCCAAGTGCTTTATTTCAAGAGTTATATGCCGAGTGCAATGGGCTATATGCCAAACTCCATATGCTAGATTGCAAATATGCCAAATACTATGACCATCGCTATGTCTTTTAGAATGACTACAAAACAGGTTGGATATTTCATCATATATACCGGCTATGACTCTCCATATTGCCATTACAAGAAGAAATTGCTATTATACCACCAGGGCTTCAGTTTATATCTCAGTGTCTCAGGTATTTCAGTATGCCGGCATATCGTGGCAAGAGCAAAGTTTTAGTATGCCAGCATATCATGGCAAAATGTCAGTATGCCAGCATATCATGGCAAAATGTCAGTATGCCAGCATATCATGGCAAAATGTCAGTATGCCAACATATCATGGCAAGAGCAAAATCTCAGTATGTCGACATATCATGGCATCGACCAAAATCCCCAATCACCATTTATTTCGGTTTGCCAGCATATCAAGGCATCTATCAATAACTCATATCGTCGTTTATTTCGGCATGCCAGCATATCACGGCATTCTATAATCCTTTCAGTTATCGCCAATTCTGGCACAGTAATATATCGAGACATCGATCTCAAAGTTAACAAGCATCATATCTTTTATCATATCCGGTTTCATAGAGTATCCCGGTTTAGCATATTAACATGTCTTATCATTTTTGCATACTAACAAGTGCCCAGCGATGGCACAGCCCAAGAGGCATATCAGTATACCGGCATTGTCAAAGCAGACAATGTCGATGAGACATAGCCTGAGAGGCAAAGTGTCGATATAAAGCCCAAAGAGGCAAATAGCTCAAAAGGCAAAAGCAGCCTAAAAGGCATAACAGTATACCGGCATTGTCAAAGCAGACAATGTCGATGAGACATAGCCTGAGAGGCAAAGTGTCGATATAAAGCCCAAGAGGCAAAGTAGCCCGAGAGGCAAAAGTAGCCCAAGAGGCAGAGCAGCCCAAGAGGCAAATAGCTCAAGAGGTAAAGTATCGATATGGCCAAAGAAGGCAAAGCAGTATGCCGGCATTGTCGAAGCAGACGATGTCGATGAGACATAGCCCAAGAGGCAAAGTGTCGATATAGCCAAAGAAGGCACAATAGTATTTTGAGATAGCCCGCGAAGGCTAGCATATCACGTATATGAGTATATGTCAAACGGGAGATTGCCTATGATGGCATGAGATAGAATCAGGCCTATGCAGGCCAGCATATCAGTTTTTTGTGAATATGTGAGTTTGGGACTTTGGTATATTTCTTGTTGAAGCCTGTGCGCGACTCTACGAGTCCCCCACACTATCAGAAGATGACTTATGGAGTCTATATGGCGGCCAAGAAGCTCAAGCATTACTTCCAAGAGCATCCAATCCGGGTAGTGGCCGAGGCCCCTATCTCGGAGATCATAAGTAACAAAGATGCCAGTGGCAGAATTGCCAAGTGGGCAATAGAGCTTTCACCATATACACCGCAGTACGATAAGAGGGATACAATCAAGTCCCAGGTCTTGGCTGATTTCTTTATTGACTGGGCCGAGATACAGTATGAGCCACCATTGCCAGATGCCAATTATTGGAGGATGCATTTCGATGGGTCCAAGACAATCCATGGCTTGGGTGCCGGCATAGTTCTCAGTTCACCAAAGAATGACCAGCTGAGATACGTCCTGCAGATTCACTTTGCAGCATCAAATAATGTGGCGGAGTATGAGGCACTTGTGCATGGCCTGAAGGTGTCTAAGGACATAGGAATTCGCCGGATTATGTGCTTCGGGGATTCTGACTTAGTGATTCAGCAGTGTTCCGGCATATGGGACGCGCATGATGCTAACATGGCATCATACCGTTTCCTAGTGCAGCAGTTAAGTGGTTACTTTGAAGGTTGTGAGTTCCGGCACGTTCTCCGGGCTCAGAACGATGCAGCCGATGCATTATCCAAGCTGGGGTCTTCCCGAGATTCAATCCCGCCCGGCATTTCGCTGGAGCATCTGAGGAAGCCATCGATCAAACCCTCGCCCGAGTCATCCTCCATTTATGTCCCGCCAGGTCCAGACGAAGCAGTTCCAATGGAGATAGATGCCGGAGCCAGGACCGATAACCCGGGGACTGTTTCCTCAGTCCCGGGGACTGGGCCGGCATATGCTGTTAGTACAGTATTCCGGAGCAAAACTAAAGGCAAGGGTAAAATGTGCCAAGAGGTTGTGCCGGTATACCCGGGGACTGCTCCGGCATACCCGGGGACTGATTCTTCAGTCCCGGGGACTTCGCAGCCCATGGAGATCGATTATGTGTCGGTCGAAATGATGGAAATAGATCAGGCAGTGTTCACTGTCAGGGAAGTGCCCTCATGGGCACGTCCTATCATGAACTTCATGGTGAATGGTCAAGTGCCGGCGGATGAAACCGAGGCCCGCCGGGTTATAAGGAGATCCAAAGCGTATACCATCATCAACAAAGAAATATACAAGAGAAGTACCACCGGAGTATTGCAGAGATGTGTCGAATCTGCGGAGGGTCTGGAGATGCTCCAGGAAATTCACCAGGGGGAGTGTGGTCACCATGCTTCGTCCAGGGCATTGGTGGCAAAGGTATTCCGGCATGGCTTCTATTGGCCAACGGCACTGCAAGAGGCAGAAAACTTGGTCCGGAAATGTAATGGGTGTCAAAGATATGCCCACCAGATTCATCAGCCGGCATCTGCCCTGAAAACTATCCCAATAACCTGGCCCTTTGCTGTTTGGGGCCTGGATATGGTCGGGGCTTTTAAGCCGGCCAGAGGAAAATGACCCATATCCTGGTCATGGTGGACAAGTTCACCAAGTGGATTGAAGTGAAGCCCATAAGCAAGTGTGATGGTCACACAGCAGTGAAATTCTTAAAGGATATAATCTTGAGATATGGTGTTCCTCATAGCATCATCACTGACAATGGGTCAAACTTTGCCCAAGGGCCATTTGCCAGATTTTGTGAGGAAGTGGGAATCCGGCTGGACGTTGCGTCGGTTGCCCACCCTTGTGCCAATGGCCAAGTAGAGAGATCGAATGGGCTAGTATTATCCGGCATAAAACCCCGGCTGATAGAGCCCCTGGAGAAAACTCCGGGATGTTGGCTAGATGAGCTGCCAGCAGTGCTGTGGAGTTTAAGAACAACTCCGAATAGATCAACAGGCTACACACCATTTTTCCTGGTGTATGGAGCAGAAGCTGTGCTTCCAACAGATGTAATACATGATGCACCAAGAATAGTGCTATATACTGAGGAAGAGGCTAAAGAAGCCAGAGAAAATGATGTTGATCTGCTAGAGGAAGCAAGGGAAATAACTCTGTCAAGAACAGCAGTATATCAGCAGAACCTCAGACGCTATCATGCGCAGAAGGTAAATCCAAGGAGATTTCAAGAGGGAGATCTAGTACTCCGGCTAAAGCAAGGAACAGAAGGCCGGCATAAGTTAACTCCTCCATGGGAGGGGCCATTCATTGTGAGCAGAGCTCTGCACAATGATGCCTATTATCTTATAGATGCGCAGGACCCCAAGAAGAATAAGGTGGACAGGTCCGGAGAAGAAACCAAGAGGCCATGGAACATAGCTCTACTGCGCCCCTTTTACTCCTGAGCAACACAATGTATGTATTTCCATATTTCCTTGTATGCGCGTGTTGCGGCAAGACTATGATGAATACCGGCATCCCGAAGAAGCCGGGTAACTAGCTCCGAGGTATATTTGTTGTTTATTTACAGTTTTTGTTATATGCCGGCTGGCTTTATTTGAATGTTTCCTATGTCGGCCTAGTAATGTGTCGGCACCAAAGGCCACTCTTCGACTCAGCTGCTGTCCGAAACCCGGCTTCATGGCTAGCAAGAGTAGATGCCGGAGATTGTCTACACATGGAAAACGGCTAAGGAAATACAAAGCAAGCGAACCGACATTTTCGTTAAAGCTAAAGTTAAAATTTAAATTGTCGGATGATTTGAAGTCTAAGTCTCAAAGTTAAAGTACTGTATGTTCGAGGAAGCAACCTTGAGACTCATACGTCGAAAGCCAATTGAGGTAGACAAGCAGCCAAGGTTGTGAAATTGAGGAAACAGGAAAACAACTCGGTGACTTAGCCAAAAGATGATCCGGCATTAGTAACAAGCAAACCAAGATAAAACTTGTTCAGGAAGCAAACCAAAGAAATTAAACGTGTATATTACATCTGCACCCGGCATACCGGGGATCTGATAAAACTTAAAGTGTTTGTGCTGCAAAGTCAAGGAGCAGCGGCAGAAGCAGAGGCGCCGGCTGGTGGAGAAGTGGCGGTGGAAATGTCGGCTTCAGGAGTGCCGGACCCAGCAGATGGAATGGAGCCATCACCTCCGCCCGGGGCAGATGCCTGTTCCGGGACATCAGTGTCGGCCTCTTCAGCTTCCTCTTCATCCTGGCTGGAGTCGGAGCCCTCAGCAGCGGCGGATGTCCCGGCATCGTCCCTTCTTCTCCGGCTCGCGGATATCCCGAACGAAGGCGTCGGTGTCGGCATAGTCCACATAGCTGTGGGCCACTCTCCGTCGGCGCCGGATGTGTTCCGGATCCGTGGTCCAGATGGATCCTTCGCGCACAGTGCGCAAAGTCTCCAAGTCAGCCTTTTCATACCAGGACAAGAAGTAGCTGAGAGCTTCGTCAGCTCCAACCCTCGCGCCGGAATCTCGCCACTCCCGGAGGCGAACCTTGGCCAGCTGCAGATCGTTGCCGAGGTCGACGGGATCAGTGGGAGTCCTTTGTCCCGGCCAGAGGGCAGAGAATGCCTCCTGGGCGCCATAGAAGAGTTCTTCAGTGTAGAGCGACATGGCGTTCTTCCGGGACTGCAGAGCCAACAGCTGCTCCGACATGTCCCAGTTGGGCGAGTCAACCGGAACACCCCGGTTTTCTCGATCCAACTGCAAAGCCCTCTCAACGTCTGCGACGGAAGCGGGAAACATGTCTGAGGAATAGAAACAATGTTAGCAAAAGGAGAATATGCCAGAGAGAATTACACTATGTCGGGAAGGATAAAGGGAAAGGATTTGAAGCTTACTGGCAAGGTCGGCATTCAGCTGTGAAACTGTAACCTCCCATTTGGTGGCCTGCTCCTTCAGGCTATCCAGTTCAGCGTGGGCGTTGGAGGCATCAGTCTCGGAGATGACAAGCAGGGACTGGGTTTTCTTCAGTAGGCCCTCCCTCTGTTCCTTTTCGTCCAGAAGCTCGGTGATCCGGCCCTTCAGCTGCTCAACCTCGGCCTTGTGACCGGCATCCCGGTCGTCCAGTTGCTTGGCTACATCCACTGAGGACACACAGTCCTGGTGGCGTGCCTCCAGTGCAGCTTTCTCGTCTGAAAAGATTTGAAGTCAAAACAAGGATTTGAAGAAAGAAAACAGTGAAAAGATTAAAGGATTTGAAGTACAGAAGGAGTAGTTCAAGGTTAAGAGGATCCGGCATACCAGTCAGCTCCTTCACTCTCTTGGTAAGCTCGGTGACTTGGGCTTCGGCACCAGCTGCGAAATGTCGGACAAAGATTAGGTGTCGGCATATTAAGATATGCCGGCCAGAGGTCTATTGAGAAGGGGCAAGGTATGTCGGCTGAAATTACCTTTCTGGGACAGCTCCAGCTCAAGCTTGCTATGCTCGTCGGATAACTTCCGATGCTCGCATACCAAGTCATGATACAGGTCGGCCCGGGTGTTGTTCATGCGCTGCAAAAGTGCCCGGATTTAAAATATCAGCAGAGAAATTCGGCATGGAAATTAAGTTGAAAATTCTATCAAGTGATCATTCTACTCGAGACCCGGCACAGGTGCTGCGCACCTATCCCGGCCCTCGGTGACTAGGATTTGAAGCTCGAAACGAGCTTATATCTCGGTTGAGAGGATTTGAAAGATAATTGAGATGTGAAATTGCTAAAGACCCGGCACAGGTGCTGCGCACCTATCCCGGCCCTCGGTGACTAGGATTTGAAGCTCGGATCGAGCTCATATGTCGGCAGTTAATTCAAAAGAAGCTAGCTAAAAGACTATGAGAAAATCCCGGATGTCCGTATCCCGGACAGCCGACATTTTCGGGGACTGGGGATATGTGTATAGGTAGAAAGGACTTACGTTGGTGGCATCGGCCAATCGGTGAAGTCTCTGCTGGAGGCTGAGGAGCTCGCAGGCGATCGGTAGGGGCTTCGCGGCCAGGATATCTGCTGGGCTGCCAGTAGCCGCGGCTTCGGCCTTCTTCTTGCTGCTGGAGTCCGCGGTGTCCATGCTGCCGGCGTCGTTCCACTTGGTGCAATGCTCCTTGAGAGACCCGAGGCTTTGGTTACTCTTTGTCACCAGGGGGATGATGCCCTCAAGTTCTGGCGTGTCGAAGAAGTTGCGCCGGTAGCCAGGCCGGGCTGCTGCCCTGCCAAGATGCAGGGCCAGAGCAGAGCTGGTCCGAGGCGTTGCCTTAGGAGGAGCAGTGGCAGCGGATGGAGTGCCGGACTTGGTCGGCTGGATCTTCAATGTGCCGGACTTGGCCGGGGCAGAGGTCTTGGCCGGCGCCGTGGTCTTGGCCGGTGCAGGAGTCGTTTCTGCAGAAGGAGTTTTGGGCGCGGGCTGTTCCGGTGCGGCCGGTGCATCTTGGCCAGCAGAGGCAGGATCCGGAATAGTCCGGACTTCCGGCACTAAAGGGCCTTTACCCTTGATGTCTGCTCCGGCGTCTTCAGTTGTGCCGGCGTCGCTGGTGGGCGCGCCGGAGTCTGGTGCTTCTTGGTGGGCTCCTGTGTCCATGTGGACATCAGGAGCCGGAGGTTCCTGTTGAGCCCCCGAGTCCATGTGGACGTCGGGGGCAGAGGTGTCTTGTTCCGGCGGAGGAACGTCCTTCGCCGGGGAGGAGGTCTTCTCGGGCGCAGGCGAGGATGCCGGCGCCGGGGAGGTCGTGTGGCTGGCAGAGGGTATGTCGGAGGTAGCAGTGGCCGCGGGCTTGGTAACCTTCGGGTCGCCACTCAAGCCAGAAGCTTGTTCCGGCGCAAGAGGAGCTCTGAAAGAGAGAAAACACCAAGTCAGTAATACAAGCAAGAGATATGTCGGAGGAAATGCAAAGAAAAGGAACTTACCCCGAGGCAACAGGCCTCTGTTTCTTCGGTATGGGCACGCAGACCTTCTGCCTCTTCGACTTCTGAGGTGTGTCGGACTGGGGCTTCACCCCTCGCTTCCGGCCGGCACGTCCGCCGGTGGAAGGAGGTCCCTGGTTCAGAGGGGCGGCGTCGATAACCATATCGTCCGGGATAGCTAAGGACGGCATTGGAAACTCGTAAGCAATAGGTGTTTCTGGAAAGGCGTACGCAAGTGGCATCGGGTCATAGTACAGCAGGATCTCCTCGTCAGAATCAATCTCACTCCGGTCTTGAGTATAATGCCGGGATGAAGAGCCCTTACCCATGGCAGCTGCAGCACGGGTGCTCCTGGGAAGCTTATCCCAATGATCTGGATCTTCAACATCCGCAACAGTGCGGTCCGCCGCGATCTTGATCTGGGAGTTCTCCATGGTTTGGAAGCTGAATTTCTGTATAAACAGCAAAGTCAAGTATTCAGACAAGGAAATATGCCGGTGGAAGAGGTATGTCGGATCAATATGATATGTGTCGGCAAACAGACATGTGTCGGCTTAAGTATCTATGTGCCGGACATGGACTTTATGTATCGGATAAGATGGTTTACCGTTGGGGCGGGCCTATCCCGGCTGTATGGTTCTAGCCCCCAGGCAAAAGTGGCCTGAGAGGACTTGCAGACATCCTTAATCCGGCGCAGAATGTCGGCCGGAGTCAGCTCGTGTGTGGAGTGCCGGTTGGGGTCCATTGGCCCGCTCATCTGGCAGATCTTGTGCGACCGGCGCTGCAGAGGGGAGACGCGCCGGCTTATATAGCAGGCCACCAGGTCTTGAGGAGTAAGACCGGCATCCAGGAGCTCGCCCTTAACCCGGTGAAGCGCATTCACCGGCATCACCGAGTTCTTCGGGTTGTAGGTCCAGTTCGTCATAGCCAAGGGTGGCTCGTCCACAAATGGCGGCAGGTTGAGCAGATCCTCGTCGGTGGTGTTCTTGACGTAGAAGAAGCTTTTCTGCCACTTCTTGCAAGATTCCAGGAGTTCCACCTTGGGGAAGTCCGAGCCCTTTCGGGACATGATGGTGGCCACGCCGCAGAGGGTCATGGGGCGGTCCTTCTTTTCCTGGGCCGTCTCCGGCGGGTCGTCCTTGCTCCGGGGCGGCTCTTGGACGACTTGCTTCCGCAGTTGGAAGTACTTCGCCCAGCCTTGAGTAAGGGGCACTATGCCGGCATAGCCCTCGCAAAAAGCAGCGAAGGCGGAGAGGATCATCACGGCATTGGCCGGGATATGATGAGGTTGTAGGTCGTAGGTGTTGAGGAAGTCCCGGAAGAAGTCCGATGCCGGCAGGCCGAAGCCACGCTCGAAGTGGGCGATGAAGACGACGCGTTCGCCAGGTTCAGGTGCCGGCACAGTTTCTCCTGCTGGTAGCCGGCATGCTACGCCCTCCGGCACTCTCCTGGTGGAGGTGACCCAGGATATCTCGGCCGGAGTAACCTCCGACCCCTCCCAGCCGGAGCGTCCTTGAGCTCGGGCCGAGGTATCTTCCTCAGAGGACGAGGTGCCCGTCATGCTTGAAGATGCCATCTTAGTGGCCGGGACAAGGCGTGAGAGCCGGAGTCCCGTGATGTTATTCCTATCAAGGCCGGAGAAAAGAGGGAGGTTAGTCTCTCCGGCATACCACTCTCCCCAAGGTTAGCAGAAATCAAAGATCTACCGAGCCAGTTAAAACAGGAAACAAATAAGGGTAAAAATTCTAAGGAAGAACACCTGTGAGCGCTGTTAGCAATGCTAGTCGAATCCAGAGAGGAACTGCACTAGATCTGTGCGGATATGGCTACCAATGAGAAGCTATGAAGAAGCGTGAAGGAGGAAGAACAGAGGGAGGTCTCACCGGAGCTTGGCCGGCGACGATGGAGCGGCGGCGAGCGTGCAGAAGAAGATCCAATCTCCCTGCAATGCTGCAGAGAGAAGAGGCGGCGGCGGCGGCGTCGTCAATGGTGATGCCGTGCGTCGTCGGGCGTCGGCGTCGGCGGGGAGTAGGACGGCTGCGGCGGAGATGCTGTTCTTCGGACCGGGGTGGAGCGCAGGAGGCAAAGGAGCAGGCGAGGAAGACGATGGTGGGGGGGGGTAAAAAGATAAGTCTACCCCCGCCGCCCTATTTATATGTCTGCCAGGTCAGGGTCGTGGGGATCGTGGGAGTGTTCCACTCCCCCGACCGTGACGCAATGATGGCGAGGAGTAACTGCACTGTGAACCGTCGCATCGTGGGTGACCGTTCGAGGTGGCAGGGCAGTTACAAGTTTCGATGCAAAGCTGTCAGGCATGGCTTCTCGAGGAAGACTCGTCTATATGTCGGATTAATTGCCCGATGTATATGTTCCGTCCGGAATACCCTCGGGACCGGCCGGAATAAGTTTTGGAACAGGAACAGAGGCCGGGATATAATCTGATCGCCGGGGCATAATGAAGAAAGGTATGTTGAACCTGTCAAGGCTCCACAGTTATGACTGGGGAACCTCGGCAGCTTCGGGGACTAGTGTCGGGGGGATGACCCCCGGTAGGGTCAAGAGACTAGAAAGACACAAAGTCTATGGTTGACTTTTATGCCGGTTGACCAAGAAAAGGCCTGGCCGGAATATAGGAGCATCGGCCAGGCCGGCATATATGTATATCCCGGCTGGTGTCTGGATATGCCGGTATGGCCGGAATACTGGTATATGTGTGCCGGCATATACTTAGATATGCCGGCCTAACTATTTGGTGTGTTGTGCAGGAGCAGGGGAGGCCGGATTACCCGACCCTCGTAGGTCGTTGGTCCGGCATATAAGTCCTGGGTATGGCCAACGGTCATATCCGGGATACTTAAGTCAACCAAGGTGTCACATCCCTACAATCAAGGAAGAAAACATCCAAGCATGGTAGCAGAGTAAGATGGCAGGGTGCACAGTGGAGGTCACCTACCCTCACTGTGCACAAGTACGAGCTTACCGCACAGAGGTAAGGCCACAGTTCAAGAGGTACAAGGTACAGCAAGGGGAGTCCCATCGAGAGCAATCAGGGAGAAAGTCGTGGGCGTCTGCCCTCGACAGCAAGTCCTGTTTGGAGTGTAGTTGGTGTCTCCTGGTCTTCTATGACCATTGTAACCCTGGCCACCACTATATAAGGTGGCACAGGGAGTTCTAGCAGAAGGTTGAAGGTTGAAGGTTGGTTGGTCACTCTGTGTTCCTACACTTAGCAGTTCATCTTCCTTCTCTAGCAGAGAGCTTGGAAGCACCATTGTTGTGTACTACATCGACCCAAATATATCACCAGTAGAGCAGGAGTAGGGGTGTTATCTCCTTACGAGAGCCCCGAACCTGGGTAGATCAGTGCCTCTTTCTGTCGTGCTTTTTAGCTCGTTCCCCTCTCCCGAATCCTCCAGCATCTAGTTCGGCCCCCATTTAAGCCATCCTATGGCATATGTTGTTTCACCACGACGACACATGATAATGAAACAATGAAAGTCAAACGTGTGTTCAAATCATAAGGAAAAACATACAAAAGGTTTTCAGCTTGTCCTTCAAAGAGAACAAAACATAAATGCATAGGACACCTCAAAGTTTAAGAGGGCGACTAGATACAAATAATTTAAGAACAAGTGAAACCAATCATCATGAGTCAATCAATGAACTTTGGGACAATGCATATCACACTAAGAATGACAACTATGCTCTCTTAATGGTGCATAAAGAAAGAAGGTGGTGACTCAACATAAAAGTAAAAGAAAGGCCCTTCGCAGAGGGAAGCAGTGATTGCAAGTTTTATAACCTTCAAAAATTATGGTACTTACCGGCTTTGAGCTCTCATTGCCCCCATCATAAGCATCTTGAATGGTTAAAGTTAATGCGAGAACAATTATGATGCATATGCTTGACAAATCATAAGTTGAAAACCTCGTGCCCCGTGAATACGAGTACCCAAACCTCATGCTACTTTACTTAGAGTCCCAAGCAAGGCTCTTGTCATTGTAAGTATATGCATATCATTGAAAACCGCCAATGGGGTACCTCCGTGCCTGATGACATGGAACAATCCCACACCAAAATGACAGGACAAGCAGACAATGAACACCTCGACATCTCTTTTATTTGCTATATTGTTTAGCTTTTTATTGTGAGATGCGTCGTCGAATGTTCACCATGGGTATGCTGCAAATTTCCACCATGAATTATGCATGGCTTAGATTGGCGGCCCGGCGTTTCCCTAACACATATACAAACTCCATGATCCCTACAAGATTCCCAATTCATTTCACACCGTGGGCATCCATAAACAAAAGATCACGATATCAACTAAAAAAGAAGTGCAATGTTGAAAGCTTGCCCCATGACAGCATGGCTGGGCTAGAATCCAACTTACAACTTGCAAGCATAACAACTCAACATAAGAGACCACAATGTCAAATTTTTAAGAACAGGAAAAAGTAAAGTGTGCCTTCCGGTTCGTGAGAGCTTTACTAACCGAATTTCGCATAACACTGGTAAGAGTTTAATTTGAAGAGAAAATAAAAGCAAGTCAAATTTACTTGGAATAGCAAATTGCTAGTACGTATGTATGGTGGACACAATGGAAAACTTTGGCTTTTAGGAGTTGGATGCACGAGTAGAGCTCATACTCAGTACAAGGTGAGGGCTAGCAAAAGACTGGGAGCGACCAACTAAGAGAGCAATAATGGCCATAATCATGCAAAGCGACAAAGCGACATTAAAAGAAGCATAAGATGGCATCAAAAGTCAAAAACTAAATGATCATATAGGCTATTGGCGACTTTGTAAGAGTCAAAACATGTGTGAGCATGCGCCAAGTCAACCCAAATAAAGCATCAAGGAGAAAACCAAAATAATGCTTCCAAATAATTAAAACAACGCATGATTTTTTCAAAGGCTCATTAAGCAATCTCAGTTATTTGAGACAAGTCATGCTACAGCAAAACCACTAAGCATACTATCAAAAAGACATCAAGCATGACATGAAAAAGCCTAGGCCGCAGTCTACACAAGCTCCTTCTTGTACCACTTTTTTGCATAAAGCTTTTTCTCTTTTCCAACACCATTTGGGATTTTGAAAGACACCTCTTTTGATGAAAACCAATAAAGATTAGAGGCAAAAATACACCTTGATGAAAAGATATGACAAGATCTGAACGCAAATCAAGGCGAAAACGAAAACCAAAAGCAGTAGCAGAAAAAGAAGAACACTCGGTGAACGATAAGAGTGAAAAACTGAGTGTTCTTAGCAAATGAAAACGAGTTCATCTCCTCCAAAAGAGACATGATGTGATCTAACCATTTATTGCAGCAAACAAACAAACCTAACCAACTAAGAAAACTAAAACAACTGACGCTCCAAGAAAAACACATAGTGCATGGAGCAATAAAAATATAGTGTTTTGAAAGGTGACCTGATTTTTGCCGATGAAGAAGGGGTGCCTCGGGGGCATCCCCAAGCTTTGACGCTTGTACTTCTTGGATATTTCTTGGGGTGATGCATGGGCATCCCCAAGCTTGAGGTTTTGTCCATTCTTCAACTCATCTCATCATTCTCCAATCCCTACACTTGAAAACTTCCTTCATACAAAACTAAACACAATTCTATTAGCAACATTAGTGTAAGCATAAAATATATTCAACCTCTTTTAGCTTCAGGTTTCAACTCAAAACCACCACATATATAGCAAATACTACTGTAGCAACTCCCCAAAAAGTTCCATGATCAAAAGAACTCAAAAGAAAGCGATAAAGTGGCAAACACAAATATTGGCAGAAATCTGTCAAAACTGAACAGCTGACAAAGGTCGAATTTTTTAGGGATTTTATGTTGCTCAAATCAAAAAAGTGTTCAACTAAGAAAAGTTTGGATATAACCTGGGGCATATGCACAAGAAATCGCAGGTCTAAAAGATAAACAGAGAATTTTCACGAATTTTTACGGTGTAGCATCGAAAATAGTTTCAGGACAGCAACATCCCCAAATCTTTACCTCACTCAAATTAGAGGCTTCTCTTGGCACAAAAACGAAATAAACAAGATAAGGAGCGGTCATTACAGTAGTAATGACTTCCAAGACTCAAATAAAAGAAAAAGTACTGAAAGTAAAAACATTGGGTTATCTCCCAAGAGTGCTTTTCTTTAACGCCTTTGAGCTAGGCGCAGTAATTTGCAAAGATGCTCATGTGGGCGCCATATAAAAGCTTGAGGCAAAGGCGCCATATAGGAACTTAAAGCAACAGAGAGCATCAAAAAGCAAATGTGGAACACATTTAAATCTAAACCACTTCCTATGAAAAATAGTCTTGTAAAGAGACAAGTCATGAAAGCGCAAAGCAAAAAGCATAGGAAGGCAAAACAAGTACAACTTCAAGAATTGCAACATAAAGAGGGGAAACTCAATATTGTTGAGATCCATCAAACCATATTTCCCTCTCTCAAAGTAACTTTCAGTAGCATCATGAATAGAATTAACAATCTAACTATCACATAAAGCATCCCTATCATGAGCCACATGCATAAAAGGATTAATACTCCCCACATGAACAATAGTAGTAGGAGCAGAATCAATAGAATAATTATTCTCATCACCATAATCATCAAAAACAGGAGGCATATTGCAATCATAACTAATTTTCTCCTCAAAAGTAGGTGAACTGAAAATATTATACCCATCATCACAAGCTAGAGAACTACTATGTCGCAAAGCATACTCATCAAACATATCATCATAAGAAGGAACATGGATAGCACTAATGGTACAACAATTATTAACCTTAGAATTGGTACCAAAAAGATTTTCAATATCAAAAGTAGAGTGCTTTTCCCAATCATGATCACTAACATAGGTAATAGGCATAGGAACATCATCCCAATCAGAATTATCATAATCTATAGCAGGATCATAACGCTTAGGGGAAGATACCGTGTCCTCTCGCCTTTTACTCCTCTTCTTCTTCTTCTTCTTACTCTTCTTACTCTCTCCTTTAGGAGGGAGAGACTTGAAGGGCATCTTCTCCACATATTCTGGCTTGCTGACAGAAACAACAGAAGAAACTTTAGAGGATTCCTCCTCTCTATTAATAAGATCGAAACATCTATTAGTCCTATCATAGCTTGGCAAATCATCATGTTTAATAAGATCTTGTAAGTAAGTATTTGCGAGGCAATCTTTAGCACAATAGAGATGACAACCAAGAAGGGTGCTATTAATATCAACATCATTCATGTCAACCAAAGAAAGCTTTCTAGATATCTCTTCACAATTCAAAAACAAGGTAAGCTCATCATGCTGATTGAGAGTAATCTTATCATCACAATACAAATCTGCGGTACTCGTTCGATTAATTGGGCATTGAAAATTAAAGTGACCTTTTTCACCACAAAATTCACAAAGAAAAGGATAAAGCTCACATACCCATTCACCAAGCACATCTAGATCCTTGAGCCACATGCTGGTTTCTTCATTTGCGTGGGTGATGCAATAATCTTCCTTGTTGTAACTCTGTTCACAAGGTCTATGTATTCCACAAAAATTAACATGCTTATAAGAAATAGTACTTTTAGAAGTTTGAGCATGTTTATTGCAATCATCAATAACAATATCACTTTCTATGCAAGTATCCTTAAAAGGTTCATGATACACATCCCCATTTCCTTTAGGAACATTCATATGGGAAGCAAAGGCTTTAAAGCAATCAACCATAATTTGAGGATCAAGACCATATTTAGCACTAAGCTCTTGAAAATTAGCAGTTTCAGCGAAAGACTTAATGCAATCAAACTCGTAATTCATACCTGATCCTTTACCTTTGTCGCTATCCCAACCTTCGATATTGTTTTGAATTGTCTCAAGCAGACCCCACTTGGTGTCGACATCCTTGCTTGTGAAAGACCCATCAAAGCATGCATCTAGATAGTCCTTGTAATGTCCTGAAAGCCTTGCATAAAAATTATTAATAATAATATTACGGGGAAGATCATGAAGAGGACATTTATGCATTAGTAACTTCAATCTTCCCCACGCTTGGGCAATGCTTTCTCCCTCATGAGGCCAAAAATTATATATCTGATTACGATCTTTATGAATCTCACTTGGAGGATAGAATTTAGAATAAAAGAGAGGTACAATTTCCTCCCAGCCAATAGATGGACCATCTTCAAGCAGCCGATACCATTCCTCAGCTCTGCCTTTCAGTTACAAAGAGAATAGCTTCTTCTTAACTTGGTTCATTGAAATACCTGCACACTGGAACAACTCGCATAATTCATGTATAAAGAGCAAATGATCACCAGGATGGACAGTTCCATCTCCTAAATAGCAGTTATCCCTAATACGTTCAACAATCTTCGTAGGTATTTTAAAAGGATGGGGAGCACAAGCATCACTAGAAACATCACATATGGGAGATAAAATATTATCAGAACAAACCTTCTCCACTAAAGCTGGGGGACTAAAAATATCATACTCAACAAAACCAGCTTCCCCAAGCTTAGACTTTTCTATAGCATTAGCATTAACAGTATTCAAAGCATTCGTACTAATAACATTGCTATGCGAAATAAGCTCCAAAGGATTTTCAATTTTCTCTTCAAATCTAAAATCAGGAAAAAGACTAAAGAACTCTTTGTTTTCCATTAAGCCTAACTAGTGAAAATAAAAACAAGAAACAAAAAGATATAATTGCAGAATCTAAAGGAAATAACTCCGAGCACTCACACAGAAGGATGCGAGTACCTTTTACCTTACCTCCCCGGCAACGGCGCCAGAAAAGAGCTTGATGTCTACGCACTTCTATTCTTGTAGACACTTGTTGGGCCTCCAAGTGCAGAGGTTTGTAGAACAGCAGCAAGTTTCCCTTAAGTGGATCACCCAAGGTTTATCGAACTCAGGGAGGAAGAGGTCAAAGCTATCCCTCTCAAGCAACCCTGCAATTACGATACAGAAAGTATCTTGTGTCCCCAACACACCCAATACACTTGTCAGATGTATAGGTGCACTAGTTCGGCGAAGAGATAGTGAAATACAAGTGGTATAGATGATTATAAATAGCAAACGTGATGTGAAATAAATATCGCTGCGAGCAAACAAGTAACAAAATAGCAAGTAAACGGTATGCAAAGCTTGGAAACAAGGCCTAGGGATCATACTTTCACTAGTGGACACACTCCCAACAATATAACATGACTGAACAAATAACTTCTCTTTGCTAGGGCACTCTGAATTACTCTCCTATTGAATAACACTAATCATTGTGTAGTGGCTACAGAAGCACCCCTTAAAGTTCATCAAATACTTGACAAACACCACTCATAGAGATATCCAAATCAGATCACAATTCAAGATAGAAATCATTGCAACTTAGACCAAGTACTAACACGGTGCACACACTGTCAACATTACACCATGAAAGGAGGAATAGATCACTCAAACTATCATAGCAATAATTATTCTCATAATCCACAAGAGATCACAATCATAGCCTAAACCAAGTACCACCATGATGCACGCACTGTCATCTTTACACCATAGCAGGAGGAATAGATTACTTTAATAACATCACTAGAGTACACAAAATATCTGAATAATAACATGTACTTGTTCAACATGATACAAAGCTCACGATCACATAAAGATCACATCATGGGAGAGAGAGGTGAACCACATAGCTACCGGTAGAGCCCTCAGCCCCGGGGATGAACTACTCCCTCCTCATCATAGGAGACAGCAAGGTTGATGGAGATGGCGATGAGGTCGATGGAGACGGCGGAGACGGCGATGGAGACCGATGGAGATGGCTCCGGGGGCATTTCCCCGTCCCGGCAGGGTGCCGGAATAGAGACTTCTGTCCCCCGAAATTCGTCGGCGACGGCGGCGGAGCTGCAGAATTGTTTCTGGAAAATTGCTGAATCCTTTAGGGTTTTCCGTACCGAGGCTTCTTATAGGCGAAGGGGCATCGCGAGAGGGCAGCCAGGGGCTCCTCACACATGGGTGGCGCGGCCAGGGCCTGGGCCGCGCCAACCTAGTGTGAGGGCAGGCCCTGGCCCCTCTCCGGCTCTCTTTCGGATGTCTGGATGCTCCCGGGAAAAATAAGACTTCTGGCTTTGGTTTCGTCCAATTCCGAGAATATTTCCTGTGTATCACTTCTGAAACACAAAAACAGCAGAAAACAGGGAACTGGCACTGTGGCATCTTGTTAGTAGGTTAGTTCCAGAAAATGCATAAAAGTGCCACTAAGTGTAACGAAACAATAGGCAAATGGTGTAAAAACAAGCATGGAGCATCAAAAATTATAGATACGTTTGAGACGTATCAGAACCCCAAGAGGAAGGTGTGATGAATATAGCAGCAAGATTTTCCCTCAATTAAGAAACCAAGGTTTAATCGTTCTTGGAGAGGAGAGACAAACGACTGATGGTGATGCTTGCTAGTTTGCGATAGCTTCGGACAATTTATATATGGCGCCTCGTCCAAGCTTTGCTTGCTAGCTGCAACGTGGAACCTGCACACACACAACCAAGTACTTTGTTCCCAACTTGCGATGAGGTTGTCAATCTCACCGGTTTGCTTGAAACAAAGGTTATGAGTGTATCGAGTGGAAAACAGTAGAGTATGCGAGTAAAGTAAACAGTGCGAGTAAAGTAAACAGGTGATAGAAATATGATGGAAATAGGACCAGGGTCCACAGTTCACTAGTGGTGTCTCTCCATAAGATAAATAACACATGCTGGGTAAACAAATTACAGTTGGGCAATTGATAGAATAAAGATAAACGTGATATGTCAAGAAGATCATTATGAGATTTACTCTGGGCATTACAACAAGATACATAGACCACCATTCAACTGCATCTATGACTAATAATCCACTTGTGGTGAATCAATCTGAGAACTCCACAAGTATTAAGTTGCGAACAACAGATAATTGCATTAAGCAAAGTGTGTAATGTAAACAAAGCATATGCCCTTGAGCATATGAATGTTGTTTTCTCCCTAGTAGCAACAGCACATCTACAACCTTAGAGGTTTCTGTCACTCCCCCAGATTAAATAGAGGCATGAACCCACTATCGAGCATAAATACCCCCTCTTGGAGTCACTAGCAACTACTCGGCCAAGATAGCTACTAACAACGGAGAGCATGCAAGATCATAAACAACATAGATATAACAAAAGATATAATTCAGTACAGCAACTCAATCATAAACACCAATATTCATCGGATCCCAACAAACCAAACATGTAGAATTACATAACGGTGATCTCAATCATGTAGGGCAGCTCATGAGATCTAAACATGAAGCACATGGTGGAGAAGACAACCATCTAGCTACTGCTATGGACCCATAGTCCAAGGTGGACTACTCACTCATCGCTCCGGAGGCAAGCATGGCAATGAAGAAGACCTCCGGTGGCGATTCCCCTCTCCGGTAGGGTGCCGGGAAGAGCTTCTGGACCCTCCCGATCTTCGGGTCGATGGCGGCGGCGGATCGCGATGTGTTCTGGAAAATTGATCGGGTACTTAGGTTTTTTCCGTCGGGGGGTCTTTATAGGCGAAGGAGCGATGTCAGAGGAGGGGCCAGGTGGCCTCATGCCAGGGTGGCGCGGCCCAGGCCCTGGCCGCGCCAGCCCTGTGTGTGGGGCCCCTGTGGCCCCCCTCCTACTCTCCTTTGGATCTCTGGAAGCTTCTGGGTAAAATAAGACTTCAGGAACTTGTTTCGTCCAATTCCGAGAATATTTCCTGTGTATCACTTCTGAAACACAAAAACAGCAGAAAAGAGGGAACTGGCACTGTGGCAACTCGTTAATAGGTTAGTTCCGGAAAATGCAAAAAAGTGCCACGAAGTGTAACGAAACAGTAGGCAAATGGTGTAAAAACAAGCATGGAGCATCAAAAATTATAGATACGTTGGAGACGTATCAAGTAGCAAAACATAAATGCATATGACACCTTCAAGTTTAAAATGGAGACTAGATACTAATAATTTAAGAACAAGTGAAACCAAAATCATGAATCAATCAATGATAAACATTGGGACTATGCACATTAAACTCAGAATGACAACTATGCTCTCTTAGACGGTGCATAAAGGTAGAAGGTGGTGACTCAACATAAAATTGAAAGAAAGGCCCTTCGTAGAGGGAAGCAGTGATTGCAAGTTTTATAAACCTTCAAAAATTATGGTACTTACTAGCTTTGAGCTCTCATTGCCCCCATCATAGGCATCTTAAATGGTTAAAGTAAATGCAAGTACAATTATGAAGCATATGCTTGACAAATCATAAGTTGAAAACCTCGTGTCCCGTGAAGTATGAATACCCAAACCTCATGCTACTCGACTTAGAGTCCCAAGCAAGCTCTTGTCATTGTAAGTATACGCGTATCATTGAGAACCGCCAACGGGGTACCTCCTTGTCCGATGACATAGAACAAGCCCACATCAAAATGACAGGACAAACAGACAACGAACACCTCGGCATCTCGTTTATTTACCATTGGTATAGCTTTTTATTTCGAGATCCGTCGTCGAATGTCCACTATGGGCATGCTGTAAATTTCCACCATGAATTATGCATGGCTTAGATTGGCGGCCCAGGCATTTATCTAACATGTATACAAACTCCATGATCCCGCAAGATTCCCAACTTATTTCACATCGCGAGTATCCATAAACAAAAGATCACGATATCAACTCAAATAAGAAGTGCAATGTTGAAAGCTTACCCCATGACGACATGTTTTGGCTAATTTCTAGCTTACAACTTGCAAGCATAAAAACTCAACATAAGAGAGCCACAATGTCAAAATTATTAAGAGCGAGAAAAGTAAAGTGTGCCATCGGGTTCGTGAGATCTTTACTGACTAATTTTTGCATAACACCAAAAATAGTTTAATTTGAAGGATAGATAAAGGCAAGTTAAATGTACTTTGGAATAGAAAATTGCTAATAGGTATGTATGGTGGACACAATGGCATAACTTGGTTTTTGGGAGTTGGATGCACGAGTAGAGCTCATACTCAGTACAAAATGAGGGCTAGCAAAAGACTGGGAGCGACCAACTAAGAGAGCAATAACGGCCATAATCATGCATAGCGACAAAACATCATTAAGAGAAGCATAAAATGGCATCGAAAGTCAAAAACTAAATGATCATTGACGAGGGTTAACTTGACAAATGTCCTAGATGAAGGACTTAGGATCGGGGAGATAGGGCGTCGGATGAACTCGAAGGTAAAGCTAGTCGAAATAGGTATGCGTCGAAAGTAAACTTGGGTGTTCAACCTGGCTTGCTTTCAATCTGACCTACACCGTCCCCTCCTAGCCCCTATATATAGGTGGCCAGGTCTCAAGGATCGGGTAG
Organism: Dactylis glomerata; assembly: GCA_007115705.1. Classification (NCBI taxonomy): domain Eukaryota; kingdom Viridiplantae; phylum Streptophyta; class Magnoliopsida; order Poales; family Poaceae; genus Dactylis; species Dactylis glomerata. Next base: position 1,242,975 of record QXEO01000065.1, read on the forward strand.
GGTACGATACAGATTACAATATCGACATACGGTAAGAACTCGTATTCGACTATCATTACAATTGGGCCTAGCTTATCGGGCCTCAGGGGTACTCAACTAACGGGCTCTATTAACTATACCCTTGTCAGTAGCCCCTGAGATTCTACCAGAATTGTAGATTCAGGTTGAATCTCTAATCTTCAAATCTTCGACTTGATCAATTCTTTGACTTCTTCTCATCTTCAAATCTTTGACTTAGTCTTTTCGACTTATTTTCATGATATTCTTTCGCAAGGGGTTTTGATGAGCAAGCCTGACAACTCTGACGGATCAAGAGGTCAGTTAACTGCCGGAACAGATACTTGTCACCTACTTCAAATTCAATCCCCTTGGACTTGAATTCGGGATACCGGTCAAATCCACTCTTTTGCCGCATTTAGGACTTACAAAGAATGAATCCCAGTGGTTCTCAGGGTACCCAGTGCGTCCACCAGGATTTTCTTCGCGTCGTAGACACAGATACATACCAGCAGAGCGCATCCATGTGCGTATACCAGGCCACACAGGACGGATCCCGGGGTCTTACCTTCGCGATAACTCACGGCATTCGAATTTCGTTGCGATAACGTAACTCGAGAATCTTATATTTCGCAGCCAAGTTTTCGACTGATAAAACCAAAGAATTTTGGATTTTAAATTGATCTTCTTCGCTCCCGATGGGAGTAATCTCTCTTCAGTTTTATCGACTATGTAGTCGAAGTTTGTATACTTATCCTTCTGCATCTCCAATATTGATTATCTTATCCTCTATCGGGTGCGCGCTCAGCGCTCCCGATGGGAGTAGCCCCCGAGGATATGTTTGGCTACTTGTAGTCAAGCATAGGCTCAAAGTTCAGCTCTTTTTTTCTTCTGTTGATGTCTTACTGTTGGCGAGCCCGCGAGTCCAAGTCGAGGTTTTCATATCGCGCGACCATAGTCTCCTTTTCTTGTTTTTCTTCTTTGGTATTATCGTCTGCTGTGCGCAGAATTTTAACTCCTGATGTAAAATACGTTTATGGGCCTTGCTGTAGCACGGGGGCCCAATAATATGTGCTTATAAATAAAGCACCTTCTGGTAAAGGTAAGAAACCCTAATCAGATTCCTCCTCCGCCGCATCATCTTCTCTCTCCATCTAGGGTTTTCCGAGGTTTTTCCCCTGTTCACATGGCTGATGCTGAAGGTTCTCGTCTGAACCTTGGCTCCCCGGTGGCGCCACGAGGTCGGGGTCGCCCTCGTGGAAGTAAGAACAGGAGCAACATCACTTCAGCCGCCGCAGGAACTTCATCGGACGCTCCGGCTAAGCGTCATCCCGGCCGTCCACCTGGTAGCAAGAACAAGCCCAAGGTGACTGGCACTGCTCCAGGTCCAATCGCTCCTCCTCCTGCTGCTCCTGCTGCTTCTCCTCCTCGAATCTTCTCCTTCTTTTGCATTGCCATGGTGCAGTGCCGCGAGATTCAGCGCCTGCCGCTGAATTTCACCAAGTTCATGGATGGGCGCGAACTGCGAGAGGTGGTTCTCCGCGAACAATCTGGCAGTGGTATCCCCTACGAGGTGGAGGTGTGGTATGACGGCGATGGCGAGTAGTACTTGAGGGGCGGCTGGTCAGAGTTTGCAGAAGACCACGACATCCACCAAGGCTTCTTCATGACCTTCGATTTCCACATCGGCACGTCGAAGTTTGACGTGAAGATCTATGATGGCACCCAGTGCCAGAAGAAGTATGAAGCTGAAGTCCACTTCCATTAGGACTTGTTTTTATGTAATTTCGTTTAATAATGTCCTTGCTACCATGTTTATCTGTAATGAATATTCGCACTTGGTGTCGATGTTTTTGCTAGTACCAGGAGAACAAGTCATTGTTCTGAGGTATACTTTTCCATCTATCAGGTTCTTTGCGAACCAATTGATAAGAAGAATATCGGGTTCCTTTGCAAACCAAGTTGTTTGAATATTTATCGGGTTGTCTGCACAACCTTATAGTGAAAAAAGTCTTCCAAGTCGCGATAAGAATTCCTTTTGTACGACCCGAGGGTTGAAGCCCCCGAGGCGAAGAAGTAAAAATATTTGTACAATTTTGTCGAGTTCAACCCAAAGAACCTGACCTGTGGCCTCATGTTCTGGGTTCAGAAGGTTAACTCGAATTTACTGATAACACTATTTTTATTCTACGCGTAGAAACGCCTTAGCTGCTCTGCATTCCACGGGTTCCTCTCGTCCTTTCCAGTCTTCTTGTCTTGTAGTCGATATGCTCCTCCTGGTATTACTTCGGTGACGATGTAAGGTCCCACCCAAGGGGACTCCAATTTACCATGGTTGTCTTGCCTAAGTCGCAAAACTAGGTCTCCCACCATGAAGGATCGTGGACAAACTCGACTACTATGGTAGTTTCGCAGGCTCTGTTGATACTGCGTAGCCCTTTCTAATGCTTTATCTCTTGCTTCATCTAGTGCATCAACATCGTCTTGTAATGCTTCTGTTGACGTTGTCTCGTCATATGCTGTCACTCTTGGAGCCTCGTGTGTAACTTCGACTGGAAGCACGGCTTCTGCGCCATGGACCAGGAAGAAGGGAGTTTCTTGAGTTGCTGCATTAGGTGTAGTTCTTAAGCTCCAAAGAACGGAGGGCAATTCTTCTACTCAAGCGCTCTTGGCTTTCTCGAGAGGTGCTAAGAGCCTCTTTTTTATCCCACTACATATCAGGCCATTGGCTTTTTCGACTTGTCCGTTTGGCTTCGGGTGCGCCACAGATGCGAATTTGAGCTTGAACCCTAATCCTTCGCAGTAACTCTTGAATTCCTTTGAAGTGAAATTTGTCCTGTTGTTTGTGATGATGCTGTATGGTACACCAAAACGGAAAACTAATGACTTGATGAAGCTGATCGCTGCTGTAGAATCTTGAGTTGTTACCGGGGCCGCTTCCACCCATTTGGTAAATTTATCGACTGCCACTAGCATATAGACATGTCCTCCTGGCCAGGATTTGTGCAACTTTCCCACCATGTCGAGGCCCCATTGTGTGAAGGGCCAAGATAATGGTATTGTTTGTAACTCTGTTGCTGGTGCATGCGGTCTAGATGCAAACCTTTGACATGCTTCACACTTTCAAACTATATCTTTTGCGTCCTCGATGGCTGTTAACCAATAGAATCCTGCTCGGAAAGCTTTTGCCGCTATTGCTCTGCTGCTAGCATGATGACCACATACTCCACCATGTATGTCTTTTAATATTGTTTGTCCTTCCTGGGGTGTTACACAACGCTGCAAAACGCCAGTAATACTTTTCTTGTATAGTTTCCCCTGCAACACGACAAACGCTTTTGATCTTCGAGTTATCCTCTTGGCCTCCACTGCATCTTTTGGTAATTTCTTATTTATCATGTATGCAAGATATGGCTGCATCCATGTTTCTTCTATCATCATGACCTCCTCTGGCTCTGATGTAGCCCCCTAGCCTGCTGTAATAGTCGAGCTTTTTCCACTCTTTATTGATCTTTCCACTATTTCCTCCCAAAATACTCCGGACGGCACAGGTAAACACTATGACCCAATGTTTGCTAAATTGTCGGCTTCTTCATTGCTATTCCTGCTTATGTGCGAGACTTCGCATCCATCGAACGTTCCTTCTAGATAATGGTACAAATTTTTGTAGGCCATCATGTTGTCATTGATTGTGTCACATCTATTCATGACTTGCTGGACAACAAGGTTGGAATCTCCAAATATTTTTAGGCGAGTTGCTCCACATGCTTTAGCCATCTTCATGCCGTGCAACAAAGCCTCGTACTCTGCTTCATTGTTAGAAGCCTGTGGAAAGCTCATCCTTAATACGTACTTCAATTTGTCACCATGAGGTGATATCAAAACTACTCCTGCGCCTGCGCCTTGGACCCTTTTAGAACCGTCGAAATACATTGTCCAAATACTGGATAAGTTTGGTGGTCCTGTGCTCTGCAGCTCCAGCCACTCTGCCGTAAAATCTGTCAAAACTTGCGACTTGATCGCCTTCCTTTTCTCGTACGTGATGTCCATGGGAGACAACTCGATTCCCCACAAAGAGACACGTCCTGTTGCCGAAGGATTATTCAATATGTTCGATAATGGCGCCTCGTTGACCACTATAATTGGGTGCACCGCGAAGTACTGTCGTAGTTTTCGTGCGGTTGTGAAGACACTGTATGCCAATTTCTGATAATGCGGGTACCTCTGTTTTGTTGGAGATAACACTTCACTGATGAAATATACCGGCCTCTGGACGCCATGGGCCTTTCCTTCTTCGCTCCTCTCGACTACTAATACTGTACTCACCACCTGATGGGTTGCGGCGATGTATAATAACAATGGTTCTTTTTCCTTTGGTGCGACCAGCACTGGTGGCGTGGAAAGCACTTTTTTCAACTGTGTGAACGCTGCGTCTGCTTCTTCTGTCCACTCGAATTTATCATCTGATTTCTTCATAAGTGCATAAAAAGGAAGCGCCTTCTCCCCTAGTCGAGCGACGAAGCGACTTAGTGCCGCGATGCGTCCTGCAAGTTTCTGTACGTCATGTAGTTTCATGGGTTTCCCCATTGTTAAGATTGCTTGGATCTTCTCTGGGTTTGCCTCTATTCCTCGTGCTGATACCAAGAACCCCAAAAGTTGTCCTGCTGATACACCGAAGGAACACTTTGTCGGGTTAAGCTTAAGCTTGTACCTGCTCAGGTTGTCGAAGGTTTCTGCCAAGTCGCTGATTAGAGATTTCTCTTCTCTTGTCGTGATGACTACATCATCAATGTAGACTTGGATATTGCATCCTATTTGGCTTCCGAGGCAATTTTGCATCATCCGTTGATAAGTGGCTCCTGCATTTTTTAGGCCGAACGGCATTACTTGGTAGCAAAACACTCCGTATGGCATGATGAAGGCCATTTTTTCTTCGTCCTCTTTCTTCAATTTGATCTGATTGTAACCAGAATATGCGTCCAAAAATGAAAGCGTCGCGCATCCCGCTGTGGAATCGATTATCTGATCGATGCGGGGTAGAGGGAAGGGATCCTTTGGACAATGCTTATTGAGGGATGTGTAGTCGACACATACTCTTTGTACGTCTGTATTCTTCTTGGGTACTATAACTGGGTTCGATACCCAACTCGAAGTTTTGATTTCTCTGATAAATCTGGCATTTTCTAGCCTGTGCAGTTCTGACGCTATTGCCTTCCTTTTAGGTTCATCAAATCGCCTCAATGGTTGCTTGACTGGTTTTGCCTTGGGATCTACATTTAGTGCGTGCTCCACGAGTTCCCTGGGAACCCCTGGCATGTCTGATGGACACCAGGCGAAGATTTCCCAGCGCTCACGGAGGAACTTGACGAGCGCGCCTTCCTATGCGGGATCCAAGTTCGCCGCAATTGATGTCGTCTTGTTTGGATCTGTAGGATGGACCTGAATTTTCTTCGAGTCCTGCGTTGTGTCGAAAGCCTGATCTGGCAGGGATGGTCCAACATTGAGTAGCACATTATGATCCGTTTCTCCTTTTAACCTCTCATATTCTGCTGTCATGCCGAAGGTTTGCGCCATCCTGTTGAACTCTCTGTCACATGTGTTGGCTACTTTGAAGCTTCCTTGTACTGTAATTGTTCCTTTGGGCCCTGGAATTTTCAATGTGAGATACGCGTAGTGTGGCACTGCCATGAATTTTGCAAATGCTGGGCGCCCCAGGATTGCATGATATTGCGACGGCCAGTCCATAACTTCGAATTCCAGCTTTTCTCTTCTATAATTTTCACTACTGCCAAAACAGACGTCGAGTTCTATCCTTCCCAAAGGGTAGTTTGCGGCTCCCGGTACTATTCCGTGGAAAGAGCAATCTGTTGGCTTCAAACTCGTCAGCGAGATGCACATTGCCTTTAGGGTTCTAGCATATATTAAGTTTATGCCACTCCCTGCATCCATGAACACTCTTCCGATGTCGTACCCTCCTATTTGCGCCTTCAAGACCATAGGCGAGTGGCTTGGCCTGGGAATTTTCCTCGGGTGATCTGCTCTACTGAACTTGACTGGTTGTTCCGACCACCGTAGGTACTCTGTGGTAGCTGGTGGTGATGATATTGCTAGGTTTACTTGCCTGGATATGCTCTTTCACTCTTTCTTTGACTTGGGCACCGGTTGAATCATGGCTGATATGTACACTTTTGATTCTAGGTGTCTTGCTGGCCTTTGCATTTGATATCCTTGACTTCTGTGTCTTTCTCCTTGCCTCCATTCTTGGCTTGCGCCCATGGCGCTTTGCAACCTTAGGAATGTTCTGCAATCCTTCATCTGGTGATTTGAGACCCTTTTCCCGTCAAGATACGCGTAGTGGATTCGACAAGGTCCGCATAGCATATCCTCGGCCGAAGGACCAGAGTACCTCGATTTTTCTACTCCTTTTGCCTGAGACCTCCTACTTTCATATCCTTCCTCCTCTTCTAGTACGTAACCCGTGGCTACCTGATTTCGCCTTCCATGGTTATCCCTGTTGCGGTGTCGTCTCCTCTGTCTACTTATTCTGTCGACTTCTGGCGAATGTCCTCTTTTATTGTTATACGCGTCCTCTCCATCAGCGAATTTGTTGGCTTGTTCCATTAGCTCGGCTACTATCGTAGGTCTTGTTCTTCCTATTTCTTCCACAAGATCTGAGCGACGAAGTCCTTCCGAAAAGGCGTCTATTGCTCGTTCGTCGGAGACTTCCTCTGCTGAGTTTTTGATTATACTCCAGCGTTGTATATAAGAACGTAGCATTTCGCCTTTCCTCTGCATACATGCTTTAACTTCCTCCAGTGATGCTGGGCGCTTGTAGGTGGAACGAAAATTTCTTGCGAATTGACTTTCGAGTTCCCCCAACTTCCAATGGATTTGTCGGGTAGGGTATTCAACCAGGACCGTGCGGCGCCGGTGAGGTGCAGCTGCAAACTTTGCATTGTAGTCGCCTTTGTTCCCCCTAATATCTGTACTGCCTGCAGATAATCTGATAGCCATAAGGTAGGTTCTTGCGACCCATCGTACTTATTCTGGTCGTGTGGTAATTTGAATCCTTTAGGTACCCGCGTTTTGCGAACCCTACGGGTAAAGCACAACGCACCCATATCTTTATCGTCGTCCTCGTAATTTTCTTCCCTCCAAGCATGTCACGATTTATTTACTCGAGCTTGTGCTATTATACTTCTTGCGTCTTCTTTCCTTTTCTGTCGCTTTTTCTCTTCTGATGACTCGCTATACTCGTCATCTGTGAGATTGTATCTGAACTTTTCTTTTTGACTTTCCTTGTAGCTTGTCGACTTCGTCTCTGGACCTTGTTCCCTGATCTTTCCTTCTACTATTCTGAGGCTTCGTATCGCTGCTCGGTGCATATCTTCTCGTGGGTCCCCGGGTTCTGGTCTTGTAGCTAGTAAATACGCTTGTGCTGCTACTAATGCTGCTTCTGGCGTTTTTTGTATGAAGTCATCTTCCTCCTCTTCTAGATGTGGGGTAGGGCTCCTTGAGTACCCTTCCTCTCTGTCGCGTGCTATCGCCCCTCTGTTGTGTTTTGGGTCTCCGCGCCTTTCTCTGCTGTATTCTAAATCTTCGCTATAGTCTTCTCAGTATTCCTCCCTTGATATACTGTTGTTGTCTTGAAAAATCATGTTTCTTTCCTTCCTTAGTTTCTTCCTGTGTTGGTACAATGCATAATGATATCCCATTAAAACTTCTCTTCTCGATCCTTCGGGTACTCCTGTACCATGATTAATAGCTGACTTGATCATTCTCCATTCACCAGCTGAGACATGGACTTTCTCCTTTTCCTTTTTGTTGTGATCTTGTACTTTGTCGACTTCCCTGTCGGCCTTTTTACTTCCTTCGCTGTTGTTTCCTTCTTCTGCCTCAGTGATAATGACGCATAACTGATGTACTTTGGAGACGCCGCTGCTTCCCACGGCGAAGTCCTTTGCATTGTTGTGCGTCTGACACGCTTTTTCTTCTGAGTCGAAATTTTCCCGTATTTTGTCGCCTTCTGCGATTGATGCTTTCTCTAAGCTGACCGGCGAGTTTACCTCACTGGAAGAGCCTTCTGATGATTCCAATGTTTCCTCTGCTTCGGGTTTGTTTGCCGACGGATCTGGTTTCGTCGACTCCGAGAGGCGGGATGAACCCAATGGCCCGACGATGATGCTCAAACTTCCAATGGTTAACTCCATCTCTTGACTTCCGTCGAGTTCTGAACTGTTGTTGGCTAGAAGTGAAAACGCTGTCGAATTCATGATTCCAACGCCCAGACTCCCCACGGTCGGCGCCAATTGACGAGGGTTAACTCGACAAATGTCCTAGATGAAGGACTTAGGATCGGGGAGATAGGGCGTCGGATGAACTCGAAGGTAAAGCTAGTCGAAATAGGTATGCGTCGAAAGTAAACTTGGGTGTTAAACCTGGCTTGCTTTCAATCTGACCTACACCGTCCCCTCCTGGCCCCTATATATAGGTGGCCAGGTCTCAAGGATCGGGTAGGGTACGATACAGATTACAATATCGACATACGGTAAGAACTCGTATTCGACTATCATTACAATTGGGCCTAGCTTATCGGGCCTCAGGGGTACTCAACTAACGGGCTCTATTAACTATACCCTTGTCAATCATAGAGGCTTATGGCGACTTTGTATGAGTCAAACATGTTGTAAGCATGCGCCAAGTCAACCCAAATAAAGCATCAAGGAGAAAACCAAATTAATGCTTCCATAAAATAAAAACAACGCATGATTTTTTCAAAGGCTCATTAAGCAATCTCAGTCATTTGAGACAAGTCATGCTACAGAAAAAATCACTAAGCATACTATCAAAACGACATCAAGCATGGCATGCAAAAGTCTAAGCCGTTGTTTAAACAAGCTCCTTTTTGTGCCACTTTTTTGCATGAAACTTTTTCTCTTTTCCAACACCATTGAAACCTTTTTGAAACAACTCTTTTGATGAATACCAACATAGACAAGAGGTCCAAATACACCTTGATGCAAAGATAAAACAAGATCTGGACAAAAATTAAGGCAAAAAACGAAAGCTAAACGCAGTTCTAGAAAAAGAGAACACTCATTGAACGATAAGAGTGAAAAACGGAGTGTTCTTGGCAAATGAAAAACAAGTAAATCTTCTCCAAAGAAATTTGTTGGGGTCCAACCATTTATTGCAGCAAACAAAACTAAAGAAAACTGAAAACAAAAGTAAATACGCTCCAAGAAAAACGCATAGTGCATGAAGCAATAAAAATATAGTGCTTTGAAAGGTGACCTGATTTTTGCCGATGAAGAAGGGGTGCCTCGGGGGCATCCCCAGCTTTCACGCTTATACCTCTTGGATATTTCTTGGGGTGCGTGGGAATCCCCAAGCTTGAGCTTTTGTCCATCATTCAACTCATCTCATCATTCTCCAATCCCTACACTTGAAAACTTCCTTCATACAAAACTCAACACAATTCTATTAGCAACATTAGTGTAAGCATAATAATGAATCAACCCTTTTTGGTTCAGATTTCAACTCAAAAGCACCACATATAAAGTATATACTACTGTATATACTTCCCCAAAAGTTCCGTGATCAAAAGAACTCAAAAAGAAAGCCGTCGAGAGGCAAACACAAATAGTGGCAGAATTCTGTCAAAACAGAACAACTGACAAAGATCGATTTTTTGAGGGTTTTCTGTTGCTCAAATCAAAAATTGTAAAACTAATAAAGTTTGGATATAACCTGGGGCATATGCATAAGAAATCGCAGGTCAAAAAGATATTCTGAGAATTTTCACGAATTTTTACGGTACAGCACCGAAATTTGTTTCAGGACAGCAACATCCCCAAATCTTACCTCACTGAAATTAGAGGTTTCTCTGGGCACAAAAACGAAATAAAAAGGATAAGGAGCGGTTATTACATTAGTAATAACTTCCAAGACTCAAATAAAAGAAAAAGAACTGAAAGTAAAACAATGGGTTATCTCCCAAGAGTGCTTTTCTTTAACGCCTTTGAGCTAGGCGCAGAAAGGTGCAAATCAAGTAATATCAAATGAGGCATTAAGATCAATTGCAGAAGTCTTTTCAACAATAAATTGAATTGTGTCCAAATGAGTTTTTGAAGATCCCTTATGATCACGCTTTGGTACACTACTTTCATCAAAAATATTTTCAGGACAAATCCAATTGAAATTCTTTTCCAAAGCCTCATGCATTCCTACAAGTTTGCAAGGTATTGGTTCTTTGAAATCTTCTTTGGTTGTACCAAAAACTTTAACAGGCGAGCCAAGCATATTAAAATGCTCAAAAACTTTCCTAGCTTCAATAGCAACATCTCTAAATTCTCTACGCAAAGTCTCCAAAATAAAATCTTTCTTCTCGGAGTCTTCAATATCATGAAGCTTAAGAAACATGTGTTGCATAAAAGGATTAAGGTTAGCAAACCTAGCTTCCAACATGTGAACTAAATAAGCAGCAGCAACTTCATAACTAGGAGCAAGCTCAGCCAAAGATTTATCCTCAACATCTTTATGCATACTAATATGATTAAAGAACTCCTCAATGTTACCTTTCCCAATAATAGAATCACTACCTACTAAGAGGTCCTCCAAAACATACTTAGGGAACAACATAATGAACTACGAGTAATAAATTAACAACTATAAAGGATACTAATTTTTTTGTGTTTTTGATAAAATGATGCAAGCAAAAATAAAATGAAGCAAAACAATAAACAAAGTAAAGGATGTGCGTGCGAGACTCCCCTTGCAGAAATCTTCTTTTTCCCCGGCAACGACGCTAGAAAAAAAGCTTGATGCGGGCAGATAACCACCCAGTTGGGAACCCCAAGAGAAAGGTATGATGAACGCAGTAGCAAGTCTTTCCTCGGTAAGAAACCGAGGTTTATCGAACCAGTAGAAAAAAGCCAAATTTCAGAACGTGATGCCTGCTAGATTCGCGATAGCTCCGGACAATTTATAAGGCGCCTCATCCAGGGCTTTGCTTTGCACCAGCAGTAACGTGGAACCTGCATACAACACAACCAAGAACTTTGCTCCCAACTTACGATAAGGTTGTCAATCTCACCGGTTTGCTGTAAACAAAGGATTGAGCGTATTGAGTGGAAAGCAATAGTAGTATGCGAGAAAGTAAACAGTGCGAGTAAAAGTAAACAGTAATAGAATTATAAAGGAAATTAGACCGGGGTCCAGAGTTCACTAGTGGCGTCTCTCCATAAGATAAATAACGACATGCTGGGTAAACAAATTACAGTTGGGCAATTGATAGAATAAATATAACGTGCATATGTCACGAGGATCACTATGAGATTTACTCTGGGCATTACAACAAAATACATAGACCGCCATCCAACTGCATCTATGACTAATAATCCACTCGTGGGGAATCATCCGAGGACCCTGAGAGTATTAAGTTGCGAATAATAGATAACTGCATTAAGCAAAGTGTGTAATATAAACAAAGCGAATGTCCTTGGACACAAGATTGTTGTTTTCTCCCTAGTGGCAACAACACTTCTACAACCTTAGAGGTTTTTGTCACTCCCCCAGATTAAATAGAGGCATAAACCCAACTATCGAGCATAAATACCCCCTCTTGGAGTCACTAGTATCTACTTGGCCAAGATAGCTACTAACAACGGAGAGCATGCAAGATCATAAACAACATAGAGATGACATAAGATAAAATTCAGAACATCAACTTAACATAACACCAATATTCATCGGATCCCAACAAACACAACATGTAGAATTACATAAAGAAAATCTCGATCATGTAGGGCAGCTCATGAGATCTAAACATGAAGCACATGGTGGAGAAGACAACTATCTAGCTACTGCTATAGACCCATAGTCCAAGGTAGACTACTCACTCATCGCGCCGGAGGCAAGCATGGCGATGAAGAAGACCTCTGGTGGCGATTCCCCTCTCCGACAGGGTGCCGGGAAGAGCTTATGGACCCTCCCGATCCCGGGTCGACGACAGCGGCGGATCGCTATGTGTTTCTGGAAAATTAATTGGGTGTTTAGGTTTTTCCCGTCGAGGGTTCTTTATAGGTGAAGGGGCGGCGTCAGGAGTGGACCAGGGCGGCCTCACCACCAAGGGGCACGGGCCAGGGGCTGGCCGCGCCGCCCTATGGTGTGGCTGGCCCGTGGCCCCCCTCCGTCTCCTCTTCGGTCTTCGCAAAGCTTCGGTAAAATAGGAGGTTTGACTTTTGTTTCGTCCAATTCCGAGAATATTTCCTGTGTAACTTTTCTGAAACACAAAAATAGCAGAAAATAGGGAACTGGCACTGTGGCATCTTGTTAATAGGTTAGTTCCAAAAAATGCATAAAAATGCCACGAAGTGTAACAAAACTCAAAGCAAATGGTGTAAGAACAAGCATGGAGCATCAAAAATTATAGATACGTTTGAGACGTATCACGCGGCCAGGGGCTGGGCCGCACCACCCTATGGTGAGCCTGGCATCTGGCCCTCCTCCGTCTCATCTTTGGTCTTCGTAAAGCTTCGATAAAAATAGGAGGTTGGCTTTTGTTTCGTCCAATTCCGAGAATATTTCCTGTATAGCTTTTCTGAAACACAAAAATAGCATAAAACAGGGAACTGGCACTGTGGCATCTTGTTAATAGGTTAGTTCCAGAAAATGCATAAAAATGCCACGAAGTGTAACAAAACACTAAGCAAATGGTGTATAAACAAGTATGGAGCATCAAAAATTATAGATACGTTTGAGACGTATCATCCACTAGTCTTCATTGTCGGGGTCCCAGAGGGGATCGTTGCGCTCCTCCGGCGTGAGGACCTCGTAGTAGTGGCGGTGGATCACGGTGCTCCGTGCTGCGCCATGCGGCACTGGCGGGATTGGGATCCCACCCACGCTCAGCCTCCACGTGTCGGGGCACCAGAAAGTCTGGCGACGCCATGTACTGCGCCTCGTACAGGGCGCGCGCCTCCGACTCATGGAGGTACCTGCGGCCGAAGCCGTTCGACTCATGGCCGGCGGGTTGCATCTATGCGGTGTGGGAAAAGGAGGCGAGTGTGGCGAGGAGAGAAGCTTTGCCAGCGGCGAGGATGAACAACAATGGCATCAGGAGGGTTTTTATAGCAGCGGCAAGCGGTGGTCGTACACGCGTGGCGTGCATTTATGCCAGCCCCTGCTCCGAAGCAACGCCTCGCTGCGCCGCTGCGCAAAGCTGTCGCCGGTGCAGTTATTTGGCGCGGGAGGCGAGGCGACGGGCGAGTGGAGACGATGAAGCGTCGAGGCTGTCGCTGACAGTTGGCCACGGGGGGAGTCACGCGCCCAGTCGGCACCCCCGCTCCCCCCCCCACCCCCCCCCCCCCCCCCCCCCCCCTTCCCCCTCTCCTATCCCGTAGACAGGGTTTAAATTGAGTACGTCGGAGAAGGAAACGCATCGCACCGGATAAAAAATTAATTTAAGAGGGACGACTGAGCGAGATTTTCTGTGCTAACGTCCTGAAATAAGATTTGTGGGGCTTTACAGGGACGAGTGGAGATACTCTAACCTCTCTCCTCTCGTCCTTTATCTCTCTTGCTACGCACTGGTCGCGGCAGCGCATGTTCGTTTGCGTGCGGAGGCGGCGGCCTATGGGCACGCATACGGCGCAAGCGGCAGCAGCACCTGGACGTGTGGTGGCAAAGCACGTTAGGTGTTCATGCAGCAAGTTTGCTTTACTAATTGATTCCAATTTTTGAGTAGCACTAAGCACACAACAATTTGTACGAATGAAATTCCTCTTTCATCTTGCCACTATATCATGTGTTTTTGTAAATTTCCTACTAATATTAATCTTTTATCCGAGTGTGTTGTAATTTTTTCCACTATATCATGTGTTATTTGTAAATTTCCTACTTATATAAATCTTTTATTCGAGTGTGACATTGCATGATGTAATGGGATGTGATATCTAATTACAATTCGGTGTTTGAAATTTGATGGGTCAATGTCACCAAAAGCTTATGTTATGGGTATTTTCACCATCATAGCAAAAGTGGTGACCATACCAATCTAGCCATTTTTCATCCCTCAAACTAAACAAAATATGGCTACGGTTAACCACTTAGCCAACCAGCTCAACCAAACAGAAAAAGTGGTTAACCACATCCAGTGGCGGAGGTAGCCTATCATTTGAGCCTGACAAATTGTAGATGCACTTTCTTTGCTAAGTATTTGCCCATCTTAACTCCTTCTCTAATCACTATTTCTTAGTATTATTTTAAAAAAAGTTTGCTAACTTAGCCCGAGCAGCCGCCCGGGCATGCCGGGCCGTGACTCCGCCAATGATCACAGCCACGTGATTGGGGTACCCACAAACCAGACACACCCTTAGTGTGCCAACAATTCGGCCTGGCCTCTAAGGAATGGGCTGATTTAAAAGGAAAAAAGGGAAAGAGGAAATCCTATATGCCCATTGTCGCATTGGGCCGGACCATTTAGCCTCTTTTCCTTTTCTTTTTGGTTTTCCTTTTTTTAGAAAAGGTTTATTATAATTTGTTCGCAATTTCAAGAAATATTCGTATTTTAAAAAAATTGCTAATGATTTTTTTAAAAAGTTCACAATTTTTTAAAAAAATCATGAATTCAATTTTTGGTTTATGATTTTCAAAAACTCGTTCATGATTTTTTCAAAAAATGCTATTCTTCTTATTTGCTTATATGTTATTCTTCCTTTTTAAGTTTCCCTTTTTCTAGTTTTATGTTTTTTTATTTAATTTGTTGTTTCATTTCCCTTTTTCACTTTGCTTTTATTTTTGATGAATTTTTTAATTTACTATTTTCAGATTTTTCCTTTTGCTTGATGTTTCCTTTTTAAATTATTATTATTTAATATTTTCCATTTATGTTTCCTTTTATTATTAATACTTTATTATTTTATTTTTATGTTTCATTTATCCAAAAAACGAATGAATTTCTATTGCATAATAGTGAATATTTTTTGAACCTATTGAACTAGCATTTTGAATGATACAAACATTGTTTCGTGTGAATATTTTAGAAAATTATACTGACTTTTACGCCTCGCAAACATTTTAATGAACCTCCTAAATATTTTCTGGGACCGACCAAATAAATTTTTCCCAATTTTTTTTCACTCTATACAAACTTTTTAAAGCCTCGTGAACTTTTTTAATGATCATGAACTATTTTTAAACCTCAAGAATAATTATTGTGAATTAAGGGAACATTTTCATTTACACATGAATTAACTATAAAAACATTTTAAGCATCACATAGATTTTTCCAAAAATCTTGAATAATTATTTTGAACCAAGTATTTTTTTTCAAATTATCATTTTTAAAAATTATACGACCGTTTTAAAAACTTGTAAACATTTAACCTCATGAACTTATTTGAACCTCTCAAATAATTATTTTGAACCAAGAGAAAAAAAATTCACATGAACATTTTTTGAAACTATACTAACATTTTTTAATCTTATAATCATTTTCTAAACCTCATGATTTTTTTTGACTTGTTATAACTATTTTTTTTGTTAAACATTTGCTGAGATTATAAAGATTCTTGAAAGGTAGCTATTTTCTATGATACTCATCGTAAAGGAACTTGAGGACGGGAAGAAAAGGAAGAAGTGAGTCAGTTGGCTTTCTTTGCCTTCTTTGCATTCTTTGCAATCGAGCTCTTGGTCATGACATGTTCATGAAAGATTACTTTTCCAATCCTTGCATCTATCTTCCTCATGTCACACGTAGGCATTATCAAATGCATTTTGTTTGTATTATGGAAGCTCCAGAGGCAAACTCTCGTTTTTTCACTCGCTAGAGGAATGTTGTAGGTCTACTTGGATTTAGTGCAGATCGAAGATACTGGTTGCGATGAGGGTGATTGTAATGTGTGGTTGTTCACGAAGGTGTTGATTAAGGTTTTTGGTGTGGATTATCTTTGAGCTTCCAATGAAGAGAACACAAAGTGGTTAATTGTGATGAATAAAGCAAGAGGATGGTCGGGCATGCTTGGGAGGGTGAATTGCATGCACTAGAAGTGGGAAAAGTGATGTGCTGTTGTCACGGGTAATACATCTCATCACCATGATCCAACTATTATGCTTGAAGAAGTGGTCTCCAAGGACTTGTGTATTTGGCATTGCTTCTTTGCTTTCTTGGGTTCTCTCAAGGACTGTGATCTCATTTGCTAGGCTTGTCAGCGGAGATGTTTCAACTTGCAACTACACCATCAATGAGAGCATGAATATACCATGGGGTATATCCAACGGATGACAACTACCCTTCATGGTCAACATTATGAAGATAGTCCAAAATCAAGAAAGCAATATATTTTTGTCCAATCCCAAAAAATCATGTCAAATGACATTGATGTCTCAAAGGACCAGTTGGGAAAACCCAAGAGGAAGGTATGATGAGCACAGCAGTAAGTTTTCCCTCAGTATGAAACCAAAGTTTAATCGACCAGTAGGAGAAAGAAATCACTTCTAAAGGTTGTTGCTAGCTGACTTTGGCAAGGCGCCAGAAAACAGTCTGATGCGTGGTTGACAAGGAAGCCTCGGCGACAACAGCAACGTGGAACTTGCACACAACACAACTAAGCTACTTTGCCCCAACTTACAGTGAGGTTGTCAATCTCACCGGTTAGCTGAAAACAAAGGATTAGACGTATAGTATGGAAAGAGATGTTTACTTGCAGTGAAATAAAATAATACTTGAGGAAAGTAAACAGTGCTTGCAGTAGATGGTAATATAAAATGTAAAAGAATAGACCGGGGTCCATAGTTCACTAGAGGTGTCTCTCCATAAAGATAAATAACATGCTGGCTAAACAAATTACAGTTGGGCAATTGACAAAATAGAGAATGGATAACAATGCATGTACATGGCATGAAGATCACTATAAGATTCATTTGGGCATTACTACATAATACATAGACCGTAATCCAACTGCATCTATGACTAATAATCCACCCACAGGATATCATCCGAACAACCCTTGGGTATTAAGTTGCAAGCAACAGATTATCACCTTAAGCAAAGTGTGTAATGTAAACAATACAATTATCCTTGAACAAAAGATCACAAATAACATAGACATGATAAATCAATTTGACATAGTACTCAATATTCATCGGATTCTAACAAACACAAAATGTAGAATTACATAAACATGATCTTGATCATGATAGACAGCTCACAAGATCTAGACATGAGGCGCATGGAGGAGAAGACAACCATCTAGCTACTGCTATGGACCCATGGTCCAGGGGTGGACTACTCACGCATCACTCCGGAGGCAGGCATGGCGATGAAGAAGGCCTCCGGTGATGATTCCCCTCTTCGGCAGGGTGCCGGGAAGAGCTTCTGGACCCTCCTGAACTAGGGTCGATGATGCGGCGGCTTACAGTACTTTTCGTGGATAGATGTTCGGGCCCCTAGGGTTTTCCCGATGAAGTGAATTTATAGGCGGAAGGGCGATGTCAGAGGGCGCCTGAAGGGCTCACACCACAGGCCAGCGTGGCCAGGGGGTAGGTCGCGCCACCCCATGGTGTGGCCGCCTCCTGGCCCTCATCCGTCTCTCTTTGGACTCCGTCTTCGTGTCAGTAAAATAGGAACTTCGGCTTTCGTTTCGTCCAATTCCGAGAATATTTCTTATAAAACTTTTCTGAAATACAAAAACAGCAGAAAACAGGTTCTAGCATTGTGGCATCTTGTTAATAGGTTAGTTCCGGAAAATGCATAATAACGCCACGAAGTGTAAACAAAACATAAAGCAATTGGTGTAAAACAAGCATGGAGCATCAAAAATTATAGATACGTTTGCAACGTATCAAGCATCCCCAAGCTTAACTCATGTTCGTCCTCGAGTAGGTAAGTGATAACAAAAAAATAATTTTTGAGGTGACATGCCAACACAATCTTGATCAAGTCAATGTAAAGCATTGCAAGCTGAGATCAAAGTACTCTAAACATGGGCATAAGAGATATAATTCTAACCATAGAACTTAGCAACCATGTTACAACATGAAAAGTAACACAAACAAAAGACCATGAATAATAATGCATTGAAAGTTATTTGTTTGTTTGAAGCATAGAGAAAACATAGCAAAGTGGTATTCACCTTGTCCCTCATGGAGTAGCAAAACATAAATGCATAGGACACCTTCAAAGTTCAAAAGGGTGACTAGATACAAATAATTTGAGAACAAGCAATACCATAATCATGAATCAATCAATAATAAATTTTGGGACTATGCACATTATACTTAGAATGACAACTATGCTCTCTTAATCGGTGCATAAAGATAGAAGATGAAGACTTAACATAAAAGAAAAAAATAAAGGCCCTTTCGCAGAGGGAAGCAAGGATTTAACATATGCTAGAGCTTTTCATTTGTAAAACAGACATAAAAATTGTTTTGAGAGGTGGTTGTTCCTGTCAACGAATGGCAATGGGGTTCTTGTTATCTTCCATACTAAACAAGTTGAGAGCGGTTCCGAGTATTTGAAAATTGGCATTTACATGCTCTTTTATAAAGTTTGGCACTCCTCCCCACCTTTACTTTCACAATTCATGGCTAACCAAATCCTTTGGGTGCCTGCCAACAATCTCATACCATGGAGGAGTGCCTTTTTCTTTAAGGTTACAATGGTCTGACCAGCTCTCTTGCAAAATTAGTGACGAGCAGATGAAGCATGCAAGTCAAGCGGTACTTAATTTAATAAGGAAGATAACAAAACCGACCACTACGTCCTCATGAGCTAAAAATAGTGTCACAAAATGAGAAGTATTTTGAAGGTTTTGAAAGGTAGCACATGAAAATTTGCTTGGAATGGTTTGAAATGCCATGCATAGGAATTTATAGTGGACTCTTTGGATTTTGAGAGTTGGATGCACGAGTAGAGCTCATACTCAGTACAGGTGAAGGCTAGCAAAAGACTCGGAGCGACCAACTAAGAGAGCAATAACGGCCATAATCATGCATAGCGACAAAACATTATTAATCAAAGCATAAAGTGATATTACAAGTCAAAAACGAAATAATCATAGAGGCTTGAGGCGACTGGTTTATAGTCATAACATGGTGTGAGCATGCGCCAAGTCAACCCAAATAAAGCATCAAAGGAGAATACCACAATATTATGCTTCTATATGATAAAAACAACGCATGATTCTTTCAAAGGCACATTAAGCACTCTTGGTCATTTGAGACAAGTCATGCTACAACAATAACTACTAAGCATATAATCAAAATAATATCTAGCATGACATGCTAAAGTCTAAGCCACAGTCTAAACAAGCTCCCTTTTGCATCACTATAATCATGAAATATGTTACTCTTTTCCAACACCAATCAACCTATTTGAAATAACTCGCAAAGATAAAAATCAACAAAGACCAGAGGTCTAAACACACCTAGATAAAAAGAACTAACAAGTTCTGAACAAAAATAAAGGTGAGAAACAAAAGCTAAACACAGTACTAGCAAAAGAGAACACTCGTAGAATGATAAGAGTGAAAACTAGAGTGTTCTAGGCAATGAAAAAGGATTGTGTCTTCTCCAAAAGAAATATGCTGGGGTCCAACCATTTATTACATTAAACAAAACAAAAGAAAACTGAAAGCAAAAATAAAGATGCTCCAAGAAAAACACATAGCATATGAAGCAATAAAAATATAGTGTCTTGAAAGATGACTTGATATTTTTGTTGATGAAGAAGGGGGTGCCTTGGGCATCCCCAAGCTTTGACGCTTGTACTTCTTGGATATTTCTTAGGGTGACATGGGCATCCCCAAGCTTGAGCTTTTTTCCATCCTGCATCTCATCTCATCATTCTCCTTTCCCTACACTTGAAAACTTCCTTCATATAAAAATTCACACAATTCTCATTAGCAACAAGTTTATGCAAGATAGTAGATCCACTTTTGGTTTAGTTTTAACTCAAGTACAACATCTATTAAAACATTAGCTACTGTAGCAACTTCTCTTAAAAGTTCCGTGATCAAAAGAACTCAAAAAGAAAGAGATCAAGAGGCAAATGCAAATAGTGGCAGAAATCTATCAAAATAGAACAACAGGTAAAGATTGATTTTTTCGAAAATCTTCTGTTGCTCAAATCGAAAATTGCAAAACTAATGAAAGTTAGATAATAACCTGGGGCATGTGCACAAACAATTGCATATCAATATGACATACTGGGATTTTTCACGATTTGTTACAGCAAAACGCATAAATCTGTTTCGGGACAACAACTTCCCCAAATCTTACCTTCTTCCTATTAGAGGCTATTCTTGGCACAAAAACGAAATAAAAAGGATAAGGAGAGGTCATTACAGTAGTAACAACTTCCAAGACTCAACAAAATAAAAAATTACTAAAATAAAACATGGGTTATCTCCCAAGAATGCTTTTCTTTAACGCCTTTCAGCTAGGCTCGGTAATTTGAGAAGATGCTCACATAAGAAATATGAATTGATGCAAAAGAGAGCATCAAGGAGAAAATATGAAACACATTTAAGTCTAACACACTTCCGGTGTATAGGAATCTTGTAAGAAAATAAATTCAAGAAGCACATAGTAACAAGCATGGGTAGATAAAACAAGAGCAACTTCGGAACTTTCAATATAAAGAGAGGTGTTTTAGTAACATGAAAATTCCAACAACCATAGTTTCCTCTCTCATAATAATTTTCTATAGCATCATGAACAAACTCAAAAATATAAATATCACACAAAGCATGTTTTTCATGATCTGCAAGAACACAATCCATATCAAGCTCCAAAATAGTGGGATCAAAATTAAAAATAAAGACCTCTTCTTTCTCACTTTTAGTAATAGCAGAACAAGATGATTGGTCAATCTTAAAAGGAATGGGACACGTTATAGCAATCCTATTTTCAGTAGCATTATAATGTATAACATCAAGTAACATAGGACCATCATCTAGAGCATTATCATATTAATTTTCTGAACAAACTTCCTCATTATCATGCATATCAATAGTTGGAATAAATAGAGGATTGTCATAAGATTTATCAAAGTAGCATGGATTATCATAAATAACAGTAGCAACATCATTCTCAAAAGTTTCATTCATAGTAGTATCAAGGTCACAAGTATAGCAAGTATCAATTTCATCAAAAAGGGATATTTAAAAAAGAATCAATGGGATCATCACAATTATCAATATAACACTCATCCTCCTTTGGTAAGCATGGAGGGCGATCAAATAAGGTATTACTTAAAGAGTTACTCTTATTGGGAGGTAGACATGGGTATCTGCTCCATTCTTACTCCTCTTTTTCATCCAATGAGCTTCCAGTTTCAGCAATTTCTTCTTCCATAGGCTCCTGCAAGGCATTAGTCTCTTTTGTTGGTGGAGAGCATCTATTAAGATATTTAAGAATATAGCCATTTTCTTCCTTGTAATTATCAAAGAAAAATTGAAGTATATCATAAACCTCATATTTATAAGGTGCATCATCAGTATTTTCAAGCAAATAAGCAAGTTTGAATGCACCCTTCCAAGCAATAAATTCTTCAATTTGTTCCACATCATAAAAGTCATAATTTCCCTTAACATAAGAAGATATGGTAAAATTATCATTATACTCACATTGAAAAGGGAGGTGTTTATACCTCCTACAGCAACAAGATTTATCAAAGCAATAAGTAATATTATAAGTAGAGCATACGTTTGTAGCAATGATATACAATTTATTAATTTATTCCTATAAGTGTTTCCCTTTTTCTGACAAGCGGTGTTCCTTATAATATTTTTGTTGTTCTTCCGTGAACCCACATAGTCAATAAGATCTAGTTTCAAAGAAATCAACCATTGATAGAAAGCATGATAAAGCAAGTAAAAAGCAAGACAATAACAGACCAATAAAAATAACAACTATAGTAGGAACTAATTTTTTTATATTTTTGATAAAAAGAAGTAAACAAAATAAAGTAAAGAAACTAAGCAAAACAATAACAAAGTAAAGAGATTGGAAGTGAGAGACTCCCCTTGCAAAAATCCTCTTTCTCCCCGGCAACGGCACCAGAAAACAGTCTTGATGTCTCAAAAGACCAGTTGGAAAACCCCAAGAGGAAGGTATGATAAGCACAGCAGCAAGTTTTCCCTTAGTATGAAACCAAAGTTTAATCAACCAGTAGGAGAAAGAAATCACTTTTGAAGGTTGTTGCTAGCCGACTTTGGCAAGGCACCACAAAACAAACACAACACAATTAAATTATTTTGCCCCAACTTACAGTGAGGTTGTCAATCTTACTGGTTTGATGAAAACAAAGGATTAGACGTATAGTGTGGAAAGAGATGTTTGCTTGCAGTGAAATAAAATAATACTTGCGGAAAGTAAACAATGCTTGCAGTAGATGGTAATATAAATGTAAAAAAATGGACCGGGGTCCATAGTTCACTAGAGGTGTCTCTTGATACGTCTCAAACGTATCTATAATTTTTGATGCTCCATGCTTGTTTCTACACCATTTGCCTATTGTTTCGTTACACTTAGTGGCACTTTTATGCATTTTCCGGAACTAACCTATTAACAAGTGCCAGAGTGCCAGTTTCCTGTTTTCTGCTGTTTTTGTGTTTCAGAAGTGATACACAGGAAATATTCTCGGAATTGGACGAAACAAAAGCCAGAAGTCTTATTTTTCCCGGAAGCTTCCAGAGATCCGAATAAGTGTCGGAGGGGGGCCACCAGGGCCCCACACAAGGGGGGGGGGCGCGGCCTGGCCCCTGGCCGTGCCACCCCTGTGTGAGGAAGCCCTGGCAGCCCTCTGACATCGCCCCTTCGCCTATATAAAGCCTCGGGACGGAAAACCCTAGGGGATTCGGCAATTTTCCAGAAACAGTTCCGCAGCTCCGCCGCCGCCACCGACGAATTTCGGGGGACAGAAGTCTCTGTTCCGGCACCCTGCCGGGACGGGGAAGTGCCCCCGGAGCCATCTCCATCGATCTCCATCGCCGTCTCCACCGTCTCCATCGACATCACCGCCATCTCCATCAACCTTGCTGTCTCCTATGATGAGGAGGGAGTAGTTCATCCCCGGGGCTGAGGGCTCTACCGGTAGCTATGTGGTTCACCTCTCTCTCCCATGATGTGATCTTTATGTGATCGTGAGCTTTGTATCATGTTGAACAAGTACATGTTATTATTCAGATATTTTGTGTACTCTAGTGATGTTATTAAAGTAATCTATTCCTCCTGCCTTGGTGTAACGGTGACAGTGCGTGCATCATGGTGGTACTTGGTTTAGGCTATGATTGTGATCTCTTGTGGATTATGAGAATAATTATTGCTATGATAGTTTGAGTGATCTATTCCTCCTTTCATGGTGTAATGTTGACAGTGTGTGCACCGTGTTAGTACTTGGTTTAAGTTGCAATGATTTCTATCTTGAATTGTGATCTGATTTGGATATCTCTATGAGTGGTGTTTGTCAAGTACTTGATGAACTTTAAGGGGTGCTTCTGTAGCCACTACACAATGATTAGTGTTATTCAATAGGAGAGTAATTCAGAGTGCCTTAGCAAAGAGAAGTTATTTGTTCAGTCATGTTATATTGTTGGGAGTGTGTCCACTAGTGAAAGTATGATCCCTAGGCCTTGTTTCCAAGCATTGCACACCGTTTACTTGCTATTTTGTTACTTGTTTACTCGCAGCGATATTTATTTCATACCACAGTTACTACTTATAATCATCTATACCACTTGTATTTCACTATCTCTTCGCCGAACTAGTGCACCTATACATCTGACAAGTGTATTGGGTGTGTTGGGGACACAAGAGACTTTCTGTATCGTAATTGCAGGGTTGCTTGAGAGGGATAGCTTTGACCTCTAACCTCCCTGAGTTCGATAAACCTTGGGTGATCCACTTAAGGGAAACTTGCTGCTGTTCTACAAACCTCTGCACTTGGAGGCCCAACAAGTGTCTACAAGAATAGAAGTGCGTAGACATCAAGCTCTTTTCTGGCGCCGTTGCCGGGGAGGTAAGGTAAAAGGTACTCGCATCCTCCTGTGTGAGTGCTCGGAGTTATTTCCTTTAGATTCTGCAATTACATCTTTTTGTTTCTTGTTTTTATTTTCACTAGTTAGGCTTAATGGAAAAAAATGAGTTCTGTAGTCTTTTTCCTGAGTTTAGATATGAAGTGTTTGAAGAGAAAATTGAAAAACCTTTGGAGCTTAATTTGCATGCTAATAGTGTTGTTAGTATGAATGCTTTGAACACCGTTGTTGATAATGCTATAGAAAATTCTAAGCTTGGGGAAGCTGGTTTTGTTAAGCATGATATTTTTAGTTCCCCAGCTTTAGTGGAGAAAGTTTGCTATGATGATATGTTTGATGAGTATGCTTTGCGAAATAGTTTCTCTCTAGCTTGTGATGATACTAAACCTCTAGTTTATGATGGCTATGATGATGAGTATAATATTTTCAGTTCACCTACTATTAAGGATAAAATTAGTTATGATTACAATATGCCTCCTATTTATGATGATTATGGTGATGAGAATAATTATTCTCTTGAATCTGCTCCTACTACTATTGTTCATGTGGGGAGTATTAATCCTTTTATGCATGTGGCTCATGATAGGGATGCTTTATGTGATAGTTACATTGTTAATTCTATTCATGATGCTACTGAAAGTTACTATGAGAGAGGGAAACATGGTTTGATGGATCTCAACAATATTGAGTTTCCCCTCCTTATGTTGCAATTCTTGAAGTTGTACTTGTTTTGCCTTCCTATGCTTTTTGCTTTGCGCTTTCATGACTTGTCTCTTTACAAGACTATTTCTCATAGGAAGTGGTTTAGATTTAAATGTGTTCCACATTTGCTTTTTGATGCTCTCTTTTGCTTTAAGTTCCTATATGGCGCCTTTGCCTCAAGCTTTTATATGGCGCCCACATGAGCATCTTTGCAAATTACTGCGCCTAGCTCAAAGGCGTTAAAGAAAAGCACTCTTGGGAGATAACCCAATGTTTTTACTTTCAGTACTTTTTCTTTTATTTGAGTCTTGGAAGTCATTACTACTGTAATGACCGCTCCTTATCTTGTTTATTTCGTTTTTGTGCCAAGAGAAGCCTCTAATTTGAGTGAGGTAAAGATTTGGGGATGTTGCTGTCCTGAAACTGTTTTCGGTGCTACACCGTAAAAATTCGTGAAAATTCTCTGTTTATCTTTTGGACCTGCGATTTCTTGTGCATATGCCCCAGGTTATATCCAAACTTTTCTTAGTTGAACACGTTTTTATTTGAGCAACAGAAAATCCCTCAAAAATTCGACCTTTGTCAGCTGTTCAGTTTTGACAGATTTCTGCCAATATTTGTGTTTGCCACTTTATCGCTTTCTTTTGAGTTCTTTTGATCATGGAACTTTTTGGGGAGTTGCTACAGTAGTATTTTCTATATATGTGGTGGTTTTGAGTTGAAACCTGAAGCTAAAAGAGGTTGAATATATTTTATGCTTACACTAATGTTGCTAATAGAATTGTGTTTAGTTTTGTATGAAGGAAGTTTTCAAGTGTAGGGATTGGAGAATGATGAGATGAGTTGAAGAATGGACAAAAGCTCAAGCTTGGGGATGCCCAGCACCCCAAGAAATATCCAAGAAGTACAAGCGTCAAAGCTTGGGGATGCCCCCGAGGCACCCCTTCTTCATCGGCAAAAATCAGGTCACCTTTCAAAACACTATATTTTTATTGCTTCATGCACTATGTGTTTTTCTTGGAGCGTCAGTTGTTTTTGTTTTCAGTATTAGTTTAGTTTTGTTTGCTGCAATAAATGGTTTGATCACATCATGTTTCTTTTGGAGGAGATGAACTCGTTTTTCATTGCCAAGAACACTCTAGTTTTCACTCTTATCGTTCAATGAGTGTTCTTCTTTTTCTGCTACTGCTTTTGGTTTTCGTTTTCGCCTTGATTTGTGTTCAGATCTTCTTATATTTATTTATCAAGGTGTATTTTTGCCTCTGATCTTTTTTGGTTTTCATCAAAAGAGGTGTTTTTAAAAAAGTTCAAATGGTATTGGAAAAGAGAAAAAGCTTTATGCAAAAAAGTGGTACAAGAAGGAGCTTGTTTAGACTGCGGATTAGACTTTTGCATGTCATGTTTGATGTCATTTTGATAGTATGCTTAGTGATTTTTGCTGTAGCATGACTTGTCTCAAATAACTGAGATTGCTTAATGAGCCTTTGAAAAAATCATGCGTTGTTTTTATTATATGGAAGCATTTATTTGGTTTTCTCCTTGATGCTTTATTTGGGTTGACTTGGCGCATGCTCACACATGTTAGACTCATACAAAGTCGCAAATAGCCTCTATGATCATTTAGTTTTTGACTTTTGATGCCATCGTATGCTTCTTTTAATGTCGCTTTGTCGCTTTGCATGATTATGGCCATTATTGCTCTCTTAGTTGGTCGCTCCCAGTCTTTTGCTAGCCCTCGCCTTATACTGAGTATGAGCTCTACTCGTGCATCCAACTCCTAAAAGCCAAGTTTGCCATTGTGTCCACTATAAATTCCTATGCATGCTATTTGTAAGCCATTCCAAAGTAAAATTTTCGTGTGCTACCTTTCAAAAACCTTCAAAACACTTCTCGTTTTGTGACACTGTTTTCAGCTCATGGGGACGTAGTTGTCGGATTTGCTATCTTCCATATTGCTTATTCCAAAAAGAAAAAAAAGAGAAAAAAAAGGAAAGAAAAAAAGGCACTCCTCCATGGTATGTGAATGTTGGTGGGCACCCGATGGAATCGGTTAGCCATGGTTTGTGAAAGGAAAAAAGGTGGGGAGGAGTGCCAAGCTTTATAAAAGAGCACAAAAGTGCCAATCTCTCTCTCAAAAACTTGCTTTATTTTTGTATGGAAGATAGTAAGAACCCCATTGCCAGTCGTTGACAAAGACAACCACCTCTCAAAACTCAAGCTTTATCTCTCTGTTTTACAAATGAAAAGCTCTAGCACATGTTTAATCACTGCTTCCCTCTGCGAAGGGCCTTTCTTTTTACTTTTATGTTGAGTCTTCACCTTCTATCTTTATGCACCATTAAGAGAGCATAGTTGTTATTCTTAGTGTAATATGCATTGTCCCAAAGTTCATTGATTGACTCATATTGTTGGTTTCACTTGTTCTTAAATTATTTGTATCTAGTCGCCCTCTTAAACTTGAAGGTGTCCTATGCATTTATGTTTTGCTCTCTTTGAAGGACAAGCTGAAAACCATTTGTATGTTTTTCCTTATGATTTGAACACACGTTTGACTTTCATTGTTTCATTATCATGATCTTTTGTTTGTGTTCATTTGCATGTTTACAACATGGTTGCTAAGTTTCTTATTGTCATGATTATATCTTTCATGCCCATGTTTTAAGTTCTATTGATCCCAGCTCACCAATGCTTACATATATGATCAAGATTGTGTAGGTGCATGTCACCTCAAAAATTATTCTTTTGTTATCACTTACCTACTCGAGGACGAGCAGGAGTTAAGCTTGGGGATGCTTGATACGTCTCAAACGTATCTATAATTTTTGATGCTCCATGCTTGTTTTTACACCATTTGCCTATTGTTTCGTTACACTTAGTGGCACTTTTATGCATTTTCCGGAACTAACCTATTAACAAGTGCCACAGTGCCAGTTTCCTGTTTTCTGCTGTTTTTGTGTTTCAGAAGTGATACACAGGAAATATTCTCGGAATTGGACGAAACAAAAGCCAGAAGTCTTATTTTTCCCGGAAGCTTCCAGAGATCCGAAGAAGTGTCGGAGGGGGGCCACCAGGGCCCTACACAAGGGGGCGGCGCGGCCTGGCCCCTGGCCGCGCCACCCCTGTGTGAGGAAGCCCTGGAAACCCTCTGACATCGCCCCTTCGCCTATATAAAGCCTCGGGACGGAAAACCTTAGCGGATTCGGCAATTTTCCAGAAACAGTTCCGCAACTCCGCCGCCGCCACCGACGAATTTCGGGGGACAGAAGTCTCTGTTCCGGCACCCTGCCGGGACGGGGAAGTGCCCCCGGAGCCATCTCCATCGATCTCCATCGCCGTCTCCGCCGTCTCCATCGACATCACCGCCATCTCCATCAACCTTGCTGTCTCCTATGATGAGGAGGGAGTAGTTCATCCCCGGGGCTGAGGGCTCTACCGGTAGCTATGTGGTTCACCTCTCTCTCCCATGATGTGATCTTTATGTGATCGTGAGCTTTGTATCATGTTGAACAAGTACATGTTATTATTCAGATATTTTGTGTACTCTAGTGATGTTATTAAAGTAATCTATTCCTCCTGCCTTGGTGTAACGGTGACAGTGCGTGCATCATGGTGGTACTTGGTTTAGGCTATGATTGTGATCTCTTGTGGATTATGAGAATAATTATTGCTATGATAGTTTGAGTGATCTATTCCTCCTTTCATGGTGTAATGTTGACAGTGTGTGCACCGTGTTAGTACTTGGTTTAAGTTGCAATGATTTCTATCTTGAATTGTGATCTGATTTGGATATCTCTATGAGTGGTGTTTGTCAAGTACTTGATGAACTTTAAGGGGTGCTTCTGTAGCCACTACACAATGATTAGTGTTATTCAATAGGAGAGTAATTCAGAGTGCCTTAGCAAAGAGAAGTTATTTGTTCAGTCATGTTATATTGTTGGGAGTGTGTCCACTAGTGAAAGTATGATCCCTAGGCCTTGTTTCCAAGCATTGCACACCGTTTACTTGCTATTTTGTTACTTGTTTACTCGCAGCGATATTTATTTCATACCACAGTTACTACTTATAATCATCTATACCACTTGTATTTCACTATCTCTTTGCCGAACTAGTGCACCTATACATCTGACAAGTGTATTGGGTGTGTTGGGGACACAAGAGACTTTCTGTATCGTAATTGCAGGGTTGCTTGAGAGGGATAGCTTTGACCTCTAACCTCCCTGAGTTCGATAAACCTTGGGTGATCCACTTAAGGGAAACTTGCTGCTGTTCTACAAACCTCTGCACTTGGAGGCCCAACAAGTGTCTACAAGAATAGAAGTGCGTAGACATCATCTCTCTATAAAGATAAATAACATGCTGGGTAAACAAATTACAGTTGGGCAATTGACAAAATAGAGAATGCATAACAATGCATGTACATGTCATGAAGCTAACTATGAGATTCATTTGGGCATTACAACATAATACATAGATCGTAATCTAACTGCATCTATGACTAATAATCCACTCGCAGGATATCATCCGAACAACCCTTGGGTATTAAATTGCAAGCAACAGATTATCGCCTTAAGCAAAGTGTGTAATATAAATAATACAATTATCCTTGAATAAAAGATTGTTGTTTTCTCCCTAGTAGCAACAGCACATCTACAACCTTAGAAGGTATTGTCACTCTCCCATATTACTAGAGGCATGAACCCACTATCGAGCATAAATACTCCCTCTTGGAGTCACTAGCATCTACTTGGCCAAAGTATCTACTAACAATGGAGAGCATGCAAGATCATAAATAACATAGACATGATAAATCAACAATCAACTTGACATAGTACACAATATTCATCGGATCCCAACAAACACAATATGTAGAATTACATAAAGATGATCTTGATCATGATAGGCAGCTCACAAGATCTAGACATGAGGCGCATGGAGGAGAAGACAACCATCTAGCTACTGCTATGGACCCATAGTCCAGGGGTGGACTACTCACGCATCACTCCGGAGGTAGGCATGGCGATGAAGAAGCCCTCCGGTGATGATTCCCCTCTCCCGCAGGGTGCCGGGAAGAGCTTCTGGACCCTCCCGAACTCGGATCAACGACGGCGGCGGCTTACAGTACTTTTCATGGATAGATGTTTGGGCCCCTAGGGTTTTCCCGATGAAGTGAATTTATAGGCGGAAGGGCGATGTCAGAGGGTGCCTGGGGGGGCCCACACCACTGGCCGGTGCGGCCAAGGGGTAGGCTGCGCCATCCCATGGTGTGGCCGCCTCCTGGCCCTCCTCCGTCTCTCCTTTGGACCCCGTCTTCGTGTCAGTAAAATAGGAACTTTGGCTTTCGTTTCGTCCAATTCCGAGAATATTTCCTGTATAACTTTTCTGAAATACAAAAATAGCAGAAAACAGGAACTCGCACTGTGGCATCTAGTTAATAAGTTAGTTTCGGAAAATACATAAAAACACCACGAAGTATATATAAAATATAAAGCAATTGGTGTAAAACAAGCATGGAGCATAAAAAATTATAGATACGTTTGCAACGTATCAGACATTTGAGAGAGGTTTAGGTGTTTTACAAGGTTGGTTTGCTATTGTTTGAGGTTAGCATGAAATAACAGTTGCAACTGATAAATATTTTATGTTACGCATGAAGTGCACTAGAGCTTTTTTTGTTTTCCATGGTTTTGTTTTACTAAATACGAGAGGGGCGGGGAAAATTAACTTGTGTATTTTCTTTTGCCGCGGTACTCTACATTAGTATTAGCACATTACTTCTTTTAGACCTAAATTTTAAGGAAAACACTATTTATCAACCGGCGGTTTCTCCTACCGGTTCGTTCCGCGTGGCAGTTCTCCCTGCATTCTCTCTCTTTTCACATCTCAGAGAAAAAAGACGATCTGACAGCTCTCTCCGCGCGTGGTCGATGCTGCAACCCTCCTTGCGTGCCGTTTTTGCTGCCCATCGCCCCTGTGACTCTCCCTGCATGCAGCCCCTGCCGCAACATCTCTCTCTCTACACGCAGCAGCTCTCCCACTGCGTGGAGGTGGTACACTAGAGAAGGGGATTTGGCACCAGCAAGACAAGGATAGGTGGCTGTCTTGGGTGTAAGAGATGAACCTCCATTTTATTTCCACACCTAGTCCGAGGGAGATATTAGGAATATGTAGTGATGACTAGGAATGGATTTGAGGTGGTCCGATCTAGTGCCGGTAGTACTCGGTGAGGTGGATTTGTCACTGCCCAGTCAAGAATGGCACGGTCGGTGCTCCATTGCTGATGGTGGAGGTCAATATTTTTTGGGGATTTTTTTATGTTACATGTAGTGTTTGGATTTGCTACAAGAAAATGTTATATTTTCTACATGTATGTGTTAAAAATGCAACAATTAGTGACATTCCCTTTCATTTTTTGCTATAGCCAAATTGAGATTTGTAGCATATGATGTTTATTTTGGCTACATGGTTGTGTTTAAAATGCTACAACTTATTTTGCTACTTTTCGCAAACCCACACTTATTTAAGTTCAATTGAAATTTGCTACATTCTTTTTTTGCTACATGGATATGTTAAAAGTGCTACACTAGTTCTTGCTAGACGTTGCAAGTTTTTCATATATCTAGAAAAAATGATGCGAAACGAATGCTACAAAATAGAAAAATTGCTACATACAAAATGTTTTTGCTACATGATCAGGTGGGCAAGATTTGCTCACTTAAGTGGATCGTAAGGCTCTAGATGCAGCTGATGTTTTGTAAATTTCCCGCCGACAGATGTTCTACAGATTTCCTACCAGCGGATGCCTAGCGCTTGCCAAAGTTTAACATCCCTATTCCATTTTGCCATTGTCCATACCAAGTCAGTACAACAGTTTTTTTAGACTTGTACTCCGTACAATATATGGAAAAAATAAGCCCACGAACCAACATGCCCAATTATCGCCAAAAAAAATAACCAATATGCCTAATAGAGTAAGCAAAAAACAAATCAAAAGTGGCACAAATAGCAGCATTCACCTGGAAAATAACAACGTGCATACAACAGGTCAACCAATCGATGGGCGTTCAACATCAACATGTCTGACGTCATCTAGCTGAGAATTCCCTTAGTGTCTGTTTGGATGTATGAATTGGGGATTGGAATTGCCCATTTGGAATTTAGAGGCCTGAATTCCACTGTTTGGATGGCCATAGAATTCGAGTTTAGAAACTGACTAAAATTCCGAGCCAAATCCACCATGTGTTATTTCGGCCTTGCATATTTCTGAGCTGCCCCGCTCCGAATTAGCTGGAATCGTAAAAACTTCAAGAAATAAAAAAATTCAAAAATTCAAAAAACTCAAAAACTTTTAAAAAATTCATAAAATGTGAAAAAATCAAAAAAAATGAAAAAGCAAAAAACAAAAATATAAAATATAAAATCGTTAAAAAATAAAAAACTTAAAAAATACAAAAAAGGTAAAAAATTCAAATAAAAACCAGAAAAATTATAAAATAAAAATTATGAAATTAAAACTTCCAAAAATTAAAGAAATTTGAAAATAAAACAAATGTATGAGTTTAATAAAATTTAAATAAAAATAGAAATTTGAAAAATCCTATGCCTAGATCGAAATTCAATTCCATATTTTGTACAACCAAACAGGATTTGGAATTAGGTGATATTCTTTGATTCCAACAAAAAATTCCATGCGCATCCTAATAAAGAAATTGGAAATGAAGGCCATTTCCTTTCCATCTTAAATTTGGAATTGTCAGTCCAATTCATTTCCGAGCTAAAATTCCTATAACCAAACAAACCCAATTCTCGATCAGATGGGTGTTACAAGGCCCCCATAGTCGGCGCACTACATGTTGCCAGCACCAAGGCATGTTGAAGTTTGGATGCCTAGGCGGCAACGATGGACATGAAGACGGTGGACCAGGCGGTGAGGGCGAGGGCGGCGACGAGGTATGTCCAGAGGAAGACGACGGAGCACTCCTCCTGGGCGACGTCGTAGAGCTGGGCCATGGTGCCGATGCTCATCGCCGGAGGCAGGGCGAACTGGAGCATGAGCACGTATTGGTAGAGCGGGTCCGGCGGCAGGAAGCCAAGCTCACCTGCCGACTTAACCACCACCACCCCGACCACCGGCAGGATCACATACCGCACGCAGATGATCCCTATGATCACCCACCACGACACCGTTGTCTTGCGCACCCCTGGCGAGACCGTTGTTCAGATTGCTGACAATGCATATAATCTTGATCTGCAGACAGAAAGATTCAGAGTCGTACCTTTAGTAAGGTTTCCTCCGAGGATGAGGGTGACGCAGGGTATGGCGCCATCTCTGCATGAAACGAGGATTTCATCATCCATACCTATATACATATACACACAATGTTTTATCTGTACTCTCATAGCTAGATAGGAGATGCTCTGCATTTGCATATATACCCAAGTAGTGTGATCGAGTCTTGCACGACTCGCAGGGGAGCGTCGTTGCCCACGAATGTAGATTTCAGCCATGGCACTACCCCGACAATGAAGCCCAGAACCTAGCAACTAGAGAGCTCATTTCAGCTTCTATGCTCCACACATTGTATCTGAATCTTCTGATGGTGGTGATGAACTGATGGCCACTTACAGCACCGACAGTAGGCGGCGCGGTGAGCTCCTCAAGGATCTGGAGGGTGCCATGTTTCAGCTTGTCCCACATGCTGTTGCCGCTCGTGTTATTGCTGCAACCTGAACCTTGGTGGTCACTGGTAGACACCAACGGCGTCAGTAACTACATGCCAGAAAAAAAATGCAGTAAATTAATTCAGAATCCTGACGGTTCACTCGGAGCTCTACTGAAACTAGTGAAAACTTGCCGTTTGGCAATGACCCTTTTCATGGATGACAGAATCGCTCTCTGATGGCAGCGAGACAACTCCCTCCTCCTCATCGCGGTCGTCGTCCTCGACGTCTTCCTCTGATCTCACCACCAGAAAGTCCTTTGGATAATGAGCCTCCTGTTCAATCATCGTCTTTCGGCATATCTCGCTGGACCTCTTCATCACGCTGTTCGTGTGTGTCCAGATGTACAGTCCTCCAAGCTAGCATCGATCATGCATACTTAGTTAGTTACTTACTGATAGATCATCAAGCTGTACTATGATGCATTGAGAATTGAATGGGTACCGCCATGGAGAATGAGGCGTACGAGAGGCCTCGGTCAGTGCACACGTCGCCGCCGCCGAACGGGTTGCCGTCCTCCCGGCACACCGCCGGTATCACGATTAGCAACAAGTTACCAAAGTTTGCGGCGGAGCAGGAGGCGACGACCAGGCCCCGGAAGTGCTGTGGCGGCCTCAGCAGGAGCACCACCACCCACCCGAGGAAGCCGCCGGCCAGGAAGACGATCCCGATGTTCACCGGCATGAACCACCTGAATTCGAGTGATCAGGCATGCATGCATGGTTAGTTAGTTAGTAACGAGCCAATATTTATTTGTTCAAATTTAGGAGCAGTAAAAATGCAGGGGACCATGAGATGGCGTCCTGGAGCGTGACGGTCCTGGCGAGGCTGGCGAGCATGAGCGCGGGCGTGAAGACGGCGTAGACGACGCGGTTAATGTCGGCGCGCGCGGCGGCGGTGAGGAGGTTGCACCGGCCGGAGGCGAGATAGGCGCCGAGGAGGACCACCAGGAGCACCTCCACCACCGGCATCACTGCCACCACCAGCAACGACACGAACCCCATCGTCGATCAACCTCAACCTAGCTTGCTAGAGATTGAATTGTAAATGTAATGGAGGTGGTGAACTGATGATCACCCGGCGGGGGCGTGGCTCGTATATATGCATGCATGCATGCCACAAGCTTAATTAGCTAGTCTCGATCTGTCTCTTTAAGGTCGGCACGCTAGCTATGTCTGGTGCCACATCGCTGTAAGCTGCATCAATTGACCGATCAACCAAGAACCATACATAATTCATGGCATGATGAGCACCGTCGCTCTGCTGCACTCCGTATGCAATGAGACCCCTTTCCTTTTTTTTTAGCGCAAACGCCAGGAGCTCCCCTTCCCTTTTTTTCTCACATGCATATGGGTCGCCTCGTCACACTATCACGTGTTCAAGCAGGCAGCCACCATATCTAACTCAACCGATGAGTTACTTTTACGGTTTTGCTAATTTAAGTCGACTCAAAATTAACTAAATCTTAGTCGACTCAAAATTAACTAAATCTTAGTCGACTTCTGAACTACTGTTAGATCACAACGTGATTAATTTATGTTGTCCTCTGAGTTAGGTTGCCAGATTGCCACTGAATTTTTTTACTTGCACATGAGTTGCAACTAAAATTTAGTTAAATTCTAAGTCGAATAAGATCTAGACATGCCCTATTTTACTAGTCTCTAGATGATGGCGAGAGATCGACCAAGAGTCGGCAACCCACTTTGCCTTCGTGATATCATGGATGCATCAGTGGAGTGCGTCGATTTGGCTCCCGGACTCAAGCCCTTTATTTTAAACATTCAAAAAATGTAATTAAAAACTTTCAAAAAATTATAACAAAAATATGTATTTATAGGCACTAATGTATACTTCAATTCTACAAAGTGTCAGTATAAAATACATTGTATTCTACTCTATATAAAAAAGACAAAATTTTAGATCTAGATATGTGAATAGTGCACATTAAAATCTTGTTAGATTTTGTCTTTTTTGTGTAGCCCATAATACAATTTATTTCAGATTAAGATGTTGCACAGTTAGAGTATACATCATTACCTACATGTACATATTTTTCCAAAAAAATTAAAACTTCAAAATATTTTTTAAAATTTTCAAAATAAAGAGCTCTAGTGAACTTGGGTTCCAAAAGCATTTTTCGTGCATCAGTCTGATTTCATTCATGTACCGTAAGTTGGTCGTTAGTTTACAAGAATTAATACACCCCAGTCTCCACATGAACTAATGCATATGGCCTCTTATTATTGATTTATTAGATTGTCATATCTAGTGTTCAAAAAATAACGAACAAAGTCAAGCGTCAGCACGCACATGCGTCGGCTGGGCGAGCGTCTACATAACCACGTGCATACATGCGTATGGGTCCTAATCGACTCGTCGATCGATTTCGATCACAAATTGCAGTTCAAATTATTAAGCGAGATGGGGCATGTATATAAGTGCACGCGTTGAGATGCGAATTATTTCGGTGGCCGGCGCCGATGGCGATCGAGCGAGGTGGCAGGCACACATGTCCAGGAAAGAGACGTGCGATCCGACATGACGCACATACGATTCGAAAAAATGATCACCCATAAAGATTCCAGAATCGAACTGTTGAGTGGAAGACGTTCCATGCATCCAAATAGGAGTAGTGAGCTGTGTGCATCAATCAAATAATTTTTGATGCAGGGGCGGCCGGGACTATATATGCTCCACGTTTCCAAATAAAAACACCGGGCATGAAAAATGTACATATCGATTAATCGACCCTTTTGATCCTTGAGTTGTAGCACTTGTGAACATAATACTTTGCAATAATAAGTTAAGAAAGCTATGCGCATCCTTTCCGAGACAAAGGCTGGGGTATACCTACATTTTGGGGGGGAAATAAGTTCAGTGGCGCACTGTGCACATACGTCTCTTTTCATTTATATCTACACAGATTATGAAAAATTAAAATTTCACTTTTAAAACTCCAAAAGAATATAGAAACAAAAATACATATATGTGTCTAGTATATGCGCATTATCTTCAAAGATTAAGCAGAATCTGGGAAGTGTTTTTTGCTCCTGAGTCCTGAGCTCTAGTGATCCATTCATTTTTAAAAATAAAAAGCATATTTCTAAATTTCAAAGAATTATGAAAACAAATATGAACATAGTCAATGATGTAACCTACAAGCACACAAAATTTTATACAAAATTCTTTATATTGTTGGCTACACAAAAATGAAAAAATCTGATAAATTTGTAGATTTAAAAATATACATACACTATAGGAATCAGCGAATTTGCCACAGGGCAGGCCCACGACAATGGCTGGAAAATCTAAATACACGGCAAACTATGATAAATAGTTTGTGTAGCCCATAATATAAGTATTTGAACATGATTTTTTTGCACATTTGTGGGATAAGACGGACTCAGATCTACACGTTTGACTTGTATGTGTAGCCCATAATATAAATTATTCGAACATTATTTTTGCATATTTATGGGATAAATAGTTGCCTACATCCGAATATCTTATACCATTTATTTAAAACTCAGAAATATGAATTCATTTATTTAAAAATGTGACCACTAGATTGAGTTTTACCTTTTTGGAACTATTTTTTTTTGGCTTTTGTTGGGCAGGCGGCCCAAACTACACACTATTATTTGACAAACAATTACAGATACGT
The DNA here is from genome assembly GCA_007115705.1 of Dactylis glomerata. NCBI lineage: Eukaryota > Viridiplantae > Streptophyta > Magnoliopsida > Poales > Poaceae > Dactylis > Dactylis glomerata. The sequence continues at coordinate 1,280,097 of QXEO01000065.1, forward strand.
CAACAACATCTGTATGTATCCATAAAAAAAGAAATTAGAATTTCTTTAAACTTCTAATTAGCATTTTTAAAAATTAAACCTCCATGCTCCCTGGAATACGGAAGCCAAATCGCGCGGTCGCTCCTAACATATATGCATATGGGACCTCTCCTAGTTAATGGTGGGCAGATCAATGCTAAGTCTCCAGTGCGGGAGCGCGATGATCCTCCGTAGTGCGGCATCCTCCGTGGTGTGGTGGCACGCCGCACTACACCACGAAGCTGTAACGCCGACGGTCGGAAGCTGTCGGCTTAGGTTCAGGAAGCTGTCGGATTAGCCTACCTTAACGGTAGACTAAGCCGACGGCAATGCCGTCGGGTTAGGTCCTATTTCCTAGACCTTGTCGTTGTGACTTGGTGAACGGTGGCTTCACGGTGCTGGCTACATCGATGGCCGGGTTTGACCCGACGACCATATAAGGGGCTGCGTCGACGATATTCCTAAGCCGACGGCCGTCGTCGGGCCAGAGGTGCCTAAACCGACTGCCATTCTAAGCCGGCGGCCAGCTTTCAGACGACGGTCCCGATAACTGGCCGTCGGCGTATAACTTCTTTCCTGTAGTGCCGGAGACAAACCGATCATCAGTTCACTGTCGATCCACATGAATTATTTGCATCGAGTGACAGTTGACGGGTTCCTTCCATCTATCAATCGAAGAAACCAGCGTGTATACTTCGTCAATGTCTTTATCCAACTCAACAACATGTAATTAACGAGGATGTGTACCGTTAGTTCCATCTCGTGCACCACGCTCTGAAAGGCGACTGCACTAGTAGTAGCAATCAGCTTAACTGAGATTTGTCGTTTCTGTTTCTCAGGAGTATATTCCAGAAATAAACGGTAATTGGTTGGTCTCATTTTGTTGTGTATACTTCATTGCACTTCACGTTCTCTCGCATAATTGGAGTACTTTTCTCGGTGGCTAGGTACACTAATAATTGCACGACCAAAAGAAACGATGCGCACGGAGATCGGAACAGTGTTTTGTTGTTCTTCTCAAAAGATGCTACCTAACGCAGTTGCAGTAAGCAAAAGAGAGCACTGGAGAGGAGATTTGGTGCATATGGGCACCAGTGATCCCACTTTTTTTAAAAATTGAAAATTATATTTTTGTGTATCAAAAAAAATTGAAACGAAAATTAGGTTGTAGCCAACTATTTATATTGTAAACGTGCAAAAAATCAAGTTCAAATGCTTTATAGTTTGGGCTACACAAAAATGACAAATGTGTAGATCTGAGTATGTATAATTTAAATCTACAAATTTTATCAGATTTTGTTATTTTTGTGTAGATCACAATACAAAGAATTTTTAAATGAAATTTTGCATGCCTATAGGTTACATCATTGACTATACCCGGATTTATTTTCACATTTTTCTAAAACTTAGAAATATAGTTTTTAATTTTTTTTAAATAGAGAGATCACTGGAGCTCAGGACTAAAACACACTTTCCCACTAGAACAAAAGGCTGACTACGCCGTGCTCCCTCTAAAAAAAAGAGACTACGACGTGCTCGGCACTGGTTGCTCGAGCTCTGTCTTCCTCCTCCGGAGGATCTTAGAGGATAGACTGGTGGTTTTTTGAAATTTTCTTTAAAAAGTGGTGTTTTTTGAAACCCTAGCACCAAATGTGGTTGGGTTTTGCAATTTTCTCGGTGGGGGAGGAGGCGGAAGCCACGACACTCGAGGCCTTGGCCACATGCTCACAACGTCATGCATGAGACATATTTGAGTAACTCGGTAAAACAAACTAGCTAAAAGAGAGATTGTGTGTTGCACTGCACGCTTACTAGTTCGTTGAAAGCCAAGAGGTGCCTTTGATCTAGAAAAAAGGTACCGATGATAGTTTATTTTAGTAGCCTTTAGCGAGGATCTCTTAAGGCATCTCCAGCGGTCCGACCTATTTAGGACACCTTTTGTGTCCAATTTCGTTCATTTCGGTCAAGCCACAGATACGTTTGATTTTCTTGAACTATCCGTTTGGGTCAGGAGTCGCCCCAGCGGACCAACTCATACTTTTTTTTACAATAATTTCATTTGTAAAAAACTAATTTACATAGTGCAAAAGAATATATAAATGCATGGGAATTAAATTTATTGAAGTCCTATCTAGGGTCTTCTTCAGGGCTGGCGCCTAATCGTCTTTATCTTCCTCAGTGAGGGTGACAACCGCCATCGGGTCATAGGGGAACGGACACAAGATCATGGCTGGGCCGTAGTCGATGTTGTTGCTGCCGAAGGCGCCTGGTGTGGTCGTTGCGACTCTCACATCGTGTGCGTCCAGTCTGACAACGGTGGCGCCTGGTGAGGCTGAGGTGACTCCCACACCGCGTTACCCCAATCAGGCGGCGGCGCCCGTCAGATGGCGGGGCACGACCTTGGCGTGGCTTCATCGGTGGCAGCATATGTCGTCCCTATGAGATGGCTGACTCCTGCAACAACACTAGGAGTCCCTCTCACCGCAACAACTCGAGGAGCTCGGACTCCTGAGTGGCCTTCTGGGTGGCCTCCTTCTTTGAGATCTCCTATAGATGGAAGTCCTCGAGCGGTACCTCCTCCTACGCGGCCTCCTCCTGCACTAGAGGCGGTTCCTAGTTGATGTAGGCATCGCCCAGGAGTCCTGGTCCCCCCGCGGGTCTAGCGGCAGGAGAGCACGTCGGTGCCTGCTCTCGTCGCGCCTCTCTCGATCGGTCGTGTGTGGCACCTGCGGAGTCGGCACTCTCCTCGCGTTGAGGACCATCCGCCAGGAAGGTGGACTTCCGTCCACGCCACCGACATGTTTTGGTGGTGGAGAGCCTTGCCCATATCGACATTCTTGTAAAGTCGGTCCCTCTCCTTCTTTAGCTTGGTCGTCGATGGCCCGATCTTGTCATTGTTCTTGGTCTTCTTGAAGGGCCAGATCCCACGCCTGGCATCATCGATGGCCTGCTACAGGTGGTTTGGGGGATAGGGGTGGCCTGGAGTGAAGCTGTAGTCTGGAAATGGCCACGGTCGTGCCTTTTAAAATCAAGAGGACATGGTCTTCTTCAATTTTGACGCAGAAATTGACGGTTGCATTCCATTGATGGCGGCGCAGAAGGCGAATCGTCTGCGTAAGCTATTGATGGCACACAGAGTTGAAAGCGGTCGTGCAAGCCATTGATGGCAGTGTAGAATTGGGAGCATCACCGCAAAAGACGAAGCGGCGGCAACGTGTTGCTACCAGTGAGCCTACGTCCATATGAGGGAGTACACGCGTGGACGCGTTTGTTGTCTGCGTTGACGGATTCGCAACCCAAGATCAGGCTGTGAATAGATTGCGGCGGACAGCTCAATCCACTGTTGCCGAGCCGCTGGCTCGATCTTATGCGGCCCATTTATGTTTGCCTGCGCGCTCAAGATTCTCTCGCAGAATGGCTTGTTGTGATGTTGTGTTAGCTGTCAAGTCGGTTATAGTGTTGTTTTGTGTTGTGTTTAAATTGTTCAAATATTCATTAGCTAGCGATGTGAGACTAATGTTTTGGACTCCGGTCGGCCGTGTCCAAAGCAACGGATCACTTTGACTATCCCATTGTTGTTGCAAAAACCTCAAATGGATCTCGAGCTCCATGAAAGCTGTTCTTTTGAAAGATCTAAAAATGATATTTGGAAGTTTTAAAAAATAGGACTAAACATCTTGATATGGGTAATTATAAGATCTACTAGTGTGCAAAAATTTAATCCAAAACTCATTATATTTTGGACTCAGCAAAAATAACAAATCTACCAAAATTCCAAACTTTCAAACTGTGCACTGTTCGCTAGATTGAGATCCATGCATTTGTTATTTTTGCTGAGCCTAAAACACAATGATTTTTATATTGATTTTTTGCATACCAGTAGATCTCATGATTGTCTACATCAAAAAAAATTTTCCTGAATTTTTTTAAATTCCAAATACCATTTTTGAATTTTCAAAAAATAGGTTACATGAAGCTCGAGCTTCCATTTGTTCATGTGCACTGTTGCTGGGTTTATGGTATGAAGGTCTACGTCTGCTCTTATGCTAGTACCTAACGCCAAGCAAAACAATGTTGAGTACTGTAGCTACTAGTCACTAGCGTGACCAAATCACGACGACGGATCAGCGATAAATTAAGTATCCAAGGAACAAAAATTAGTTCATCTTTTACTTTTTAAAATTTAATTCAGTGCTAATTAAATATACTAAAGTTAGTTAAATAGACTACATGGCAATGAAAAATTAGTCCACCAAACGACTGTAAAGAAAAAAACATGTTAGCGACTCGACTAAAAACAGAACAAAAAATTTGGGCCATGAAGCAAATCAAGACTAAATGAATAATAATAAAAACTACGAAGAATGCACAATTTTAGTGTTCATGAAACAAAATCACGACTACACAGAAAACAAAAATTTAGGTTGCGAATTAAATCAATACTATATGAGGAACAAAATTTTAGTTCGTGAAACAAATCACGATTACAAATAAGAAACAAAAAATTACCATTGATGGGAACAAAAAATTGTGTTGCGCAACAGATCAATACTACATCAAAATAAAAAATGCAGGGCCGAACCTTGGAACCTAAAGGATCACTCCTAGGCAGGTGCGGGCCAACCCTTTAACCTCAAAATTACGTATAGGTTCCCAGGTCTAACACCAGGTCCAGACCGGACCGGACCAGTTGCATGCTGACTTTGCAATAATGAAATAATAAGACTATAATACTTCCGAAACATAGGTCGGGGTATGTGCCCATTTGGAGGAAAAGCGTACAGTGGTGCACTGTGCACACAACGGAAAGGTCTCTTCCATCTAATGGTGGCCATCGGGCCAGGCTTTTTTGGGCCATCCCGAGGCACGAGAAAAAAGCTCGACACGAAACCCGGCCCAACATGTACTATTTCAGGCCTGACCCAACATGAGGCCCATAATGGGCTGGGCTTTTTTTAGAAACTCGACCCGTGGGCTAGCACGAGCCCGACCCGATAAAATTTGGGCCTAGCCCGGCACGACACAGAAAAGCACGGAAAAACGGCGGAGCAGGAGTTGAAAACTTGAAATTTTGAATGGGGGGAGGGAGCATCTGTGGTTGCATACTGATGTATTTTCATTTCTTTTGATTTTTTTTTCAAGCCAAAACAGCTAAAATAAGCAAAAAAGGAAAAAATAGGTCTGATGGGCCTAATAAGGCCGCCCCGTGCTTAACAGGCCCGCTGTGCCTTCGGGCCATCGGGCTGCCTCGGAACAGTAGCCGTGCCAGGCTTTTTTTTATTTTCTGTCCTATGGGCGACTACGGCCCGGCCCGTAAGGTATCGTGCCGGCCACAGGCCAGGCCGTGCCTGTCAGAAATCGTGCCCAGGCCGCGTCGGGCTGGCCCGATGGCCAGGATTGCTTCCATCCAAGAGTCCATTAGATCCTGGGCTACATAGACTTCTCTTTTAAATTTTAAAATATCTCGGGGTGACGTTTTGGCACCCGGGAGCATATGCTCCCTGTTTTAAAATCTGCTTTAAACAAATTTTAAAATGTTAAAAAAATCAATAAAAAAATTCGCGAGTAGATCTCGACATTCTAAGTTTTCACAAAGTTTTTTCACGAGAAAACGACATTTTTTGTGTTGTGTAAAAAATACAAAATTTCATGCTTAAATAGGCGTTGCACGAGATTTTTTTTGTCTTTTTACACAAGACATAAAAATTGTCCATTTTCCATGAAACTTGGTGCATGCACATAGAATGTCGAGATGTATGTGCTAAATTTTAGTTTGGATTTTTTTAACATTTTTAAAAGTTTTTCTGGTGGTGGGAGCATATGCTCCCATGTCCCAAATCGAATTTCCCCTTTTAAACCTAAAAAAACATATATATATATATATATATATATATATATATATATATATATATATATCAACGCGGATTTGCTACCATCGGTGGTAGCTATGCATGCATGCATAGTCCTTGGATTGTGTGAGCATGGTATTCCTTCGCATGCGATGTAGAGAGCAGGAGATGACGGTGATAATGGATGAAATTCCTCCGTTTGTTGCATACACATGGTAGTCTTGAATGGCTACCTAGCATGGCAACTGTGGATGGCATCTGCATGTGGTGATTTTAGACATACCATACCTAGTTACCATACCTAGTTGCCATGCGTAGTTGCCATGCGTAGTTGCATGTGGTGATTTTGGGAATGCCACACCTAGTTGCCATACACACTATCCAAACACACTAATCACCTAGACATGCCATGTGATGTAGCCGTCTTGCCTAGCCATACGTGTGGTTTTGGCGGGATTTTTTTGTTGGCGCGAATGTTATGGTCTTCATTTTCCCTCCATTATCTCCCTGCTGCCACTACATATATAGATGGCTACCTAGCATGGCAACTGTTATAGTTTTTTCCCGAATAATTAGGGTCCGCACATTTTTATTTGTTCTTTTAGTTTTTTCACTGTTAGGATTTTTTTCCTTCCGAATCATTTTTCTTCCAGCTAATTTTAATCGCCTCTTGCAACAAATGCAAATCCTCCTAGTCTAAATTCTATAGCCCTGCATTGCCTGCTCGAGCTAGCTGCGGCTTTACTCTAACAGTGAAGAAGCTCAAAGAACAAACAAAAATGCGACGGAGGGTAAGAACTAATTAAAATAAGTTCATAAATCCTATCGAGAGAAAAAAGACATTTGTGAAATGAGCTCTACTTGATTAAGTCGGCGCTCTCAAAATCAACAAATCAATTACCCGCTGATTTTTATGGATCAAAGTGTTCATCCTAGTGAGCTATGGTATGAATCATGTATCAGGGAAATGCTAAATAGAAAAGGATACGACAGCTATAAGTACACAATATGAGTGGTGAGATGAGATGATTTGTTTGCATGGTTCCACGGTGTGGTGGCTTTGGATGGATAGATTGAGTGGATGGTATAGTAGGTGTGTGTGTGTGGTTAGTTGGGGTGGATAATCCAATAGGTGTGTTGGTATGGTGTGTTGGTGTGGTGTGTTGAGGTGGTGTGTTGAGGTGGTGAGAGATAGGAATATGCATGCAAACACCGTCGCTTCCATCTGTTAACTCTTGTGCTCCTGGTAGAAAATCACATGCTCCCTATAGAGGATCTAATGGTGGATGATGGGTGCATAGCTACCACCGGTGGTAGCAAGCTATTTTGCATATATATATATATAGGAAAACTAGATGGTACACCTAGGAGTACATACTCCTACTAGCAAATATTACTGAGAACTCCCCGTCGGGTAGTAATGCATACCCGTTTAGCAATTTTCTAATTAAATAAATAATAAATCCAACCATATCTCGTTTGCATGGATAAGATTCAGTTTCAAATTTTGCTCCGTGATAGCAGGGGTGAGGGATGCTTATTCCTTGCCCACCTAAATACCAGGCCGGCCAGTTCCAATGGATCTAAATCTCCCCCGGTATCGACGAGAAGCCGCAGCTCGTCCGACGAGAATCCATCCGGCTGATAGTTTCCTTCTTCTCCACATTGTTTCGCGTTTGACCCAATCCAACAAGCTAAGATGGCGGTGACAAGACAAGGACGCCGATGGCGCCGGCCGGAGAGGCGGACGGCGGTGGCAACAAGCCAACAACGACTACTGAGAGGCAACAACAGCTAGCGATGAGATGTGGAATCGAAACTGATCGCAAGCTGCTAGCCGGTTCAGGTAACCTTTCCTCCATTGATTTTGACTTAATTGGATGCATGTTAATCCGTCATTCCTGTCCTGCTATTCTCAGCTTGTTACATGTCGCGCTAGTGAAGTCGGGCAGCCTGGCGGCTCGGCGACCAAGTGAGATGCATGCGCTCGTGGAGGCTCTGCGAGGGTGACGAGTTGCATGACGTTCGGCGGCGGCTCGACGTCAGATGCGGCCGGCGGGTGACGACGGACGAGCGTCGAGCGGTGGCGGGTGCAACGTGAAGAAGCCGCGCCATGGCCAAACAACTTCATACATAATGGCCATTGATGCCTCTAGTTGGACTTGTCCTTGTCCGATCTACCATGCACGGGCGGCGGGATCATGTGCTATCAGTAAAGAACATGTATGTACTGATTGATCCATGCATGCGTGTACCATATGTATGTGATAGCTGGCTATTAGTAAATTTGTATCGTTGCAATTTGGTTGAGTACGTCGTACTTTGTTGATTAACAATAAAGGTGATATGTGGTGTGTGCATGTAATCCATACTCCAGCTCTGAAATTGTTTTACCTCTTATGGTTGGAACTATATACAACACTTTTTTTGGATACACATACCCCTCTCTGTTTTCTGTATGAACTCATTTTCACACGTATATACTCCAGGTGTGCTATGTACATATATTTCTCTTTTGGATGAACATAGTTCATTGCCAGAAAAGGTATATACCACTTTGAAAAAGGGTATATACTACTTTGAAAAAAGGTATATAATTCGTTGGTTGCAATCAGTATATATATATACTGTTTTGGAGATAAGCGGTATATACCCCCTCAGTTGGCATTCAGTATACATTTTGAAATTGAGCAGTATGTTCCCAAGCATTATTTCTCAGATGAACATACTTCATATAGAGAACAAGTATATACTACTTCGAATAAAAAGGTATATACTACTTCAGAAAAAATAGGTATATAATACTATGAAATGTAAAGGTATATACTTCTTAAAAGAACGTGAAAATAATTCTTTGCTTGCAAGCAGTATATTCTGTTTTGGAAAGAAAGTAGTATACATTATTTTATTTAAATTTAAACAGTATGTCGGCAAGAAGTATATACCTCTTCAATTTGGAATTGAGCAGTATGTTATTGAGATTACGTACCACCATACCACTTTCATTCCTCAATAAAAAAATCAAGCACTATTTGTGCTGCCAACCAAATCACATGCACGAGTCTTATCCATCCCCAAAACACGAATTATCTTGACGCGGATCCGTTCCTTTATTTTGGGAGGGTTAGTTCACTAAGTAAATGCATGCAACGCTATAAATAAGTGAATTTTGATAGCTATCGGATATATCTAACCCGTTAAAGGATGGGAGTATGTATCCCTGGGAGTATATAATAGGAGTCCTATATATATATATATATATATATATATATATATATATATATATATATATATATATATATATAGAGAGAGAGAGAGAGAGAAAAGCTTTGTTACGTAACGATTCTGTGGACACATCAATCTGGACCATTGGTGATGCTATGAGTATATGTCTAGTATATGAGCATTCTCTTACGTTGCCTACACAAAAGCAAATATGGGAAGCAGAATGGAGCTTTTTTTCCTTTTTGAAACCATAAATTTGACTTGCTCCCTGGAATCCGGGAGCCAAATCGCACGCTCTCGCTCCTACGGTCTCTTCATATATGCATATGGGTAGGGATGAAAGTGGAGTGGAAACTTTTCGACTTTTCTGCAGAAAAATAGAAACGAAATAAAAATATGGAAACAAAAACAGAAATCTACAGAACGGAAACGGAAATTTTTTGGCGATAGTGGAAACGGAAATGGAACGGCGTTTTCTGGCGGAACAGATGCGGAAAGGAATTTTCCGTTTCCGACTAATACGGAATTTCCATTTTATGGTTGTTTTGTATGGCCAATCTAGCAGGCCTAATGTGTGACCTTGTCATATTGAACTATCAAAGCAACTCATCCCTACTCCCCCATTACGCTGAGTAATCTTGACAGGTTAGGGAAACAATTTTTTCGATTTACTTGACTTGTTTGAGTTTTGCTGCATGATTAGGGTGGTCTTTTGGTTCCGATAATCATCCGCTTTTCATCCGTGTTCGCACCATATTTGTTCCATGTCTGTTTCTGAAAGTAACCATTTTCATATTTAATTCTGGTGTTTCTATATTCGTTTCTACTTCCGTATAAAAATATGAAAACAAATGTGGCACCACTTAGTTCCGTCCGTTTCCGCTCCATTTTCATCCCTACATATGGGTCCTCTCCTAGTTAACGGTGGGCTGATGGACTTCACATTGAAGGCGGTTTCGAAAAACTAATCTATTCTCAAAAGTTTGATACAAAATAAATTTATCTACAGAATAATTTGGAAAATAACCCTTTTTTATGGTGCTCATGAGCAAGGAGTCATGCTCTATAGCATGAAGCCATGGCTCATGTGGCATGGTCATGGCCTTCAGGCCATGGCTTTCTGCTATAGAGCATGGCGTCATGAGCCATGGATTTATGCTATAGAGCCTGACTCTATGAGATATGGCGTTATGCAAGTAGGTTACTTTGTGAACTGATTTTGAAATCGGGTCATTTTGTGTTATTTTTTTCATATTAGGTTGTTTTCATCGATTTAAATTGCTAGTCTCCAATGCGCGATGATCATTCGTTGTGGCACACTGGAGAAAGAACCGATCACCATTTCACTTTCGGTCGACATGGCCGATCATCAGTTCACTGTCGATCGACATGAATTATTTGCATCACATGGTCACTGGCCGGTTCCCTCCATGATGGAATTTCCATCTATCAATCGAAAAAACCCTCGTGTATATACTTCGACGGAGATGTATAATCTTAAGGTCTATATTACGGAATACTATAAAAAATTGTTTGGTGATCCTGACCATAATGGTGTCTCTATGGTGGAAGACCAAGTGGCGGATATACCACATGTATCTAATGAGGAAAATGCTATCCTCATAGCGCCATTTACCAAAGAGGAAGTTTTTGATGCTATCTCTCGGATGGAACATAATAAATCCCCTGGACCGGATGGTTTCCCGGCGGAATTTTACCAGACCTTTTGGGAAGTTATTAAAACTGATTTATTGGCGTTGTTTGGTCAGTTACATTCCGGAGATTTACCACTGTTCAAATTAAACTTTGGGGTTATCACCCTTTTACCCAAAAAGGAAAATGCAGTGCAAATTCAACAATATAGACCCATATGCCTTTTAAATGTTAGCTTCAAAATTTTTACGAAGGTGGCCACTAACCGTATCATAAAATTGGCGGATAAAGTAATTAGACCGACACAAACGGCTTTTATGCCAGGAAGGCATATTCTTGAAGGTGTGGTAGTTCTTCATGAGACCATTCATGAGCTGCACCGGAAGAAATTAGATGGGGTGCTCTTCAAAATTGATTTTGAAAAGGCCTACGATAAAGTAAAATGGCCATTCTTACAGCAAGTTTTACGTATGAAGGGCTTTGATCCGCAATGGTGTAAGTGGATTAAAGACTTTGTACAAGGTGGCAGTGTGGGAATTCGGGTTAATGATGATATTGGCCATTATTTTCAAACGAGAAAAGGCTTGAGACAAGGTGATCTTCTTTCTCCAATTTTATTTAACATCGTGGCAGATTTGCTAGCAGTTATGATTGCTCGTGCAAAAGAGGATGGCCAAGTTGGCGGCCTTGTCCCATATTTGATCGAGGGAGGGGTTTCTATTTTGCAATATGCTGACGATACAATACTCTTTATGGAACATGATTTAGCCAAGGCAGTCAATATGAAATTAATTCTTTATATTTTTGAACAACTTTCGGGACTAAAGATTAATTTTCACAAGAGTGAGATTTTCTGTTTTGGAAAAGCTAAGGATATGGAACAACAATACAAACAAATTTTTGGATGTGAATCTGGTTCCTTGCCTTTTAGATATCTTGGTATACCTATACATTATAGAAAATTATGTAATGCTGAATGGAATCCAGTTGAGAGTCGTTTTGTTGCAAAGCTGGGTTGTTGGCAAGGCAAATTACTCTCATATGGCGATCGGCTTGTGCTTATCAATTCAGTATTAACTAGTCTACCCATGTTTATGCTATCTTTCTTGGAGATACCGGTGGGAGTTAGAAAGCGATTAGATTTTTTCCGGTCTAGATTCTTCTGGCAATCTGATGAGCCTAAGAAGAAATATAGGCTAACAAAATGGAATATTATATGTAGACCGAAAGATCAAGGAGGCCTAGGGATTGAAGTGCTTGAGTTAAAAAATAAATGTTTGCTTAGCAAATGGCTATTTAAATTGCTTACCGAGGAGGGCATGTGGCAAGAATTATTACGTAATAAGTATCTTAAAAATAAAACATTGTCTCAAGTTGAGGCAAATCTGACAGACTCTCCTTTTTGGAAAGGATTAATGAGAGTAAAAGATGTTTTCTTTGAGAGAGGCTTCTTTGAGATAGGAAATGGATCGACCGTGCATTTTTTGGAAGATGTTTGGCTAGGGGACACTTCTTTAGCAGAACAGTACCCATCTCTATATAACATTGTGCAACGAAAAAATGTTTTAGTTGCAAATGTGCTAGCAAACACACCTCTAAATATTGCTTTCAGGAGGGTGTTGACTGGCAATAAGTGGAACGATTGGTTACACTTATGTCAAAGACTAATGATAGTTCGGCTGTCTAATAACCCGGATAAGTTTATTTGGAAGCTTACTTCTACACGTGCTTTCACAGTTAGATCTATGTATTTAGACTTGATGAATGGTCATACAAGATTTTTACGTACATACTTATGGAAATTGAAAATTCCATTAAAGATTAAAATTTTCATGTGGTTCTTAAATAACAAAGTTGTGTTAACTAAGGACAACCTAGCTAAGCGGAATTGGCATGGGTGTACTAAGTGTTGTTTTTGCGACTCGGATGAGACTGTCGAGCATTTATTTATATCATGTCCATTTGCATGTATTATCTGGCGCATGGTCTATTTTACTTATAATATACCTCCTCCAACTAATATTACTAATATGTTTAGTAACTGGTTGAATGGAGTAGACAAAACTGATAAAGCAGGAATACGCATTGGTGTATCTGCTTTATGTTGGTCTATCTGGACTTGTCGAAATAATTTTGTGTTTAATAAACATGTGGGTACCAATTTTCTGCAGGTTATCCGTATGGCTGTGCATTGGATACAGTTATGGTCTCTGCTACTCCCGGAGGATCAGCGGGAGCCTATGGTTACTGGGTGCAACCGGCTGCTGACGGTCACACAGGACTTCTATTTCCAGGCTACTGGATGGCGACATATTAGTAGACTTCAGAATGGATAGTCACTTGTTGCTTTTACTATTCCGTTGGTTGATACATGTCTCAACCTTAGCTGATCCATGATTGTAATACTTTGAATTTTTAAACTTCGTAATAAATCGTTGTGTGCATCATCTGATGCAGAGGGGGGGGGGGGGGGGGGGGCTATGCTCCATTTCTAAAAAAGAAATTGAACTCAACAACATGTAATTAACGGGGATGGGTACCGTTAGTCCCATCTCGTGCACCACGCTCTGAAAGGCGACTGCAGAAGTAGCAATCAGCTTAACTGAGGTTTGTCGTTTCTGTTTCTAAGGAGTATATTCCAGAAATAAACGGTAATTGGTTGGGCTCATTTGCTGTGTATAATTCATTGCACTCCACGTTCTCTCGCTTAATTGGAGTACTTTTCTCGGTGGCCAGGTACACAAATAATTGCACGACCAAAAACAAACGATGTGCATGGAGAATTGGAGATCGGGACAATTATGTTTTGTTGCTCTTCTGGAAGATACTAGTTACAGTAAGAAAAGGACAGCACTAGAACAAAGTTTGCTATTGTAACTATTTTTGGGCACACACTCATCTCCTGTTACGCAATGCAGCGAAAGCTCATGTCCATTCTCCAACGATCTGTGTATTCCTGTAAGACTAACCTTCATCTTCTTGTCTTGCAGGCACCACAACTTAAACGATGGCTGGTTTATATGTTCCTGTTCTGCCTGTATTGGACTAATAGTTACAATGAACAAGATGTTACACTGATCAATAGTACCAGATGTGTTGGCTTCTTGGTCCAAACCTGAATCTGTCATTTGGTTTGCGGTTTCTGCATGCTTGGTGAAAAATAACGTTTTCTTTCAACTAACCAGTACTGATGTTGATGCCAGAAGTAAGCCTAACGAAGTAAGAGTGCATCAAATCAACTACTAACAAATACAACGATCTGCTAAGACATAGCCCTTTCTTTGCTTCGTCGCTAGCGGTTTGTTCTTTCAAGTTACGAAGCATGGTCTGCAGTGACAGGTGGAATAATGTCCACTCTTTGCTTCTTCGTTACTTTAGACGATGTTGTTTCAGGTCGTGTGACGGTAACTTTTGGTTTTCCCACTGCGATGAATGCCACTCTCTTCCTCGTATCAGGCTTGACCTCTGCGCGTGGAGTCAAATGCACAGGCGCAGTCAGTGTACCAGGGAGAGAGCCCATAGTGTCTTCATTTGGTAATGGCCTCCCAGTATGAGAATCTCCAGCGTCACTGCAAGTGGTGGCTTTATCTGGTTGGTCTGCCAGAGAAGCATGCAGTTGCTTGCCTGGGAAGTTTGATCCATCAACGTTTTCCATTTCTGATGTGTCATAAGTACAGCATTAGAGCTTATAGGAACCTTTTTAAAGTACGACACCATAAAAGCATAAAGATACGAGAAATCATATTCTGTGAGATAACATAACAAACATTTTTTGGTAACAAAATGTATAGCACTTTGGTTTGGTTACATAGAAGAACACATGCAAAATAATAAATGTCTAACTAGAGTATGCAACCTAAAAGTAAAAGATGTTCAAATTTTAATAGGGAAACCATACTTAAAATTTGAACAGTCTCACGTATCGTTCAGCCAGGTTAACTGATGGTAGCATTGCAACAACTGTCAGTAAGGTTACCTGACGTATCAAGATATGGCTATTATACTAAATATCATGCTAAACAGCAGTAAACCCCTGGTAAGCTACATAACCCAAATGCATACTCTCGAGTGCTTTGTCAAATATCATCTGCCATAAAAGACATTGTCATCAGAACTCTAGCTAGTCAGCTGGAGGTATGCTTGAAGAGTGTGAGAACACCACCAAGGTGCTTCACGTCCATTCATACTATTTAATATCGTTTCTTACTGCATATATATTTACTAATAATGCATATTGTATACTTAGTTCAAATTACTGAACAGCCATTTGCATCCTTTAGGACAAAATTACAAGTGATTATTTTAGAATCAGTAGACAGTCATATACAAGTGTTGCAGAAAATGCAACAGCAAACTCAAAAAAGTTCCTATATATCATGAATGATGACTGAGAGAATGTTAAGTGTTCCAACCTTCACTAACGGGTCCAAGGGTCTCATACTGGATTGATGAACCTGGAGCACACAACTTGTGATCCTCATCTTGGGTTTTCAGACAGCTAGCTTTGCTTCTTTCATGCAAAACAAATTTATCTTTCACCCATACACACTCCAGGATAGTACTAGGATCGTTGCTCGAAGGGTAGTACTCTCTAAAAGCCTGTGGAAACGAAAAGGCAAAACCAAGGTGTGTGTAGTCAGAAACTACAAGTTCCAGCCATTCCACTTGAGAGCACTGGCTGACCGTAACAGCCCAACAAGACCGGGCCGCTCCATTAAAATGGGCCTATATTTGTATATAAATCTTAAATTTAACAGACCAAATACACTATTTTCGTCTTGGGGAGACCGGGCCGTGGCCCGGTATGGTCCCTAAGACGGTCCGCCAGTGCTTGAGAGCATGATCTTAGGTAGTTAATTTTTTCAATGATCAACAACGTTGCAAAGTGCTAGTTGGAAATAAAACATACCTGTACTTTATCAATAGTGATCCTAACAGCCTGCTTCCTATCTGTAAGATCAGTAACCTTATTGTATACTGATACAACATCAAGTAACATCTGTGAATACAGCATCAGAGGGTCAGTGTCTTCCGCAAAATCTTACCAGTAAAGAGGCAAAGAAGGTTAGACATATTTCAAAGTTGATATTTCTTAGATTCCAATAATACATATAACAGTTTGACTTCCAACTTAGTTGCTATATAAATATATGTGTGTGGTTTATTATTTGAATTTGTTTGATACAATCATTTGTAGCCATGCCTGTAAACTATGCCGCTCACCTGTTGGATCAGGACCCTCACTCGCGCAAGCAAAGCCAGCGCTGCAGTACAAAGTTCTATGAAAAATGATCTAGCAAGCAAAAATGTGATCTGACTGTAGTACGAATTAAGGAACTTTGGACATGAAGAAAACAAATTGGGAAAGTTTGCTTAAAAAAGGTTGGTATGTGAGTAACTAATATTTGTTTCTTTTTTGGTAGACTAAACAGATGGTAAAGGGAGACATCCTTCACCTAAGGCAAGACAAGTTTGAGAGTACACCTTAGTTCATTTCCTGTGAATAAGAAAACAACAAAAACAACGAAACAAGAAAAAGGATACACTGCTCCCTTCATGACTGGTTCAACCATCTGCACATAATTCAGAAAGCGTTAGTGTTTTCCTTTAAAGTGAATAATAAACTAGCTACATCATGTTTCAAAGCTGATCAACAATTAGGTGTAAACAACAACGACACTTCAAGGAGTACATATCATGAAGTTAAGAAAATAAAGGATTTCTCAGGTAATGAGCTTCATGTACCATACATCATTAAAGAAATAACGGGTGTATACTAATTACAGTCATTGGAGGCCTTCCAAACATGCAAAGATAATCACAACACTTCGCTTGATCCCTACGTAGCTTAACAATAGAAGTAATAAACATTGGCAATATTAGTATACTTCCTAAAATTAGATTTCAATTTTGCATAAATCTTTTTTTTTAAGAAACACAATGAACAAACAGTTGTGCTCTATGCCTCTATCAATTGCAACATTGCATTTATGATTCCACCTTAGTATATGTATCAGCTACAATAGGATAATTTGCAAACTGCAAAAGTGTCAACAGACAATAAACCAAACCTGGGATAGGAAACGGGCAACCCCCAAAAGCCTATTATAGTGGCTATGGTTTGCACCAGGCTTCTTCTTACCGTGCCTGCAAAGAGAACATTAAGCATTAAGTCGACTAGCTGACAAATTAAACAATAGCATCATCATAAAAAGAACTAAAAAATGAAAACTGTTGAGAAATTAAGCACTGCACATACAAATGCAAACTTCTAGCTACGGAGCAGGACACCAAACTTAAGAATATTAACGAGTTCATTTTTCTTTGCTACACCTCCTATGATGAATGTAAAAACCAGAAATGTTTTATCACACAAGACCACATGTTCCCAGCGTGAAGTGACTGTTTAAGAACATTACTTCAGGATATTTATTCTGCCACAGGTGTATCATACAACAAGAAGTGATAATTGTTTTACGGGAGAATGCGGCGGCGCCGGTGGTGAGAAGCCTGACGAACCTGTTCGGAACAAGAATGGTGTTTGCCGGTTTGCGGCAGGCGATGACTGGGAACGCGGCGTTGATGACCTCCACAAGATTGGAGCCGAGAAGCAGCTTGAGGTCCCTCCTCACCTGCGCACACAAACACATACTCGTCAGTGCAGAGCCACGCGGTGGGAAGGGGGGCCAACAGGACGTTGTAGTCGGCCTACCTTGATGAGGTACTGGAAGTAGCCAGCGCCGCGGTGCTGATTCCGGTGTTTGTACACGAGGCGCTCGAGCACCCCGGCCTCCGCCTGCAGGTGCCGCAGCGCCGCCCGCAGCCGCTGCTCCTCCCCCTCCTCCGCCGACCCATCCTGATGCTGAGCTGTGGCGGCCGCCCCTGGCTTGGTAGCTGACATGTCCAGGCCGTGGGTGGATGTGGCGGAGATGGTGGTGGGCGGTGGTGGTGGGGAGTAGACAGTCGCCTCTCGTGGCGCGGAGGCAGCGTCGGCGGCTCGGCCTTTGGACGAACGGACGGCGGCGCCGCGAGGCTGAGACCCTCTTTTACGGTTTTACCATGTGAAGGCATGGAGCAAAACGGGCCCGAGGATGCCAGGATTGGGCCATTTTTTTAGTGGGCCTACAATTCGGCTTGGCCTCTAAGAAATGGTGGGGGTTTGAAATGAAAAAAAAAAAGTACTCCCTCCGATCAAAAATAAGTGTCAGTAATTTTATATTAATTTAGTAAAAAAATTATATTAAATCATCGACACTTATTTCCAATCGGAAGGAGTAAGAATGACTCTCATCGCGTCAAGTAGCGTGTCGACGCCTGAAGGCTTTGCTACATGTCACAAACCTGACGCTTTTTTAAGTTCAATTAAAATTTGCTATATTCGATGTTGGTTTTTCCTACCTAGTATGTTTAAAGTGCTACAATATTTCTTGCTACACATCGCAAGTTTTTCATAGATTTAGAAATATTGTTGCAAAGTGAATGCTACATAGATGGAAAATTGCTACATACAAATTTTTTTTGCTACATGATCAGATGGACAGGATTTGCTCACTTAAGTGGATCGGGAGGCTCTCGAGGCGGCTGATGTTATGCAAATTTCTTGCCGCCAGATGTTTGCAAATTTCCGTAGCGCTTGCCAAAGTTTAATTTCCCTATTCCAGTTTCCATACATAGTTATTACAACTTTTTTTTTAATTTGAGAATTATCAGTAATTGGTACAATATGTGGGAAAATATAAGCCCACGAACTTAAAAATAACTTGGACCAATAAAAAATACTATTTATAGACTGTAATTTGCACTGAAATAGAAGATCATGAATAAAAAACAACTTGGACCAATCAAATTATACCCTACATGCAATGGACAAAAATCGAGTGTCGACGAATTGAAAAGCACTCGGCTGACAAATAGCAAAAGTGAAATCAAAACAGGCCCCAATAGCAGCATTCACCTGGAAAATCGATGGGATTATCAGAATCGTTCCACATTAACGCGTATGACATCATCCGACAGAGAATTCCATTAATTCTCTGTCAGGTGGGCGTTACAAGGACCCCCATAGTCGATGCACTACATGTTGCCAGCTCCAAGGCATGTTGAAGTTTGGATGCCTAGGCGGCAACGATGGACATGAAGACGGTGGACCAGGCGGTGAGGGCGAGGGCGGCGACGAGGTATGTCCAGAGGAAGACGACGGAGCACTCCTCCTGGGCGACGTCGTAGAGCTGGGCCATGGTGCCGATGCTCATCGCCGGAGGCAGAGCGAACTGGAGCATGAGCACGTATTGGTAGAGCGGGTCCGGCGGCAGGAAGCCAAGCTCGCGTGCCGACTTGACCACAACCACCCCGACCACCGGCAGGATCACATACCGCACGCATATGATCCCCATGATCACCCACCGCGATACCGTTGTCTTGCGCACGCCTGGCGAGACCGTTGTTCAGAGTTCAGACAGCTGACAATGCGTATAATCTTGATCTGCAGACAGCAAGATTCAGAGTCGTACCTTTAGTAAGGTTTCCTCCGAGGATGAGGGTGACACAGGGAATGGCGCCATCTCTGCATGAAACGAGAATTTCATCATTCATGCCTATATACACACAACGTCTCATCTGATACTCTCATAGATAGATAGGAGATGATTTGCATATATACCCAAGTAGTGTGATCGAGTCTTGCACGACTCGCAGGGGAGCGTCGTTGCCCACAAATGTAGATTTCAGCCATGGCACTACCCCAACAATGAAGCCCAGAACCTGGCAATTAGAGAGCTCATTTCAGCTTCTATGCTCCACACATCATATCTGAATCTTCTGATGGTGGTGATGAACTGATGGCCACTTACAGCACCGATAGTAGGCGGCGCGGTGAGCTCCTCAAAGATCTGGTGGGTGCCTTGTTTCAGCTTGCCCCACATGCCGTTGCCGCTCGTGGTATTGCTGCAACCGGAACCTTGGTGGTCACTAGTAGGCAGCAATGGCGTCAGTAACTGCATGCCAGAAAATAATGGAGCAACGGCGTCAGTCCCTGCATTCGGAGCAGGACTGAAACTAGCTAGTGAATAATAACTTGCCGTTTGGCACTGTTCCTTTTCATGGATGATAGAGCTGCTCTTTGGTGGCAGCGAGACAACTCCCTCCTCCTCATCGCCGTCGTCGTCCTCGACGTCTTGTTTCCAGGGCTCTTCCTCTGACCTCACCACTAGAAAGTCCTTGGAATCATGAGCCTCCTGTTTAATCATCGTCATCTCGCTGGACCTCTTCATCACGCTGTTCGTGTGTGTCCAGATGTACAGTCCTCCAAGCTAACATCGATAATGCATGCTTAGTTAGTTACTTACTGATAGATGATCAAGTTGTACTATGATGCATTGAGAATTGAATGGGTACCGCCATGGAGAATGAGGCGTAGGAGAGGCCTCGGT
The DNA here is from genome assembly GCA_007115705.1 of Dactylis glomerata. Lineage (NCBI taxonomy): Eukaryota > Viridiplantae > Streptophyta > Magnoliopsida > Poales > Poaceae > Dactylis > Dactylis glomerata. Next base: position 1,300,270 of record QXEO01000065.1, read on the forward strand.
CAGTGCACACGTCGCCGCCGCCGAACGGGTTGCCGTCCTCCCGGCACACCGCCGGTATCACGATTAGCAACAAGTTACCAAAGTTTGCGGCGGAGCAGGAGGCGACGACCAGGCCCCGGAGGTGCTGCGGCGGCCTCAGCAGGAGCACCACCACCCACCCGAGGACGCCGCCGGCCAGGAAGACGATCCCGATGTTCACCGGCATGAACCACCTGAATTCGAGTGATCATGTATGCATGCATTGTTAGTTAGTTAGTAACGAGCCAATATCTATTTGTTCAAAATTAGGAGCAGTAAAAAAGCAGGGGACCATGAGATGGCGTCCTGGAGCGTGACGGTCCTGGCGAGGCTGGCGAGCATGAGCGCGGGCGTGAAGACGGCGTAGACGACGCGATTAATGTCGGCACGGGCGCCGGCGGTAAGGAGGTTGCACCGGCCGGAGGCGAGATAGGCGCCGAGGAGGACCACCAGGAGCACCTCCACCACCGGCATCACCGCCACCACCAGCAACGATACAAACCCCATCGTCGAGCAACCACAAGCTAGCTAGAGACTGAATCGCAAATGTAAAGAAAATGATGAACTGATGATCAACTGGTGGGGCGTGGCTCGTATATATGCATGCATGCCACAAGCTTAATTAGCTAGTCTCGCTCTGTCTCTTTAAGGCCGGCACGCTAGCTATGTTTGGTGCCACATCGCTGTAAGTTACATCAATTGATCGACCAACCAAAGAACCATACATAATTTCATGGCATGATGAGCACCGTGGCTCTGCTGCACTCCCTATGCAATGATCGGACCCTCCCGTTCCCTTTTTCTCACATGCATATGCGTCGCCTCGTCACACTATCACGTGTTCAAGCATGCATCCACCATATCTAAGGGCATGTACAATGGGTCGTCTCAGACATACTGCTCCGCAGGCCAACTAGGTTCGGATGCCAGCGTGTTAGCCAAATAGTAGTCCTGCAGGTGCCAGGCGCTGCCTGCAGAGGAGGCATGATCCTCAGCTTAAAGAAATACAAAAGAAAGAAAAGATGGGAAGAAGCTAGGAGGGAAGCGCGGACAGCGTGGTCACATGAAGAAGAAGACAAGTGAAAGAGAGAACTGGAGGAGTAAAAGCTGCAGAGGTGGGTCCTACGATAGTGGTGCTTCCGTTGGATGGCTGAGGGTTTTCCAGATGCTCCATCTGATAATTTCTTAGGTGGATTCATGGAGCAGTAGGATACGTATGCCCCCATTGCTCATGCCCTAACTCAACCGATGAGTTACTTTTACGGTTTTGCTAATTTTAGGTCAACTTAAAATTAACTAAATCTTAGTCGACTTCTGAACTGTTAGATCACGACGTGATTCATGTTGTCCTCTGAGTCAGGTTGCCAGATTGCAACTGAATTTTTTTTACTTGCACACGAGTTGCAATTAAGATTTAGTTAAATCTAAGTGAAATAAGATCTAGACATGCATGCCCTATTTTTACTAGTCTCTAGATGATCGGGAGAGATCGACCAAGAGTCGGTAACCCACTTTTTGCCTTCGTGATATCATGGATGCATCAGTGTGATTTCATTCATGTACCGTAGGTTGGTCGTTAGTTTACAAGAAAATACATTTTTTTCGCAATAGGGGGAATACACCCCAGTCTCTACATGAACTAATGCATATGGCCTCTTATTATTGATTTATTAGATAGTCATATTCAGCGTTCAATAAATAACGAACAAAGTCAAGCCTCAGCATGCACACGCGTCGGCTGGGAGAGCGTCTACATAGCCAGCTACTCTACTCCACGTGCATACATGCGTATGGGTCCTAATCGTCGATCGATTTCGATCACAAATTGCAGTTCAAATTATTAAGCGAGATGGGGCATGTATATAAGTGCACGCGTTGAGATGCGAATTATTTCGGTGGCCGGCGATGGCGATCGAGCGAGGTGGCAGGGGCAGGCACACATGTCCAGGAAAGAGACGTGCGATCTGACATGACGCACATACGATTCGAAAAAAAGATTCCAGAATCAAACTGTTGAGTGGACATTCCATCTCTATCTCTATCTCTACTACTTATAAAGGCACAAACATATTGGGATACATTTAATCTCATCTCTACTACTTATAAAGGCACAAACATATTGGGATACATTTAATCTCAGACGTTAAATTGCCTCAAATCAACAGCCTAGATTGTTCCAATGTTGAGCACCTCAACATGTTGAGTACTCTAAATCCCGCCCACTAATCGCTCCTCCTTACCCATTCACACACCGGTATTAAACCCGCCTATACATATTTCCATCTGTGCGTGCCCCGCATCTCAGCCAATGAATATGAGTATTGGGTAATCAAATGGTCTACATCGCTCCCATGTTGAGTCGAAGTCAACACAGGAGTAAATCTCGCATTCATATGGCATTGATACGATTAATTGTAAATTGTGCTCCTAATGGAAACTGCCTGATCTTCCGCTCCCTACCTCTATCCCCCGATGATTTCTCTCATGATAGTACCAATCGTCCACTACCACACCTTCCGCCATGAGCATCATCTATCCTCAAGCAGCCCACGAGCATCAGCTATCCTCCTCTCCCATCATCTTCGCGGCGCTCCGTCATACCATCCGTCGCTCCCCGAGATCGACGTGCCGTCTCTGTCCCTGTCGCCGACGCCGACATCCCACCGTCCTCCACTGCCCGAGATCGACGCATGTCAACGACATCCTTCTCTCCGTCCACCGCCATAGCAGCAGTGGCGGAGCTGGCCAGAAAATCTTGTGGGGTCAGAGTGTATATGTGGGGTCAAAGTGCATACTTAGGTAGGATCTGTACACAAATATGTATATTTTGAAGGGGTTTTTCAAAAAAGCTGTGGGGTCAGCTGACCCCACAGCTAACACACAGCTCCGCCGCTGCATAGCAGGACAGTCGTGGCGATCCCGTCGCCGAGGCCAGCAGGACTGGCACCGACTTCAAGCATCGTCGACTCGGCCTTCAATGTGTATGAACGCTTCCCCTTGTGCTTTGCTTTGCCATTCTTATCAGATTTGTCCTGCACACCATGGGCAGCGCGGGCCATCTCCGTAATTGTACCAAAGTCTGTAAAATATATTGGAGACATTCTTCTCAGACTTCTAAGATTCAATCATGTAATTGTACCAAAGTCTGTAAAAAAAAAATTTTGCTGCCTCAAACGGATCAGTATTGTTACATTGTACAGCTACATGGCTCGCACAATTATACAACGGCTGATTTGATATTTTTGTATATGCATAAATCAACTTGATCTTTTAAATGAACCATTTGTTGATCTGTCTTTGCTGTTTTGGTTCTATGGGAATTCATGTATTCCCTTTTTCTCGGTGTGTCCTATCTAGAGAATCTTAAATTATGCGATGCATTCAGAAAGTTTGACACATCAGACACGATGCGATCCCTGAAGCAAACTGGTGTTACAAAATTCGTCCCGGTCATTCATCGTCTGTTCAAAGTATAACTATTGAACCTTCCAGAATATGGTAGTGAGTTACTTGATCAGATGTTTCGCAGCAAGGCTACATCATAATCATTTTTATACTAAGATATTTGTCTACCCTACAGATGTTCTGGTTCCTGGAGCATCACGATTAAGCTATGGACAGTCAAAAGGATCTAAAGAGGATGGTGATGTTGTCTTAGTGAAAAATATAGAAAGATGAATTCTGATGCATCTCATGCAGTGGTACGTGTTAGTTCTTATGTTGTAATCTATTTTGGGGGGGGGGGGGGGGGGGGGGGGATTAGGAAGCTACGTGCTTTCCACCCCTTTTTGTATATATATGCTGGCGTTTATCTTTTATTTTAGGGACCACTGATTAAAAAAAGTACTTAGAAGAGTAAAGATTCGCCTGGTTCTGTTCAAGTTTTGAGATACTCTTGACTTCTCCATCGTGCTTTATCTCGGACTGGACCACTTGTTTCAAATTACTCAATTGGAATGATATATGGTGCATGTGGTACCTTTTTTTCAAATCCTTCCGCTGTAATGGAATTATTTGTTGCATGAACTCATGATAATCTTGTTGATTTCACACTTCTCATCTTATTGTACTCAAGGGTTTATCATCTGTAACTTTTATGCGACATACACAATGTGTTTCTTCCGTTGCTTGGTATCTTGGAATCACACTGTTTGGCAGTGGGATGCTCCAAAAGGGAGAGAACATGGAATATGGTATGCCGAGTATATCTATAGGTTACGGATAATGTAGAGAAAGAAACAACTTTTTTATCCATGTTGATTCGTGTCGATACATTTATGTGCTGATTTTGTATTGTTTTACCTCTCTATTTTGCCTCCAGTCAAAATTCCTACATATATTCACTCATTTTTTACACTGTCAAAATAATATTTTGACTAGCTCGCAATTATAGGACCGAGAGAGTATCTGGTCTAGGAACATACAACTACCTCTGAACAAATAGATCGCAATGTGATTATGTAGATATAGTTTGTTAGACTAACATACTTTTGTAGAAGTTCGTATAGTAGTCCCATCCCTACACAGCTCATCATCCTTTAGATTTTTTTGCTCACTTCCTTAAAGGGATTAGGTGATCCTTAGCATTACCATCCATGTCCACACCGTTGTTACTTTCAGTTTGTGTCAAGATGTGGAAAAAAAATTGCCAGCTGTAATGCTGCTTCTTGCCAGGACGACTAAAAGGAAATGCAGATGTAAATAGGTCTGATGCTGGTTGGGAGAATGGATTGTGACAAAAAAAAGCTGTTATGTTAATTCAGAACGTGCTTTAATAAATATGTTTAGTTCTGCCAAAAAGAGGGATAGTAGGTGTGTAAACAGAAAAAAATTCTTTCTATTTTGACTTTAATGACTTGTTCTAGAGCATTTTGTTTTTATTTCAGATTAATAATTCGACATATGGGAAGATTGTTACATGCATTATTCTAGAAGTATCAAAATGTTGGCCTAATCTTCTGACATGCAAAGGTTGCATTGCCTCCTAAAAGTTCTAACGAGTGCAAAAATGATATGCAATAATATTTTTCTATCCTTGGCTATCAAGGATTCAAGGTACCCTTAGAGCAAGAAGTCTATGGTAGACACAGAAGGCATAACTGCTTGTCAACGAAGCAGCACAACTAAGATTACTCGAGTTTGAGGAGAGAACTTGTACACAATGTAGTAAGATGTGGTTTGAGGTAGGGGAAGAAAGCAAGATAGGATATGGCGTACTACGTTATTTTGTCTATTGTGTCCTCCTCCAACTCTCAATGACCATGTGGGTGATCATATTGATGAACTCATTCTTCGCTACATTAGTGGGGAATGCACTACGATGTCATGTTTCCTAAGATATACTCCCTCTATTTCAAAAAATAAGATGTTTTAGCTTTGTAAAGCAAATATATCTAGATATTTTTTAGTGTGTAGGTTCACTCGAATATACACACTAAAAGGTGTCTAGATACATTTGCTTCACAAATCTAAAATATCTTATATTTTAGAACGGGGGGAGTATATTCTTAGAAAGGGAAACTTACATGTATCCTAAATTCAATGTGTCATTTTAATATTATTTTACGTTTATCCAAATTGTAACCATGCATTGAACAGTGATATATCTGAATTAATGGGGATGCTTGTACCACTTAACTTGCATACGAAGATTCTTGTTGCATTGCAACCTTACTTGATTTGTTCAATGCATATGCATGCAATGATATGCCTGGTTGAAATTACATGTGTTTTTATTTTAGAGACGTGCGATTGCACGTGCAGACTTACTAGTGCATCCAAATAGGAGTAGTGTAGCTAGCTGTGTGCATCAATCAAATAAATATTGATGCAGGGGCGGCCGGGACTATATATGCTCCACGTTTCCAAAAAAAACACCGGGCATGAAAAATGTACATATGCCGTTAGATCTCGATTCATCGACACTTTTGATCCTTGAGTTGTAGCACTTGTGAACATAGTACTTTGCAATAATAAGTTAAGAAAGCTATGCGCATCCTTTCCGAGACAAAGGCCGGGGTATACCTATATTTTGGGGAAGGGGGGGAAATAAGTTCAGTGGCGCACTGTGCACATACGTCTCTTTTCATTTATATTTACACAGATTATGAAAATTTAAAATTCACTTTTAAAACTCCAAAAGAATATAGAAATAAAAATACATATATGTGTCTAGTATATGCGCATTATCTTCAAAGATTAAGCAGAATCTCAGAAGTGTTTTTGGCTCCTGAGTCCTGAGCTCTAGTGATCCATTCATTTTTAAAAATAAAAAGCATATTTCTAAATTTCAAAGAATTATGAAAACAAATATGAACATAGTCAATGATGTAACCTACAAGCACACAAAATTTTATACAAAATTCTTTATATTGTTGGCTACACAAAAATGAAAAAATCTGATAAATTTGTAGATTTAAAAATATACATACACTATAGGAATCAGCGAATTTGCCACAGGGCAGGCCCACGACAATGGCTGGAAAATCTAAATACACGGCAAACTATGATAAATAGTTTGTGTAGCCCATAATATAAAGTATTTGAACATGATTTTTTTGCACATTTGTGGGATAAGACGGACTCAGATCTACACGTTTGTCTTGTATGTGTAGCCCATAATATAAATTATTCGAACATTATTTTTGCATATTTATGGGATAAATAGTTGCCTACATCCGAATATCTTATACCATTTATTTAAAACTCAGAAATATGAATTCATTTATTTAAAAGTGTGACCACTAGATCGAGTTTTACCTTTTTGGAACTATTTTTTTTTTTGGCTTTTGTTGGGCAGGCGGCCCAAACTACACACTATTATTTGACAAACAATTACAGATACGTCAACAACATCTGTATGTATCCATAAAAAAAGAAATTAGAATTTCTTCAAACTTCTAATTAGCATTTTTAAAAATTAAACCTCCATGCTCCCTGGAATACGGAAGCCAAATCGCGCGGTCGCTCCTAACATATATGCATATGGGACCTCTCCTAGTTAATGGTGGGCAGATCAATGCTAAGCCTCCAGTGCGGGAGCGCGATGATCCTCCGTAGTGCGGCATCCTCCGTGGTGTGGTGGCACGCCGCACTACACCACGAAGCTGTAACGCTGACGGTCGGAAGCTGTCGGCTTAGGTTCAGGAAGCTGTCGGATTAGCCTACCTTAACCGTAGACTAAGCCGACGGCAATGCCGTCGGGTTAGGTCCTATTTCCTAGACCTTGTTGTTGTGACTTGGTGAACGGTGGCTTCACGGTGATGGCTACATCGATGGCCGGGTTTGACCCGACGACCACATAAGGGGCTGCGTCGACGATATTCCTAAGCCGACGGCTGTCGTCGGGCCAGAGGTGCCTAAACCGACTGCCATTCTAAGCCGGCGGCCAGCTTTCAGACATGTCTGGGCTAAGGCCTAAGCCGACGGTCCCGATAACTGGCCGTCGGCGTATAACTTCTTTCCTGTAGTGCCGGAGACAAACCGATCATCAGTTCACTGTCGATCGACATGAATTATTTGCATCGAGTGACAGTTGACGGGTTCCTTCCATCTATCAATCGAAGAAACCAGCGTGTATACTTCGTCAATGTCTTTATCCAACTCAACAACATGTAATTAACGAGGATGTGTACCGTTAGTTCCATCTCGTGCACCACGCTCTGAAAGGCGACTGCACTAGTAGTAGCAATCAGCTTAACTGAGATTTGTCGTTTCTGTTTCTCAGGAGTATATTCCAGAAATAAACGGTAATTGGTTGGTCTCATTTTGTTGTGTATACTTCATTGCACTTCACGTTCTCTCGCATAATTGGAGTACTTTTCTCGGTGGCTAGGTACACTAATAATTGCACGACCAAAAGAAACGATGCGCACGGAGATCGGAACAGTGTTTTGTTGTTCTTCTCAAAAGATGCTACCTAACGCAGTTGCAGTAAGCAAAAGAGAGCACTGGAGAGGAGATTTGGTGCATATGGGCACTAGTGATCCCACTTTTTAAAAAAATTAAAAATTATATTTTTGTGTATCAAAAAAAATTGAAACGAAAATTAGGTTGTAGCCAACTATTTATATTGTAAATGTGCAAAAAATCAAGTTCAAATGCTTTATAGTTTGGGAAACACAAAAATGACAAATGTGTAGATCTGAGTATGTATAATTTAAATCTACAAATTTTATCAGATTTTGTTATTTTTGTGTAGATCACAATACAAATAATTTTTAAATGAAATTTTGCATGCCTATAGGTTACATCATTGACTATACCCGGATTTATTTTCACATTTTTCTAAAACTTAGAAATATAGTTTTTAATTTTTTTAAAATAGAGAGATCACTGGAGTTCAGGACTAAAAAACACTTTCCCACTAGAACAAAAGGCTGACTACGCCGTGCTCCCTCTAAAAAAAAGAGACTACGACGTGCTCGGCACTGGTTGCTCGAGCTCTGTCTTCCTCCTCCGGAGGATCTTAGAGGATAGACTGGTGGTTTTTTGAAATTTTCTTTAAAAAGTGGTGTTTTTTGAAACCCTAGCACCAAATGTGGTTGGTTTTTGCAATTTTCACGGTGGGGGAGGAGGCGGAAGCCACGACACTCGAGGCCTTGGCCACATGCTCACAACGTCATGCATGAGACATATTTGAGTAACTCGGTAAAACAAACTAGCTAAAAGAGAGATTGTGTGTTGCACTGCACGCTTACTAGTTCGTTGAAAGCCGAGAGGTGCCTTTGATCTAGAAAAAAGGTACCGATGATAGTTTATTTTAGTAGCCTTTAGCGAGGATCTCTTAAGGCATCTCCAGCGGTCCGACCTATTTAGGACACCTTTTGTGTCCAATTTCGTTCATTTCGGTCAAGCCACAGATACGTTTGATTTTCTTGAACTATCCGTTTGGGTCGGGAGTCGCCCCAGCGGACCAACGCATACTTTTTTTACAATAATTTCATTTGTAAAAAACTAATTTACATAGTGCAAAAGAATATATAAATGCATGGGAATTAAATTTATTGAAGTCCTATCTAGGGTCTTCTTCAGGGCTGGCGCCTAATCGTCTTTATCTTCCTCAGTGAGGGTGACAACCGCCATCGGGTCATAGGGGAACGGACACAAGATCATGGCTGGGCTGTAGTCGACGTTGTTGCTGCCGAAGGCGCCTGGTGTGGTCGTTGCGACTCTCACATCGTGTGCGTCCAGTCTTACAACGGTGGCGCCTGGTGTGGCTGAGGTGACTCCCACACCGCGTTACCCCAATCAGGCGGCGGCGCCCGTCAGATGGCGGGGCACGACCTTGGCGTGGCTTCATCGGTGGCAGCATATGTCGTCCCTATGAGATGGCTGACTCCTGCAACAACACTAGGAGTCCCTCTCACCGCAACAACTCGAGGAGCTCGGACTCCTGAGTGGCCTTCTGGGTGGCCTCCTTCTTTGAGATCTCCTATAGATGGAAGTCCTCGAGCGGTACCTCCTCCTACGCGGCCTCCTCCTGCACTAGAGGCGAGTCCTAGTTGATGTAGGCATCGCCCAGGAGTCCTAGTCCCCCCGCGGGTCTAGCGGCAGGAGAGCACGTCGGTGCCTGCTCTCGTCGCGCCTCTCTCGATCGGTCGTGTGTGGCACCTGCGGAGTCGGCACTCTCCTCGCGTTGAGGACCATCCGCCAGGAAGGTGGACTTCCGTCCACGCCACCGACATGTTTTGGTGGTGGAGAGCCTTGGCCATATCGACATTCTTGTAAAGTCGGTCCCTCTCCTTCTTTAGCTTGGTCGTCGATGGCCCGATCTTGTCATTGTTCTTGGTCTTCTTGAAGGGCCAGATCCCACGCCTGGCATCATCGATGGCCTGCTACAGGTGGTTTGGGGGGATAGGGGTGGCCTGGAGTGAAGCTGTAGTCTGGAAATGGCCACAGTCGTGCCTTTTAAAATCAAGAGGACATGGTCTTCTTCAATTTTGATGCAGAAATTGACGGTTGCATTTCATTGATGGCGGCGCAGAAGGCGAATCGTCTGCGTAAGCTATTGATGGCACACAGAGTTGAAAGCGGTCGTGCAAGCCATTGATGGCAGTGTAGAATTGGGATCATCACCGCAAAAGACGAAGTGGCGGCAACGTGTTGCTACCGGTGAGCCTACGTCCATATGAGGGAGTACACGCGTGGACGCGTTTGTTGTCTGCGTTGACGCATTCGCAACCCAAGATTAGGCTGTGAATAGATTGCGGCGGACAGCTCAATCCACTGTTGCCGAGCCGCTGACTCGATCTTATGCGGCCCATTTATGTTTGCCTGCGCGCTCAAGATTCTCTCGCAGAATGGCTTGTTGTGATGTTGTGTTAGCTGTCAAGTCGGTTATAGTGTTGTTTTGTGTTGTGTTTAAATTGTTCAAATATTCATTAGCTAGCGATGTGAGACTAATGTTTTGGAGTCCGGTCGGCCGTGTCCAAAGCAACGGATCACTTTGACTATCCCATTGTTGTTGCAAAAACCTCAAATGGATCTCGAGCTCCATGAAAGCTGTTCTTTTGAAAGATCTAAAAATGATATTTGGAAGTTTTAAAAAATAGGACTAAACATCTTGATATGGATAATTATAAGATCTACTAGTGTGCAAAAATTTAATCCAAAACTCATTATATTTTGGACTCAGCAAAAATAACAAATCTACCAAAATTCCAAACTTTCAAACTGTGCACTGTTCGCTAGATTGAGATCTCATGAATGTCTACATCAAGATTTTTTTTCCTGAATTTTTTGAAATTCCAAATTCCATTTTTGAATTTTCAAAAAATAGGTTACATGAAGCTCGAGCTTCCATTTGTTCATGTGCACTGTTGCTGGGTTTATGGTATGAAGGTCTACGTCTGCTCTTATGCTAGTACCTAACGCCAAGCAAAACAATGTTGAGTACTGTAGCTACTAGTCACTAGCGTGACCAAATCACGACGACGGATCAGCGATAAATTAAGTATCCAAGGAACAAAAATTAGTTCATCTTTTACTTTTTAAAATTTAATTCAGTGCTAATTTAAATATACTAAAGTTAGTTAAATAGACTACATGGCAATGAAAAATTAGTCCACCAAACGACTATAAAGAAAAAAAACATGTTAGCGACTCGACTAAAAACAGAACAAAAAATTTGGGCCATGAAGCAAATCAAGACTAAATGAATAATAATAAAAACTACGAAGAATGCACAATTTTAGTGTTCATGAAACAAAATCACGACTACACAGAAAACAAAAATTTAGGTTGCGAATTAAATCAATACTATATGAGGAACAAAATTTTAGTTCGTGAAACAAATCACGACTACAAATAAGAAACAAAAAATTACCATTGATGGGAACAAAAAATTGTGTTGCGCAACAGATCAATACTACATCAAAATAAAAAATTAGTCTATGAAACAAATAACGACTATAAAGGAAGTAGGAAAGAATTAGGCCATGGAAGAAAGGAAGACTATATGAGGAGGAAAAATTAGTCCCTAGAATAAACCATGACTACAAAAAAACAAAAACAAAATGATTCGTGGAACAAACTATGCTGAGGAAATATAAATTTTTGATGCGCAACAAATCAAGACCGCATGAGAACAAAAGTTTAGTCCAAATATCACGGCGACAAGAGAACAAAAGAAGATACATAAAGTTTGCGTCCACGTAACATATCGATTACAGAGGGAACAAAAATTTAGGCCACAAAACAAATTAAGGCTATAACGAACAAGAAAAGTCCGCGGAACAAAATCTAGAGTACAAATGAGGAACACAAATTTACCTTCCATGGAACAAACCACGACTACAGAGGGAACAGAATGTAGTGTTGCAGAACAAATCAAGACTATGAGGAATACAAATTAGTACAAGAAATACATCTTGACTACAAAAGAAGGAATAAAAAAATTAGCGTCTGCAGAACAAATCACGACTACAGAGGAATCAAAAGTTTTATCATCCACATACAAATCACCACGTTGAAATGAACGAGAGTATGAATCTTGTGGAGCAAATTTCAAACTCGTGGAACAAAATTTATAAATCATGGCACAAAAAACACGGGTACAAATAAGAACACTATTTAGACTAGTTGAAAAAATAAAAAAGTGACACTTTTTAAAACTAAATGAAAGAAAAAAAATCATGAAAAATATAGAAGCGTGGTTTTGAAAAAAGGAAAAAATAAATAAAGAAAGAAAAATTCGTGAAAAGGAGTATATGACATAAAAAGTAAATAGAAATAGGAAAAAAAGGAAAGAATCAAAAGAAAAACGAAAGAAAAAACAAAATAGAACACGTACGTGAAAAGGTGAAAGAGGAAGAAAGAAAACCAACGCACGAACGAAACTGATCCCTTGCAATCTATATCTATACCTAATAATAAAGTACATAAGGGTTCCATGGTTTGGTTCGTCTGTCGGTCGTTTTGCAAATAAGCCCTCCATAATTCCGTGAATCAACCCGCAGTCCCATTTTCAATCAACAATTCTAATTCTAGTCTTTGTCTCCCTCGGTCGTTCCGACGGAGACGGACGACATGGCCGGTGGATAGCGGGAGCTCGAGCGAAGGGGCGGTTCCAAGCAGGAGGCGAGAGCTTGGGTGGCAGGGAGGCTCCAGGCGTGCCCGACGGAGACAGAGGGTGGCCGGTGGATGGCGGGAGCTCGGGCGGAGGGGCGGTTCTAGGAAGGAGGCGAGGGCTCGGGTGGCAGGGAGGCTCTAGGCGTGTTGACGCGCGGGCGCGAACGGCATGGCCGACGCCCATCCCTTCCCCGCCGAGACCAGTCGACTTCGGTGGCGAGGGATCGGGCGGCAGGGCGGTTCGAGACGTGCGGTTGCGAACGGAGCGGGGCATGGCAAGCATCCCATCCTTGCATCCTACGCGCGGCCCGGGTTGTGCTAGAAGGCTGCGTGGTTCCCGGGTGTGTGGTCGATGCACGGATGACAATCGCGGTAACCCGCGCGAGGGTGAGAGAGAGGACCGAGAGGGGAGAGCAAGGTCGGTGCGAGCGCTAGAGATGACGAGAACAAGTGGGGAAGACGCAGACATGCGCACCGCTGCAGCCGATTCAGCCCACCCGCTACATCTAGGGCATGATTGGTAGCCTGTAAGGAGTCCAACCAGGCCCTGGGGAGCAGAAACCGGGTTGATTGGATGTCATGAGTCCCTCCATATCTTGTACTGCACACCCTTTAAAGCACCCAAAAGTACCCTCTACACAGGCCCTGAGGATGTGCTCAAATCGGGAGTTTCCACGGGGCCAGCCCGTGGGGAGCGCAAAGGGAGAGAATCTTGCACGTGAGTGTACCTATGCTTTGCTTCCGCTCACCCTCCTAATACTGCTCCATCCTAAGCCCTCTCATATTAACATAATCGTGATTCGTTTAAACATGTGTTCTACATGAAAAAGATGTACCTCGACGAGGTGAATCCATTCTGACTATCCGTTTCGTGTTTCATTTGATGTAGCCTTCAAATTTGTTTCAAAACGATTTAGCGAGCCTTTCCGGAGATTGTGTCACTGGCTACCCGTGTCTTTTAGTCATTCAGTCTAATGTTTTCTCACCCATGTGAAACTTTGCAGAATGATCTACTCAGTTGCCAACTTAATGCTTATGTTACCCGCTCTGTAGCAACCCAGGATTCAGGAGCTGGTGCCTAAGCTCATGATTTAAATCTAGACTTGTGAATGTACAAGACACTTGGATGTTACTAGTATCTATGTGTTATGTTCAGATAGTACTGGGTTTTTTCTCTCCTGCTTGCTGTCCTATGTAAACTGGTAGCACCTGCAGGCTGAAGCAAATATATATGTGTATCGACTCTTGCTTTGATGAAGTATTTTGTCTAAAAATATGTAGTAAAAAAGTTAATTTGTTGGCCTGCAATTCATTCAGCATTTGTCAGCAAGTCATTCAGCTCACTTTCATATTGATAAAGCCAATCATGATATTTGCAAGCTTGTTTCTGCTAGTTTAGCCAGGAATACATGTTTTATGGGAGTCAGTTCGTTCACCGCATTATTACTTATTTTATTCTCATTATCAAAAGAAAGTGAATATAAGTGCTGTTTTTCCTGTGTACAGTTAAGGTGGCATTAAAGGGTATACTTTTCTCCACTGTTTTGAATGGACCTCATTCGGACACAAACTTTATTAAATTGTAGAATTTACATCTGGTTTGCCTACATGGTTTGAATTGATAATACCCCCACCGTTCCATAATTAAGTGACTGTAGTTCAAATGGGTGTTGTGTTTTGACGAGTGGTTATTATTTTTGAGAGGTTGGTGTGGAGCCTGGTTGTGTAATTTGGAGAATTGATCCATGTTAATGCATGAATCTGTGTCAGAGGAAGTCTGATGCAATGCTTAGTTACTCAGCGTAAGCTGTGTGCTCTGGTTGATTTGCACATGTAGATTATTCGTGCAACTCAGAGCTGTCTTGGTGAGTTTCTGATTCCTTACGAGCTCTTTTCTCTGTGTGGTTCTCTCCATTTTTCCTTCATATCTCTTGTGGAGATAAGTTCGGGCATATACTCCCTGATACGTGGTATAACTTCATCGATGAATGCACTCTCATAAGAACACCTTAGACCTTGAACACCAATCTGTGGGCTAAGCCTTGTGCCGAGCCATAAGCGTCACGCTGCTTACAGAGTGGACACCAAACTGAGCCAAGCCTTGTTCTCCACCATTGGCGACACGCTTACGCACAAGTAAATTTTACATCTCGAGAACCACAGGCAACACTGAGTCTTCATGAGTCATGATGTTGGAAGCATCTGCTCGTCTCTGATTCTCAGATAGCAGCATGCATCAGCTGGGCATTCTCCAGTTAGTACTATGTCTTATTTATTATTACTAGATGACCCGTTGCGCCACTGGCGCAAAGGGCAAAAGCAAGACAGTATTGAATTATAAGTTTTATTCACATTAATATCCGTTAATTGCATCATGCATATATTTATTATTCTTCCGCATACACTCTTTTATTCCGATAAGTTACACAGTATACAGAGGAAATTCCGTCCCATGTATTATTCTAAAGATCTTATTGTTTGATGGGGATTTTTTATTGATGTGTAGGTTGTGAGGTACCGAGGAAATTTCCGAAGCGAAAACCTAAGTATCATGCTTGTTCTAACCAAGATGAAAACTTCCCTAGGGTGGAATGAACCTCGGTTCACTATGACGCCGCAGCATGTATGCAACGTGAATATACGTGAAGTTGAGCTTCATCTAAAGGGCATGAATGCTGGTGGCTAATGCTGGAAGACCTTTGTTAAGGGTGGGGAGGAGTGGTCCGAGGTAGAGGCCCTGCAAAGTGTTGCAAAAGCAGCCATCTTGTATTTGGAGGAGGTGATGCCGAACTGTCTCATAGAGCTGAACTACAACAAAAGATCCCATGCTGAAGCGCATGTAACATAGGCACAAAATGTACTGGACCTTCTTCCCTTGCCCGGATGTTCTGTTTGCATTGGCAGAACATACACATGTGCAGTGAGAGATCCCTGTAGCGGAGAATATAATGTCAAATACAAACACTCACATCCACAAATACATATGGCAAAGTATGTTAAACAATACAAATATGGAGAAGGTAATTACAAGAGATCTACTCTTCCTTTATCCCCAGACAAAAAAAGATGTGCTCTTGGAACAGGTAAACCACTACTTATAAGCACAAGAAGAAATGGAACTGAAAGACCGACAACAACAGGTAAGCAAAACAGATGCAAAGTACAAGGAACTCTGCATAGAAGTAAATAAAGTTTAGTCCCTGGCAATAGCTCATGCTATGCATAGAATTAGATTAAGTTCAGCACATAGTGTGGGCACAGGATCTGGCCAAGGTATGGTTGGATTACTTACAAAAGTAGTGAGCATTCTGTACAATTAAACTTTGAGTGGACAAGAAAGAGATCCACGGGCAGCTCGCGCGACGACCATGGCCGTGTGCCGAGCCTGCGCGCCGCCGCCTTGATCTCCTCGCGCCGGCGTCCTCTGTCCACGCTGTGACCAGATCCGAGATCCTCTTGCCGGCCTCTCTCCTCTCCACCCGGTGGTCAGTGCCGCTGGCCTCTCTGCTCTCCACCCGATGGTCAGTGCCGCCGCCGCTGAGGTCGGGTCGGCCCCGCATTGCCGGCCGGTTCGGGCTCTTCCGTCCGTGCTCGAAACGGAGGCGCCCCTGGGTAAGCTGCCTGCCTCTGCGGAGCTCCCCGTGCCGGCTGCTTCGGCTCCGTCGGTCGCCTCTGCCGCCGCTCTGGCCGCGGCCGCCCTGGCCTCCCGCAAGGCTGACCCGGGTGTGGGTGGCCGTTTGACCTGGCCGCTCGGCGCTGCTGCCATGGCCGCTTCCTCTTCGCAGCCCACGCTGCCACCCTCTGCAGGTCAGAGTGAAGGGCATTCTCCGGCCCCCTGTCCGTGCCAGGCCGCTCCGCTTCCGTGCTCGGGTGTTCTCGGCGTGCTCGTCCCCGATGCGCCTACCACGGTGGAGCTGGTACCATCTATGGCTGCACTCGGTAAGGCAGTTCCAGCTGCTGATGGCGCGATAGGCCGCTCAGGGCATGAGGAGGCCCCTTGGAAGCTCGTTCAGTCGAAGCATAGTCTGCGCCGCACAGCTTCTGCTCCTCCCGCTGTGAAGAGTCGCCGTCCTCCTCCTGCTGAAAGGACTCGCCGTCCTCCTCCTGCTTGGCTTAACGGGAGATGCCTTCGTTGCCATGATGTTGGGCATTGGGCTTCGATGTGTTGCGAGTCTCTGCGATGCAACAATTGTCGCCAAGTCGGCCACAGAGCAAAGTGCTGCACGGGGAGGACTGCTCCCCGCCCTCCTCCGGTCAAAGTTCGCCGCGCTACGCACATGCCCCTCGGTGTTCGCCCTCGTCCTTGGCAGCCATCCCCTTCTTGTCCACAGCAGCAGCCGGAGCCGTCTCGCCACCCGGCTGATTTGGTGCAGTTTTCTCTGGCTAGGCAAGCGGAGCTGCTTCGCTCTGAGCTGCAAGGGTGTTTGGTGCGGGTTGTGAGTTTTTTGGTGCAAGCGGAGGCTGCCCTTGGTAGGCCTATGCCTGATGTCTCTTCTCCGTCCAAGCTCCATGTTGATTCGGTTGATGAGGGGAAGGCAGACTTGTATGGTTGTTTCTCTCCTCGTGTTGGGATCTGCACGTCGTCGGTGTCTGATGCCTCTGTGAGTGAAGCCACGGAGGTCATGGCTCCTGTTCTACAGGTTATGCCGGAGCTAGAGGAGCTATGCGGGGTATCATCTGTGATACTTCCTATGGAGCTAGTCTCTTTCGAGGCCTTGGAGGTTGCCACTACGCCCTCGCCTCCGCCATCACGGCCTTGCCAGTCGTCTGCCATTGTGGACAGTGGAGCTTTGGATGCTTCAGTGACCACTGCGAATGTGGTTTCGTTGAGTGACGAGATTGACAAGGCGGGTGTGTTGGCACCTAACCCGGTATCATCTGTGATACTTCCTATGGAGCTAGTCTCTTCCGAGGCCTTGGAGGTTGCCACTACGCCCTCGCCTCCGCCGTCAGGGCCTTGCCAGTCGTCTGCCATTGTGGACAGTGGAGCTTTGGATGCTTCAGTGGCCACTGCGAATGTGGTTTCGTTGAGTGATGAGATTGACAAGGCGGGTGTGTTGGCACCTAACTCTGAGGCTCTTTTTGGAAAAGAGATTTGCAACTTGCTCGTCGGTTTAGAGGCTGCTAGCCCTTTATATGGCAAGGAGCTTGCTTGTGTCTTATCTGGGAAAGCATCGAAGGAATTAATAAAAAAGATGGAGAAGTCTCTCTCGATCATCAAAATAAGGAAGAGGCGCGTCGCAAGGAAAGCTTCTTCTGCAGCTTGATTGATGAACCTTCTTCGGGTTTTGGTGTCCATTATGCGAGTCTCCTTTGTGGCATCGTGTTCCATGTGTTGTCGGTTTGCAGTGGTAGTTGGTTGAGAGGCTTTGTTGTTCTGTCTAGTCGGTCGAGAAGTTGATGCTTTGGGTGTGTTTGGTTTGTTGTAACAGTTTTTGCCCGGTTTTCTGTTAATAAACTGGGAAATTCTCTTCTTCTTAATCAATAGATTGGGGCAATTCTTTTGCCCCTGTTTCAAAAAAAAAAAAATACTTACAAAAGTATGTTCCTGGAACAGTGTGCGCTTATAGAAAATAGCTTTTACTTAGTTATTTAAACAGCTACCACACCAGGATGATGCTGTGGCAGAGAAGACAGGTGATCAGCAACATAAATGCAGGTACTAAGGGCATCATATCGGCTTGATGGCGTAGCAGAAAACCCATAGGGGGTAGCGGCCGCGCATCAAGTTGGTCCTCTTCTGAGTACCAGCACAGGATTGAGGTAGCGAGCAGCACTAAGATACCAATAAGTTCTACAGCTGGCCCCTGCAAGCCGAGCTCGTAACAGGAACCATCCATGAACATAGGGTTGTATAGAAGAGGACCTGATAAACAGAGAAAAGAACAAAAAACCATTATAGCATACTGGTGTGTAGGAGAAGCTATCGAAGGTACTATACCAGAAAACAAGAATGATTCATGTGAAACTAAAGAATGATATGGAAAAAAAAATATAGCAGGTAACACTATGGAAGAGCAGAAAAGCATGTATCATAAAGTAATTAGGCTAATCTTGTATACAAACAGCGCCTGCAGACACATTAAACCAGTTACTGCCTTGATTTTTTGCCCATCCAAGCTCACTTGGCAGGAGTGGTAATTCTAACACAAGAATGGACGCACAATAAGAAATCTGTGTAGCAATGACACAAACCTGGCATGCACAATGGTGTCATTTACATCAAGAAAGGCGTAGGTAGCAATCGTTTGATGACATCAGGCATGTAACCGTGCGGTATGTACCACAGGCTACCGCAAGCACTAAGACTCGATCCTGATAAACCGGAACATAAAAATAGCAGACCAAAAAAAATGAAAGGCTGAATAACCTGGGTTGAACCAACACATGCATGCAACATAATCACATTGAAAATAAGTAGCAAGCAGGACCTTTTGGTCTTTGGAGGCACGATCTCATCATCTTTGTCTTCAACAACGGTTGTAGCATCATCTACCGCGGGTTCCATGTAAGAATAACCTGGCAAGAGAAACAAGTTAAAGGACGGATAACACAAAGTCAGTAGCATTGGCAGAACCTTAAAACAAGATAACCAACATTTTGCACTTCTTCGGTTTTGCTTTTTCGAGAGTATTCTCCACTGCAAGTCGTTCCTTGTATGTGGAAGGTTGTGCCTCATCTTTGGAAGGGGTCATCAATAAAGAACCTTGGAGGAAAGTAGAGTATGCTACAGTTAACAGCAAAGGCCTCAATTGAAGTATTAGAAAATAGAGTAAAGTTAGCCTACGGTGCTCCCATTAACGGTTCATCAATACTATTAGATATGAATGAGATATTTTTAAAACAACAGTGTGTTCTCAGATACAACACCCCAAACCAAATTCACTATCAAATCACACATCAGCCTAAAGCAATAGCAATCACACATCAGACTACTGGTGCATGATATGAATTGTATATGTTTGATGCAATCATGCTCGATTATACACCAGCTGCATGTTACTGCACTAATAATTGACCCCCCATATACTTCCTTCATGCATATTAGAGCATGCCTCCAAGGAACACAATTCATGAGGTTTTCTTTTTCATGACCAAATATCAAAAGGAACATTATTGCGAAAACAAAGAACTATTACCTAAGTTATTTTATCCCAAAAGTTTACTTGAATTATCATACATTAGCTCCAGTGCACACTTCAAATAGCCAAATCTGAGAGGCTGCCCTGATAATGCTGAGCGCAGAAAGGAAGAGATGTCATATCACAACAAACAATCGCAATGAGGTACAAGTAAAGTTAATCTCCATACGGCCAGCCATATCTTACGAATGTACCTCATTGTACAAAAACACAATAATCCCAAAAATATTTGGATTGCAGTATAGCCTCACAATTGAAGCCGACAACATCCATACAGACACTAACTCTCAAAATTTGTATTCGTCTCAAAATACTACAATTATGATAGCTTCAGACCATATTAACAAAACTCGACAAGAATGTTTACATTGTCAGTAGTACAGATATCAGGATAAATACCTCAAAGAAAATTAGCTGCCAACTGGCATGAGCATAAGTTTCCTGGCCTACTGAACCATCTGGAGGACTTGGCCGAGCATGAAAAACTAAATTATATCCCTAAACTGTGCACTGCAATATGTTTCCAAAAATGTTAAACAACACAATTTTAATTTTTTTTATAAGGGCAACACAATTTTAATGCAGAGAGTCAAACGACCAACAATCAAAGAAGGTACATACAGGTTCCTTAAGAGCAGCAACGGAACCTCCTGCTTTTTTAGAATTACTCTCCCCCATCTACATAAATTAGGATTCCAATTTCCAACGACGTACTTGCAACTGGCAATATGTCATTCCTTGTATTTCCAGAGTATCCATAAACTGCACCACACCCTGCAATATTTCCGGTACAAACTTCTCAGCAGGCCCGTCTCTAGGATTTGGGGGCCCCGGTGCGACTTATAAAATGAGGCCTTATTATTTTCAAATTCAGTAACTATTACTCTCTCTGAAATAAGTGTCGGTGATTTTATACTAACTTATTATAAAATTTGTACTAACTTATCGACACTTAGTAAAACAAAATCATACGCTTACTTTATTTTGTAACTCTAGAATGTACAAGGCTCAAAAAAATATGAAGTACACATTCTTAAATAGTAAATATAGCACTAAAGTAATATACGGACCTCGTGAATTATGGTCTACCAAAAAGCATCATCTCAAGTGCTATTGTACAATCAAGAGAATCGTGTACAAAAGAAAATCAACGCTCCCTTTCTTTTTTAAGTTCTCGCTGAGCAACATTATCGATTGTTTGTTTATTCTGTAGCCTCATTCGCAAGTCATACCATATACTCATATTTGTTTTGTTTTTTCAAAATATGTATGTACTCATATTTATGACTCTTTCACGAAAAATCTCTTTAGAGCATCCTTTTTAAGACAGAGCTGCTGCTTCTAATCTCTGTTTTTTCCTCTTCTTTTTTAGCACCCGATTGACACTTTGGCTTGAACTGGCCTGGCGGCAAGCAAACCAGATCGATTCACCTTACCTGATTATAGCTTGCTGGGCCTGGCCGGAGGATACTTAGTACTGGGCTGTAAAAATTGGGGGCCCTTCGAATTTGGGGGCCCTGTTCCGTCGAGCATGTCGATCCTGCTCATCGACGGGGCTGCTTCTCAGGAACTTGGCCATACATGTATATGTTAGAACTCAGAGGATTGAGAGTGAAAACTTGTTTATTGCTTGTGGGCAAAGCCCTATTTATACAAGGATTTTGGGGTGCCTCCGAAGAGGTGCCTGTTACAAGAGACATGACTGTTTACAAGAGATGTAACTGCTGAGGGAGAGAGAGAAGAGGTGTCTATACACAAGAGACATGTCTGTACAGAAAGGGTGCTTTGGGCATACTAGTAACCGCCTAGAGCGGTTGTAATTTATTCCTAACACTCCCCCTTGCACAAAGATTCTTCTTGTATGTCTTGTATTCCTTGTATAATCTTGAATGTAATGACCTTGATCACAAGCGATAAATTTTCTTGAATAAACTCCCCCAAAAACCCTGTGGGAAAAATATGAGGAGACTAGAATTTGATATGTTGTCAAAAACTCCTTTAAAACCCAGTGGGAAAAGTAAGGAGAAAATAGTACAACATATAATGATTATTGTCTCTTTGATAACTTATATGAGAAAACCTTGGAAGGATAAAATTCATTGGTAAGTTTAGAGAACAATTAATATGTCTTGTATACATCTGTTAAAAACCCCGGTGGGGAAAATAGGAGGTATGACATATATTCTTGTGTTGATATTACCTCATTAAAAACCTCGATGAGAACCATGAGAGTAAACTCATAAAGGAAAAAGAGTGTAATATAATGTTTGAATGGGTTATGGTTCAGAGGGATACTCCCCCTGATCCTTTCAAATCTCGAAGTCGTCTCATACCAATTCCATGAACATACTTTTCAAATGTTGAAGTTGGTAGTGACTTCGTGAATAGATCAGCAAGATTATCACATGATTTGACTTGCAAAATGTTTATATCTCCACTTTTCTGTAATTCATGGGGATAAAACAATTTGGGTGCAATATGTTTAGTGATATTGCTCTTTATGTAACCCGTTTGCATTTGAGCAACACAAGCAGCATTATCTTCATAAATAATGGTCGGAGATTCGATAGAACCTTTTCCACATGATTGTTGTATGTGGTTTATCATTCTGCGAAGCCATACACATTCACGTGATGCCTCATATAATGCAATTATTTCAGAATGATTGGTGGATGTAGCCACTAAGGTTTGCTTAGAAGACTTCCATGAGATGGCTGTCCCACCATGTAGGAACACAAAACCGGTTTGCGATCTGGCATTATGGGGGTCTGATAAGTAGCCAGCATCGGTATACCCAATCATATCAATGTCCAGATTTCTCTGAAATTGAAAGAATAGGCCAAGATCCTTTGTGCCTTGGAGATATCGAAAGATATTCTTAGCTCCCGTCCAATGTCGTTTAGTAGGAGCTGCGCTATGTCTAGCTAGTAAATTTACTGCAAATGCAATATCAGGCCTGGTGCAATTTGCAAGATACATAAGCGCTCCAATAGCACTGAGATATGGAACTTCGGATCCCAGTATCTCTTCTCCATTATCCCTTGGTCTGAATTGATCTTTCTCTACGTCTAGAGATCGAACAACCATGGGAGTTTTGGATGGATAGGATTTGTCCATATTGAATTTCTCCAATATTTTCTGGATATAGGCGGTTTGATGAACCAAAATACCTGAGGGAAGGTGCTCAAGTTGTAATCCTAAGCAAAATTTGGTTTTACCCAAATCCTTCATCTCAAATTCCGTCTTTAGGTGATTGCGTGCTTCATCAATATCTTGTGTGTTGCCAATGATATTAAGGTCATCAACATACACTGAAATAATGCAAAATCCTGTTTCAGACTTTTTGATGAAGACACATGGACAATCATCATTGTTGGAGTATCCCTTTTTCAATAGGAACTCACTAAGTCGGTTGTACCACATGCGTCCCGACTGTTTTAAGCCATATAAAGACTTATTTAGTTTTACACAATATACGTTGCGGTTTGCATTTGGATTCGGAATTGGGATTCCATCAGGAACCTTCATATAGATGTCCGAATCAAGTGATCCGTAAAGGTAAGCGGTCACTACGTCCATCAACTGCATAGATAGACGATTTTGTACTGCCATAGATATGAGGTATCGGAATGTAATACCACTCATTACCGGAGAATAAGTTTCATTGAAATCAATGCCTGGTCTCTGCGTGAAACCTTGGGCTACAAGCCTTGCTTTATATTTCACCACCTCATTGTTATCGTTCCGCTTACGAACGAAAACCCATTTAAATACCACAGGGAAAACTTTGGGAGGTGTAGGTATTGCTTCAGTGAATACCTTTCGTTTATTGAGCGAGGCTAATTCTACTTGGATTGCATCCTTCCATTTAGGCCAGTCGGAGCGTTTCTCACACTCTGCCATGGTCTTTGGATCATGATCATTTAGAAGGTTGTTTGCAATTGTAGTAGAGAAATTTATGTCGACAATTGTAGACTTACGGTTGTAAGATTCTCCAGAGTCTATATAGTTTGTGGAAATTTCATTTACCCTTGTTGACTCGTCGTGATTTCCCAATACGGTTGAGTCTGGGTTTTCCGATGTCCCAGTCATTGAGTGCACAACTGAGCTGGGTTGTGGAGGTTGTCCTTCCACGGGATTATCAACGCTAGGTTGATTTACATTTACTTCTTCAGAGGGTTTCTTCCTCTGTTTCCTTTGTTGCTTGCGAGGAGCTGAATCCTGTTTTATATTTACTTGTTCAGAGGGTTTCTTCCCCTGTTTCCTTTGTTGCTTGCGAGGAGCTGAATCCTATTTTATGGCCGTACTTCTCCCCCTCTTATTTTGAATAGGGGGTTGAGTGGTTTGTGTTGGTACCTCCACTCTTTCAGGCGCATTTATTGCAGGATTGTAGGATTTAGTGACACCTTTATAGTCAGTAAATGAATCTGGCAGATTATTTGCTATATGTTGCAAATTAATTATCTTCCGAACTTGAAGTTCAGTTTCTTGAGTATGTGGGTCAGAGGAGGAAATGCCTTGGGCATTCCAATCGATTTTCGGGCATTCTTTTTGGTACTTGATATCTCCCCCTAATGCCGGGAAATGGTCCTCATTAAAGATGCAATCAGCGTGACGAGCTGTGAATAGATCCCTTGTAAGGGGTTCAAGGTACTTGATTATTGACGGTGATTTGTACCCCACATAGATCCCCAGTTTCCTGTGTGGGCCCATGGATGTACGCTGCGGTGGTGAGATTGGCACATATGTGGCGCATCCAAATTTACGCAGATGGGAAATATTAGGTAGATTTCCACGTACTAATTGCAGAGGGGAAGTGCTGTAATATGCAGTTGGTCGCAATTGAATTAAGTCAGCAGCATGTAAAACTGCATGACCCCAACATGAAGTTGGTAAGTTGCAATTCATTAGCAAAGGTCGTGCTATGAGCTTAATTCTCTTTATTAGAGATTCGGCCAAACCATTTTGAGTGTGGACATATGGGACCGAGTGCTGAACTTCAATTCCTAGTGCCATGCAATAATCATTGAAAGCTCGTGAAGAAAATTCAGCAGCATTGTCCATTCGAATTGATTTGATTCGATTCTCGGGATAATGAGCTTGTAATTTAATAACTTGTCTCATTATTTTGGCAAATGCATGGTTTCGTGTGGATAATAGACACACATGGGACCATCGTGTAGATGCGTCTATGAGAACCATGAAATACCTAAAAAGTCCAGACAATGGTTGGATAGGACCACAAATATCACCTTGAATTCGTTCAAGGAATTGGAGTGGTTCCGCTTGGATTTTAAGACGAGAAGGTCTTAAAATGAGTTTCCCAGTAGCACATGCAGTGCACATGAAATCTGAAGATTGTGGGAATTTAGCTTCATTTAAGTCATGACCATTGGAATTGCAGATAATTTTTCTCATCATCCCGATACCAGGATGACCTAGGCGATCATGCCAAGTTTGAAATGCATTGACATTTTGAAAAATTACCTTGTACGCAACATGTGCTACGGGTTTTATATATGTGTAGTACAATCCTGATGATAAAGAAGGAATTTTCTCAAATATTTGTTTGCCATATCCGTTATCTTTGGTAAAGAGGAGATATTCCTCTTTGTTGTCCTCATGGGTTTCAATGTGAAATCCATTTTTGCGGATATCTCTGTAACCAATGAGGGTACGAGTTGAATCGGGATACAATAAAGCATCCTCAATTATGATTTGCGTACCCATAGGGAGGGTAAATATGGCACGTCCTGTGCCAACAATTACCGCATCGTGTCCAGCGATTGTTAAAATATTTCCATTTAACTTTTTGAGAGTTTGAAAATATTTTATTTCCCTAAGTATAGAGTTTGTGGTACCACTGTCCACAAGGCACATTTCCTCCTCCATTTGGATTGACACCCGTAGAAATCTATATATTAAAAATGTAGAATTTTCAGTGATGAAAAGACTTCTATTGAATATATAGAATACATACAACTTTCTTAATATCAAAGTGCTGATACAATACATATTGTGCCTTACAATATAGGGTGATGATACCAACAACACTAATAATATGTTTGATACAATACATATTTTTCTTTACATATTATTATTATTTTATTACAACAATCTGATGGATGTAAATAAATATATTATCTAAAGGAGTTGATTGACTAGTCAAAGTCCCCGAACACGTCGTTTGAGGCGTATTCTATCATCATGTTCTCCTTGTCCATGGAGTCCTGTGGTAGATGGAATTCTTTGGTGTTGCTTGGTGTTCCTTGAACATCTTGCGAACATCCCGCTTCCATGTTATTATCAGGTTGAAGATTGAAGTGAGATTCATATCTTGCTCCTTGGGCATGTCCGTTACGTCCCATGGATTGCAGGTAGAGGTTTACCAGATGTCTTGGGGTGCGGCATTTCTTGGTGACATGCTTGTAGCATCCACATTTCTGGCAAAGAATTGTCTTATCGAACTTGTTCTTTGCTTTGCCCTTCGCCTTATCTGAATTGTGTGGCTTGTTCTTCTTGTTGCGGTTGCGGTTGAATTTACCCTTAAAGTTCTTGGTTTGGCCTTTAAATGAGCCATTGAACTTATTGTTTTTCTGAAAATTTGCATGTACTTCGGGGAGAGGGGCAGCCCCAACCGGGCGTTGATGACTATTCTTTAAAAGAAGTTCATCATGTTTCTCAGCCTGGAGGAGTACATGTATAAGTTCAGAATAAACTTGGTAATTCCTAGCACGATATTGTTGCTGTAGGATCCTGTCAGCAGGGAGCATAGTTGATAGAGTCTTTTCTATCTTCTCCAGTTCTGAAGGTTCCTTCTCGCAAAACCTCAATTTAGAACAAATCTTATGGACTTCATGGTTATAAGCTCCAACGGATTTGAAATCCTGGAGTCTTAAATGGGTCCATTCATGACTAGCTTCAGGCAGTATGACGGCCTTTTGCTGTTCATATCTTGTTTTAAGTGATTGCCACATATTGCTTGGAGATTCCTCCATCAAATATTCAGATTTCAAATCTGGGTGAATATGTTGCCTTATAAGGGCTAAGGCAGTATATTTTTGTTGCTCAGTTACTTGTGCATCTCCCTCCTGACGAGGATTCTCAGGTGGTATGAGTGCACCTGCAATGCCACGGGATGAAAGACTAATCTTAACATCCATTGCCCATGTAGGGTAGTTATGTCCGTCGAGCGCAAGCTCTTCAAAATCTTTAGCGGCCATGTTGTCCTACATGAACGAGAACCAGAGATTTGATTAATTTACATGTATGTAAATTAAAGTCATCTTGGTTATGTTGTAATAAAAATTGCAAAATCTTGTAAACTCAAGTGAACACTTGGGTTTTAGTGTAGGCCTCAAATCATCTATCATAACACATTGTAGATAATCACCATATTTATGGAGTACATCTCTCAGTACTAAGAAACATAATCTGACCTAAGTCAGTAGATGCTTTTTGTCTTAGCACCTTATGTTATGATTTGATTTAAATATATGGGAGAGCACATTGAAGGTAGTCATTTTGTCAATTATGACAAAATGTAGACCTCACAATATTGTGGATAATCTGCACATTATGCAGTAGATGCCACATTACCTTGTGATCCCATATATAAATTTGAAGTAGTCACTTTTTTTTTGCATATCAATTTAGTTCGAATGAAGTCAACTTTTGTGCTTTTTAGGAATTTTTGGACTTAATTGATGGTAAATTGATATTTAATTTTGCATATCCATCCTTACTTGTATTGAACCAAAAATAGCTCAATTAAGATAATTGATTGACTTATTTGCAAGAAATTAAAATCTCAATTGCAAAATAATGGACGTAATTAATCTCGACATGTCGAAAACATGGAAATAATTTACGTTATGGTTCTATTCTGGAGTACTTTGTACTCTACAGAACATGATAGCATTGTGAAGCAAATACTGCACACATAAATGGTTTAGAGCAGGAACAAATCTAATGCCAAAACTGCTCTTAGGAGAGTGATTTGCAAGAGCGCTAGTGGCTCAACCGCTTGCACATGGGCCACTAATAGCCCATCTGAAGCGTGATCGGATGAGGAGACCAAAAGCTACAGGGACCATTCCCTAGCCAAATCGATCCCCAATTCCTGAGACCGCGACCATTCAGATAAGGAGGTAACCAGGCGGTGACCTCCACGCAGTCTCATCCTGTGCCATCACCACGACGCTCACCGGCGGCGACTGGTCCGTCCGCCGGTCGCATAGCTAGCCGGCCGCCGCGCTAGAGCGCCGTCCATCGCGTAGTCGTGCTGCTACCCGATGCCAAAGGTCGCCAGGCGTGCTAGGCGTTGGTCTAGCTGGGGCTGACCTCCGTTGGGGATGACGGCAGTTGCGCTCGCTCGGCTTGGCCAGGCGGGTGAGCGCGAACGCGGACGTCGGGGGCGTTGGACCGGCTTCCGCGATTGGTGCCTAGCCACCGCCGGGCTGAGAGCCATCCGGCACACTGGACCCCGCCTCCACATGGAGAGCCGGCCGTCGGGAACAGCCGCCATGTCGCGGTAGGGCCATGGTTTTCAGGCTGTGCACGTCGAGCCGGGAGACTGCGGGTGCCGGCGCACCGCAAGGATGCAAGCCATGCGGCGCCGCGGGCATGGCCACCGCCGGAAAAGCGAGGTGCAGCGAGCGCCGGGTCGACTACGGCGTCCTCGGCTTGCGAGGCATTTGTCCGCGTAGAGCGGGGGTGACGGACCCGGCAAGGAGCCTGGCCGGCAACACGCACTTGTGGCTGGTGTCGCGCGTGCGGCAGACCACGGGTGAAGCCGGTCGGGCGCCGTCGACGAGGGACACGAGGCGGCCGCCATGTAAATGGAGTCGTGCTGGAGTGCGTTGCCACACGGCCCGACCACTGCAGGGTCGAGGCCGCCCCGGCCGTCCTCCAAGGTGCCGCCGGGATGTAGGTTGCCGGTGACGTTCAAAGTGGTAAGAACGTCTTGTATTGAAGAAGGCCAAATTGTTGCTTACCTTTCTAGGTCGAGGCCTTTGTTTTTACAATGTTCTTATAAATTAGCATTAGGGCGTTTGCCTGTTCTTACAACGATGGAGACAGACGCCCCTGCTTTTCCTTTTTGTTCTCGAAATCGCTCGGATGTAGAGCGTGCTGATAACGTGTTAGAACTCAGAGGATTGAGAGTGAAAACTTGTTTATTGCTTGTGGGCAAAGCCCTATTTATACAAGGATTTTGGGGTGCCTCCGAAGAGGTGCCTGTTACAAGAGACATGACTATTTACAAGAGATGCAACTGCTGAGAGAGAGAGAGAAGAGGTGTCTATACACAAGAGACATGTCTATACAGAAAGGGTGCTTTGGGCATACTAGTAACCGCCTAGAGCGGTTGTAATTTATTCCTAACAGTATATACATTAAACACAACCTTGAGAAGGTAACAAGCGCATTGTAGATCGGCATAAACAAAAGAGTTAAATGTACGGGCGGTCCTAATTCTTCTCCCGCTGCGTCAAGTTAGTCCCTAATCTTTAAAACGGAATAAGTAGGTCCTAAATCTTTAAATGTTGCTTCACGCGAGGTCCTAATCGTGTCTGACCAGCATTGACCAGCTTTGACCGTTGCCACATCGGCAGTGGGGCCTACCAGGCTCAACAGACTGAAGTGAAATATTGCAAATAAGCCCGTCCAGTTGAGGTCAATTCATTTCTCGGTCCCGTACCTCTGTCCACTCCACTCCCGCGATAGAGAAGGCGAACTGGCGGCGGAGGTGCTGCTCCGGTGACGGCTCCGGTGCAGACCGGAGGCGATCGACCGGTGGTCTCGAGGATGGAGGCCGCGAGCAAGGGCCCGAAGCTGCGACGACCCGGCGATCCTCCCGCGCGCTACGGTAAGAAACCCTAACCCTAGCTGCAGTAGATGTTCCTGAGCTCGAATCGGCGATAGGTTGTGATGATTTGCTCGCTTTTTAGGACCATTTGAGGACGAGTTTACAGTAGAGATAAATTATGCTGGGTTTTTTTGCGGATTCGGGCCATCGAAGAGCTATATTGATGGAAAAGTAGCTCTGTTTGATCGTTGTGAAGCGGACACATGGTCTCCCCTGTGGCTCTCAGATTTCATGCAGCTGTTAGGCTACCATCAACCAGAAAAATATGCTATATACTGGCTGCTCCCTGGAATGACCATGGACATAGGACTACGACATGTTGACAGTGATACTGACACGCTGAGCATGATTGCTGTCGTTCCAAAGTTCCATTTTTTCAGTTGTATGTTGACCACAAGGATATTCATATTCCTCACACTGTAACCATTGATGATGTTGTGATCTGTGGTTCTCCTGAGCTGCCTCCTGTGTTGAGCCCTAGAGCAGCTGGCAGGAGCAATGCTGGCAGCAGCAGTGATCCAGCTAGGCAGCAGCAGCACCAGAATACTGGCCATGAGCTGAGAAGAAGTAGGAGGAAGCTGGGTGTGGAAGAAGAAGCACATGATGCAGAACAAGCACATGAGAGTGAAGACAGTGAGTTCGATGAAGACTGGGTTGACTCTGACAATGAGGTAGCAGCAGATGATGATGATTTGTATGAAGAATGGGTGGATGAAAAATTTGAGGAAAAGAAGAAGAACAAATCAAAATGGGTTGATGACAGTGACTATGACACAGAAAATGATTTTGAGGACCTGCAAGATTCAGACATTGAAGATGTTGAGTCAGCTGATGAAGTTGAGGTAACTGACAAGTATGGAAGGAAGACAATTAAGAAGAAAGTGAGGATGAAAAGGTGGAGGCCTGAGAACATGAAACAAGTGGAATTCCACATTGGCATGGTGTTTGTGTCAGTGAAGGAACTAAGAACTGCTATACAAGAATACATTGTGCAGCAAAGAGTACAGATTCATTACATCAAGAATGATTTGCAGAGGGTTAGGGCTGCTTGTATGGGTGAACCAAAGTGTCAATGGTACTTATATGCTGCACCTGATAACAGGAAGGAAGCTTGGACAGTGAAGAAATATGAGAAAGGGCATAACTGTGAAAGGGACTGGAAACTGAAGCAGTTCACAGCAAGATATCTGGCTGGGAAGTATTTGGAGAAATTCAGAGCTGATGATAAGATGTCCATCAAAAACTTTGCTAGGCTCATTGAACAAGACTTCAACATGTCTGCAAGCAGAAGCAAGCTAGAAAGGGCAAGAAGGATTGCACTAAAGCAAATACATGGAGATGAATTGGCACAGTACAGTTTACTCTGGGATTTTGCAGCTGAAGTTAGGAGATCAAATCCTGGCAGTACAATGTTTGTCAATGCAAGGCTTGGATTGTTTGAGAACTGCTACATGTCACTAGATGCATGCAAGAGAGGGTTCATGGCAGGTTGCAGGCCCATCATAGGCATTGATGGGTGCCATATTAAGAACAGATTTGGTGGAGTCATGCTGGTAGCTATAGGAGTAGACCCAAACGATTGTATTTTCCCAATTTCCATTGGTATAGTTGAGGTGGAAGATACCCAAAGTTGGAAATGGTTTCTGAGCACTTTAAAAGAAGATCTAGGCATAGAGAACACAAGGCCATGGACTTTTATGAGTGATAGGCAGAAGGTAATATTTATCTGTGCCTTTGGCATTCTTATTTAATCAATGCTAATGCAGGGATTGATCAATGCCATTGTTATGTGACAAGATTTGTTGCTAATGCAGGGATTGATCAATGCTGTGAATGCTTTGTGGCCTGATGCACAACATAGGTTTTGTGTTAGGCACCTCCATCAAAACTTTGCAAGGAATGGGTGGAGAAGTGACATTTTCAAGAACAAGTTATGGCAAATTGCAAGAGCTACACGTGAGGCAGACTGGCAGAGGTACATGGATGAGATGAAAGCACTAGATGAAGGAGCATTTGAGTACTTGAATGCAATTGACCCAAGGCAATGGTGCAAGGCATTTTTTGAGGAACTTCCAAAGTGTGATTTGCTTCTCAACAATATTTGTGAAGTGTTCAACAAGTGAGTACCTTTTCATATCAAAACATTAGCAGTACATTTTCATATGGACACATTAGCAGTACATTTTCATATGGACACATTAGCAGTAAATTTACATCTCCATTGCTGTAGGTACATATTAGATGCTAGAGAACTGCCCATAGTTACTAGTCTCAAGAAGATCATGGATCAGATAATGATAAGGTTTTTCACCAAGAGGCAAGAACTAGCAGAAATGTGTGGTACCATTTGTCCCAAAATTAGGAAGAAGCTTGACAAAAACATAGATTTTGCCAACAACTATGAAGCATTGCCTTCTGCAGAACATCTATTCAAGGTCAATGGTTTGCATGGGGAATATGAAGTAAGAATAGACAAAATGGAATGCTCATGTAGAGCCTGGCAGCTCTCTGGAATTCCCTGTAGACATGCTTGTGCATGTTTGAGACATGAAAGGATCAAACCAGAGTCAGTTGTGCACAAATGCTACAGCCTTGATGCATTCAGAGCTACCTACAGTCAGGTGGTAATGCCATGTAGTGATCCTAGAGTGTGGAAAAAAAATGAATGGGCCACCACTGAAACCACCCAAATTTGACAAGCAAGTTGGTAGGCCAAGCAAGAAGAGAAGGAAGTGTCCACTTGAGGAGGATGGTGGTACTAGGCTCAGCAGGCATGGAATCATTGGGCACTGTAGTGTCTGCAATGTTGCTGGCCACACTAAGAGGACATGTCCACAACTTGGTAGAGGTCCAAGAGCAGAACAAGCAACAGCTGCAGACCAAGCACCAGCTGCAGACCAAGAACCAGCTGCGGGAAATCTCCCGCCTAACGACCCACTGCCGATGTGGCAACGGTCAATGCTGGTCAGACACGATTAGGACCTCGCGTGAAGCAACATTTAAAGATTTAGGACCTACTTATTCCGTTTTAAAGATTAGGGACTAACTTGACGAAGCGGAAGAAGAATTAGGACCGCCCGTACATTTAACTCTAAACAAAAGCGACAGCACAGGAAAATCAAAAAGACTGGAAGAAGCTTGTATACCTGTTGATGTGCCCGAGATGGTGAGGTCGGGACATCAGCTCAAGCCCAGGAGACCGCCCCCATGCGTTTCAGCGATCTGGGCAACCACCACGAGCACGCTCGTTGGGGCAGCATCCTCGTTGATGGCTGCTTCCCGGCCAATCCGGGTTAAACTAAGGCACACCGAATCTGAAAATAGTGGCATAGAAATACATCAAGCGGGGAGAAAAATCCTAGATGATGTGGGAACAAAATAGGAGGGGACCAGAAATTTTGGTCAAGCATCTAAAAGAAAGTGGAGCACAGAGAAAGAAGGGGATAATCACGCTCACCTAACTCTTCCACGAGAAGCTTCCCTCGGCGATTCATCCCCATCTTAGGTCGAGGAGGGAAGGTGGGCGGCTGGGCGCACGGCGGCGCAGCACGGCCACGCTCGGAAGGAGGCCGACGGTGGCGAGTATCTCTGCGCCAGGAGTGCCGAGGACGGAGTCGAGGGCGCGGGCACGCCACGCGTCCAGCGAGCCGCCGCCGCCATCTTTCTTTCCCTGCTCCAGCGCCGTGCTGCCTCCACTCGTCTCCTCTGCGCCGCCTCGCTTGGCGCTAGGAAAGCAGGCGGGGAAGGAAGAAATCGAAAGATTGGTCAAGGAGAGGAGCCTGTCGGTAGGTTGAGGAGGCCACCCAAGTCAATGCAGCGGGCCTGCCACGTCACCTCCCCTCCTCACATGGTTCCACAGCGCTAAAGTAGGAGAGGGCAGAGGACGAGCGCAGGAGGTCACCCGTTGAAATAACACCCGTCTCACCGTCTAACAGCCCCCACGACTCCGTGGGACCAGCCGCAGTGTGACAGATGACGGAGACGATGAGTAAAACATGTAAAGCAGGTGCTGACCACCCACCGTCCTCTATACAGCTGCCCGCAGCGGTAAATCAGGAGGGAGCCTCAGACCAAGCACAAGATAATAGTAGTATTTTTGGAGCAACCACACCTCTCACCGACCAATGGATCCCACGAATCTGCGGGGACCAGCTGCAGCGTGACAACAACCCAAACAGCACGTGAAACGAGTAAACTAGTTACTGTCCATCAACTCCCACCAAAAGCAATGCGGAGCGAGTTGCTGGCTGAAAAACCGGCCCCGCACGCGTATGGCCCTAGCGGTCATGGACTTATATACAGAGAAGAAAGAAGTGGAAAACAAAGTTACCGAATCCAGTGGCTGTAATTGATGCGGGGTGAAAGCCTGCACTTTTTTGGTTCGATCCGACGGTCGTCGAGCAAATTTTTGTGAGGATGGCCTGGTTGGCCGAGTAGCTTCGCATCATTTAAAGTAGTAGTAATAGGGGAGCTCCAGCCGAGTAAACTTCAGTTGACATCATATCTGGATGCTCGAATACAGCACCTCCCTTAATTTAACTACTTCATAGATACGGCTATGCAATCGCAAATCTGCATTTAACGAGCCATCTTTCCATGCGGAATATATGCAGTTTGTCAGCTCAAGCACGTTATGCTGGCTTATAGTAGCATTCTCAAGAAGAGGCAGGGCCACTCTGCATAAACCACCCCTTTTTTTAGGGGAGTATAAACCACCCCTTATGCAACAAACAGAGGCAGGACCTACTACACTGCCAAATTCACATCTCCATACTCCATAGTAACAGAGACAGCCTAGATGCGCGCTCAAACAGAAACACCAGAGCCCCATCAGACCCAGAGATATTACAGAACATATATAGCTCAATCTGGAGAAGCGGCTAGGCGGAGTAAGAATGCATCAAATCAACTAAGGAATACATCGATCTACTAAGATATACCCCTTTCTTCGCTTCGTCGCTATAAGTTGTTCTTTCTAAGTTACAAAGCACGATCAGCAGTGGCATGTGGAATAATGTCCACTCTTTGCTTCTTGGTTACTTCCAATGATGTTGTTTCAGGTCGTGTCACAGTAACTTTTGGTTTCCCCACTGCGATGAATGCCACTCTCTTCCTTGTATCAGGCTTGACATCTGTGCGTGGAGTCAAATGCACAGGTGCAGCCAGTGCGCCAGGGAGCGCACCTGTACTGTCTTCATTTGGTAATTGCCTCCCAGTATGAGAATCTCCAACATCGCCGCAAAGGATTGCTTTATCTGGTTGGTCTGCCAGGGTAGCATGTTGTTGCATGGCTAGGGAGTGTGATCCATTAACGTTTTCCATCTCTGATATGTCACAAGTGCAGCACTAGAGCTTATAAGAACCTTTTTAAAGTATGACACCATAAACGCATAAATATACAGAACCTTTTTAAAGTATGACACCATAAACGCATAAATATACGAGAAATCAACTTATGTTACATAACATAACATAATTGGTAACAAATGCATACAATTTTGGTTTGGTTAATAGAACAACACAGGCACAACAATTAATTTCAAATTTGAGTATGCAACCTTTTTTGGCAAACTTATCATGCTAAAAGAAGTTCTAAATTTTAGAAGGGAACTAATCCTAAGTCAAACTATAGTTACACTTATCTCTATCATTCAGCTAGGCTAACTGAGGGTAACATTGCAACAACTGTCAGTCAGCTTATCTGACATATCAAAATATCATGCTAAACAGCAGTAGTACACTGCAAGTTACATATCCCAAATGCATACTCTCGAATGCTTTGTCAAATGTCATGTAAGTACATTAGAAACATGGAGATGTTATCACTTGACAAAAGAACTTCTAGACAGTCAATTAGGGGTATGCTCCAAATATGTATCAACAACTAGAATCCATAGAATAGACTCCATAAACCGAACTGTAAATTCAAAAGAAAAGACTCCAGAATTTTGCAAAGTCGTCTCCCAGAATAGAATCCATAAATCGAACTGTAAATTCAAAAGAAAAGACTTCGCGGCAAAATTCAACAACTAGAACTGCTCATTTCATCAGCTGATTGTTCAACATATAAATTTTAACAAAATGCACAACGCTACTGCAACCGCCGCGGAACCTAGCCCTTACAGATTACCAAAATTCGGCGCGGCAGAGACGACAACGTGGTCTTCAATCGCCGTCGTCATAGAGGTTGACGATGCCCCAGAGCGCATGCCTGCTCTCTGAAAGACTCCACTGCAGCAGCCTCCTTGGCTTGGCGGGTTGCCTCGTCTGTGAGCTCTGCCAAGGGAGCAGCGCTTCACCCTCCGCAGCCAACGCTCCTCGTCGGAGTCGACGGCTAATGGTGGCATATGATGTTCAAAAGACTAGGATTCTGGAAGCCATTGTAACACCATTGTAACACCGAACCTACAACCAGCAGGTTATGTGGTTGTGTGTCCTCTTCAGAAAACTGCAAGATGGGGCAAGTGGGGCATCGTCCAATCTCAACAGAACGATGATGAAGGCTATGTTTACGTGAAGATGCGGAACAGAGATTGGCGATGTTTCATGAAAAGATGTATGAGTGGGATAGAGCACGTGTCACCTTCTGTATGGTATGCACAATCTTACCACAGTTCTTCTTGCTGACCTCATAGATCAACACTAGACCGTTCAGATATAGGTAGGATGATCAGATTGCACTCATACTGTTAGGGGAATAAGTTATTTTATTTTTTGATTTGCTATTTGTGTACAGACGAACCTATATTTGTTTTACGTGTGAAACTATTTATTTTTGTCATGCGTACTTATTGTCCAAGATTTAAAATGTTTCATATGGCTCTTGCACAAGCCATGATCATGTGGGTCTAAAATTACATATCATTATTGACACCTGGGCCTGGGCAGATATCCATTTTTGTCTCACTCGTGTAGTGTTGTCGGGGCAACTCGTGGTCCCACTCGTCATCTACACAGAAGTTGCAATGGGTAAGCTGCATAGTGGGAACGTGCTCTGGGCCCACCGCTTAGCCCTCTCCCCTCCCATAGTCCCATCACTTCTCCCAAATTCACTCCCTACCTCACCATGCTGGAAAACCCCTCCCCTTCCATCTCTGGAGACCAAATACCCAGCGACGACCCTCC
This sequence comes from Dactylis glomerata, assembly GCA_007115705.1. Lineage (NCBI taxonomy): Eukaryota > Viridiplantae > Streptophyta > Magnoliopsida > Poales > Poaceae > Dactylis > Dactylis glomerata. The sequence continues at coordinate 1,336,993 of QXEO01000065.1, forward strand.
GTTCTCCTACGCTGCAGGTACGCGGGTAAGTGCTCCTCGTCACCTAGTTATCTCGTCATCGCATCCTCGTACTACCAAGGTCACCGCGTCGGTGCTCCTTCTAGATCAATGGCAGTGGGTGTAGGTCACCTCCTCGTTCAACATCGCCATGTCGCATACTCGATCTACGTCTATGTTAGATCTAGTTCACCTCGCCGACGATGCTCAATAGGTCATCGACCATAAGTCTTTGCATGCATGTACTCACTCGATTATTGTAGTGGTGGGAAATACTCGTTGCAATAAATAGGTGTCCTTGAAGGGAAAGAAAATAGATCCTTGTACTTTATCTGAGTTGTACCAAATTAATAGATGGTAGCAAGGAAATAGATTTATGCACTAAATAGTTGCCCGTTTCTTGCAGAAAAGCTTGCAACTTGTTTGGACTACATGTCCAGGTTGCAACTTTTGCAAACTTGAGCAAAGCGCCATTCCAGAGTAGGTTATAAAGATGTATATTTTTGGCAATACTATTTTAGGTCCTATACAACATTGTAATAAGCACAATCTCCATTTTTGGAAAAAATAGATGGCTGCATGCCTGGTGTAATTACATGTCTGAAGAATAGATCCGTCGATTATTTCAAGCTATTTACAATCAATTATTCTGATGATGTTGTGAAGAAAACCAAGAAACGGACTATGTCATCTTGTGATGACCATGTTAGAGTCAAGAAAGTAACCAAGAAACCTAGAATCGCGTGGTCGTTAGCGCACTAGCAGGACCATGAGATGTTAGGATTTTTTATTTCTTTATTGACTCTAACATGGTCATCAAAAGATGAGATAGTTTGTTTCTTGGTTTTGTTCATAGCATCATTAGATGAATTAATCATAAATAGTTTGAAATAATCGACCGATGTGTTCGTCAGGCATTATGTGGAGGCATGTAACCGTTTATTTTTTCCTAAAATAGATATTGTGCTTATTACAATGTTGTATAATACCTACAATAGCATTGCCAGAAATATGCATCTTTATAACCTGCTACTGGATGGCACTATGCTCAAGCTTGCAAAAGTTGCAACCTAGACATGTAGTCCAAACAAGTTTGTTGTCCTTTGGGTCTATGTGGAGACTTGCAAGCTTTTCAGCAAGAAACAGCCAGCTATTTAGTGCAAGAATCTATTTCCTTGGAAGTATCTATTTCCTTTCTAGCATCTCCTAATTTTGTACAACTCGGTAAAATACAAGAATCTATTTTTTCATTCAAGGGCACCTATTTATCGCAAACTATCAGAATGTCCAACCAGCACTTCAATAATCGAGTGAGTACAGGCATGCAGAGACCCATCGTCACTGACCTATACAACATCGCCGGCGAGGTGAACTAGATCTAGCACAGACGCACAGAAGTAGATCGACTACACGATGTGGCGATGTAGAACGAGGAGGTTACCTACAACCACCGTAGGTGACCTACACCCACCGCTGGTGATCTAGAAGGAGCACCGACGTGGTGACCTTGGTAGTACGAGGATGTGACGACAAGATAACTAGGTAACAAGGAGCACCATACAGAAGGTGACACGTGCTCCATCCCACTCATTCATCCTTCCATGGAATCTCACCAAAATCTCTATTTCACATCTTTACATAAACATAGCCTTTGTCACCATTCTGATGAGATTGGATGATGCGCCACCTGGCATCCTGCAGCTAACTGAAGAGGACACACGCAACCACATAACCTGCTAGCTGTTGGTTCGGTGTTACAATGGCTTGGTTCGGTGTTACAATGGCTTCCAGAATCCTAGTTTATTGAACACCATATGTCATCATTAGGTTTGATGTTACAATGGCTTCAAGAATCCTAGCGTGTGGTGGTCGTTGCGCGTCAGCTCGCGAGCGGTGCGCCGCCCTCGTCAGAGTCCTTAGACTTCGGTAGCTACACCGGTGGCGGCAATGGTGGGGGAGCCCGCCTCGTGGCGGCGTGCGAGCTCTCCACCCCCGCAAACGACGGTGGGGGCTCAATGTCGTGGTTGGTGTAGCTGCGCCGACCGCGAAGCCGCGCGGCGTTGGACCGCATGTCACGCATGCTCCTCAGCAGGGGTGAGGGGCTTGCTAGGGAAGAGGGCGCGCTCCGCGGCGGTGAGGTCACGCTCCAGCGTGCCCTGCCCGCGAGCCGATGTGCAGCGGCTGCCACGGCCACGACCCGCCCCGCTGGAGCAGTTGGCCAGCCACATAGTGGTGCGAGGAAGGCCAGATCTAGCGCCGGCGGTGCACGATCTCGCCGGTATCGATGGGATTTCAATGCTAGAGGAGGGGATTTACGCAGCAGAGACGGTGGGATTCTGGCCAGATCGTGGCCTGCAAATGCCCCTCCGAACCCTAGTTATATGAATTGGACGAGGGGATTTACGATGGGCTGTAAAAATGTTTACGGGGCCAGGCCGTTATACGGGCTCTGTTTGGGCCCAAAAATCGGGTTGAAACTGTAAAAAGTCGGATTTTAAGGGTTTGCCCATTTTATGGTATCTGTTAGAGTTGCTCCAATACCGTTTTCTACAACATATATTTACTAATAAAACATATAGCATATTTAGCTCAAATTACTAAACACAAAACAACTTATGATTTGCGTGATTTTAGGCAAATGTGGTTAATTCAGTCAGTAGGCAGCCATGTACTAGTATTGCAGAAAAAACAACAGTGAACTCAAAATGATTCTTATATATCATGAATGAGAGCAGGTAAGTGTTCCAACCTTCACTAACGGGTCCAAGAGTCTCATACTGGATTGATGAATCTGGAGCACACAATCTGTGATCATCATCTTGGGTTTTCTGACAGCTAGCTTTTGTCCTTTCGTGCAAAACAAATTTATCTTTCACCCATACACACTCCAAGATAGTACTGGGATCGTTGCTCGAGGGGTAGTACTCTCTGAAAGCCTGTCGCAACAAAGAGGCAAAACCGAGGAATTAGGTAGTAAGATAACTACAAGTTCCAGCCATTCCCCTTTGTGTAGAAACATGATCACAGGTAGTATGATTTTTTACTGATCGAAAAGGATACAGAGTGCTAGTGTCGAAGCAAAACATACCTGCACTTTGTTAATAGTGATCCTGACAGCCTGCTTCCTATCCGTAAGATCAGTAACCTTATTGTATACTGATACAACATCAAGCAGCATCTGTGAACACAGTATCAGAGGGTCAGTGTCTTCAGCAAAATCTCTGTGGTAAAGAGACAAAGAATGTTAAGACATATAGTTCCAAGTTGATACAAGTATAATAGAACAGTTTGTCCAACTTTGTTGCTATAAAAATATATGTGTGAAATTTGAATTTGTTTGATACAATCATTCGAAGCCATGCCTGTAGACTATGTCCGCTCACCTGTTGGATCAGGACCCTCACTCGCGCAAGCAAAGCCAGCACTGCAGTACAAAGTTCTATGAAGAATGATCTAGCAAGCAAAAATGTGATCTGACTGTAGTTTGGATTAAGGAACTTTGGATAGCTAGCAACGAAATTGTGAAAGTTTGCTTCAAAAAAATTGGTATGTAAGTAACTAAGATGTTTTTCTTTTTTGATTAGACTAAACAGATGGTAAAGTAAGACATGCTTCACCTAAGGCAATACAAGTTTGAGCGTGCACCTTATTTCGTTTCTTTGAATAAGAAAATAGCAGAAACAATGAAACAAAGAAAAAGGATACACAGCTCCCTTCATGACAGGTTCAACCATCTGCACACAATTCAGGAAACGTTAGTGTTTTCCTTCAAAGTGAAAACTAAGTTAGTGATTTCATGTGTCAGAAGCTGATCAAGAGGGAGCTGTAAACCCCAACAACTCTTCAAGCAGTACATAACTACATATCATGTAATTAAAATAAATACAGGATTTCTCCAGGTAATGAGTTTCATGTACAATACAAACTGAGAGAAATAATGGGTTTACACAAAATACAAAGTCACAATTCGCAAAAAAAAAAGTCATTGGAGGAAAAATGAAACTATAATGAAAACAATTTGTTGATGATTCCTACACGCTTAACAATAGAGGGAAAGTAACATGGCAATATTGGTAGACTTCCTGAATCAAAGTCCAACATTGCATTTGTTTTCTTGATGCGAAACGCAATAAATATCAGTTGTGCTGTATAAACTGCAACAGTGCATTTATGATTCCACCATAGTATTTGTATTAGCTAGAAAAGGATTGTTTGCAAACTGCAACAGTATCAACAGATAATAAAACACACCTGGGATAACAAGCGGGCAACCCCCAAAAGCCTATTATAGTGGCTATGGTTTGCACCAGGCTTCTTCTTACCGTGCCTATAAAAGAGAACATTAAGAAATAACCTGATTGACTGACAAATAAAGCTATAGCTTCATCATAAAAAGAACTAAAGCAAATGAAATGTTGTTAACTGTTGAGCAATTAAGCACTGAAAATTACAAATGCAAACTTCTAGCTATGGAGCAGGACACCGAACTTAAAAATATTAACGAGTTCATTTTTCTTTGCTACGCCTCCTATGATGAATGTAAAAACCAGAAAAGTTTATCATCATAAGACCACATGTTCCCAGCGTGAAGTGATTTTCAAGGACATTACTTCTGACACAGGTGTATCATAGAACAAGAAGTGAAGATTGTTATAGGGGGGGAGCATGCAGCAGCCAGGGGTGAGAAGCCTAACGAACCTGTTTGGAACAAGAATGGTGTTGGCCGGTTTGCGGCAGGCGATGACCGGGAACGCGGCGTTGATGACCTCCGCGATATTGGAGCCGAGCAGCAGCTTCAGGTCCCTCCTCACCTGTGCACACACCACATTACTCATCAGTGCAGACCCACTAGCCGGAACGTGGCGGGTGAGGAGTACGAGCAGGTCGTAATAGTAGGCCTACCTTGATGAGGTACTGGAAGTAGGCGGCACCGCGGTGCTGATTCCGGTGCTTGTACACGAGGCGCTCGAGCACGCCAGCCTCAGCCTGCAGGTGCCGCAGCGCCCCCCGCAGCCGCTGCTCCTCCCCCTCCTCCGCTGAAACATCCTGAAGCTGCGCCGTAGCGGCCGTCTCCGGCTTAGCAGCAGCCATGTCTGGACCCTGGATGGACTGCACAGATGAACATATAATTAAACTCAAGTACTAACAATCTAGCAGTGTAGATAAAACATAACAAAAAATAGTACGGGGTACAAACAATATATTCACATACTTATGCTCCGTTTGGATGTTTGCATTGGGAGGCTTGGCATTGTATTGAGTTGAATGTCCAATACCTAGAATATTGGTACTGAGGTCGAATGCCAATATTTTTGTTTGGATGTTTAGATATTTAGAACCTAGACTTGATATTGAGATTGAATGTCAAATGTTGTTTGGATGGTCAAAGTGAGCAATTGCAGTTCTATCAGGAACAACAACACATATACTCTCACATATTCACATGCGTTTTTGACAAAGTTCAGTTCACAAACATTCTCCCAAACAATTTGACAAACAACAAAGTTATCTCTCTCAAAGGAAAAAAACAGTCCAAATCACATTCATACCGAGTTTTACCTAGTTTCTACAGAGAATGGTTAGATCGGAGTGGAAGTTGCCGGTCATCTTCTTCAAGTCGCCGACGAATGCTGCACACAGATTGAGCCCTAAAATACATGGGGACAGAGAGCAGAGGACACGGGAGAGGGGAGAAGGTCCGCCGCCGGAGAGCACGGGCGGAGTGTCTTAGATGCTATAGCTATACTGAGCTCCGGCCGGAGAGCTCTGGGAAGGGGGAGGGGCAGCGGGATGCGGCATCGCACCTGCGCCAGACGCCGGAGCTCGGAGTGGACATGCGCCCGCCGCCGGAGCTCGGTGGAGAGGTCCTGCAGATAGAGGACAGAGATGAGAGAAGGGGGAGCTCGGCGGGGCGGGAATATGGTGCCGTGCTGGTTTCGGAGGAGGGTGGGATGGGCGGCGGTGCTACCTGCGCCGTCGCAGTTACTTAGGTCGCGCAGAATCGACTCGCTACCGAGCGAGGCAGCTGGGAGACGAGCGATCTGTTTTTGACTGTGGGAGACAAGCCAATGTATTGCAATGTTTAGGTACGGACCTCTGTATTCGCGAGTGGGCTTGGTAGTCAAACTTTCTGAACCTCAATATTGAGCCCGAATGCATCGATGGAATACTTAGGCCATCCAAACACTTCAATTTGGAGATATTCGGGTCTGCATAATACCAATGCCTAATACCACGCCTCAAAGCAAACATCCAAACAGAGCAAATGAAATTGATAACAAGATGCATCAAACCAATGGTTCAATATAGGGAAGGACTTATTTTCCAGCCTTGGCCAAAACATACCGCCAGAACGCGGCTTTGCTCAGTACCATTATAATTTCGTGGCGCATTACACACCTATTCGAGTAGAAAGGAAATTTTTACGTTTTTCTTGAGATGAAGTCCAGATTTGAAACCTTTTTCCCCCTCTAATTGAAATGTCTGTCCGGTTCTGATCAGCTATTCAGCAAGAAACTTGACAAAAAAAATTGGGCATCAACATCTGAACTAACAAATCCAATATGGCATCGTGGTCCGTGGGGAGGGCTCCAATGGCTCTTGCCGAAGCCCCGGTGCAGGGGGCTGGACTCCTCACTGCCGGTAGCCATTTGCTGCTGGGCGTGCACTAGCCAGAGACGGGGGAGGCGGAACTCACGGGTGAAGAGGACGGGCAGGGGAGTTTACGGGCGAGTCATACCGAGCTCACGGGTGAGTGGGCGGGGCCGCCTCAGGTCCCAATATTCTAACAAGTTTCTTGAAGTATCATTACAACACTAGTTAGTGCAACAGAAAGTGTCATACACTCATATATGACAAACACGAACTTAGTTGAACAAATATGACAGGAGCCATGAAAATGCAAATCTGAACATAATCTTCAACCACAAAACAACTGTCGATCTGAGCTACAACACCACAATCACAAAATTTAGACAGTCATAGGCTTGTCAATCACAATTCAGAATATGTAGCTTTCAATGTTTGTCGTATCGACTACTGTTACTAGTACTAGAATAGAAATAAAATGGCATCATATAAGTTTATACTAGGTAACTGACCTGTTGAGACACGGCAGTTTACTGCAGCTGCAGCAGTCGGTGGTGGGCGGCGGATGGCCGGCGGGAGGAGGTCCGGCGGGAGGAGGTCCGGCGGGCGGATGCCCGGCGGAAGGAGGTCCGACGGGCGGAGAGGACTAGCCGTCCACCCCTAGCCGCCTGGGACGATGGAGACAGGGCGGCGGCCTTGCTGGGGACTATGGAGGGTGGCACCAGACTAGCCAAGGGGGGAACGAAGCCGAGGAGTACGGCGCTTCCCTGGGCGGGGGGAGGGAAGCTGTGAGTGGCGCCGGACGAGGCAGACCGGCGACGGCGAGGAGGATGCCGCGGCGTCGTGGCGGCGTGCGCGAGAGCAGAAAGGGCTCGCTCCGAGTCGCGTACCTGCCTCCCCTACTCTCCTGCGTGTATGGGCTTCATTGAGGAAGAGGCCGAGACGCTTTGGGCTTTCATTGGGCTGGAGACCACCGGCCATTTTCAAGGAAAAAAATCTTGAGCCCGGGCCATGGCCCAGGTTTACAAAACGTTCGAATTTTAAAGGCATAAAAAATACGTAGGAAAGAAACAACAACAAAAAAAAAGGACAATGATAAAGAATTGAAAAAGGCAGCATGGGCCGGCCCAACACTCCCATCCGGGGTGTGCAGCGTGGGTTCCTGGACGCACTGGTTGGTGTATAGCAGCTCCCCTTCCCGCCCTCCATGTATGGATGTAAACAGATTGAACCGCATCAGGCTTTGCTCGTACTCCCTCCGTTTGGAAATATAAGATGTTTTAGTTTTGTGAAGTGGATGTATCTAGATATCTTTTAGTGTATAGGTTCATTTAAATCTATACACTAAAAGATGTCTAAATATGTTAGCTTCACAAAGCTAAAACATCTTATATTTTTAAACGGAGGGAGTACATTCGTAAATCCGAACCATATTGGATATTGACCGTTGAGTGCGGAATACCAGACCACGGATTCAAACTGGAAACAGCGTGGACTCGAACCGAAAACAAAAATAGTCAGATAAATACTCTCATGTGTATGTATTTATAGCAAACATAAGAGGGATTTAGCCCTCTAAAAAAGAGGGATTTAACCTTTGAGCCTTGAACAAGTCCATTTGTTAAGAAAATAGGGACCTAATTTACACTAAAACTCAAACAAAGATGTATAAATGTAAACTAAATAGCTAAACTTTTAATCTATCAATGATAAAATTTTAGAGCTAGACATGCTCGACAAACGAACGCGCTAGTACAACAAATACTATAACCTCGGTCGTATTGGCCTTGGCTTTTGACTCAAAAATCGGATTATCCGTTTTAAAACATTTGAATAATCCACATTCGCACATGCTATTTGCTATACCATATTTTATACTTTTTCATGACGACACTTTGGAATTTACATCTTTATGGACACATTAAAACGGGTCTGGAGACGGTTTCGACCGCAGATTCAGGAACTTCTCCAAACACGTTGACCTGGACATCAATCGCATGATGCGTATATGCTGACGTGTAGGGGTGAAAACGGAGCGGATACGGATGGATAGTAGTGAAACCGCATTCGTTACCGTATTTTCTTTGGATTCGGATTCGAAGCGGATAGTGTGCGGATACGAATACGGAATCGGGGTCTATCGGTAACGAATACGGACCGAATATGGAGCGAATAGTGTTCGGTTGCGGATAAACATTTTGTCGGATATCTCATTGATAATAAAACAAAATTAGCTTATAAATTTTTCTACATACGTAAATATATATTTATATAAAAACTAGCTTGTGCCTTGCATAGTGTTATTTGTGTACCATAAGACAAAATGCATAACTTTCTTTTATATTCTCTCCCTAGTCACGTACTCAACAACTCATTGCCGGATATTTTGTCAAATATTGTCCGGATATAACCGTGAAATATGGTACATCTTCGAATACGGTCGGATATTAGTAAAACCATATCCTTTTTCATATCCGTTAATCACTATCCATATCCTTGACCGTATCCGACAACTATCCAACCGAATCCGTTTTTGCCTTCCATAAGCCTTCGGTCGGTCGGTCGATCGGAAATAATCCGTTCTGTTTTCATCCCTACTGACGTGGCTTGCCGATGTGTGAGCTTTGGCTGGTTAACGCACGCATCACGTGAAGTTTTCGTCACAGCCATGATATAGACACTCTTGTGTTTGTATTTTGTGCGAGCTGTGTAAACTGCATATTCATTTCCGAGCTCTCCCAGCTAGCCAGAAGGCTCCGTCTCGTCGTCGCAGACTGCATGTACTCAGCAGGGCCAGATCTAAGCCTATGCGAGCTTGTGCAGCGGCTAGGGGCTCATATTAAAAGGGGTCCATAATTTTGTATACCCTTTTACAACTATAAGGCCCGGCCCAACATGTACCCTGTGGGCTGCGTCGCCGACTCGACTCCTTGCAGTTCTCGCAGCCGATCGCAATTATAACCTTGCCGATCGCGTCTGCCTCCAGCCTTAGAACCCATGCCACTAACTTAGGACCCATATATATTAGATTTAGAACCCATACCGCTCACTTTGCCAAAGACCCCGCCCAACATAGATCCGGCCCTGGTAGCCAGCTGCCAGTTTAGCTTCCATGATCCACGCGACCCCTTCCCCGCCCGTCTGCTGGCCGCTTGCTTCGCCGCATGCAGGCCGTCGCCGTCACTCCCGCTGTCCTTGTCCGCCAGACAAACGATCGATGGCAAAACGAGATAAGCTAGCCGATCAAGCCCGCTGGACCCGTCGATGTGAACAAACCGTTCATGATGGTTACATGCACGACCAAATTAAATATGGAAATATATTGGAGCATCCCAAGTTCCCAACCTAGGCTTCAAAGTTCATGCCCCTTCAGAAATGATCCACGGGCTATATTTAAAGGGTTCGTCTGATAGGTCTCAAGGAAATTTTGGGGCTCATCCGAGATTTGGGCGAAGGCTATTTAATTGGCCACTGACCAGTCTTGTAGCCCATGTAGCGGTCCAAAACAGGAGCTCTATTAGTTTGGTTGGATGCTCCACACTGAGTGTCTGGTAACCTCTTCTCACATGTGGTCGGGGCACATCGCTGCCCGCTGCCCACAACCTGCTCGATCATTTGCGCAGGCAGGTATGTTCGCCAGTCTTCTCTCAGCTTTCGGCGTAGTTGGCGGTGTTGTGGACATTGACCACAGTTTTTGCTGTCCTTGTAGATGGGCAGCAGCAGTCGCAGGACCGGAGCTAAGGCATACTTCGACAATATGCTCATGTCTTCGTCCGATGAGGACTCGGATGGCGAGACCGAGGTATTGATGGCCGCTGCCGGCATGGTGAACGAGCACTTCCTGATGCCACCTCGCAGAGGTGGCTCATCCAAGAAGCGGGAGGGCAACGTCGATCGAGGTCGAGAAGCTGGCCATGTGTGCCTGTACAAGGACTACTTCGACCCGATCATGCCGCTCTATAAAGCGAAGGCATTTCGTCGTCGCTATAGGATGTCTAGAGAACTGTTTCTGGTCATTCTCAATGGCGTCAGAGGCTACGATGACTACTTCGAGGTCAAGTACGATTGCACCGGTAAGATTGGTTTCACCTCCTACCAGAAATGTTCCGCGGCCGTTCGACAGCTTGCATATGGAGTGCCAGGTGATCTCATTGACGATTACATGTGCATGAGCGAGTCCACATGCCATGAAGCCATGTACCGGTTTTGCGAGGATGTTATTGTGATGTTTGGCAAATATTACCTGAGAGAGCCAAACATGGATGACACTGCTCGCCTCTTGTCCATCAACGAGAGTAGGGGGTTTTCTGGGATGCTTGGCAGCATTGACTGCATGCATTGGCAGTGGAAGAACTGTCCTTTTGGTTGGCAAGAGTAGTTCAAAGGGCATAAGGAGGGGTGCACCGTTATATTGGAGGTTGTTGTCTACATGATCTTTGGATTTGATGCTCCTTCTTTGGTATAGCGGGATCAAACAATAATATCAATGTGCTGCATCGCTCTCTGGTATTTTCTAGGCTTACCGAATGCACTGCTCCTCAGATTTCCTATGAGATCAATGGTAACCCTTATGATAAGGGTTATTATCTAGCTGACGGTATCTTCCCCTCTTGGCCAACCTTTGTGAAGGCAGTGTGCAACCCTACAGATGAGAAATGCAAAAGATTTGCTAAAGAGAAAGAGGCTCCTAGGAAGGATGTAGAGCGGGTGTTTGGTGTGCTTCAGTCAAGGTGGGCTATTGTTCGGTACCCTTCTAGAACTTGAAGCCCAGAGAGGATGTGGAATGTGATGACTGCTTGTGTGATTATGCACAACATGATCGTTGAGAATGAGCGGGATGACAATATCTATGACCAAGGCTGGGATTTTCAGGGTGAGTTGGCTGAGCCAGCGACAGGGGTGGCATCTTGGGAGCAGTTCATGCATGTCACAGAAAATTTGCATGATCGCCATATCCATGATCGGCTTCAAACTGATTTGATTGAGCATATTTGTACCTTTGCGGGAAACTAACATGGTTAATCCGCTTAATATGAATTATACTTCAGTCTTCCTGTCAAACTATGCTATTGTAAACTATTTATATTGATGAACTATATTTTATTTTATTTTTCCTAGTTCTATCCTAGTTGTCATTGCCATCGCTAGCCATTTTGCTGAAACTGACCAAAACAGCCAGCGCGGACAGGATGTGTCGCGCCGCAGCGCGCGCCGGCCAGGTGGGTCGGACCACGACCCATGTTCTGTCCGGCACCCGACACAAACGGACCAGGTGATACGTCCAAAACGTATCTACTTTCCCGAACACTTTTGCTATTGTTTCTCCTCTAATTTGTGAGTTTTGAATACAACTAACATGGACTGACGCTGTTTTCAGCAGAATTGCTCTGGTGTCTCGTTTTTGTGCAGAAATCCAACTTTCAGTAAAAATTCGGGAAAAATCATGAAAAATCCTATTTCACCAGAAGACCCACGGAGCCAGAAGACAGGAGGGAGAAGAGGCTCGAGGGGCCGTCACACAGTGGTGGCGCGGCCCAGCCCTGGCCGCGCCACCCCTGCGTGAGGGGGCCCCAGGACCCCTCTCGACCTCCCCTCTCGCGTACATATACCCCCTGACGACATAATATCAGGGAGACGGCGTTTTTCCCAGATAGACTTCCGTTGCGCCGCCGCCATCAAAAACCGCGATTCGGAACCAGAAACTCCGTTCTGGCACCCTGCCGGGACGGGGATTCGGAGGAGATCTTCATCACCATCACCACCGACGCTCCTCCATCGACCATCCATGACTCCCCCATCCATGTGTGAGTAATTCCCCCGCTGTAGGTAAGGGAATGGTAGGGATTGGATGAGATTGTTCATGTAATTTTATATGAGATTGATAGGGCATAGTGCCTAGTATCTTTATTTAGTGCTTATGACATTGTTGCAACTTGTTGTGCTTAATGCTTGTCACTTTGGGCCTGAGTGCCATGATTTCAGATCTGAACATGTTATTATTTCTATGATGATACTTGTTGTTTATGGTCTTACCTACAAGTTGTATACACATATTGTTGTCCGGAACCCGAGGCCCCAAAGTGACAGAAATTGGGATAACCGGAGGGGATGGCTATGATGTGAGGATCACATGTGTTCACCAAGTGCTAAAGCTTTGCTCCGGTACTCTATTAAAAGGAGTACCTTAATTACCAGTAGTTTCCCTTGAGGCCCTGCTGCAACAGGCTGGTAGGACAAAAGATGTCGTGCAAGTTTCTCCTTGCGAGCACGTACGACTATATACGGAACACATGCCTATGATTGTTTGTACTAGGATGCTTTATCATTATTTATCTGCAATGCCCATGTCTCATTGATTTCATGAATTATCTTATCCATGCAACGCCCGTAATCCATCCATATGCCTACAGTATTTGTTCCTACTGTTTACAACTGTTACTATTACCGCTGCTATTTTACTACTGCTGTTACTGTTTCACTACTGTCTCCACTATAAAACTGTTGCTACTGATAAACCACTGCGAGCAAGACTGTTTCCAGGTGCAGCTGAATTGACAACTCATCTGTTAAGGCTTACATATATTCTTTGGCTCCCCTTGTGTCGAATCAATAAATTTGGGTAATACTTCCCTCGAAGACTGTTGCGATCCCCTATACTTGTGGGTCATCAAGACTATTTTCTGGCGCCGTTGCCGGGGAACATAGCTTTATTTGTAAGTTCACTTGGTATTCATATTGTTCGCTGCAATCCTTTCATCATGGATAAACCTCGTGATGGAAAAGTTCCTATATTGCCATCCACTACAAGAAGAGGTACAACTCTCAACACCTCTATTGCTCTTGATTCGCCATCTGTTATGAGTAAGTTGCTTACACCACCACACCCACATGCTACTGCTACTACTTCTGCTGAGATTGAAAATGCCACTGATAATTTAGATGATGCTTCTACTGTGCTTGATGAGAGAGGTTCACTAGGTTCCTTTTTAGATGCTACTATTGCTAGAGCTAAGCTGGGAAACACAAATGTTACACCTGTTAGTTCACGTGAGTCTAGGGAATGTTCTAGTGATGATTATGATGATGATCCTTATATTGAGCTTAATGATGATTTTATTGCAGAAGCACGTGCTGCTCGTAATGCAGGTAATGTTAAAGAACTTCTTGCCAGACGTTCTGTTAGATATAATTTGTCTCCTGATCCTAAGTTTGCCGCTTCTCCTATAAATATTAGAGACAAGGATTATGATTTCTCTTTGGATTTATCTTACATATCTATTGTTGAGAAAACTCCTTTTTGTGGTACTAAAGATGAGAGTGCTATGGAGCACATGAATGAGCTTTCTACTTTGAGTAATTTGTTTTCTGATGATATTAAGCTCCGCACTTATTTTGTTGCTAAGATTTTTTCCTTTCTCGTTGAAAGATGCTGCTAAAACTTGGTTTAATAGCTTGTCTCCTGGATCTCTTACTAGTCCTATTGCTTTGGTTAATGCTTTCTTTCAGAAATATTTTCCCGCTAGTGCTCAACATGCTGCTGTGCAGAAAATCTTTGATTTTGAACAGGGAAAAGGAGAGATATTGCCTGAATCTTGGACAAGGTTTTGTTCTTTAATTAGATCTTTGCCTAAAGAACCATTGCCTAAAAATGAACTCCTTGACATATTTTATAATGGACTAACGGATGAATCTAAGTCATATTTGGATAGTTGTGCTGGTTGTGTTTTCAGGGAAAGAACTCCGGCTGAAGCTGAAGAATTAATGGCTAAAATAAGCCGGAATCATGATGATTGGACTTTAGTTGAGCCAACACCAGCACCAACTCCTGCGCCATCTACAGAGCCTACGCCGAAGAAGAGAGGGATGATTGAATTAAATGATGAAGTTATGAAGGAAGCTAAGAAATCTCTTAAGGAGAAAGGTATTAAGGCCGAAGATGTGAAGAATTTACCTCCTATAGAAGAATTATGTAAGCCAATCCCTCACTCATCTACCATTGAGGTACACTCTCTCCAACGCTTTGATGAAAGAGATATTCCTTATACTAAACCTCCTGATCAATGCTTAGATGAATTTGATAATTTTATTGTTAAGCAAGAAAATTTTAATAGAATGGTGCATAATCATTTGTTGGAAAATTCTAGAGCTATTAACAAGTTGCAGGATATTGTGGAGAGAACCGCCAATGATGTGAAGATACTTGCTAAACATTTTCAAATGGTTCAAACACAAATTGATCAGCTTGCCAAGGTGCAAAAAGACTTGCTAGTTAATGCTGCAAGAGAGAAGCAAGCATGTGAAATATGCACAAGAAGTGGTGCTGCTACTCAAGACCCATTATATCCTGAAGGACATCCTAAGAGGGTTGAGCAAGATTCTCAACGCACTTCAAATGATGATATTCCTCCCAAGAAGAAGAAGAGGAAGAAGCTTGAAACAACCGCAGAATCCTCTGATGCAGGTAAAAATCCTAACAGTGTTTCTATTTCTGATGCTGAAACTGAACCAGGAGATACTTCCGATAAAGAAGAAGTTGAAGAGGAACCGGAAAAGAGTGACAAAAATGCAAAGTACACCAAAGAAGACTTCATTGCCAACAAGCATGGTAAAGAGAGGGAACCTTGGGTACAGAAACCAATGCCTTTTCCTATTAAGAAACACAAGTCCAAGAAAGAAGAACACTACAACAGGTTTTGTGAATGGATGAGACCTTTATTTTTGCAAATTCCTTTGACTGATGCTATTAGAATGCCTCCTTATTCAAAGTATATGAAAGATATTGTCACTAACAAAAGGAAAATTCCTAGTGAGGAAATTTCCACACTGCTTGCTAACTATTGTTTTGATGGTAAAGTTCCAGAGAAGCTTGGAGATCCAGGTATACCTACTATTCCTTGCTCCATTAAAAATAACTATGTTAGAACTGCTTTATGTGATTTGGGAGCTGGAGTTAGTGTAATGCCTTTTTCTCTTTATAAGAGACTTGATTTAGAAAAATTGGTATCAACTGATATATCTTTGCAGATGGCCGATAAGTCTACTACTATTCCTATTGGTATATGTGAAAATGTTCATGTTCAAGTTGCTAACAGTTGTTTAATATTAACTAATTTTGTTGTGTTGGAAATGCCTGAAGATGATAATATGTCTATTATTCTTGGGAGACCTTTTGTAAACACTGCAGGTGCTGTTATTAATTGCAATCAAGGAAAAGTTACTTTTAATGTTAATGACAAAGAATATACGGTTTATTTTCCCAAGAAGATTGGTAGGAAGAATGCTCTAAGTTCAACCAAGAATGTTGAGACCATCAAAGTTGGTCAAATTATTTGTTCAGAGCGAAAGCCCAAGGAAGAATATCAAATTGTTATGGTTGGGACGATACCTATCAAAGTTGAGGTAATATAAGCATTAAGTGAAGTACAATGTTTTGCCTCATAAAAAGTTAGTTTGGTAACAAGACTTGATCAACCTTGTTAACAAAGTGATTTTATATGAACGAAACTTCGTTTTCACCGCATCCATTCCATCTTACTTGTATTTACTTTCATCAAAATGTTATTCCTTCAGTTTAGTTGTATGATTAAGAGTATCTCAGAGCTGCTGCTTGTTTAGTTTTGATTTGCTTAAAATCTTTTCGTCTTAAGTTTTTCTAAGTTTTATCGATACGCAAATTTCTGAAAAATCCTCGAAAATAAAGTTTCTCGAAAAATTCCAGAAAATTCTTTATAAATTTTTATGTCAAAAATGGGGCAGAGAGACACCTGGGAGGCACCAGGTGGGGCAGCCACGCCACCTCACACACAGGTGGCGCGGCCCAGCCCTGGCCGCGCCACCCATGTGTGAGAGGGCCCCACCAGGCCCCTCACTCATCTCTTCTTCCCGAACTCTTTCTCTCTCCCAAAAAACACCGCCCCATTTGCTCAAGCTCGAGTTCTTGCTGTTCTTCACCTCGATTTTTCGATCTCCTTGCTCAGCCCAACATTTCTGCTAAAATTTGAATCATTTGCTCACCGGTATGTGACTCCTCCACTTGTCCAAGTATATTTTCTTTTGGTAGAGTATTTCTTGAGTATTTTAGCATTGTAGGTGACAGTATAAATGAGTATGCATGCTTGTTCTATTGCTTAGAATGGTTATTTTGATGCATAATAGCTCTCTAGTAACCCACTATAGTAGTTTCCTACAATTGCTTGTCTTTAAATCACTTTTTATGAGTTTGTTGAAAAATTTCAGAGAAGGGAGATGGACAACTTCACATATGGAGAAGTGTTTGAAAGAGATGCACCAAGGTCATCAAGGCCTTCAAGATCCACTGCCCAATATAGGATGTCTTATAATGAGGATATCATGTCACCAAACCTTGAAGGGGACGATGGAGATGCACACCCATCCACTTTCCCTTGTCTTAACTTTTTGAGTGATGCAGGAATTCTTGATGATTTCTTGCTCCTTATTAATAGGGTTGGGTTGACTGATTACATGACAGATGAAAGAGACCAATATGCTTTGCTCACAAAGACTTTCGTTAAAAGTTTTAAATTTATTAACGCTCACTACAATCCTTCCATTGCATTTAAGATTTATGATAAGTCTATCACCATGTCTTTGGGGAGGTTTTGTTCTATTTTAGGTATTCCCATGTTTGGAACAGCCAAGAAGATAAAAATCACCCCGCTGATTTGTTGGAGCTTTACCGAGGGGTGACCAATGATGATGACCGCACCGCACATCGTGGCAAGATAAGAAATATTCAGCTCCCAGCTATTAGATATTTTACTTACTATCTTGCGACTAGTGTACTTGGTAGAGAAAACACTAGCAATATCTCCAACTATCATTTGGCTTTTCTAGCTACCGCTCTTGATGTTGGTAGGAAGTATAACCTTGGTGCTGTTATTGCTCGTCGCCTAGCCGCTAGGGGACCTATTTATGGAGGTATTATTGCCGCGCGCATTGTTGCTGAGCTAGGACTTTCTATTGCTCCTAATGATGTATTGTTGGCTCCACAAAGGCTTGATCTTGCTGCTATGAAACTCCATTATTTTGTTACTGCTAACTCTTGTGCAGGGAAATTAGTTTACAGGATGTTATTTATTGATGGAGAGGAAAGGGAAATTCCCTTACCTCAGCCTAACTTGTTCAGCATTCACATGAGGCCATGGTCGCGCACGAAGGTGGAGTTGGACGATCAGCTTAGGCTGCTTGGTTTCAATATCCAACACAGCGTGGTGGTCCAGGAGGAAGAGGAGGAGCCGGCCTATCACTTCACCACGTACCACTCTGGGGGATCCTCGAACTCATATCAGGACGATGGTGCTTCTTCGTCACACTACGGAGGCACCACTTCATGGCCGAGTTGGCCGAGTTGGGATTGATCTCCACTTAGGCTAAAAGCTTAAGCTTGGGGGGAGGTACGCCGATGATTCACTCATCTACATATCATATTTAGTTGGTCCTTTGTATATTCATGTTTCGCTTTCTTTATTGTTCTTGTTCTTGTTTCCATTTTTCGAAAACACAAAAAGACCAAAAATATTTCCGTTGTTTCTCTCTATTTGGTTCTTTAGTTTTCTACCTTTGGTTTGCTTTACTTGCTATTTTCGGTTCTCTATTTGAAAAATCCAAAAATATTTTGCTTTGTTTGCTATTTCCTTCTGCTTTTGTTTCAAGAATCGAAAACACCAAAAATATTTGTTGTTCTTCTTCGGTTTTGTAAAGTTTGTTGCAGAGTTCAGTCTTCTGTTACTCCATTGGAGCTTGCTATTCACTTTATATTATTTAAGCCACACAAGTGAAGAGCAATAATGACGATATACGACAATCCGAGATGTGGTAAAAGGCTGGTATGAACTCTATTTGTTTTCATTTTTGTACATATACTCATCTATGTGGGCATGCTTAGTCGGTTCATGTAAGGTATATGTCATCTAATGAATGCTTTGTAGTTCTTGCTTTCATATGATTAGTTTCAATTTACTATTAGCCTGTAGCATGTCATGTAGACGCTTGCATGCATTGTTTTATTCATAGTATGGTATGATATTATGGTATCCACCTCTGAAAGCTTCATTTGAATCGACTTTGCACATGCTCAAGCATGCATATGACTAAACAAAAATTCAATTAAGCCTCGATGATCTAAATTGCCTCAGAGTTCTTGTATCATTTTTATGCCTATATTAATTTTGTTTTGTCGCAAGCATAATTATGACAGTTATTACTCTCTCGATTGTCGCTTCCCAGTCTTTTGCTAGCCTTCATTTGTACTGAGTATGAGCTCTACTCGTGCATCCAACTACCAAAACCAAGTCTTCAAAAGAGTCCACTATAAATTCCTATGCATGGTATCCCTCGACTAGGCAGCTTCATCTGCTCGTCATTAATTTTGCATGAGAGCTGGTCAGACCATTATAGTCTTAATTCTAAAAAGAAAGAAAAAAGGCACTCCTCCAAAGGAATGTGAAAGTTGGTGGGCACCCGATGGAATCGATTAGCCATGGTTTGAGAAAGGAAAAAGGTGGGGAGGAGTGCCAAAGCTTTATAAAAGAGCACCAATGTGCCAAATTTCAAAGAACTCGGAACCGCTCTCACTTGTTTATTATGGAAGATAGTAAGTCCCCATTGCTAGTCGTTGACATAGAACAACCACCTCTCATAAGAAACTTTTATCTCTGTTTTACAAATGAAAAGCTCTAGCACATGTTAAATCACTGCTTCCCTCTGCGGAGGGCCATTCATTTACTTTTATGTTGAGTTACCATCTTCTAACTTTAAGCACTTCTTGAGAGCATAGCTGTTATTCTTAGTGTAATGTGCTTGTCCGAGAACATGGTTAATTGTGGTATAACTTTGATGCTTGTATCTTTGATATTTCTACTTCTAGTCTTCCCTTGGACTTCAGAGATGCCTCAGCATTTATGTTTTGCTCTACAAATAAAGGCAAGCGGGATACCACTCTTTCATATCATTTATGCATATTACAATCTTGTAGCTTCTCATGTACATGTTACTTGTTATTAGTGCATTGGCACTCTTTCATAGCTTGCTTGACTATGAGGTGACATTAGTTGCATATTTCTTATTATGAATTGCCTGAGTACTTGATCACATAGTTAGTATATATACATCATATGAGCAAATGTGTTCGTGAAAGTTTCTTTTATCGCTCTTAGTTGTTAACTGAATTGCTTGAGGACAAGCAAATAGCTAAGCTTGGGGGAGTTGATACGTCCAAAACGTATCTACTTTCCCGAACACTTTTGCTATTGTTTCTCCTCTAATTTGTGAGTTTTGAATACAACTAACACGGACTGACGCTGTTTTCAGCAGAATTGCTCTGGCGTCTCGTTTTTGTGCAGAAATCCAACTTTCAGTAAAAATTCGGGAAAAATCATGAAAAATCCTATTTCACCAGAAGACCCACGGAGCCAGAAGACAGGAGGGAGAAGAGGCTCGAGGGGCCGTCACACAGTGGTGGCGCGGCCCAGCCCTGGTCGCGCCACCCCTGCGTGAGGGGGCCCCAGGACCCCTCTCGACCTCCCCTCTCGCGTACATATACCCCCTGATGACATAATATCAGGGAGACGGCGTTTTTCCCAGATAGACTTCCGCTGCGCCGCCGCCATCAAAAACCGCGATTCGGAACCAGAAACTCCGTGCTGGCACCCTGCCGGGACGGGGATTCGGAGGAGATCTTCATCACCATCACCACCGACGCTCCTCCATCGACCATCCATGACTCCCCCATCCATGTGTGAGTAATTCCCCCACTGTAGGTGAGGGGATGGTAGGGATTGGATGAGAATGTTCATGTAATTTGATATGAGATTGATAGGGCATAGTGCCTAGTATCTTTATTTAGTGCCTATGACATTGTTGCAACTTGTTGTGCTTAATGCTTGTCACTTTGGGCCCGAGTGCCATGATTTCAGATCTGAACATGTTATTATTTCTATGATGATACTTGTTGTTTATGGTCTTACCTACAAGTTGTATACACATATTGTTGTCCGGAACCCGAGGCCCCAAAGTGACAGAAATTGGGATAACCCGAGGGTTCCGCAGCTCCGCCGCCATCGCCGACGAATTTCGGGGGACAGAAGTCTCTGTTCTGGCACCCTGCCGGGACGGCGAAGTGCCCCCGGAGCCATCTCCATCGGTCTCCATCGCCGTCTCCGCCGTCTCCATCGACCTCACCGCCATCTTCATCAACCTTGCTGTCTCCTATGATGAGGAGGGAGTAGTTCATCCCCGGGGCTGAGGGCTCTACCGGTAGCTATGTGGTTCACTGATACGTCTCAAACGTATCTATAATTTTTGATGCTCCATGCTTGTTTTTACACCATTTGCCTATTGTTTCGTTACACTTAGTGGCATTTTTATACATTTTCCGGAACTAACCTATTAACGAAGTGCCACAGTGCCAGTTTCCTGTTTTCTGCTGTTTTTGTGTTTCAGAAGTGATACACAGGAAATATTCTCGGAATTGGACGAAACAAGTTCCTGAAGTCTTATTTTACCCGGAAGCTTCCAGAGATCCGAAGATGTGTCGGAGGGGGGCCACCAGGGCCCCACACAAGGGGGCAGCGCGGCCTGGCCCTTGGCCGCGCCACCCCTGTGTGAGAGCCCCTGGCTCCACCTCTGACATCGCCCCTTCGCCTATAAAGACCCCCCGACGAGAAAAACCTAAAGCCCGATCAGTTTTCCAGAATACATCGCGATCCGCCGCCGCCGTCGACCCGAAGATCGGGAGGGTCCAGAAGCTCTTCCCGGCACCCTGCCGGAGAGGGGAATCGCCACCGGAGGTCTTCTTCATCGCCATGCTTGCCTCCGGAGCGATGAGTGAGTAGTCTACCTTGAACTATGGGTCCATAGCAGTAGCTAGATGGTTGTCTTCTCCACCATGTGCTTCATGTTTAGATCTCATGAGCTGCCCTACATGATTGAGATCACCGTTATGTAATTCTATGATGTTGGTTTGTTGGGATCCGATGAATATTGGTGTTTATGATTAAGTTGCTGTACTGAATTATATCTTTTGTTATCTCTATGTTGTTTATGATCTTGCATGCTCTCCGTTGTTAGTAGCTATCTTGTCCGAGTAGTTGCTAGTGACTCCAAGAGGGGGTATTTATGCTCGATAGTGGGTTCATGTCTCTATTTCACCTGGGGGAGTGACAGAAACCTCTAAGGTGGTAGATGTGCTGTTGCTACTAGGGAGAAAACAACATTCATATGCTCAAGGGCATATGCTTTTGTTTACATTACACACTTTGCTTAATGCAATTATCTGTTGTTCGCAACTTAATACTTTTGGGGTGTTCGGATGATATCCCCGGGGGTGGATTATTAGTCATAGATGCAGTTGGATGGCGGTCTATGTATTTTGTTGTAATGCCCAGAGTAAATCTCATAGTGATCTTCTTGACATATCACGTTATCTTTATTCTATCAATTGCCCAACTGTAATTTGTTTACCCAGCATGTTATTTTATCTATGGAGAGACACCACTAGTGAACTGTGGACCCCGGTCCTATTTTAATCATATTGCAATCACCTGTTTACTTTTCCCGCACTGTTTACTTTACTCGCATTACTTTACTGTTTTCCACTCGATACACTCATAACCTTTGTTTCAAGCAAACCGGTGAGATTGACAACCTCATCGCAAGTTGGGGACAAAGTATTTGTTTGTGTGTGTGCAGGTTCCACAAACACCTTCAGTCGTCATCGTCTCCCTTCTCCTGTTCGATAAACCTTGGTTTCTTAACTGAGGGAAAACTTGCCGCTACACTCATCATACCTTCCTCTTGGGGTTCCCAACGGGCTGGTCATCACCACGCACAAGGATTTACTGCTCCCACGTCAACTACACGCCACCAGCTCTTTTCTGGCGTCATCATCACACGAGTAGCAGCACTTTTTCTGGCGCCGTTGCCGGGGAAGAGAGAAGACTTCTGCGAGGGGAGTTCTTCGCACACACATTCTTTACTTTGTTATTTGTTTTGCTTTACTTTATTTTATTTTACCTGCATTGCTTTTTATATCAAAAACCCAAAAAAATTAGAATCCTTGGTAGTTGTTATTTCTTTACTTTAGTTTATCATGTTGTTCCCTGAGTTCGTTCTGGAGGACCTCTCTGTAGGGAGTGGTTCGATTATTGGCAAAAGTAACATTGAGGAGTTCTTTAATCACATTAGTATGCATGATGAAGATGAGGAAAAGTCTTTGGTTGAGTTAGCTCCTAGTTATGAAGTTGCTTCTGCTCATTTAGTTCACATGTTAGAAGCTAGGTTTGTTAGTCTTAATTCTTCTATGCAATACATGTTCCTTAAGCTTCATGAAATTGAGGATCCCGAAAAGAAAGCTTTCATCTTAGAAACCTTGCGTACGGAATTTAGAGATGTTGCAATTGAGGCTAGGAAAGTTTTTAAGAAGTTTAATAAGCTTGGCTCGCCTGTTAAGGTTGTTGGTACGCCTGATGATTTTAAAACACCAATACCTTATGAACTTATAGGAATTCATGATGCTTGGGAAAAGAATTCTAGTTGGATTTGCCCTGAAAATCTTTTCGATGAAAGTAGTGTGCCAAAGCGTGATCGTAAAGGAGTTTCAAAAACTTAGTTGAACACATTTTCCTTCATTGTTGAAAAGATCGCTGCTGTTGATCTTAATGCTTCTGCTGATGTTACTTGATTCGCACTTTTCTGCGCCTAGCTCAAAGGCGTTAAAGAAAAGCACTCTTGGGAGATAACCCAATGTTTTCTTTCAGTACTTTTTCTTTTATTTGAGTCTTGGAAGTCATTACTACTGTAATGACCGCTCCTTATCTTGTTTATTTTGTTTTTGTGCCAACAGAAGCCTCTAATTTGAGTGAGGTAAAGATTTGGGGATGTTGCTGTCCTGAAACTGTTTTCGGTGCTGCACCGTAAAAATACGTGAAAATTCTCTGTTTATCTTTTGGACCTGCGATTTCTTGTGCATATGCCCCAGGTTATATCCAAACTTTTCTTAGTTGAACACTTTTTGATTTGAGCAACGGAAAATCCCTAAAAAATTCGTCCTTTGTCAGCTGTCCAGTTTTGACAGATTTCTGCCAATATTTGTTTTTGCCACTTTATCGCTTTCTTTTGAGTTCTTTTTTATCATGGAACTCTTGTGGAAGTTGCTACAGTAGTATATACTTTATATGTGGTGGTTTTGAGTTGAAACCTGAAGCTAAAAGAGGTTGAATATATTTTATGCTTACACTAATGTTGCTAATAGAATTGTGTTTAGTTTTGTATGAAGGAAGTTTTCAAGTGTAGGGATTGGAGAATGATGAGATGAGTTGAAGAATGGACAAAAGCTCAAGCTTGGGGATGCCCATGCATCACCCCAAGAAATATCCAAGAAGTACAAGCGTCAAAGCTTGGGGATGCCCCCGAGGCACCCCTTCTTCATCGGCAAAAATCAGGTCACCTTTCAAGACACTATATTTTTATTGCTTCGTGCACTATGTGTTTTTCTTGGAGCGTCAGTTGTTTTAGTTTTCTTAGGTTGTTTAGTTTGCTTGTTTTCTACAATAAATGGTTGGACCCCAACAAATTTTCCTTTGGAGGAGATGTACTCGTTTTTATTTGCAAAGAACGCTCTAGTTTTCACTCTTATTAAAAATCGAGTGTTCTACTTTTTCTGCTACTGCTTTTGGTTTTCGTTTTCGCCTTGATTTGTGTTCAGATCTTGTCATATCTTTTCATCAAGGTGTATTTTTGCCTCTGATCTTTATTGGTTTTCATCAAAAGAGGTGTTTATAAAAATTTCAAATGGTGTTGGAAAAGAGAAAAAGCTTTGTGCAAAATAGTGGTACAAGAAGGAGCTTGTGTAGACTGCGGCTTAGGCTTTTTCATGTCATGCTTGATGTCTTTTTGATAGTATGCTTAGTGGTTTTGCTGTAGCATGACTTGTCTCAAATAACTGAGATTGCTTAATGAGCCTTTGAAAAAATCATGCGTTGTTTTTATTGTATGGAAGCATTATTTTGGTTTTCTCCTTGATGCTTTATTTGGGTTGACTTGGCGCATGCTCACACATGTTAGACTCTTACAAAGTCGCCATTAGCCTTCATGATCATTTAGTTTTTGACTTTTGATGCCATCTTATGCTTCTTTTAATGTCGCTTTGTCGCTTTGCATGATTATGGCCATTATTGCTCTCTTAGTTGGTCGCTCCCAGTCTTTTGCTAGCCCTCGCCTTGTACTGAGTATGAGCTCTACTCGTGCATCCAACTCCTAAAAGCCAAGTTTGCCATTGTGTCCACTATAAATTCCTATGCATGGTATTTGTAAGCCATTCCAAAGTAAAATTTTCGTGTGCTACCTTTCAAAAACCTTCAAAATACTTCTCGTTTTGTGACACTGTTTTCAGCTCATGGGGACGTAGTGGTCGGATTTGCTATCTTCCATATTGCTTATTCCAAAAAGAAAAAAAAAAGAAAAAAAAAAGAAAAAGGCACTCCTCCAATGAATGTGAATGTTGGTGGGCACCCGATGGAATCGGTTAGCCATGGTATGTGAAAGGAAAAGGTGGGGAGGAGTGCCAAGTTTTATAAAAAGAGCACAAGAGTGCCAATCTCTCTCTCAAAAACTTGCTTTATTTTTGTATGGAAGATAGTAAGAACCCCATTGCCAGTCGTTGACAAAGACAACCACCTCTCAAAATCAAGTTTTATCTCTCTGTTTTACAAATGAAAAGCTCTAGCACATGTTTAAATCACTGCTTCCCTCTGCGAAGGGCCTTTCTTTTACTTTTATGTTGAGTCACCACCTTCTTTCTTCATGCACCATTAAGAGAGCATAGTTGTCATTCTTAGTGTGATATGCATTGTCCCAAAGTTCATTGATTGACTCATATTGTTGGTTTCACTTGTTCTTAAATTATTTGTATCTAGTCGCCCTCTTAAACTTTGAGGTGTCCTATGTATTTATGTTTTGCTCTCTTTGAAGGACAAGCTGAAAACCATTTGTATGTTTTTCCTTATGATTTGAACACACGTTTGACTTTCATTGTTTCATTATCATGATCTTTTGTTTGTGTTCATTTGCATGTTTACAACATGGTTGCTAAGTTCTTATTGTCATGATTATATCTTTCATGCCCATGTTTTAAGTTCTATTGATCCCAGCTCACCAATGCTTACATATATGATCAAGATTGTGTAGGTGCATGTCACCTCAAAAATTATTCTTTTGTTATCACTTACCTACTCGAGGACGAGCAGGAGTTAAGCTTGGGGATGCTTGATACGTCTCAAACGTATCTATAATTTTTGATGCTCCATGCTTGTTTTTACACCATTTGCCTATTGTTTCGTTACACTTAGTGGCATTTTTATACATTTTCCGGAACTAACCTATTAACGAAGTGCCACAGTGCCAGTTTCCTGTTTTCTGCTGTTTTTGTGTTTCAGAAGTGATACACAGGAAATATTCTCGGAATTGGACGAAACAAGTTCCTGAAGTCTTATTTTACCCGGAAGCTTCCAGAGATCCGAAGAAGTGTCGGAGGGGGGCCACCAGGGCCCCACACAAGGGGGCGGCGCGGCCTGGCCCCTGGCCGCGCCACCCCTGTGTGAGAGCCCCTGGCTCCACCTCTGACATCGCCCCTTCGCCTATAAAGACCCCCCGACGAGAAAAACCTAAAGCCCGATCAGTTTTCCAGAATACATCGTGATCCGCCGCCGCCGTCGACCCGAAGATCGGGAGGGTCCAGAAGCTCTTCCCGGCACCCTGCCGGAGAGGGGAATCACCACCGGAGGTCTTCTTCATCGCCATGCTTGCCTCCAGAGCGATGAGTGAGTAGTCTACCTTGGACTATGGGTCCATAGCAGTAGCTAGATGGTTGTCTTCTCCACCATGTGCTTCATGTTTAGATCTCATGAGCTGCCCTACATGATTGAGATCACCGTTATGTAATTCTATGATGTTGGTTTGTTGGGATCCAATGAATATTGGTGTTTATGATTAAGTTGCTGTACTGAATTATATCTTTTGTTATCTCTATGTTGTTTATGATCTTGCATGCTCTCCGTTGTTAGTAGCTATCTTGGCCGAGTAGTTGCTAGTGACTCCAAGAGGGGGTATTTATGCTCGATAGTGGGTTCATGTCTCTATTTCACCTGGGGGAGTGACAGAAACCTCT
Organism: Dactylis glomerata; assembly: GCA_007115705.1. Lineage (NCBI taxonomy): Eukaryota > Viridiplantae > Streptophyta > Magnoliopsida > Poales > Poaceae > Dactylis > Dactylis glomerata. The sequence continues at coordinate 1,363,760 of QXEO01000065.1, forward strand.
AAGGTGGTAGATGTGCTGTTGCTACTAGGGAGAAAACAACATTCATATGCTCAAGGGCATATGCTTTGTTTACATTACACACTTTGCTAAATGCAATTATCTGTTGTTCGCAACTTAATACTTTTGGGGTGTTCGGATGATATCCCCGGGGGTGGATTATTAGTCATAGATGCAGTTGGATGGCGGTCTATGTATTTTGTTGTAATGCCCAGAGTAAATCTCGTAGTGATCTTCTTGACATATCACGTTATCTTTATTCTATCAATTGCCCAACTGTAATTTGTTTACCCAGCATGTTATTTTATCTATGGAGAGACACCACTAGTGAACTGTGGACCCCGGTCCTATTTTAATCATATTGCAATCACCTGTTTACTTTTCCCGCACTGTTTACTTTACTCGCATTACTTTACTGTTTTCCACTCGATACACTCATAACCTTTGTTTCAAGCAAACCGGTGAGATTGACAACCTCATCGCAAGTTGGGGACAAAGTATTTGTTTGTGTGTGTGCAGGTTCCACAAACACCTTCAGTCGTCATCGTCTCCCTTCTCCTGTTCGGTAAACCTTGGTTTCTTAACTGAGGGAAAACTTTCCACTACACTCATCATACCTTCCTCTTGGGGTTCCCAACAGGCTGGTCATCACCACGCACAAGGATTTACTGCTCCCACGTCAACTACACGCCACCAGCTCTTTTCTGGCGTCATCATCACACGAGTAGCATTCACCTCTCTCTCTCATGATGTGATCTTTATGTGATCGTGAGCTTTGTATCATGTTGAACAAGTAGATGTTATTATTCAGATATTATGTGTACTCTAGTGATGTTATTAAAGTAATCTATTCCTCCTGCCATGGTGTAACGGTGACAGTGCGTGCATCATGGTGGTACTTGGTTTAGGCTATGATTGTGATCTCTTGTGGATTATGAGAGTAATTATTACTATGATAGTATTGAAGTGATCTATTCCTCCTTTCATGGTGTAATGTTGACAGTGTGTCCATCGTGTTAGTACTTGGTCTAAGTTGCAATGATTTCTATCTTGAATTGTGATCTGATTTGGATGTCTCTATGAGTGGTGTTTGTCAAGTACTTGATGAACTTTAAGGGGTGCTTCTGTAGCCACTACACAATGATTAGTGTTGTTCAATAGGAGAGTAATTCAGAGTACCATAGTGAAGAGAAGTTGTTTATTTGTTCAATCATGTTATATTTGTTGGGAGTGTGTCCACTAGTGAAAGTATGATCCCTAGGCCTTGTTTCCAAGCATTGCACACTGTTTACTTGCTGTTTTGTTACATGTTTGCTCGCATCGATATTTATTTTAGACCACGTTTGCTACTTATAATCATCTATACCACTTGTATTTCACTATCTCTTCGCCGAACTAGTGCACCTATACATCTGACAAGTGTATTGGGTGTGTTGGGGACACAAGAGACTTTCTGTATCGTAATTGCAGGGTTGTTTGAGAGGGATAGCTTTGACCTCTTCCTCCCTGAGGTCGATAAACCTTGGGTGATCCACTTAAGGGAAACTTGCTGCTGTTCTACAAGCCTCTGCACTTGGAGGCCCAACAAGTGTCTACAAGAATAGAAGTGCGTAGACATCAAGCTCTTTTCTGGCGCCGTTGCCGGGGAGGTAAGGTAAAAGATACTCGCATCCTCCTGTGTGAGTGCTCGGAATTATTTCCTTTAGATTCTGCAATTATATCTTTTTGTTTCTTGTTTTTATTTTCACTAGTTAGGCTTAATGGAAAACAAAGAGTTCTCTAGTCTTTTTCCTGAGTTTAGATATGATGTGTTTGAAGAGAAAATTGAAAAACCTTTGGAGCTTTATTCGCATGCTAATAGTGTTGTTAGTATGAATGCTTTGAACACCATTGTTGATAATGCTATAGAAAAGTCTAAGCTTGGGGAAGCTGGTTTTGTTAAGTATGATATTTTTAGTTCCCCAGCTTTAGTGGAGAAAGTTTGCTCTGATGATATTTTATCTCCCTTATGTGATGTTCCTTCTTATGATGATATGTTTGAAGAATATGCTTTGCGACATAGTTGTTCTCTAGCTTATGATGATGAGTATAATATTTTCAGTTCACCTACTATTGAGGATAAAATTAGTTATGATTACAATATGCCTCCTATATATGATGATTATGGTGATGAGAATAATTATTCTGTTGAATCTGCTCCTACTACTATTGTTCCTGTGGTGACTATTAATTCTTTTATGCATGTGGCTCATGATAGGGATGCTTTATGTGATAGTTATATTGTTAGTTCTATTCATGATGCTACTGAAAGTTATTATGAGAGAGGGAAACATGGTTTGATGGATCTCAACAATATTGAGTTTCCCCTCTTTATGTTGCAATTCTTGAAGTTGTACTTGTTTTGCCTTCCTATGCTTTTTGCTTTGCACTTTTATGACTTGTCTCTTTACAAGACTATTTTTCATAGGAAGTGGTTTAGATATAAATGTCTTTCACATTTGCTTTTTGATGCTCTCTATTGCTTTAAGTTCCTATATGGTGTCTTTGCCTCAAGCTCTTATATGGCGCCCACATGAGCATCTTTGCAAATTACCGCGCCTAGCTCAAAGGCGTTAAAGAAAAGCACTCTTGGGAGATAACCCAATATTTTATTTTCAGTACTTTTTCTTTTATTTGAGTCTTGGAAGTTATTACTACGGTAATAAACGCTCCTTATCCTTTTTATTTCGTTTTTGTGCCAAGAGAAGCCTCTAATTTGAGTGAGGTAAGATTTGGGGATGTTGCTGTCCTGAAACTGTTTTCGGTGCTGCACCGTAAAAATTCGTATAAATTCTCTGTTTATCTTTTGGACCAGCGAATTCTTGTGCATATGCCCCAGGTTATATCCAAACTTTTGTTAGTGGAACACTTTTTGATTTGAGCAATAGAAAATCCCTCAAAAATTCGACCTTTATCAGCTGTTCAGTTTTGACAGATTTCTGCCAATATTTGTGTTTGCCACTTTATCGCTTTCTTTTGAGTTCTTTTGATCATGGAACTTTTAGAGAAGTTGCTACAGTTGTATATGATATATATGTGGTGGTTTTGTGTTGAAACCTGAAGCAAAAAGGGTTGATTATATGTTATGCTTACACTAATGTTGCTAATAGATTTGTGTTTAGTTTTGTATGAAGGAAGTTTTCAAGTGTAGGGATCGGAGAATGATGAGATGAGTTGAAGAATGGACAAAAGCTCAAGCTTGGGGATGCCCATGCATCACCCCAAGAAATATCCAAGAAGTACAAGCGTCAAAGCTTGGGGATGCCCCCGAGGCACCCCTTCTTCATCGGCAAAAATCAGGTCACCTTTCAAGACACTATATTTTTATTGCTTCATGCACTATGTGTTTTTCTTGGAGCGTCAGTTGTTTTAGTTTTCTTAGTTAGTTTAGTTTTGTTTGCTGCAATAAATGGTTAGATCACATCATGTTTCTTTTGGAGGAGATGAACTCGCTTTTCATTTGCCAAGAACACTCCGTTTTCACTCTTATCGTTCATCGAGTGTTCTTCTTTTTCTGCTACTGCTTTTGGTTTTCGTTTTCGCCTTAATTTTCGTTCAGACCTTGTCATATCACTTCATCAAGGTGTATTTTTGCCTCTGATCTTTATTTGTTTTCATCAAAAGAGGTGTTTATAAATTTTTTGAATGGTGTTGGAAAAGAGAAAAAGCTTTGTGCAAAATAGTGGTACAAGAAGGAGCTTGTGTAGACTGCGGCTTAGGCTTTTTCATGTCATGCTTGATGTCTTTTTGATAGTATGCTTAGTGGTTTTGCTGTAGCATGACTTGTCTCAAATAACTGAGATTGCTTAATGAGCCTTTGAAAAAAATCATGTGTTGTTTTTATTGTATGGAAGCATTATTTTGGTTTTCTCCTTGATGCTTTATTTGGGTTGACTTGGCGCATGCTCACACATGTTAGAGTCTTACAAAGTCGCCAATAGCCTTCATGATCATTTAGTTTTTGACTCTTGATGCAATCTTATGCTTCTTTTAATGTCGCTTTGTCGCTTTGCATGATTATGGCCATTATTGCTCTCTTAGTTGGTCGCTCCCAGTCTTTTGCTAGCCCTCGCCTTGTACTGAGTATGAGCTCTACTCGTGCATCCAACTCCTAAAAACCAAGTTTGCCATTGTGTCCAATATAAACTCCTATGCATGGTATTTGTAAGCCATTCCAAGTAAATTTTCATGTGCTACCTTCCATATTGTGCCACTGTTTTCAGCTCATGGGGACATAGTGGTCGGATTTACTATCTTCCATATTGCTTATTCCAAAAAGAAAAAAAAAGAGGAAAAAAGAAAGAAAAAAGGCACTCCTCCAAGGAATGTGAATGTTGGTGGGCACCCGATGGAATCGGTTAGCCATGGTTTGTGAAAGGAAAAAAGGTGGGGAGGAGTGCCAAGCTTTATAAAAGAGCACAAAAGTGCCAATCTCTCTCTCAAAAACTTGCTTTATTTTTGTATGGAAGATAGTAAGAACCCCATTACCAGTCGTTGACAAAGACAACCACCTCTCAAAACCAATTTTTATCTCTCTGTTTTACAAATGAAAAGCTCTAGCACATGTTTAATCACTGCTTCCCTCTGCGAAGGGCCTTTCTTTTACTTCTATGTTGAGTCACCACCTTCTATTTTTATGCACCATTAAGAGAGCATAGTTGTCATTCTGAGTATAATGTGCATTGTCCCAAAGTTTTCATTGATTGATTCATGATGTTGGTTTCACTTGTTCTCAAATTATTTGTATCTAGTCACCCTCTTAAACTTGAAGGTGTCCTATGCATTTATGTTTTGCTCTCCATGAGGGACAAGCTGAAAACCATTTGTATGTTTTTCCTTATGATTTGAACACACGTTTGACTTTCATTGTTTCATTTTCATGATCTTTTGTTTGTGTTCATTTGCATGTTTACAACATGGTTGCTAAGTTCTTATTGTCAAGATTATATCTTTCATGCCCATGTTTTAAGTTCTTATGATCCCAGCTCACAATGCTTACATATATGATCAAGATTGTGTAGGTGCATGTCACCTCAAAAATTATTTCTTTTGTTATCACTTACCTACTCGAGGACGAGCAGGAGTTAAGCTTGGGGATGCTGATACGTCTCCAACGTATCTATAATTTTTGATGCTCCAAGCTTGTTTTTACACCATTTACCCGATGTTTCGTTACACTTAGTGGCACTTTTATGCATTTTCCGGAACTAACCTATTAACGAGTTGCCACAGTGTCAGTTCCCTGTTTTCTGCTGTTTTTGTGTTTCAGAAGTGATACACAGGAAATATTCTCGGAATTGGACGAAACAAAACCAGAAGTCTTATTTTTCCCGGGAGCATCCAGACATCCGAAGAGAGGAAGGAGAGGGGCCACAGGCCTCCCTCACACAGGGCTGGCGCGGCCCAGGCCCTGGCCGCGCCGCCCCTGTGTGAGGAGGCCCTGGCAGCCCTCTGACATCGCCCCTTCGCCTATAAGAAGCCTCGGGACAGAAAACCCTAAAGGAGTCGGCAAATTTCCAGAAAGAGTTCCGCAGCTCCGCCGCCATCGCCGATGAATTTCGGGGGACAGAAGTCTCTGTTCCGGCACCCTGCCGGAACGGGGAAGTGCCCCCGGAGCCATCTCCATCGGTCTCCATCGCCGTCTCCGCCGTCTCCATCGACCTCACCGCCATCTCCATCAACCTTGCTGTCTCCTATGATGAGGAGGGAGTAGTTCATCCCCGGGGCTGAGGGCTCTACCGGTAGCTATGTGGTTCACCTCTCTCTCCCATGATGTGATCTTTATGTGATCGTGAGCTTTGTATCATGTTGAAAAAGTAGATGTTATTATTCAGATATTATGTGTACTCTAGTGATGTTATTAAAGTAATATATTCCTCCTGCCATGGTGTGACGGTGATAGTGCGTGCATCATAGTGGTACTTGGTTTAGGCTATGATTGTGATCTCTTGTGGATTATAAGAGTAATTATTACTATGATAGTATTGAAGTGATCTATTCCTCCTTTCATGGTGTAATGTTGACAGTGTGTTCACCGTGTTAGTACTTGGTCTAAGTTGCAATGATTTCTATCTTGAATTGTGATCTGATTTGGATGTATCTATGAGTGGTGTTTGTCAAGTACTTGATGAACTTTAAAGGGTGCTTCTGTAGCCACTACACAATGATTAGTGTTGTTCAATAGGAGAGTAATTCAGAGTACCATAGTGAAGAGAAGTTGTTTATTTGTTCATTCATGTTATATTTGTTGGGAGTGTGTCCACTAGTGAAAGTATGATCCCTAGGCCTTGTTTCCAAGCATTGCACACCGTTTACTTGCTGTTTTGTTACATGTTTGCTCGCAGCGATATTTATTTTAGACCACGTTTGCTACTTATAATCATCTATACCACTTGTATTTCACTATCTCTTCGCCGAACTAGTGCACCTATACATCTGACAAGTGTATTGGATGTGTTGGGGACACAAGAGACTTTCTGTATCATATTTGCAGGGTTGTTTGAGAGGGATAGCTTTGACCTCTTCCTCCCTGAGTTTGATAAACCTTGGGTGATCCACTTAAGGGAAACTTGCTGCTGTTCTACAAACCTCTGCACTTGGAGGCCCAACAAGTGTCTACAAGAATAGAAGTGCGTAGACATCAAGGATCACATGTGTTCACCAAATGCTAATGCTTTGCTCCGGTACTCTATTAAAAGGAGTACCTTAATTACCAGTAGTTTCCCTTGAGACCCTGCTGCAACAGGCTGGTAGGACAAAAGATGTCGTGCATGTTTCTCCTTGCGAGCACGTACGACTATATACGGAACACATGCCTATGATTGTTTGTACTAGGATGCTTTATCATTATTTATCTGCAATGCCCATGTCTCATTGATTTTATGAATTATCTTATCCATGCAACGCCCGTAATCCATCCATATGCCTACAATATTTGTTCCTACTATTTACAACTGTTATTATTACCGCTGCTATTTTACTACTGCTGTTACTGTTTCACTACTGTCCCCACTATAAAACTATTGCTACTGATAAACCGCTGCGAGCAAGACTGTTTCCAGGTGCAGCTGAATTGACAACTCATCTGTTAAGGCTTACATATATTCTTTGGCCCCCCTTGTGTCGAATCAATAAATTTGGGTAATACTTCCCTCGAAGACTGTTGCGATCCTCTATACTTGTGGGTCATCACCAGGACGGACGCTATAAGTCGCCGGTTTGCGTCGGTCCGCTGAAGATGCCCTTACTTAGTGGGGATCTGTGTCATTTAATGAATTATAGGACGGACATAGGAGAGGAAATTACATAAAACTATTATATTTGGGGCACACCTTACAGGTCAGTACCACTTATTTAATTTTTTGCTAAAATCTACCAGTTTTGGGGCGTGGCGTTACAAATTGGACTAATACTCGTCAAACCACATTTTAACAACAGATCTGACCAATAGGGCCCATTTGTAAGCGCTGAGTTGGCAGCACACGTGGAGAAGACGATGAGATGGCAATGGAGCCCATCTGTCAGCCCATTAAAAATAAAAAATAAAGAAGGAAAACATATTTTTATAGCATGACTCGGGCTACAATATTTATCCACAAACCTAAATACTTAATTTTCATGAAAAATATTTTTTAAAAGAATACAATACATGGTCAGTATGCACCTGCAAATTTTCCACCAAAAACTCGTTTTATTTTTGGCTATAAAAAAGAAAAAGATCTAACAGTTTGTAGAACCGGAATACATAGTATTTGTGAGAATTTTTTCCTTTTGTATCTACCAAAATACATGGTATTTTGAAGCAAAATTTATGTATAAAATATATCTTATTTTTGTATATGTACACCACATATTCGTGTATAAAATATATCTTATTTAGGTATTTACGTATGCTCTAGGTGACATAAATTTTGCAAAACACGTGGTGCAGAGTTTTATTTTGTCCTGCAGAACAACGTAAATAAGATAATATTTGGCAGTTTTTTCTTTTCTTTTATTTTAAGATTATTTGGCGATATTCGACGAACAGGAATTCAGGCTCGCCCTTGCATCCCAGCACGAGCTTGTTTTTTGAAAATTTTAAAATACATATTTCCGAGTTTCAATTTTTTTTGCCAAACAATACACAGTTAGATATCTATGTGAGGAACGTATGCTAGAAATTTTGCGTCAAAACACCGTGTATTTTGGGAGATACAAAAAGACAATTTCTGACAAATAATATGTATTCTGGTTCAATAAACTGTTAGATTTTTTTCTTTTTTATAGCCCAAAATAAAATGAGTTTTCTGTGGAAAATTTGCATGTGCATACTGACCATGTATATGTATTCTCTAAAAAAATATTTTTCATAAAAATTAGGTATTCAAGTTTGTAGAAAAATATTTTAGCCTCGGTCATGCCATAAAAATATTTTCTTCTTCTTTATTTTTATTTTTAATAGGCTGACAAGTGGGCCCCACTGTTATCTCATCATCTTCTCCACGTGTACTACCAACTCAGCGCTTACAAATGGACCCCATTGGTCAGATCTGCTATTAAAACACGGTTAGATAAGTATCAGTCCAATTTATAACGCCACGCCCCAAAATTGATAGATTTTAGTAAAAAATTAAAAAAATAATACTAACCTATGACGTATGCCTCAAATATAGTAGTTTTATGTAATTTATTCGACATAGGAATACTTAAGCAATAGCAATATACCCGCCATATAGTACAGAAAAGAACAGAAGAGATGGATTTAAGACAGCGTGTGCTGGTACTGCAGGCTAGCGAAGACAGCTCTTTAAAATCGCGATAATGCTGCTCATGCAGCTGTAGAGAGTACTCTGTGTGGTGAGCAAAACGAGCCGGCCGCTGTTCTTTTCTTTCTTTTTTTGAAACACGGCCGCTGTTCTTCTTCCTGGCCGCCATGGATCTCTACCGCGTGCAGCAGTACGACTGGCCTGTAACTCTCGTTTACTCCTATTAATTAGGTAGCCGTGCATAGCAACGCGTTTTACCCTTTTCCATGTACTAGTAGACTAGTACAGTAGTATTTATGTAGCGGTTGACCGGTTGTGTGTGAGAGTTGTAAGCACTTCTTTCTGGATCAAGCTCTGGCTCGGTAACAACTGTCAAGCGAAGATACAATCTCTAATTACTGTGCGAACAAATATCACTTGATTTCCGGGGGCACGGTAACATGATATAAGTGACATGATAAAACTTTACAGTATAGTACGATTGCGGGTACAATGATGCACGAAATACATTAAAAAAGGATTAGCTACCAAGATTAACTAACTAAATATTAGATCCCGCCATTCCTATCCTCAGATGATCCTAGAGTTGATGTAGAGCATGCCAATGAAGGTGGAGATCGCAAGTACAACGAGAAGCTTCATATCATAGTTGACGTCGATACGGGCGGCGTCGGTGTTCTCCGGTGCAGCGAGTATGAATAGCCGTGGCCATTTCACATGAATGTATTCTGTGTATCCCTTCTCCCACTCCCAGAAAGAGCATCTCCCAGACTGAGAACGCCAAAAAGGTAGAAGTTTTATTGGATATACAAAAGAGATAGGAGAGGCCTAACTTTTTTTTAAAAAATCAACCGCGCTGTGGTGAAGATTAACCGTGCTAGGCGAAAAACTAAATAACACAATCAAATCTTAGGCACCGTAGTTGAATCTTTGAGCAATGGAGGAGATGGTACTAGGACATCCATTACATGAATTAATGGCGTGGTGGCCAGCTTTGTTGGGGGAGGGACCGTGTGTCATGATTTTACAGATGAATACACTAAATCTAAAAGATGCATACCATATTTATATCCGAAACAATAAATTCAGTTGCACATATCCCAAGCAGAACATGCGGTAGAGATTTGCATTAGTGTGGCTCCTATGAGGAACAGAGCATGTTCCTGCTTGCCAAAACACAATATCCACGCACCGCTTAAGTACATCACTCTCATATAACATATTAAATTGTTTTTTAAATGAATCATAGAGAAAGTTCAAGATCAGCACAGCAATAAACATGTAATCGAGGAATTTGGTGTTCTCACGCACACAACTCATGATAATCATATACTAAATGGAAAAACACACACAAAGACTGATGAGCTGAAACATGATAGCTGCAACCTCTGTTCCATGAAATAAAAAGGCGTAATTTTTTCCGAAAGTCCAACAATATAGAGTTTTATCAAGCTTATAAAAAATCCCGTTAAGAACTATGATATTACATAAATACAATATGAAAATGCATGTCAAGATGTCTGTAATAACACTAACTTGGCATGAATAAAAGAATAGTTTTTATTAAAATTTTGGTAAAAGTTTACATCGATTGACCTTACAAAAAAAATGGCCTTATTTTACAGAACAGAGGTAGTAGGTAGACTAACACAATACCCGTGCGTTGCAACGGGTTAATAAATAACAATTTATTACAGTAAAAAAATTAAAGATTGTACAAAAATTGAATATCCACCTGATGACACTGGCGGGAACTTCAAATAAATTGGATAACAATTTGTTGGCGTAGAGTGTCGGTCTTATTTTTTAGAATCACCAACACAACGCATCCTCGCAACGGGACTCACCTGATGACACTAGCGGGAACTTCAAATAAATTTCACTACCCATATTCGACATTAAAGTGCTTACCGTTGCATTACAAGGGTTGTAAAATAATTTGATATAGGTTCTCACAAACCTTGAAACAATAATATGTAATTTCTAGCTCTCAAAATATCTTATATTTCACTTTTTTTTGTACTATTTGAAACATTAGGTTCGGTGAAAAGATTTAGTTCACTTGATTTATGTACATCAATTGTCTCAAAATAGAAAAAATCTTGTTGGTCTCAATCAGTTTTTGTATATTTTGTAATAAAATAGGAAACAGAGTAAAACGAATGGCTACTGACAAAATCCCATTGATGCGAAAGGAAAACATCTTCTGATAGTATTACATGGTCGCAGATTGTAGAAGATAGTGGCAGTAGTTTCAACTCACTGAAAGCTTGAACTTCCAAAAAAAAATCTCACATCTAGGCGATATTTAGATATTGGATTTGTAAATTCGTTGGGTGCACGTCTGAGCTGGTCGCTTGACTCAAAGCAGTGCACTGATGTAAAACAATGAACGCATAGACAGAACAAAACTAAGAAACAACACCGGCTGGAGTTACGAAAGGAAAAAATCACCCTGCCGCTATGCTATCTCTCCGTCCCCATTCGTTGATTGGTTGCAGCATCACCGCAAGAACATCAAAGAGGGTGTCCACCGGCGGTGGCTGGATCCGGCCATGGTGCTGCTGCACGCGGTGGAGAGTCTGGGTGGAGGAGCGAGAGCCGCCTCCTCTCCACCTCCGCACGACCATGACCCCGCGGCTCCAACGGCAAGTCGGCGCTCCGCCTAAGCGGCGTTTCCGCAGCACTCTGATGGTGTCCGTGTGATTGTATCCAAAAATTAATGTTCTGCGTTAATTTTGGTGTTTCCTTGATTGTACATATTGATGTCCCTCTATTGATATGATTGATTTTTCCTTGATTGTATCTCTGTAATATGTAAGGGGTATTTTCGTCAGTCACATGTTATATGTCGAGTGGGTGGCTTCACCACCAACTCGAAACCAATAGTATATATAGAATAGATATATAGATATAGATATAGATACTAGGGTGGGCATAACTGAAATACGGTTCAACAAAGTTCTGTTGATCTGAAACAAGACTAGTTTAGCTTCCTTGTCCCTCCCTGGTGCTTTTTCATGATGCCTGGGCGGTGCCTCCGACGACCTCGATGTAACGGAGCGTTGTCCTTCTCTTCGTCATAGTCTTCGTCGACCTCGACCTCGCGGGTGATGATGCCCTTGGCCTTGAGCTGACGGGCGTAATCTTCCCGCCGCTCGAGCATCCATTGGTCCAAGCTCTCTGCGACCGGGGCTGTCTCGGCGGCCATGATGTAGATAGCTGCCGCCATCTCCGGGAAACATCTGATCAAATCGTCTGGTATGTCCACCTTGTAGGGATCAGGCTTGTAGTTCATCACCTGTCTCACCTCACTCGCTGACACCTCACGCAAGATCTTCTTCTTCTTCTTGGTCGCCGGCGTAGTCTCTGCAAGGTACTCGACCGACGACCCCCCGACAAGCGCCATGTTTTTCTGAACCACCGAATCAACCACCTCTTTCTCCTCCTTGAAGGAACTTGTGTTTGACATTGGGATCTGCACTGCAATTGATTGATTGGGTAAGAAACAGGCATCTCTCGATGCATCTTTATACACGGTGGGCGCGCGCGAGTATGTTGGGATCGATTCGATTCCCCGACGGAAACTTGCTTGAGTCCTTGTCGGACTCAGGTCTTAAGGGTGTGCAAGTAAGTACTTCGATCTGACTACTCGCCGGAGTCGATAGAAAAGCTCCCGGATCACAGATCGACAGATCTGGAACTACTACGTCTAGGATTGGAATAGGGCACAACCCGGAGCAGGAACTATGGACAGAAATTAAACAATAGAAATAGATCCTTGAGGCACGTACCGAACGAGTAGCAGAGGGCGGCGACTCTAGCGGATTGGCTTTGCCTCCTCTATTTGACCCTAAAGAAGTAGAAGAGTTCATAACACTGGTGGAAAAAAGGCCTTCAATCCCGGTTTGTAAAGCCCATTAATCCCAATTTCCGCAATCGGGACTAACCATGCGGGACTAAAGGCTCCAGCCTTTAGTCCCGGTTGCTTACGAGCCGGGACCAATGGTCCTCCACGTGGCCCGGGGCATGTGCAGCGGCTGGAGGACCTTTGGTCCCGGTTCGTAACAGGGACCGGGACTAAAGGTCCATTCGGAATAAAATTGTATTTTCTGTTTCGGAATTTCTGTATTATCTTTATTTCTTTATTTCTCTATATCTCTATTATCTAATCTTCTCTATTCTCATATCTCATATCAAATTAGATACTTATAGCTCTCACTCTATATCTCAAATCAATTACAAGTACTTGTGGTCCTCACTTCCCGGTCGGTCACCCATCCTCACACTGCTCCACCCTTAGCACGATTAACATCTCCATTCCTTCCCTACTAGCTTCCAAGACTGCGCTCACGACTTGTTGATAGTTGTATGCTACCAATTCTATTAACCTATACACTTTGGTAATATATAATATTACTTTTTTAAATTCCAAATAAATTCACAAAATAAGAAACAATGATTACGAATAATAAGCACCAATGAATTTCAAATAATCTTTATATATAATTTAATTATTAATTTTTAGATGATTAAAATATTCAAAAAAGCCAAAATACTTGAAAAATCACAAATTTGAAATTTAATAGACTTTGTTAACCGAAACAAAGGGAGTACATTTTTCCAAACATACTCATCCAATATGGCTCAAATGAAGTACATTTTCCAATTGCTCATCCAACATTTTTCCATACATAATCATCCACCTAATTATTAAGGTTAAGACGATCAACATTGCTATTGTAGCCCTTTAGCTTCCAGAATCTCCTAGCTATCTCAAAGCCTAGGCGAGCGTCTAAAGCGGCATATTTTAGTTGGTTCAAGCTCAATGGAACTTTTTCCCAACCAAAAAGTAGTTCATCTTCTTCATCATCATCATCTTCTTCTTCTTCTCCCTTCTTCTTGTACTTCTTCTCCTTCTTCTTCTTGTCCTTCTTCTTCCTGTTGTCCCTCTTCTTCTTCTCAAGATGTGTCCCAATAGTAGCATTGGCCAAATCATAGAGACTCGGCGTTGGCTTGCTAGTGGGGTTTGGGACAACTTGTTGAAGATCATACGCGGACGGAATGACAATTCCGTATGGCCTTAGCTTGCGCAGATCGTTGTCGATAGCCGCACCACAAAACTTGATGGTGGTGTCCTTCAAGAAGTCCTTGAGTAGTTGCGGCACGCCATTGGCCTTGCAAATTTGAAAGACCAATATCTCGGACTCCACCGAGAGTTGAAGGACGGCGGCACGTTGAGGGTGCGGGTGAGTGGTGAACTCACAGTCCAAGCCCATGCACTTGACCGGTGCGTCGTCGAGGAACCGGCGCTTGACCATGCGGATCCACTTCTCCACCCTCGAAGCACGGAGAGTCTCCGTGATGGTGAAGTTCATCTCTTCGATGACCACGTAGTAGATCCGAGACCGGGGCCAATGTTGCTCCTCCATTGTCGTCGAGGGAGAGAGAGCTCGCGGGCGCCGGCGGTATGGTGGTGATGTGTGGGAGAGATGTTTTGGGGAAGAAGAAGGCTAATGGTGTGCTTTAGATGATCAAATATGAGTGCTTTATATAGTGAGAGAGAGGGAAGATGAGCACGCCGGCGATGAGATGTGAATGCAGGCGAGTTTGTGCGCCGGCGCCAGTTCCCGATCACGCGCGCGATATCGAAGCGTCGTCGTAATGTCAATCGATATCGAAGCGTCGTCGATAGATAACTGGCGCGAAGTGGGCGGTTCGTTTGAACGGGTCATTGGTCTCGGCTCGTGGCACGAACCGGGACTAAAGATTACCCTTTAGTCTCGGTTCGTGCCACGAGCCGGGACTAAAGGGCCATGGGGCATTACTCCCGGCTGTTAGATGAAACCGGGACTGAAGGTCCCTTTTGAACCGGGACTAATGCCCCCTGGCCCACATTTTCAAATGAACCGGGACTGATGGACCCTTTAGCCGCGGATCGAATTTGGTCCGAGATAAATGGGACGAATGGAAGCCCGTTTTTCCACTAGTGTAAGCCTGGTAGAAGTATATATTAGCGATTTTCTGTTATGAGAGGAACATTGCAGTGGGTTCATGGGCCGCATTTCTGCAGCCCAATTAAAGTTACGTGCAAAATTTAATTATTCATTTTTTAATAAATACCGAGTATATAAAATATAAAAGGGTTCCCTTTTTAAAACTTAATTTTTTTCCTAATTACTCCTTACAAAGTCTCTTTAGTAATGGAAAACATTTGTTTCCTTTGCCAAAAAAATTGATGCATTTTAAATGCATGAACATTTTCTGAAACTCGCTAGCATACTTTTTTAACCTGCCAACATTTTTAGCCATGTTAGTATTTATTTGAATCTGCTAGTACCATTTTTAACTCATGAACATAATTTATAAAAGCAGAACATGGATGTTGAGGTTTCCATTCGTCTAAAGCCAATCATAATGGCTAAAAAATCCTTTCCATAAATAGACATAGCTTCATTGGTGGGACTCAAAGCTTTACTAGATGCAATTTGATGATGATCTTGTGATAGCAATCCATGACATGGAAAGATGACATAATGCAACTTATCGGAATTGGAGAATTTTGCAATTACAATTAGGGTTCAAGTTGTTAATTTTTCTACACAAGAATTTAAATGCAGATTAGAATTAGCAAGGCATGGGTGGGCTACAAAGATTTATATTCAGTGGGGAAAGAATAATTGACAATTCTCAATTACTCTATAAGCCAATGTTTACCAGATGCCAAAAAAGAGAGGCTACGAGCAACCAAACATGCACGGGTACTGCTAAAAAAGATCGACCTTTACAAAAGGAACACATGTTAGACACGGAGTACTGCCATGTGCCTATATAGGCGGTCGCGTGTGCCTCTAGCGTACTGAACCACGCCATTCTCCTACGCATGCCCGACATCCTCCAGTACTCTCTTAGCCCTCGCTTCACTTTACTTCCCCTTGCGACAAGTGTCAGGTGCGGAGATCACTCCCGGTTAATTTCCTGACACCACACCTTACGCCACGTATCGCACGTGTAGAGGAAGTCCAAACCTTGGTGAAGGTTAACCTTTTTTTAACAATTTCAAACACACACCTAGTCGCTTCGTAGTGCTTGTTGAGACCAACAACACGACGGTGGTAGGCTACCATGGGGCCTGTCTCAAATATTTGTATGGGTATGAAAACTGTACCAAGTCCTTGGTTATGGGCATGTTTGCACGGTGCCCCCGAGCTCTGCCCGACCTGGACGCTACGCGATGCATATATATAGGCCGTTTAGCCGTAGGGGAAAGTATAAAATGAGCACCATGACACCTATATCCTCTTAACTTTTTTTAGTTTATTATTTTTGTATCTCACGACGCACTATAACATTTTGATTCCAAACTTTGCAGGTCACTAAAACTTTAGATCTAGTATGTGTGAAAAATGGTTTGAATTTTTTTTGTGCAATTTAATATTTTCATATATTTAAAAATCATAATAAATTCTTTTAAAATATGTATTAAAGTTTTTAAAAAATACCAAAGAATTTTTACCGCATCTATCTCAAATGTCTCGGAGAACTGCAAAGTTTCAAATTCAAATGTTGTATGGTGTGAGAGATTTAAAAAAAATTGTTTGAGAGAGAAAAAAATTACAAGCACGCATCTTGATGCACCTATAAACAGCTCAGATCAAAAGGACAGCTAAGAGGGTGCTCAGAACATAATCTCGTCCCGGAGGCGTAGAGCACGTGCAACAATATACCTTGCTCGCTCGATCCCTCGCGTGGTCGTCAAGTGCTGCTCCAAAAGCCGGCGGCCACATGCTATATGGAAGGAACATCACATCACGTGAAAGGCTTCGCGCCACTACCTGCATCGACACTTTTACCATGAGCGGTGAGAGAATGCGATCGATCCATCGAGGCTTGGAGCTGCTGAGTGAAGATACACTTCTCCAAGCGTGCTGACCTGGACATCAACCGCATGATGCACGCTGATGTGGACCGCCAACGCGTCTGGTTTGGCTGGTTAAGACAGCACGTGAAGTTTTCGTGAGAAACATCCGGTCCATATCGATCATATGCGGTCCACATTGCACCGAGTGGCACGTCCCGTTATCATTGCAGCTAGCAGATCTGTCGTTAATTACAGGTCATGAGAGACCATGGTTCCCGATACGATATCTTAGTATCTTACGATTCTATGATACTATTAGCTAAACGATACGTATCGTGATGGTATCTTAATCTGATAGTATCTCACTCCTATCCCGATACATATCGTGGTATCTTTAGTATCCCGATACAAAAACGATATCATAAGATTCCACGTCTATGCTAGAAAATAAGGACACGACGGCGTGACAACACTAGTAGAAAAACGGCTTTTAGTCCCGGTTGGTAAAGGCCTTTAGTCCCGGTTGTAGCAACCGGGACTAACCAATCGGGACTAAAAGTCTCCCTCTTTAGTCCCGGTTGTGCCACAACCCGGGACTAAAGACCCTCCACGTGGCCGCCCTGAGTGCTGCGGGCTGGAGAACCCTTTAGTCCCGGTTGATAACACCAACCGAGACTAAAGGTTATTTTGTTATTTTCAAATATTTTTGAAAAAAGTTTCAAATTATTTCAATTTTTTTTGAATTTTCCTATTTTTGGATTTTTGATTTGTTTGACAGTTTCCCCTCTAATCTCTAATCACCAGCCCTATGTCATGTCAAAGTATATACTCGTGGTCCCACTTCCCGGCCGGTCACCCATCCTTACACTACTCCACCCTTAGCACGCTTAACTTCTTCATTCCTTCCCTACTAGCTTCCAAGACTGCGCTCGCGACTTCTTGATAATACTATGCTATGAATTGTATTAACCCCTTAGACTTTGATAATATATCATTTTACTTTTTTGAGTTCCAAATAATTTCAAAAATAAGTAATAATGATTAAGTAATAATAAGCATCAATGAATTTCAAATAATCTTTATGCATAATTTAATTATTAATTTTAAACTCAAAATATTCAAAAAAACAAAAAATTCAAAAATCTTAAAAAATTCCAAAATAATCTAAAAACTTCAAAATAACTAAAAAGTGGAAGAAACAACTAAAGAAATTAAAAAATCCTTCAAAAAATCATTTTTTTCTCATTTTTCTAACAAAAACTAAAATCTTCCTGCTTTCATATTTCCCTTTGGAATTTTGAGAAAGTAGAATTTGTGCAAACGGCCTACGGCTGTTGAAATCGGATGTAAAATTTCGTGTAGATAATTTTTCATATATTATACGTTTTTTTTCGAGTCCGTATGCAAAAGTTAGAGCCGTTTTAATTTGGAACATCCTTTTTTTGCAAAAAAATTCAAAATTCAAAATTTCAAATTTTCCATAAAAGTTAGTTGCATGAGGTACATGCATGTCAAAGGATTTTGAAATTTGAAGTTTTTATCATTTTTGTTTATTTTTTTTAGACGTTTTTTCTACGCGGGGGGGGGGGGTAGGCATGAGAGGAAAATTCGGGGAGACCCTTTAGTCCGGGTTGGTAACACCAACCGGGACTAAAGGGTGGGGCTTTAGTCCCGGTTGGAGATACCAACCGGGACTAAAGGTCACTAACCCTTTAGTCCCGGTTCGTATCTCCAACCGGGACTAAAGGTCCTATTTGAACCGGGACTAAAGATTTCTGACCCACATGGTCTTTTGAACCGGGACTAATGTGAGCATTAGTCCCGGATCAAAACACAACCGGGACTAAAGCTCAAATTCATCCTGGATATTAGGCCTGTTTTCTACTAGTGCAAACTCAAGATTAAAAGTGGTTTTGTAATCTCAAGGCTACGTAAGTATCTAAACAATACAATCCTTCATTAGTTTAACTAAGATGGGTATAAAAAGGACTATATATACAAGAAAGCAGTCCGCTAGCCAGTTATATGTATTAATTTTCATGAATTCGGTCTTTTGTTTTGTGGGTTCCTATTTAGCTATGTTCGTATTATGCATTGGATGAGTTTATCCATATTTATATTATATAAATGCATCATTTCCATAATCAGCCTCGATGAAGACATATAATATCCTTAAAATTCAAATAAAAAAATTAAATTTAGATGTATTCTTGAGATATATTATTAATATTTACATATATTTTATTAAAAATAAAAATCTTATAGTATCGTGATACTACGATACGATATTGCTGACAAGAAAACAATACTACCTAGTATCTCGATACTGAAAACCTTTTGAGAGACCACTCTTGTGTTTTTATAATTTGTGCTGGCTAAACGGCAGCTAGCCAGAAGGCTCCGCCTCCTCGCCGCTCAAGTAACCACAGCTGCCAGTTAAGCTTGCATGCATCCATGCATGATCATCGTCACCAGGCCGTTTGCACCTGTTTTCCGTTCTGTATTTTTCGTGGTAGCCAAAGGTGAATTAACAAGCCTCTATCCTTCCATCTGACTCTTTCCCCGTCGAGCCGCTTTGCCGCATGCAGGCCGTCGCCGTCACGCCCGCTGTCCTTGTCCGTCAGGACAAATGATCGACGGCAAAATGAGATAAGCTCGCCGACCCGTCGATGTGGACAAACCGTTAATTAGATGATTTATTTTCGTCCATGTTTTGACCATATTGTATGGAATATGGTACTAGGTGTGCACACTATGAATACACTCCCTCCGTTTTAAAATATAAGATGTTTTAGTTCATTATTGTCATGCATGTATATAGATATTTTTTAATGTATAGGTTAGAAGCAAAAGGAGTAAACCTATATACTAAAAAGCATCTAAATACATATGTGACAATGATGGGCTAAACCATCTTATATTTTGGAACGGAGGGAGTAGTTAGCATAAAACTACAACATTTATGCTCGAATCCTAGAAAACTATAACTTTTCTTTCGGATCACAAAATCATAACATAGTTTGGTCCTTTTTGCAATATGCGCTAAACTCAAATTGATCGTAATTGATGGAAAATCTAACTGGTGGGACCCATTAGTCAAGGCTAACGTGGCATAATATGCTGAGATGGACTGGGTCCCACATGTCAGCTTAATTAAAAATTCTAAAAATCTAAAAGAAACAGTACTAGAATTAGTGGGAAGCATAGGTTGGGTCCTAGCCGCCGCCTTGCGTCCTCGCGGCCGGCTCCTTGGCACTGAGGATGAGCTCCGGCCACCGCATCCACCGTTCATCACGGGCAGGGGCCAGATGACCACTGCGGCCCGTTCCACTCACAACGTCAATGGCACTGTGCCTCAGCTTGCAGTGGCTCATGGCCGACGCGCTCCGTTTATCTTTCTCTGAAAAATCCGTCGACCGTTGGCTCCAAATCGACACCCGATGTGGCTAGGCGCGACGATACACATGTCCAGGCGTGGCGATGCGGACGCGGGGACAACCGAGCATGGTGGTGCGACCTTCAGGGGGCGGCGTGGTCGGCGGGTAGAGGTGGGAGTAGTCCGGTATGGTCGGAGAGCCACCGACAATATTGCCTTTTTAATTTTGTAAATATCTAGATTTTCTTATTGGGATGACAAGTGGGTCATGTCCATGTCAGCAAGTATACTAGTTTCTTTGCCAACCCAGCGGTGGCAGGTGGGTCTTGCTGTTAGTTTCGGCATCAATTTGTCTTGAATTCGAGATTAGTGTACGTTGTGAAAAACGGACCGAAATGTCGTGGGATTTTGCTATTCAAACATAAAGTAGTGGTTTTTCAGAATCTCAACATAAATATCATGGTTTTATGTTAACTACTCGGCTAGCATGTGATGGTGAAGTTAGCTTACCGGGGTCTCAAGTCTCAACCAACGAGATCTCATCTGGCCAAAGTACGATGTGGGCAGACCGTGCAGGCATGTTGCATCCAACATCACAAGACTACAAGAGCACATTAGCTTTATCACCATGTCCCAGTTCCACTGGCTGGCAACAGTGCGTTTTCACTTTTCCTCTCCCATCCCATCCCGGCATCGGAAACGATCGAGAGCAACAGTTTGGTCGTCTGGCCTAAGAGCATCTCCACTCATGAGCCCGACGAGGCCCCCGACACCCTTATTTTTTATTCAGACGGTGAAAAACGGCTCAGTCGCGCCCCCGAATCCCCGATTTCGCCCGGATCTGGGCCTTCATCCATCCGGCGAGCCCAGGCCATCCCCGGCCTTTCGGGGCGCGCTCGGGGACTCCGGACGAAACAAACTGGCGCGAAACCGCCGAGAAAATTCACGCGCGTTCCTGCGGGTCGTGTGGCCCCGACCTGTCGGCGAGAGTGGGCGGTCGTCGTCC
This sequence comes from Dactylis glomerata, assembly GCA_007115705.1. NCBI lineage: Eukaryota > Viridiplantae > Streptophyta > Magnoliopsida > Poales > Poaceae > Dactylis > Dactylis glomerata. Next base: position 1,384,786 of record QXEO01000065.1, read on the forward strand.
TCATCGTCTCGTCTTCCGCGCATCGTCTTCCCCGCACGCATCGTCTTCCGCGCGCTGTAAAGGCTGCCGCCGCTGGCCGGCCAGCCACGCGGCGAGGCGAGTTAATGCCAGCGCGGCCATATAAACGCGGCCTACCGCGTCTGGCCGGCCACATTCGCCACCATTCGACCAGAGCACACCTCGCCCACTCGCCCACGCTGACGATCCCCGAGCTCGAGACCATGGCGAACAACTCCGGCGGCGACGGGGCGGCGAACAACGGCTTCGGCCGCCGCTCCCTCCACCAATGGGAGGGCCGCCTCCTCCATGCCGCCGGCTACATGGCGTCGCCCGACTTCCGGGCGCCCGGAGGTTGGCGCCTAAGCGCCGTCGGCATCCCCATCCCGCCGCCGCCGACCGGAGCGACTCTGGACGCCGCCATCGACGAGGTGCTCGAGACGATGAGCGACGAGCAGCGCGCCGAGCCGCGCTTCTTCCCGGACAACCGGGAGGCGTGGACGACGTTCTTCCGTCGCCGATCCGAGCGGGAGCTGGCGGCCTACGACGGGCCGCCCCCTCCTCCGGCGCGGAACAACGCCGCCGGACGCCGCCGCTGGTGGAGCGCGCCCGGCAGGACGCTCGAGTTCGTCCTCGAGCACATCGAGAACGGGAACGACCCCGTTCTCGAGATGCCGCCGGCGCCGCGGCCGACGATCTCCCGCCACCGCGGGAGCTCCTGGATGCCGCGTCGGATGGCGACGTCCGGCTCGTCCGGGACGGCGTCGTCCGGGTCGGCGACGAGATCCGGCTCGCTGTCCTCGGCATCGACGCCGAGGACAGTGAAGAGGGAGCCGGAGCCGGCGAGCGCGCCGAGGCGGAATAGCGGTGCCCTCGTCATCCGCGACGGAGGGGCGCGCGCGTCGCCGCCGCGCCGTCGCAGACGGACGCCGCTCAGAGGGCCGCGTCCGAGCTCGCCGAGGCGGAGGCGAGGCGCGCCGAGGAGGCGGCGACGGAGGAGGCGATCCAGCGCTCCCTCCGCGACGTCGTCCCCGCCGAAAACACCATGCCGCTGGACGCGGCATTGGAGTGGTCTCGGCGGGAGTGGGAGCGGGAGGAGCGCGAGCAGCAGCGGCGGCTGCTGGACCTTGCCGCCGCCCATCGTCGCGCCGAAGCCGCGACGCTTCCTCGCCGCGGCGCGCCGCCCGTCGTCAAGCTGGAGGAGTCCAGCGACGACGAGCTCTACCGCCCAACGCCGCCTCGTTTCGGCGACGCTGGGCAGGGCTCCAGCCGCCAGGCGCCGCCGCCGCAGGAGGACGACTCCTCCGACGACGACGGCGGCGACTACACCCATTTCTACCACCATTTTGGCATGTAGAACGGGTGTTCTAGTTTAGGTTTCGGCCGAATTCGAATATATTACGAATTCGGCCTATATATGTAAAATTTCTATATATTTTGCCTTATTAATATAAATATCTATCAATTTCGTCAAATTTCGCCAAACTTGATTGTTTTTCGTCGTATTGCGTTTGAATTCAAAAAAATCCCTAGACTCGTGGCTGGAAAGATGAGCCTCCCAAGGCCGAAAGTTACATCCATCAATCCGGCCTGGGGCCTCAAACGGCTGGGATGCTCTAACCGCTAGCTAACGGTATTGCCGTCCGGCCGAGCAGCCGATCGAGTCAACATCAGCATCAGGATTCAGGAGGACAGGTGGCCTGCAGCATCTTAACTTGTCCCCATCGATCTATCCATCCTCTCCGGCGACGTCAAACCACCGCCGCCGCCGCGATTGGAAATTTCCTATGCGCTGAACAGCTGCGGTGGAACCGGGGAGAATGACGGGGGCAGAGTTCAATGATGGCATCGATAGTCTCCCAGGCACTGTGGATGCACGGACCGGACCCGGCCGGGCGCTGTAGCATAGCGAGTTCGTACGGGAATCGTAATTAACAACAGTGGATTCCATCCATCCAGCATGTTCGCAATTCGATTCGGAGGACAATGATGCGTTTGTATTATGTAAATTCCATGAACAAGAAAGGAGAAGAAGAGACACCGGAATTTATCTACACCTACCGAACAGAGCAGTTCACGGGTGGTCGAATCGAATCGAATTGGAACGGAATGGACATGGAGATGGAGGCGGCGACTGGGCGTCAGAAGAGGTTGAGGACGTCGCGTATGGCGGCGTTGCAGAGCGGGCACCGGCCGCGGGCGGCGCGGACCTCGCGTGCGCAGGCGCGGCAGAAGGTGTGGCCGCAGGGGACGAAGGCGGCGCCCTTGCCGCGGGACATGCACACGCAGCACCGCCCGCCCACGCTCCCCGACCGGCCGCCGCCCCGCTTCGCGCCGACCTCCTCGTCCTCCGCGGCCGCGTGCTGCTCGACGCGCGTCCACGCGCCGCAGCCGCTGGCCGTGGCCGTGGCCCACTGCCGCTCCGCCTGTTCCAGCAGCGCCATCAGCGGCACCCGCCTCTCCTCCCCCTGCCCGGGCCCAGGCGACGCCGCCACAGGCCGCGCCACGGGAGCCGTCGCGGAGGCGGTGCCGCGGGTGGCGCCGGGGGGAGCCGGAGGGGCGTCGTCGTCGGCGCCGCGGATGACGTCGAGGAGCGTGCGGCGCCTCCCCGGCGAGCCGACGGCGGCGTCGTCGTCGTGGCGGAGCTTGAGGAGGTCCCGGAGGTTGGAGGACGCGGCGAGCTGCTCCGCGAGCGTGACCCGCGGCGGCAGCACCCTCGGCGCTCGCTCCATGCGCACGCGGGCGGTCAGGCGGAGCACCCTACGCTACGCCTGCCTATCTGAAGTCTGAACTGACTGACTGGCTCGTACTACACGGTACGCCGTGGCGTAACTAAATAATACTACTGGTGCTGACTCCTCGTATAAGACTAGTAGTGGTATGGCCTTGGACCCGGCTGGGGTTTGGCTTGTCGTCCCGGCGTGAATTGTTTTGGTGTGCCGGCGACGTCCGTCCGATGCGTTTGGAGCGTCCGAGCGTGCCTCCACATGGCGACCGCCGACCGAGCGTTCAGGTTGGGGAAGTTTCTAATCTGACGAGGCGTTCAGTCGCCGGACCGGCGGCGACCGAGCGAGCGGCGGGCTGAGCTTGCCGGATCGGCGGGGCAGCGTTCCGTTCGTCAAACGCACGCCTCACGACCTCATCACGTGGGTTCTCAAAGTGCAACGGCAACCTGTGACTTTTGCTTTGCTTCTCCACGGCGTAGATCACAAGCTCGCCGCCGTCATACAGACATGTGCCAAGTTTCACCGTGGTTTCTACGGATCTTTGCGTGCTGCCGGTAAGCTAGCGACGTAGCTTGTTTTCTTAAAATGCCGATTTAATTTTTTTTTAAAGAAACCGATTTTTTGCGTGCTAGATCTGTTTTTAAGCTTTCTTAAGACACTAAATTAGACTAAATAAGCAAGGCAACGGTGTCTGCTAGCTATGTTGCAGCGGTGTAAGTCACGCAAACAGTATTAGCCTTGGTTGGTTTGCCTCGTTTCTTGCAAAGGAATGGAAACAAATAAGTTTGGCTGAATTATTTCTTTCGTTCTCCCTAGGAATCTGGTTGCGAAGGGAAAATTCCTTTACAATTCCTTTGCTCCATTTCTATGAATCAGACGCTCTCTATATTACTAATTCCTATAGAAACAAGTTCAGTTTTCCTACAACAATCCTTTAAATCAAAGGAGGCCTTAACTTGGCACCTGTTGCCTGATGTGAGAATGTGAGGGCGCGGCAGCAATTCTGGCAACCTACGGCAGGCAATGTTCATAGGCAGGTTTATGGTGCTGCCCCCACATATGGTAGTTATAATAATGTTTTTTTGTGGGAAATCTGGCATGGCAAATTTTTAACGGTGAATGAAATCCATCATTAGTCAATGAGATTGCAGCGCAAATTTCAGTTTGGTCATCGTATATAGGTAATACGATCAGTGGCAGAGCGTGCAACTAAGGTAAGGCTGGGCCAAATTATAAAGAATGGGCCGAATCAACAAAAATGGTGATTATTTTCTCTTGGTGGCCTGAAATAGACTACATTTGTATGTGAAAGTCAGTAGAAAGGACAGGCCATGGCCCAGTATGGTCAACCAGATGCTCCGCCTATGAATACGATCTTACGGTTACTAAATATAACTTACTGATTCGCATAGGGCCACTGGTGCCGTAGCAAGCTGTGACCCACTTGTGAGCCTCTGATTGTGTTTCATTTACCCAAAAAAACAAATTCTCACCCCTCACGCTCTCCTCCTCCTCTCTAACCATGACGGAGAAACAACAACCATGATGTGTATATTAGAGAGAGGTTGGAGAAAGCGGTGGCTACACAATCTTCGAGAGATCATTTTCCCTCTTATAAAGTTATTAATGGAGACCCAGGACATTTAGACCATCGCCCTGTAGTTGTTGAAACACATGGATTACAGAGAGCTACAAGAGCCCCGGATAGGGGAGTTATGCCAAAGTTTGAGGCTAAATGGTTGGCAGAGGAGGATTGCCAGAACGCTTAAGAGAAGGAGATACATGCTACTCACAAGAGTGTTGGGGGGTGTGAAGAGTGTGCTCTGGGAGCTAGTGCAATGGTACCGAAATATTCTTGGTGATATGGATGAGCAAATAAGCAAACTAAAACAGGAATTGGAGAGTTGGAAAAGGAAGGGGATTAGCCCATAACAGTTAGGAGGGAGGGTTTGATCAATTTTAAGTTGGACAGGCTGGAAGATCAACAAGATCTTTATTGGAGGCAACGTGCGCATGTGCAATGGATGAAGGAAGGTAATAAAAATACTAAATATTTTCATTCAGGGGCGACGGAGAAAAAAAGATAAAAAAATAAAAAAACTAAGGATGGAGTGGCAGTGGAGGAGAAGGGGGCCATGAAAGAGGTGGTGACTAATTATTTTATGAATCTTTTTTCTTATAATGTAGGTACACATATTGAGTCAAATTGACTTACGAGTGACACCTGCCATGGATGAGTTACTTAAGGAGTTCACTATTTTTGAGATAAGAGTAGCCCTGGATAATATTGGAGACCTCAAAGCCTTGGGGATCGATGGTATGCCCTCAAAATTATATAAGGAAAATTGGGATTTTGTTGGTGAAAAGATGACTACTGAAGTTTTGGAGGTTCTAAATGGAGGACCTATGCTAGAAGGATGGAATGATACATGTATGGTGCCGATTCTGAAAATAAAAAATCAGGAAAGTATGAAAGATTTGAGACCATCCAGTCTATGTAATGTGGTGTACAAACTACTGTCAAAGGTGCTTGCAAACAGGCTTAAACAAATTATCTAGAAGTTATATCCCAAAATCAAAGTGCTTTTGTACCAGGGCGTCTATCACGGATAATATCCTTTTTGCTTATCAATGTACTCTTTATACGAAGCATAAGAGGAATAGAAAGGAAGGCTTTTGCTGCTCTCAAATTGGACATGAGTAAAGCGTATGACCGGGTGGAGTGGTTATTTTTTGAGAAGATGATGAAGCAAATGTGGTTCAGTGAGAGATGGATAAACAAAATTACGCTTTGTGTTTCAACGGTTACTTACCATTGAGTGGATGATGAGGCGAATGGGGTTCGATGAGAGATGATAAATGAATAACTTTGATGAGAGGGGGTGGAGGATGGTAAACCGCATGTTAACACAACATGCGTAGTATAATTCTTTATTTCACTATACTTATGATAGACACTTGTACACTTTGAAGGCCTACAATAGGATATTTCTCACAAGTGTATGCTCTGTAACGGTCTATAAAGAAATGTAGGTAGTTGGATCACTGTGAATACATCGAAGCTTATCATGTAAATTAAAGTAACACAAATGCAAATTTGTCTTATTTGGCTAATTACATTTATCCAGTAGGATTAAATTTAGAGTGTGGATTTGCTGCCAAGGGGGATAGCTGCCCCCCTCATGGCACCCGTACGATGCATGTTGAGATCTGTGTGGATTTCCGACATCCAGTTGATGATTACAAGCAAATTCTCTCTCCAAATTGGTAATTAAGAGGTACATCGACTGCAGTATGTCAGCAGGCTGCGTGACTCCTAATTTCGCGCTGGTGCATGTTTTGTATAGACCCCGCATGTTTTTGGATGGTAGCTTTCTTTTGTCTGTATGGTAGCGAGAAGTCCTGTCATACGTGTCATACGTCCAGACTTTTGTCTCGATTTCTGGTCATGGTTCGCTGCTGCATGCGATGCAACCCAATGAGTGAAGCTTTGTACCCAATGCATGCGATGCAACCCATGTATTTGTGTGTATCTCGATCCCCGCATAATGCAATATCAGAATGAAGACTACTACGTTTGATGCAACGTCGGAATGAATGGTCAATACAAGCAAGAACCATACCATAGCCATCCGTTGGACCGATCGCTACTTGTCACATAAGCTATACGTTGTGTATGCTGCCTCATGCTTCCCTTGTATAAGTACTAGTTTTCCCTTTGTCTTTACATCAGTTAGATTTCGGCTCACTGTTGTTCAATTGTCGTATGCTAAGAAAACGGTATCCCGTGTCCCCTTATCCCGTGTTTGTTTCTTGCCCATCAATTGCTGCATTTTGTGCTACATTGGCTATCCACGAGTAGCTCGCAATACCCCTACGTTGCATATCAAAAGGTTGTCATTGCCAGCATGTGTGTACTGCCAAATTTTTGGCTAAGCTTGCGGGCTCGCCGTCTACTGTGATAACGCAAGCTCGCCTACGAGGATCATCAGCTAGTAAAATGTCAAATCTTGGAGAGACGATTTCTGTGGCAAATGGCTGCTCAAGCTTAATCTTGGTATCGATCTGTGGCGCTAATTGCTGCTCATGCTTAACCTTGGTGTCTACAAATGACATCTTACACTTTTAACGACGCATATAGCTATGGAGCTTGCTAATAATGTACCACATATGCTCTTATTTATAGAACCGGAGTGGGTGAGTGTGTGCTGGCAGGACACGCTTTTCGAGTCTAGCAAAAGATCAAAACACGAATATAGAGGAAAGCTCAGGGTGGCAGCCATGCGTCAGCTTATTTATCGGTAAGATTAGGGGGATAGAGACCGAATGGTTCTCTTAAGCAAGATTGGCACATATCTCAATATAACATAATGGATGGTATCCCGAGGGGGGGGGGGGGGCAGCTATCCTCCTTGGTAGGGGACTGTTTTTGTTAAATTTATTGAAAAATTATGGAAGAAAAAGTCTTAAGAAAAAACATGTTCTGATATAAGTTGCATAAGCGGATTTGAGAGCCAACAATAGATGCTTAGTGTAATTAAAGTCGTATCTTTTATAATCTAAGTATTTTTAATAAAATTGGTACTTTGAAGTTAATAAAAGAAAATATATTTTTTATTATAAAAAGAAATAACAATGTCCATGTGATCCATACTTGTGCATAGTTTTCAATGTGCCATGGCCTCAAGGGATCACACGACACGCGGGTTCGATTGTCGGAAAGAGTGAACACGCATCATATGTATGCCCTTATGTTGATGAGCGCCATGTGGGCAACCAAATTGGTAAGTGATCATAAAAAAATGTGGAACATTAACTAGTAATGGGTAGTGGAAATGTTTGGTCAGAATTTTCTCGGTTTTATTTCTTCGTTTATCAAAGTTGTTAACATGCACCGATAGAGGGGGTATTTGAGGATTTTATCATGCAGAAAAACCTCCGTTTCGTTAGAAAAAGAAACTATGCACATCACATGTTTTTAGTTTTCATCATCCTTTAGTCATTTGTGGAATTTCTCGGTGGTTTCATCTTCTATGGGCATGCCACAATAATTACCACCAACTCTAAAATGATAATACTTATATATTTGTGTATTTAGAAGAAACCATCCTTGAGGGTATCTCACAAAGAGCGACAAGCATAAAAAGTGTATCTCTTGTCGATGTGACATTGTTGCTTGTGGTTGTGGCCTACAAGAGACTTGGGTGACTAGAGAGGACTGACTTGTTTGTGGATCGTGTGTGTCGGGGTGACATGTCAAGATGAAGGTTGGTGATGTCGGAGCGGGAGGCGTCGGACACTAATGTGTATTTATCTTGGAGTTTTTTATGATCATGTCACATTTTTGATTGGTGGGGTCATCCAATTGACGATCAATTAGGTAGTTTACATGGTGCAACGTCTCCTGTTATGCGGTGCGACCAAATTTTGTTAAAGTCGTCGAGTGAAGTCTAGTACTTCCATGGATGATGGATGGGTCTTCTCTCTTCTTACAACGGTGTTGGTGATTGCTTTGGTCTTACGGAGTAGTAACATCTCACAATTTTCTAGTCTTAGAACTTCAAAACTGCATTCATTTTTTAAACCATAGTTCGCTTGAGTTAATGAATTTTTTTGGTACATGTGTAGATCTATATCTAATTTTTTGTGACGTTCTTTTAGGAGATTATATTTTGTATGGGGTTTTATTTGTTCTGTTTTTTTAGAGTGGGTGTTGTTTAGTTAGAAGGCCCAGCTTACTAGATGAAATATGGATTTTCTATGTAAACAGGGCAAGGAGACTGCAATCTCATGGGCTTGGTGGCTCATGCGAGAGTGCCAGGTTTCGTTCCGTCTGGTGGTGGATATTACAACCCTTCCCCCCGGCGGCGTCGCATCAGACGCGATTTCCTTCGATCCCCTCGGGCCCTCGGGGCTTCCTCGCTTGTTGGAGTCAAATTCCAATCAAAACTGAGATCTCTCTACCCTCAAACTGAGACTCGAGAGTCAGAGGGAGAGGCGGCGGCAGAGCGGATTTCTCGTTCAAACGCATCAACGTCCTATGATGTCCATGGAGCAGGATCCTCATCGCCCGCAATTCCAGGGCCGTCGTAAGCCACCAGCCCACCACCTCTTCATCTCTCTGTTTTCCATGTCCAGGCTAGCACACATGTCTCCACTTCAGACTACTACTATTACTCCACAATCTTTCAAGGATACACACCATGGAAAGGGTGTATCGGTTTCATAGAAGAAGTAGCCAAGCGGCTAGATACAACGCTAATCCGAAGACTAGCCAACACACACTACAACCATAACGCAAAAGCACCTCACTCAAACCGAACCACCAAGCCGCGTCTCGACCAACACCGGTCACCACCGAAGAACGACATCTCCAACCGAGCTCTCCTCGCCAACGTACCATCCACCCTTGATTGCCCAAGAATGGCGAGTGGGTGGCAGGACTTGGAGAGAACTGAGAAAGGTGTCACCTTGGAGTCACCAATGATGACGTACATGGCGCCCTAGAGGCTCAACCCTGAGCAGCAACAATGCCAGAAAACCATAGCAGAACCCGTGATTCCATAGCCGTGCCTCCAAAAACGATGCTTCCAATGAAGGCACGACGTCAAAGACGCCGCCATCGCCGACCGGACTCCCCGATCTCGGTTTTCACCGGGAGACACCAGCCCGAGTGGTTTAGGAAGGTGCCGACACTCCTCGGCAATGCCTCCATGGAGGGGAACGACGCCCGCAGGCGCCGTCATCACCGGCTCAATCCGAAGATGAGCAGGATTTTCATCCGGAGTGTCGCACACCCAACCTCCCTTCCCACCGGCCATGGAGCAGCACAAGGCTCTGGCTGGATTGTAATGGCGCTGCCACAACACTTCATCGCCGCCACTGCAGTGAGTCCACTGGCCAGAACCACCACACCATCTGGCGCCGTGCACCCGCTGCCCATCAGGCACCACCAAGCACCACGGGAATTGGCCGCCGTTGCCAAGCCCGTCGTTGCCGACTCCACGCCGTCAAGCAGCCTCCATGGCCAGGTGCCGCCACGCCGCCCGCAACCACGGCCCCAGATCTTGGAGCCCGCCTAGGCCCAGAAGGCCCGGGACGGACCCAGATCTGCAAGCCGCCGCCACAGGGGCACCACCACGGAGCAGGGGGAGGTCCACCTCTTCCGGCGTCGATGTGCTGACTTCCCGACCGCCGCCAACCACGCAGCCCCAACCGGCCAAAGATAGGCCGGCGGGAGGCTGCCGCACCACCACAGCAGGACAAGGCCGCCCCAAGCGGCGTACCCACGCACCACATCCACGCACGCCAAGCCGCCGTGCTCCTTGCCGCCGCCGAGCCGACCACCCCACCACCGAGCCGCGCCTGGCCCGCGCCGCCGCGCCCCGAGGGAGAGGGAAAAGGGCCCGCCGCCGCCGACGTCACGCGGGCTTTGCCCGGCGACGCCCTCCGGCGGCGGCGAGAGGAGGAGGTCCGGGAGGTGGGATCCGGGCGGCGGCTTCTAGGGTTTCCCCCCGGGTCGCTCGCGGGAGCGACCACGGGAGGAGGAGGAGTATGCCTAAGCACCTTACTCCACAATCTTATGCAGCAGATTTGCTTAGGTTTCTACCGAGTAGCCCCTTTCAGTTTGAGTTTTTGATTTGTTCATAAGAAATAAACTAATCTGGTAGGGGGAGTGCAAAGGCAGTTTGCAAAGATATCCATCTCACTGTTTTTATGTATGAGCTTCACTGTCATGTTCTATTATATTGCACAAAATTGATGAGACTTGGGTAAGACTGCATTTTATTTTCAAGAATATCTATGGTCAACTGAAACTTTTCTCTTCTTATATCTGAAGCAAGTTTTTTAAATGTAATTTTATTGTTGTCCTATTGGATTGTACAAGATCAATGAGACTTGGGGAAGACTACAATGTTCTGCAAGGATATCTATGGTCAACTGAAGTTATTTTCTTCTTAAAATAAACAAGATGTTTTATAATGTCATCGTTGTTCTTGCACGAGAGCTGCACCTTGTGTCATACTTGCATCTGCATCTGTGTTGACGTGCTCGATCCTGATTTGTTCCTTAGTTGGCTTATCTCCTTATCATAACCATGCCGTGTTGCAGCTGTATCAGTTGGATCATTAGATAAAAGGGAGGGCTCACTCTGCCATCAAGACGATGCTTCTCAAACTGACAAGAAAATAAGTTATTCCGACTCACACCTTCCAGAGGTATGTTGTATAATGCTGATAACGGATACTTTTATATATATTTACGCTGAACTGGAACAAGAAAGTCATCAAATGCTTTCATATTGCTAATTTACCATAATTACACATCAAAACAGGTACACAATGTTTCAATATGCGATAGGACAATGCTCAACATGATTTACTTAACAAACTCAAATTTAGGATAAGCATGATCTAATCATCACTGAAATGCAGCAGCAAATTCAACAATCCTAGCCTTTTCTAGCCTCTACAACTTCACTTTGAAGCTGCCAAAATTTAAGATACTTTGTCATGCCTTAAGATGTTCTCCTATGGTCCTACCATGTCCCAGCCATGTCTGAATCCAAAAACGTTTTGTCCTTACATGGGAATGTTTAGGCTTGTCCTGACACGCATATCTGCACTGTGTCCAATGTTGTGTTGATGCAGACACGAGTTTTATCTACTACTCGGCACTTTTTGCCTCTGCAATCCAAATCTCAAACTTTTCTACTTGTGCATGCAGGATATCTGGCATCATATATGTTCTTTTCTGCCACTGAAAGATGCTGCGCGTGCTGCTCGTGCGTCTCGCGTCTTTCAACATTCTTGGAGGCGCCATCCCAACCTCACCTTTAGTAAGGAAACAATGGGCTTGAAGGAAAATGCGAGTGAAATACTGCGCTTCAAATCATCTGAAGCACGTAGGAGTGAAATGATAACTAGAGATTATAACAACAGAGTTGGTAATATTCTGAAAAAACACTCAGGTAGTGTGAAGACACTCAAGCTTGAATTGTATGGTCCTTATAATGCCGACACCAGCCACTGTATTGATAGTTGGCTCAAGATTGCTGTGACGCCAGGGATCGAAGAACTAACCCTTATAGTGAATTCACACGGCGACCAACTTTAGACAAGGCAAAGTACAACTTCCCATGCTCCATTTTATGTAACGAGAGCGTGAACTCTATTCGTGCGCTGGATTTCCTAGACTGTGCCTTCCACCCCACAGAAGGCTTGGGTTGCATGAGAAGCCTGACGAGTCTGTCTCTGAATTTTGTGCATATTACGGGGGATGAGTTGGGGTTCCTTCTTTCCAATTCTCTTGCTCTGGAGATACTGGAACTCATTGGTTGCAATGAGATAATTTCCATCCAGATTCCTTGCCTGCTGCAGCGCCTCAGCTGCCTGACGGTGTCCGACTGTGAGATGCTGCAAGTTATAGACAGCAAAGCTCCAAATATCTCCCGTTTTACTTGTCACTTAAATGGTAAAATAGACCTATTACTTGGAGAATCATTGCGAGTGAAGGAGGTAAATATATCACATCCTTGTGTTCTTGGTGATAGTCGTGCCACACTCACGTCCAGTACGCCAAATCTTGAGACTCTTACCATATATTCGCTTCATGAGGTATGTACGCCAAGACTTGAGTTGTATCTGGACTAGCGATATGCATATAGCTGTTGTTATTATATACTCCGTCCAATCGGAAAAGAGTGTCGGTAACAGTTGTACTAAATCATCCGACACTCTGTTTCCATCGGAGGTAGTAGCAGAAGAAGGGGACTAATCTAGAGATTTTTTTGCAGGATTTCAGTACACCAATGTTGCCAAGCAAATTCCTCCACCTCAAATATTTGAATATTGCTGTACTTGAGTGGGCCTTTCTTGTGCCTTACAATCTTTTCTCCCTTGTTTCTTTTTTTGATGGATCTCCCTGCTTGGAGAGTTTTGATCTGGAGGTAAGTAACTGTTCGCCCTGCCAAGGTATCCATTAGCGACTGCACCATTTAGAGCCACAAAATTCAAGCATGTTGGTTTTTCATCTACAGATATGGAGGGGACGACGGGAGCATGACACGATTTTTGAAGACCCCTCACAGTTGGAGAAGATTCCGGATCACTGCTACGGCAATCTTAGGCGTGTGAGGATCATTGGGTTCTTCGCTAGAAAGATGGAGGTTAAGCTCATATGCCATATCCTTGAGAATGCACCATGGCTTGAGTGCCTTACACTGGGCATAACTTACGGCGAGTGTGAGTGTTCTTCCGGCGGCGAAATTCGCGAAAACTATGCGAGCAAGGCTACTCTTGCGGAGGCCCCCAAAGCGCTCGAGGCGATCCGAACTTACATCGGGGGAAAAGTTCCCTCCACGGCTAAGCTAATTGTTCTGGAGCCTTGCAAGCGATGCGCTGGTGGTTGACATTCAGGTGTCAGGCCTATCATCATTATGGAATGTACAATTATACTCCGTCCGTTTATAAATATAAGATGTTTTAGGTTTGTGAAGTAAATGTATCTAGACAAGTTTTAGTGTATATATTCGAGTGAACCTACACATTAAAAGATGTCTAGATATATTTGCTTCATAAAACTAAAACATCTTATATTTATAAACGGAGGGAGTACAGTTTTAGATTGCTTGCTTTCATCCATCTGTCCAGTGTTAGCCCTGTAGTATCAAACGTGTCGTCGTGTTTGTTTCATTATTTCGGGATGTTCATGTTCCTCTGTCTGGTGTGTGGTCTTCTGGTGTGTGGTCTCTGGGCTTTCTAAGCCCGGACCAAGTGGCTAAATAGAGATAGTATGCATAAACAGTGTTCCGTAGTGTGATTATGATCTGCTAAGTAATGAGATAGCAGCTCAGTATGCAAACAGTATTTGGTGTTAAAGAAAAATTCACCGGCATACGTGCTTCACTGGAGGCGTCTATTTATATCTCAAATTAACCTGGACATTGTCGTAGCAGAATACACCGAGCTTTTCAGTGCACCTGCAGACGCCATCCACTTTGATGTTCATGTACATGTAGCTGGACAACTATGAAGGCGCTGAGGACCAGGAATTTAGGACGATAAGCCTGGCACATGGCCATCTCTAAATTGGTTGCTGAAATACTTCCTCTGAAGCTTGCTCCGGAGCTCCCCACTTGATCGTGTCGGCAAAACGATGCACTTTCGTCAGCAGCAATGGGAAGATGAATCCATCACAACTTTATGCTACGACAAGCTCAATTCATTTGGACATAATTGTTCGCCGTTGACGAGCACAATTCGAATCTGTATGAGCCAAGTTCTAGATCTAGAAAATGAAGTTTTTCTTTTGTACTTGTGCAGATCTACACAAATTTTTCTTGTTCTTTTTAGGAGATTTCTTTTTGTTTAGGGTGTTACTTGTTTTATTTTCTAGAGCTGGTGTTGTTGGGTTAGGGGGCCAAAAAAATTGCGACTTTTCTCGTTTGGACTTTGGAAACTGCAATATTCCGGTGGCCCAGGCCCATGCGAGAGTTTGTCGGGGTCTCTGTTTTCGGGGGCCGGCTTAGTTCTGGTAAGTGTCCGGTTTCCTTCCGTGTGGCGGCGCGAGGCGCAATTTCCTTCACCCCTCGGCCTCCTCGCCTTGTTGGAGTGGAATCCAACCGGAACTGAGATCTCTATCATCAAAGAGCGCGGGATCAACCTGGTTCGGAGCAAATAATTTAGAAGACTCGAGAGGATTTTTCGTGTCAGCTCATTACCGTCTTATAATGTCCATGGAGGAGGATCCTCGTCGCCGGCAAATCCAATGCGGCCGTAAGCCACCGCCTCTTCGCCTCTCTGTTATTCGTGCCCAGGGATAGCACTATCTTATGCAACAGATTAGCCTAGGCTGTTTATCTTTCTATTTGACTAGTCCCTTTCTGCTCAGATTGTTGATTTTGTTCTCATACATAATTGGAGAGGAGTGAAAGGCACATTGCTTAGGATATCGATATCACTGTGCCTTGTGCTTCACTGTCATGTTCTACTGAAGCTTCTTCGAAACAAGTTTATTTTCACAATGCCTTTACTTTTCTTCAAAGTTTTAAATAACCGGTTTATTGACCGGCTATAGCCTCTTGAGAAGTCTGCGGCTACAGCTAAGGTCTTCAGAGGCTACAGCGATAATAGCCGTTAATAGCCCGGCTAAGTTGGTTTAGCCTCCACCCTTAAAATATCCTCATAGCCGCTATATTCCAGCTCTTTGGGTTCAAAAAATTTGGACCGAAAATTTTGGACGTAGCCCAACTGACCAGCTAAAACTTGCGCTATATCCTAAAAAATTAATTTCCCACGATTCTAGCATGAAAATGAGACTATGTGGAAAGAACTATGCCTAGAACTTTTGTTATTTATGTTTTATGTGATTGTTTATCGAATCTTGTTCAGTTTATATGTTATGTATCTGTCAATTATTGATATATATATATATATATATATATATATATATATATATAGGACTCATCTTATATACTCCTGGGTGTACATACTCCCATATTTAATATACCTCATATACGAGGGTATTATACCTCTTTATTATTTTTAATATATCTTATTAATTATTCTAATATACCTCAATATAAGTAGTATGAAAAAATTCTATCGGAACCTTTACTTTTTTTAATATATCACTTTTACGTACATAAATGCAGTATATACGCAAATAATATGAGGTATATAGACTCAAATGAAATTTTTCATAAAACTCAGTTTGAGGTATCTAATCTTAACTAATGAAGTATATTAAAAATTATAAATAGGTATAATTGACTCATCTATTTGTATATTGAAACATGGGAGTACGTACACCCAAGGATATCATCTCATTTTCCTATATATATATATATATATATATACACAAATATATACTTATTTAGAAAAACCGCTATAGGGTCATAGCTGCGCTATAGCCCGGCTATAGCCTTTTGTAGCTTCTGAAAATGTCGCGGCTATAGCCTATAGCCGGCTATTTAAAACTTTGCTTTTCTTTCACAAAAGCTGCACGCTGGGCAATACTTTGGATCTGTATGTGCGTTGATGTACTCGATCCTGTTGTGTTCCTTGTTGGCCGCCTATCTACTTATCATAACCATGACTTTTGCAGATGTATCAACCGGTTCATTAGCTAAAAGGAAGGGCTCACCCTGCCATCAAGACGATGCTTCTCAAACTGGAAAAAGAAAAAGATACTCAGGATGTCACCTTCCGGAGGTATGTCATGTAATGCTGATATCGCAAGTAAATTATCATTCTGCGCTATGTCCAATGCTGTTTCTGACATGGACATAATTTTTATATAGTACTTGATATTTTTTTGCCTCTGCTATTCATATCATGAACTTGTGCATGCAGGATATCTGGCATCATATATGTTCCTTTCTGCCACTGAAAGATGCTGCGCGTGCAGCTCGTGCCTCTCGCATCTTCCAAGATTCTTGGAGGAGCCATCCGATCCTCACCTTTAGCAAGGAAACAATGGGTTTCAATGAAAATGCACGTATACAGAGTGAAATACTGGGCTTCGAGTGTACAAGGAGTGAAATCATAACAAGAGCTTACAACAACAGAGTTGGCCATATTCTGAATAAACATTCAGGCAGTGTGAAGACACTCAACCTTGAATTTTATGGTCCTTATAATGCCGACACCAGCCACTGTCTTGATAGTTGGCTCCGTACTGCTGTTAAGCCAGGGATAGAAGAACTCACCCTAAAACTGCATTCAAACAGGGAGGTGTCATTTGACAAGGCAAACTACAACTTCCCATGCTCACTTTTATCTAATGGGAGTGGGAACTCTATTCGTGCGCTGGACTTTGTAAGCTGTGCCATCCGCCCCACAGAAGGCTTGGGCTGCATGACAAACTTGACGATTCTGTCTCTTTGTTGTGTGCATATTACGGGGGATGAGTTGGGGTTCCTACTTTCCAGTTCTTTTGCTCTGGAGATACTGGAAGTCAGCAGGTGCAGTGAGATAATTTCCATCCAGATACCTTTGGTGCTGCAGCGCCTCAGCCGCCTGACAGTGTCCCATTGTGAGGTCCTGCAAGTAGTAGAAAGCAAAGCTCCAAATATCGCCAGTTTAACTTTTAAATTTGATGATAGAAACGTAGAGCTATTACTTGGAGAATCGTCGCGAGTGAAGGAAATAGAGATATCTCATCCTTCAGTTTTTCGTGATGATCGTACCATGCTCCCGTCCAGTATGCCAAATCTTGAAACTCTTACTTTATATTCACGCGAGGAGGTATATACTCTAAAATTTGAGGTGTCTATGGAATAACGATATGTATAGCAAGTGGACTAATCTTACAATTTTTTTATGCAGGATTTCAGCACACCAGTGATGCCAAGCAAATTTCTCCACCTCAAATATTTAGTTATTACCGCGGTTGAATTTTTGTTTCCTTCCACCTATGATATTTTCTCTCTTGTTTCATTTCTTGACGCGTCCCCTTGCTTGGAGACTTTCGATCTAGATGTAAGTAACTGTCCCCCATGCCATGATATTTTGTAGTGACTACCATTTAGAGCCATAGGTTCAAGCATGCTGGCTTTTCATCTACAGGTACGAATGAGACAAGAGGAAGATGACTGGATTCTCGAAGACCTCTCACAGTTCAAGTGGATTCCAGGACACCTCTATGGCAATCTTAGGCGCGTGAGGATCACTGGATTCTGCTCCATAAAGATGCTGGTTAAGCTCACATGCCATATCCTTGAGAATACACCATCGCTCGAGTGCCTTACACTGGACATAGCTCCTGATAAGGTTGGGCTAGTGCGTTCCATCGACGATCCGATTAAGGTTTTTAGTGAAGTCCCAAAAGCCCGTGCGGCTATCCAAACTTACATCGAGGGAAGAATACCCTCCACAGCTAAGTTAATTGTTCTGGAGCCTTGCAAGTTGCAACCCTAGTGTTGACATTTTGGTGTCAGGCCTATCATGAATTCATGATTATGCAATGTACAGTTATTAGTGTTGGATAGCCCATGCTTTGTTCCAGTGTTAGCCCCGTAGTGTCAAACGTGTCGTCTTGTTCGTTTCTTATTTGGGCATGTTCTCCTTTCTGGTGGATCATCTCAGGGGTCAGGGCTAATGAATTAGCATCTATAGACAGCGTTCAGTACTTTGATTACTACTAGTAAGATTGCACGCACGTCTCAAATATTGCAATTTGTAATCATAAGCATTTATATGCATATTGCACGTGATGATATTCAATCTAGTATGCTTCCTAGGCTCCCCGATTTATCATGGTCAAGGTTTGCGACAAGGAGACTCCCTCTGGCCACTACTTTTTGTCCTTGCAATTTATCCACTCCGAGCCATCCTTGCCAAAGCGACGGAGAATGGAGATCTGCACCGCCTTCGGGGGCGCGCCACTAGTTCGCGCACCTTCCTTTATGCCGATGACGCGGTCATCTTTATGGCCCCTAGAAAAGATGACATGGAGATGCTCTCCCGCATTCTCAAAGACTTTGGAGAGGTGACCGGCCTTGTCACCAATGTGCAAAAGAGTATGGTGATGCCCATTCGATGCTCCAAGATTAACCTTGAGGAAATCCTCAATGGCTTCCCCGCGTAGCGTTCTTCCTTCCCTATTATATATTTGGGGCTACCTCTTTCGGTCCACCGGCTTTGTAGCGGCGAATTCCAATATATTGTTGACAAGATGGCAAGCAAACTTCCATTGGGGCAAGGCAAGTATGTCACCACCGCCGGAAGAGTGGAATTGGTTAAATCCGTCGTCACATCCCAAGCCATCTATTTGCTTACCGTCTTGCCGGTTCCCAGGGACATCTTGAAGGCTATGACA
This sequence comes from Dactylis glomerata, assembly GCA_007115705.1. Classification (NCBI taxonomy): domain Eukaryota; kingdom Viridiplantae; phylum Streptophyta; class Magnoliopsida; order Poales; family Poaceae; genus Dactylis; species Dactylis glomerata. Next base: position 1,403,331 of record QXEO01000065.1, read on the forward strand.
AAGCTTGAACGAGCTTTCGTTTGGGCGGCCTCGGACAAGGTTTCCAGGGGAAATGCAAAGTTAAATAGGATGTTGTGTATCTCATATTCTCCTAGGAGGCTGCATCTGAAATCTGCAATTGTTTCTGTCAATCTGTCATGCACTCATGCGTTCTTTTGTATTTAGTGTATGCAGTGCAACAAACAGAAATAGACTATATCATCAAATGCTTATGCAGATGAGGATTATTTCTGCGTGTATTATTTCCAATGATATAGTGTACTGTGTATATTGTTTCCATGGTTCTCTGTATATAGTGTATCAATTATCAAATGCTTCCATGCGTTCTTGTTGTTTACTACTTGTGTGTATATTATTTCCAATGATATAGTGTACTATGTGTCTATGTATATAGTTTGTTTGAGCACATACACTCAAAAAAGAGAAATATACTAGAGCATCAAGTAATGAATGACATTGCTTATGTTCAATGCAATTCAAGGCTAGAACGGAAGTAATTTTCTTGTCTCTCTTACATGTTACATCTAATTTATTCTCTCATTTATTTGCTTCTTTTATATGGTTGCATCCTTCCATACCATGTGTAGGTCCAAAATCCGCAATAGAAACTTTGACCCCATATGTATGGAGGATATTAGTGTTACAGCTATATTTGTATATTGTAGTTTCCCTAATAGTTAGGGTGTTTCCTGCATATTTCACACCTATACATGTACTATATATTGTGGCCTTTGGCCCCTCTGGAATACAAGTTGTATATTCATGACATGGTATCAGAGCCCAGGTTAGGGTTCCCGCACGCCGCAACTCGTGCCTTTTTTTGTTGGTTTCTTCCCTGTCAGATCTTCTTCCCGAGCTCGCCACCTCTGGCCGCCGTCGGTGTTCCCGATCTCTGTCCCGCCGTTTGGCCCGCTCGTCGCCCGAGCGTCGTCAGTGGCCTAGTTTGGCTTCGTCCTGTCCCGCCGTTTGGCCCGCTCGTCGCCCCCCTGAGCGTCGTCAGAGGCCTTGTTCGGCCTCGTCCCGTCCTGCTCCCGTCCCGCTCGTCTAGCTCCCGCCCCGAGCCGCCCGAGATCGAGCCGCCCCGCTCACCCCGCCCTCGCCTGCGCGTCGTCTATGTCACGGCCGTCGGCGTCGCGGTCCCAGTCCACTGACCACCTCCTGGCCGGTGTGCAAGTCGCGACCGCCTCCTGCTGATTGAGTCCCGGCCGGTCCAGATCGTTTCTCTCCCCTGGCTGGCATGCAAGTCGCGGTCGCCTCTCCTGCTGATCGATTCTCCCCTGGCCGGCGTGCAGATCGATTCTCCCCTGGTACAGATCGATCGCTGCTGAGATCGTTTTGCTGCTGTTGACTGCTCCGTGCTTCAAAAAAAGAGAGAGAGAGAGAGAAATGTCTTTCTCATCGGGCTATGTTGCGATTCCTCGTTGCCCGGTGATCTTTGATGGCGCGACTTACTCCGATGATGTCTCATCCGCTTCTCCCGTCTTGCACCCATGTCCTCCCTCGTTACTTGGTGCTCGTCCGCCGACTCCCTCTTTGTCGGCTTGCCGCTCTCCGTCGATGCGTGCGGCTTCTTCATGCGGTCATAGCCGCCCTTCGCCGACTCCGTTTACGTCGGCTCGCCGCTCTACACCGACTTTCGCGGCCTCTTCACGCAGTTATGGCCGCCCTTCGCCGACTCCGTCTCCGTCGGCTTGCCGCTCTACACCGACTTTCGCGGCCTCTTCACGCGGTTATGGCCGCCTTTCGCCGACTCCGTTTACGTCGGCTCGCCGCTCTACATCGCCTTTCGCGGCCTCTTCCCGTGGTTATGGTCGCCCTTTGCCGACTCCGTCTACGTCGGCTCGCCGCTCTACATCGACTTTTGCGGCTTCTTCAGGCGGTTGTGACCGCCTTTCGCCGCCTCTGTCTTCATCGGCGCATTGCTCTCTCTCGCCTTCTTTGGCAGCCTCGGTGTGTGTTGAAGACCGCTCTTCGTCGGCTCGTGATTCTACCTCGACCTCTTCAGTCGTGTCCCTCTCTGCGCATGAGATAGCGCAGCTTCAATGCCTGCTTGATGCTTGGGATTCTTCACCGACAGGTTCCGCTGGTTCTGCGACTCACTTTTCTGGCATTGAAAGACCACCTCCTCCTTCTCCAGGTACATCCCCATGGCTTCTTGATACTGGAGCTTCTTTTCATATGACTCATGATTCTTCCTTGTTGAATTCTGTTCGACCTGTCGGCCCTCCTGTTCGTGTTCTCATTGCCGATGGTACCCCCCTCCCAGTCATTAGTCGAGGCATTCTTAGTATTTCCTCATTTCATGTCCCTTCTGTTGTGAATGTTCCTCAGCTTAACATGCAGCTCTTTTCTTGTAGTCAGATTGTCGACTCTCGTTGTAGCATCACTCTCGACTTTGATTCTTGTTCTGTTCAGGATTGTCGCACCGGCGCTTTGCTTGGTGCTGGGCCCCGACGCCTTGATGGCCTCTGGGAGCTTGATTGGCTTTGTCTTCCTTCTGATGCCACCGTCGCCAGTTCCTCGGCATCTGTAGCTGCAGCTACTAGCTCTTTTCAGCAGTCGCATCATCGTCTTGGACATTTATGTGGTTCTCATCTCTCGTCTCTAGTTCATCGTGGTGTTCTGGGGTCTGATACATCTCCAACGTATCCATAATTTTTGATGCTCCATGCTTGTTTTTACACCATTTGCCTAATGTTTCGTTACACTTTGTGGCACTTTTATGCATTTTCTGGAACTAACCTATTAACAAGTCGCCACAGTGCCAGTTCCCTGTTTTCTGCTGTTTTTGTGTTTCAGAAAAGTTACACAGGAAATATTCTCGGAATTGGACGAAACCAAAGCCAGCCGTCCAGATATTTCACGGAGCTTCCAGAGAACCGAAGAGGAGACGGAGTGGGGCCACGAGGTGGCCTCACACCAGGGCGGCGCGGCCCAGCCCCTGGCCGCGCCTCCTATGTGTGAGACCGCCTCGGTCCACTTCTGACGCTGCCCCTTCGCCTATAGAGACCCCCCGACGGGAAAAACCTAAGGACCCGATCAATTTTCTAGAAACACATCGCGATCCGCCGCCGTCGTCGACCCGAGATCGGGAGGGTCCAGAAGCTCTTCCCAGCACCCTGCCGGAGAGGGGAATCGCCACCAGAGGTCTTCTTCATCGCCATGCTTGCCTCCGGAGCGATGAGTGAGTAGTATACCTTGGACTATGGGTCCATAGCAGTAGCTAGATGGTTGCCCTCTCCACCATGTGCTTCATGTTTAGATCTCATGAGCTGCCCTACATGATTGAGATCACCGTTATGTAATTCTACATGTTTGGTTTGTTGGGATCCGATGAATATTGGTGTTATGATTGAGTTGCTATACTGAAATATATCTTATGTTATCTCTATGTTGTTTATGATCTTGCAAGCTCTCCGTTGTTAGTAGCTATCTTGGCCGAGTAGTTGCTAGTGACTTCAAGAGGGGGTATTTATGCTCGATAGTGGGTTCATACCTCTATTTAATCTAGGGGAGTGACAGAAACCTCTAAGGTTGTAGATGTGCTGTTGCTACTAGGGAGAAAACAACATTCATATGCTCAAGGGCATATGCTTTATTTACATTACACACTTTGCTTAATGCAATTATCTGTTGTTCGCAACTTAATACTCATGGGGTGTTCGGACGATATCCCTGTAAGTGGATTATTAGTCATAGATGCAGTTGGATGGCGGTCTATGTATTTTGTTGTAATGCCCAGAGTAAATCGCATAGTGATTTTCTTAACATATCACATTTATCTTTATTATATCAATTGCCCAACTGTAATTTGTTTACCCAGCATGTGTTATTTATCTTATGGAGAGACACCACTAGTGAACTGTGGACCCCGGTCCTATTTCCATTATATTGCTATCACCTGTTTACTTTACTCGCACTTTTTACTTTACTCGCATACTTTCACTATTTTCCACTCGATACGCTCATACCCTTTGTTTCAAGCAAACCGGTGAGATTGACAACCTCATCGCAAGTTGGGAACAAAGTACTTGGTTGTGTGTGTGCAGGTTCCACGTTGCTGCTCGCAAAGCAAAGCTTGGACGAGGCGCCCTATAAATTGTCTAGAGCTGTCACGAAGCTTGCAAGCATCACCTTCAGTCGTTTGTCTGCTCTTCTCCTCAATGATTAAACCTTGGTTTTTAACTGAGGGAAAAGACTTGCCGTTGTGCTCATCATACTTTCCGCTTGGGGTTTCCCAACTGCATGGCCATAATCATCATCAACTACACGCCAGCCATCAAGCCCTTTTCTGGCGCCGTTGCCGGGGAAGAAGTGGAAGACCTCTGCAAGGGGAGTTTTTCGCACGCACATCCTTTACTTTGTTTTATTGTTTTGCTTTACTTTATTTATTTTTACTTGCATTGTTTTATATCAAAAACCCAAAAAAATTAGAATCCTTGATAGTTGCTTTTATTTTCTTGCTCTTAGTCTTTGCTAAAATGAGTAATCCTGAAGTAGAAGTTCGTAGTTTTAAGCAACAATGGGGAGAAAGTTTAAAAGATGGTTGGTATCATATTAACAATGCCCATCATAGGTGTACAAAAAAGCACTCTACCACGATCCTCCTTAGAAATGTTTATGTTGGTATATCTAGTTGGAATAGGTATGTTCTTGATACTCTTACACGAGGTAATTTTCTGGGTACTCCCGCTAGAGAAGCATGCACTATAATTGAAATTTTGGTGGTAATACCACCTACTCATGATGTTAAAACTGAGATCACCTTGGAGGAGGTGTTAGAAAAGCTCAGCTCTTTAGAGAAAAGTTTGCCAAGTATCCTCGAAAATGCTAGCCGAGTTAATGAATCAATAGGAAATATTGGTAAGAGAATCACCATTTTATAGGCTAGCACTACTCATGATAATCAAAACTTAAGGATTGGTAAACTAGAGGAGTCTATGGAAACTCTTAGTATAATCTTCTCTTCTCTTAAATTTAAGAAAGAGAAAGTTTTTGTTGGAAAAGAGCAAAAAATTATGTATGTTCCCAAGGTTTCTGCGCTTAAACCTCAACATGTTCTTAAAATTGGTAAGACTTTTAGTTCAACTAAGAGTGACTTGCAGGTTGAATCATCTTCGGAAACTTCCAAAGTGCCTACTGAGGTAATTGATACTTCATCTCTTGATATTACTTGATTCGCAATTTTCTGCGCCTAGCTCAAAGGCGTTAAAGAAAAGCACTCTTGGGAGATAACCCAATGTTTTATTTTCAGTAATTTTTCTTTTATTTGAGTCTTGGAAGTCATTACTACTGTAATGACCTCTCCTTATCCTATTTATTTTATTGTTGTGCCAAGAGAAGCCTCTAATTTAAGTGAGGTAAAGATTTGGGGATGTTGCTGTCCTGAAACTATTTTCGGTGCTGTACCGTAAAAATTCGTGAAAATTCTCTGTATATCTTTTCGACCTGCGATTTCTTGTGCATATGCCCCAGGTTATATCCAAACTTTCATTAGTTGAACACTTTTTGATTTGAGCAACATAAAATACCTCGAAAATTCGTCCTTTGTCAGCTGTTCTGTTTTGACAGATTTCTGCCAATATTTGTTTTTGCCACTTTATCGCTTTCTTTTTGAGTTCTTTTGATCATGAAACTTTTGGGGAAGTTGCTAAAGTAGTATATACTTTATATGTGGTGGTTTTGGGTTGAAACCTGAAGCAAAAAGAGGTTGATTATATGTTATACTACACTAATGTTGCTAATAGATTTGTGTTTAGTTTTATATGAAGGAAATTTTCAAGTGTACGGATTGGAGAATGATGAGAAGAGTTGAAGAATGGACAAAAGCTCAAGCTTGGGGATGCCCATGCATCACCCCAAGAAATATCCAAGAAGTACAAGCGTCAAAGCTTGGTGATGCCCCCGAGGCACCCCTTCTTCATCGGCAAAAATCAGGTCACCTTTCAAGACACTATATTTTTATTGCTTCATGCACTATGTGTTTTTCTTGGAGCGTCAGTTGTTTTATTTTTCTTTATTAGTTTAGTTTTGTTTGCTGCAATAAATGGTTGGACCCCAACAAATTTCTTTTGGAGAAGTTGCCTTGCTTTTCATTTGCCAAGAACGTTCTAGTTTTCACTCTTATCAAAAACCGAGTGTTCTTCTTTTTCTGCTACTGTTTTTGGTTTTCGTTTTCACCTTGATTTGCGTTCAGATCTTCTTATATTTATTTATCAAGGTGTATTTTTGCCTCTGGACCATGTTGGTTTTCCTCAAAAGAGTTGGATTTAAAAAGTTCGAATGGTGTTGGAAAAGAGAAAAAGCTTTATGCAAAAAAGTGGTACAAGAAGGAGCTTGTGTAGACTGCGGCTTAGGCTTTTTCATATCATGCTTGATGTCTTTTTGATAGTATACTTAGTGGTTTTGCTGTAGCATGACTTGTCTCAAATAACTGAGATTGCTTAATGAGCCTTTGAAAAAAATCATGCATTGTTTTCATTATTTGGAAGCGTTATTTTGGTTTTCTCCTTGATGCTTTATTTGGGTTGACTTGGCGCATGCTCACACATGTTAGACTCTTACAAAGTCGCCAATAGCCTCTATGATTATTTAGTTTTTGAATTTTGATGCCATCTTATGCTTCTTTTAATGTCGCTTTATCGCTTTGCATGATTATGGCCATTATTGCTCTCTTAGTTGGTCGCTCCCAGTCTTTTGCTAGCCCTCGTCTTGTACTGAGTATGAGCTCTACTCGTGCATCCAACTCCTAAAAACCAAGTTTGCCAAAGTGTCCACCATACATACCTACTAGCAATTTGCTATTCCAAGTAAATTTGACTTGCTTTTATTTTCTCTTCAAATTAAACTCTTACCAGTGTTATGCGAAAATTGGTCAGTAAAGCTCTCACGAACCGGAAGGCACACTTTACTTTTTCTTGTTCTTAAAAATTTGACATTGTGGTCTCTTATGTTGAGTTGTTATGATTGCAAGTTGTAAGTTGGAGACTAGCCCAGCCATGCAGTCATGGGCAAGCTTTCAACATTGCACTTCTTATTTGAGTTGATATCGTGATCTTTTGTTTATGGATGCCCGCGGTGTGAAATGAATAGGGAATCTTGCGGGGATCATAGAGTTTGTATATGTGTTAGGGAAATGCCTGGGCCGCCAATCTAAGCCATGCATAATTCATGGTGGAAATTTGCAGCATACCCATAGTGGACATTCGACGACGCATCTCAAAATAAAAAACTAAACAAATGGTAAATAAAAGAGATGTTGAGGTGTTCATTGTCTGCTTGTCCTGTCATTTTGATGTGGGCTTGTTTCATGTCATCGGGCACAGAGGTACCCCGTTGGCGGTTCTCGATGATACGTGTATGCTTACAATGACAAGAGCCTTGCTTGGGACTCTAAGTAAAGTAGCATGAGGTTTGGGTACTCGTATTCACGGGACACGAGGTTTTCAACTTATGATTTGTCAAGCATATGCATCATAATTGTTCTCGCATTAACTTTAACCATTCAAGATGCTTATGATGGGGGCAATGAGAGCTCAAAGCCGGTAACTACCATAATTTTTGAAGGTTATAAAACTTGCAATCACTGCTTCCCTCTGCGAAGGGCCTTTCTTTTACTTTTATGGTGAGTCACCACCTTCTATCTTTATGCACCATTAAGAGAGCATAGTTATCATTCTTAGTATAATGTGCATTGTCCCAAAGTTTTCATTGATTGATTCATATTGTTGGTTTCACTTGTTCTCAAATTATTTGTATCTAGTCGCCCTCTTAAACTTGAAGGTGTCCTATGCATTTATGTTTTGCTCTCTCTTATGAAGGACAAGCTGAAAACCATTTGTATATTTTTCCTTATGATTTGAACACACGTTTGACTTTCATTGTTTCATTTTCATGATCTTTTGTTTGTGTTCATTTGCATGTTATAACATGGTTGCTAAGTTTTTATTGTCAAGATTATATCTTTCATGCCCATGTTTTAAGTTCTTATGATCCCAGCTCATAATGCTTACATATATGATCAAGATTGTGTAGGTGCATGTCACCTCAAAAATTATTTCTTTTGTTATCACTTACCTACTCGAGGACGAGCAGGAGTTAAGCTTGGGGATGCTGATACGTCTCCAACGTATCCATAATTTTTGATGCTCCATGCTTGATTTTACACCATTTGCCTAATGTTTCGTTACACTTCGTGGCACTTTTATGCATTTTCCGGAACTAACCTATTAACAAGTCGCCATAGTGCCAGTTCCCTGTTTTCTGATGTTTTTGTGTTTCATAAAAGTTACACAGGAAATATTCTCGGAATTGGATGAAACCAAAGCCAGCCGTCCAGATATTTCACGGAGCTTCCAGAGAACCGAAGAGGAGACGGAGTGGGGCCACGAGGTGGCCTCACACCAGGGCGGCGCGGCCCAGCCCCTGGCCGCGCCCCCTATGTGTGAGACCGCCTCGGTCCACTTCTGACGCTGCCTCTTCGCCTATAAAGACCCCCCGACGGGAAAAACCTAAGGACCCGATCAATTTTCCAGAAACACATCGTGATCCGCCGCCGTCGTCGACCCGAGATCGGGAGGGTCCAGAAGCTCTTCCCGGCATCCTGCCGGAGAGGGGAATCGCCACCGGAGGTCTTCTTCATTGCCATGCTTGCCTCCAGAGCGATGAGTGAGTAGTCTACCTTGGACTATGGGTCCATAGCAGTAGCTAGATGGTTGTCCTCTCTACCATGTGCTTCATGTTTAGATCTCATGAGCTGCCCTACATGATTGAGATCACCGTTATGTAATTCTACAAGTTTGGTTTGTTGGGATCCAATGAATATTGGTGTTATGATTGAGTTGCTATACTGAAATATATCTTATGTTATCTCTATGTTGTTTATGATCTTGCATGCTCTCCGTTGTTAGTAGCTATCTTGGCCGAGTAGTTGCTAGTGACTCCAAGAGGGGGTATTTATGCTCGATAGTGGGTTCATGCCTCTATTTAATCTGGGGGAGTGACAGAAACATCTAAGGTTGTAGATGTGCTGTTGCTACTAGGGAGAAAACAACATTCATATGCTCAAGGGCATATGCTTTGTTTACATTACACAATTTGCTTAATGCAATTATCTGTTGTTCGCAACTTAATACTTATGAGGTGTTCGGACGATATCCCCGTGAGTGGATTATTAGTCATAGATGCAGTTGGATGGCGGTCTATGTATTTTTGTTGTAATGCCCAGAGTAAATCGCATAGTGATCTTTTTGACATATCACGTTTATCTTTATTCTATCAATTGCCCAACTGTAATTTGTTTACCTAGCATGTGTTATTTATCTTATGGAGAGACACCACTAGTGAACTGTGGACCCCGGTCCTATTTCCATCATTTTGCTATCACCTGTTTACTTTACTCGCATTGTTTACTTTACTCGCATACTTTCACTGTTTTCCACTCGATACGCTCATACCCTTTGTTTCAAGCAAACCGGTGAGATTGACAACCTCATCGCAAGTTGGGAACAAAGTACTTGGTTGTGTGTGTGCAGGTTCCACGTTGCTGCTCGCAAAGCAAAGCTTGGACGAGGCGCCCTATAAATTGTCCGGAGCTGTCGCGAAGCTTGCAAGCATCACCTTCAGTCGTTTGTCTGCTCTTCTCCTGAACGATTAAACCTTGGTTTCTAACTGAGGGAAAAGACTTGCCGCTGTGCTCATCATACTTTCTGCTTGGAGTTTCCCAACTGCCTGGCCATAATCATCATCAACTACACGCCAACCATCAGGGTCTGTCTCCAGAAACGCTTCTTTGGACTGTCTAGGTTGTCGACTTGGTAAGCAGATTCAGCTACCGTATCCTCACAATGAATCTGTGTCCGAGCGTCCTTTCGATCTTGTTCACTCTGATGTTTGGGTCCGGCTCCCTTCGCGTCGAAAGGGGGTCATCGCTACTATGTTCTCTTTATAGATGATTTTTCTCGCCACACTTGGATATATTTCATGTCTTCTCATAGTGAGGTCTTGTCTATCTATCAGAAATTTGATGCCATGGTTCGTACCCAGTTCTCCACTCCCATTCGTGTGTTTCATGCAGATTCTGCTGGCGAGTATATCTCGCATTCAATGCGCGCGTTTCTTGCTAAGAAGGGTACTCTTGCTCAGTTCTCTTGTCCTGGTGCTCATGCTCAGAATGGCATGGCTGAGAGCAAGCATCGTCACCTTCTTGAGACGGCCCGTGCATTGATGATTTCCGCTTCTCTTCCGCCTCACTTTTGGGCTGAGGTTGTTTCCACTGCCACCTATCTCATCAATATTCAACCCTCTGCTGCTCTGCAGGGTGGTATTCCTCTCGAGCGTCTTTCTGGTTGTGCTCCTGATTACTCGGCGCTTTGTTTATTTGGTTGCGTTTGCTATGTTCTTCTTGAACCTCGTGAACGCACCAAACTAACCGCTTAGTCTGTTGAGTGTGTTTTTCTTGGATACAGTGATGAGCATAAGGGCTATCGGTGTTGGGACCCTGTTGGCCGTCGGATGCGCATTTCTTGTGATGTCACTTTTGATGAGTCGCGTCCCTTCTAACCTCGTCCCTCTTTCTCGACCTTCTCGGTGGAGGATATATCCTTTCTCATGTTTCCTGACACACCATCCTCTGTTCCTATTGATCCTCCACCACGCCCCATTCTTGCCGATGTTTCCCCTTCCACACCGCCACCCTCCTCATCACCTAGTCATTCTCCTTCCTCTTCTCACCCTCCACCTACCTCACCGTTGTCTCCTTTTCCCTTCCATTATTCTCATCGCTCTCATGTTCCGGATGCTTCCTCTTCTGATGCTTCTTCCTCTGATGCGTCTTCTTCCTCTGATGAGATTCCCTCTCATCTTCCTGCTCGTCAGCGTCGTCCACCTGATTGTTACTCTCCTAGTCAGTACGGTCTTTCTGTTGCCCTCGAGCCGACTTCTTATCGGGATGCTGAGCATCATCCCGAATGGCAGCTTGCCATGGCCGAGGAGATTGCTGCGCTTGAGCGCACTGGCACTTGGGATCTTGTCTCTCCTCCTCCCGGTGTTCGTCCCATCATATGCAAGTGGGTCTACAAGATTAAGACTCGCTCTGATGGATCTCTTGAGCGCTACAAAGCGCGTCTTGTGGCTCGTGGCTTCCAGCAGGAGCAGCGCCGTGACTATGATGAGACCTTTGCCCCAGTGGCCCATATGACCACTGTGCGCACTCTTCTTGTTGTGGCCTCTGTTCGCCACTGGTTCTTAGCTTGATGTTCAGAATGCATTTCTCAATGGTGAGTTGCATGAGGAGGTTTACATGCAGCCTCCTCCAGGGTACTCTATTCCTGATGGCATGGTTTGCCGTCTTCGGCGCTCTCTTTATGGCCTGAAATAGGCCCCTCGCGCCTGGTTTGAGCGCTTCGCCTTTGTGGTGACTGCTGCTGGCTTCTCCCCTAGAGCTCACGATCCGGCGCTATTTGTTCACATTTATCCTCGTGGACGCACTCTTCTTCTCCTCTATGTTGACGATATGATCATCACTGGTGATGATTCTGAGTATATTGCCTTTGTTAAGGCCCGTCTTCGTGACCAGTTTCTTATGACTGATATTGGTCCTCTTCGCTACTTTCTTGGGATCGAGGTTTCCTCCACTTTTGATGGTTTTTCTATCTCCCAGGAAAAGTATATCCATGATCTTCTTGCTCGTGCTGCTCTTGGGGATGAGCGTACTGTTGAGACTCCCATGGAGCTCAATGTCCAGCTTCGTGCTAGTGATGGTGATCCTCTTCCTGACCCGACACGTTATCGTCACCTTGTTGAGAGTCTTGTCTATCTTGCTGCACTCGTCCTGACATCTCTTATCCTGTTCATATTCTGAGTCAGTTTGTCTTAGCTCCTACCACTGTTCACTATAGTCATCTCCTCCATGTTCTGCGCTGCCTTCATGGCACGATCACTCGTCGTCTTTTCTTCCCTCGTTCTAGCTCTCTCCAGCTCCATGTCTACTCGGATGCTACGTGGGCGAGCGATCCTATGGATCGTCGTTCGCTTTCTGCTTACTGTGTGTTTCTTGGTGGTTCGCTCATTGCCTGGAAGACGAAGAAACAGACCGTAGTTTCCCGTTCAAGTGTAGAGGCTGAGTTGCGAGCTATGGCCTTGTTGACTACTGAGGTGACCTGGTTGCGGTGGTTACTTGCTGACTTTGGGGTCTCTGTTATGATACCCACTTCACTTTTGTCTGACAGTACATGTGCTATCAGTATTGCACGTGATCCGGTAAAGCAAGAGCTTACCAAGCATATTGGTGTTGATGCCTTTTATACACGTGCTAATGTGCAGGATTAGGTGATTGCGCTCCACTATGTGTCTGCAGAGTTGCAGTTAGCGGATTTCTTTACAAAGGCACAGAGTAGAGCGCAACATAGTTTCTTTTTCTCCAAACTCAGTGTTGTGGATCCACCATGAGTTTGAGGGGGGGGGGGTTAGAGCTATATTTGTATATTGTAGTTTCCCTAATAGTTAGGGTGTTTGCTGCATATTTCACACATGTACATGTACTATATATTGTGGCATTTGGCCCCTCTAGAATACAAGTTGCATATTCATGACAATTAGCAAGTTTGTTGCGGAATGGATTCTTGAAGATGATCCCCAAGTTCTAATCGGGGAAGAGCTTGATAGATACCGAAAAGGTTTGGTGCCAAATGATGAAGAGATAAGAAATGTCGGAGATGAAGAAGGAGGTCAAGGAGGAGGTCTGGTTTTTTAAACTATGCCGACGACGACGGCACGTTGGAGGTGAAGAAGAAGGTCTAGGAGGAGGTCGGCGGTAGTAGATTGGGCGGTAGCGGCGGCTACTAGTAGTTTTTTATATTTTAGTTAAATTAGATGTAAATCGTCTGAATCTTGTAAATTTCAATGAAACAACGGTTTAAAATTTGTTTGCTGGGGCTGGCGTTTCGAAAGCGCCGGTGTGAAAGGTCGCCCAAATTTCAAGAAAGGGCATGTCGATGCTCCCAAAAAAAATCCTATCGTCGTCCCTGCCGGCTAGAAATTTAGGGGCGCCGGTGGAGGTGCTCTAAGACAGGCACATCTGCCCCCTATGAAGGACCAACATTTATCAGCGACTTTGGCTGATTTCGAGGATCTTACCAAGCTACAACATCTAAAAAAACTAGTTTCAGAACTTCAAAATTACATTTATTTTTCTAATAATTTGAGTAACTTCAAATTTTTCTTCGGTGGTTGGGTACATCTATCCAATATTTTTAGGAGAGTTTTTTGTTCTCCGTGATATTTGTTTTTTTAGAGCTGATGTTGTTGGGCTAGAGGGCCTAAACTGCGTCTTTTCTCGTTTAGACTTTATTACAGTGCAATGCTCTGGTGGCTCAGGCCCATGTAGGAGTTTCACGGGGTTTGGCCTTCTGCTGTCCGGCTTGGTTTTTTTTTTTTTGACGATGTACACCAGTAGGCATACATTACTTGTATTGATAAATATCATAATACATAGCTGATACACATACAAGTAACTCCAGGAGAATACAACTGATTGTACTGCTGTAACCTACCATCGCCGCAACAAACAAGCACAAACCTTCGCCATTGTCGGAGAAGAGGAGCACCCGCAATTGATCCACTCATTGGTGCAGAAGAAATCCCCAGCCAGGAGGCGTTAATGAGCCGCGATAGCCACCAGCCCCGTAAGACTGGATCTAGCCCGATAAGGAACATCGGCCGGAGGAGCCCTCCGAACTTCTTCAACACCAGATCCGGGGCCAGTGCCAACCCGCCATTTAGGCGGTCGGATCCTCCACCGTCTTCCACAAACACGCAGCAGTCAAGTCCGCCACACTCCAAGAGCAGCCCAACAGTGCCACCACGCCATGACGCAGCGCCAGATTGGAACCACTCCAACAGCTTGGGCTCCACAAACCTTTCGTCGGTGTCAGCGTCGCCTCCAACGAGCAGAAGCATGGGTTGTGAGACCATTATTCCAACTAACACCATCAACATCCGCTCCACCGTAACGTTGAGAGAGAAAACTAAAAACCTAGATACCCTAGGACTAAGGGCCTCTTTGTTTCAGCTTTTACCTGCTTTCCACTGGAATAAGCTGGACAATCGAAACAAACAGGCGGCTTCGTCGCTGGCTTTCTCCAAAGCCAAAGCCGCAATTGCACTAGGCGAGCGAAGCACCCCGGGACGTGCTTCCCGCAGCTTCGCATAGAAGTATCGAATCGTTTTCCAGTGTAGACATATCGTTTGAAGGAAATTACAATCATTGCCACCGCGGGCCAGTGGATAGGAGAGCGAGGGGTCAGGCCGAACCGTTCCCAGACCCCCCACTCGCCCGACCCCATCGACCGCTCGCTCTCGCTCGAGCTCCCAGCGCCTAGGGTTCCTGCACAGCGCCACCGGTCACATCTCCGGCCGCCCTCTTCCCCGGCCGCCCTCCTCCCGGCCGACCTCCTCCCGGGCCGCCCTCCTCCCCGTCCGACCTCCTCCCGCCGGAACGACCTCCTCCCGGGCCGCCCTCCTCCCGGGCCGACCTCCGCCCGCCCGATCTGTGCATAGTTCCGGCGGCGGCGGGATCTCGCGCGGCGGCGGCGGGAGCTGGCCCAGCTGCGGCAGGGAGCTCGCGCGGCGGCTCGCCCAGCATGCCGGCACGACGGTTGGCGGCAGGGAGCTCGCATGCCGGCACGCGGGTTGGCGGCAGGAGCCACTGCTAATTTTGATTTTGAGGAAAAAAAACACAATTCGCCCAGCATGCCGGCACGACGGTTGGCGGCAGGATTAGTGCTAGCTAAATTAGGGACATGTAGTTTGGATGAATCTTTATTATGTTATCTTATTTGTGTACTCGTACAAGTATGTATTTTGGACAAACGTATATTTAATTAATTACTAGTGTGCTTTTTTTTGTATTCATGGTATTTTGCGGTCAAAAATACAGTCAGCAACCATGAGGGCATTTCAGACAATTCATCAACACACAGCCAGCCAGCCAGACAACTAGCCAAACGGTTCAACTCAGAACAGCAGCTTTCCCTGCACAGCAGCTTTCCCTGCACAGACAGCCAGCCAGCCACAGCCCAAACAAACAGGCCCTAAACACACACGGATAAGAACCAGGCCTCCCCTCCCTCTCGCGACGCCAGAACGGCAATCGGAGAGGAAGGGGAGCAACAGATCGCCGGCGATTTGGTACTGGAACCGCACCCGCTCCCGCCGCTGTGCGGTTACAGCGAGACGAGTCCGGCTTGGTTTCGGTAAACGAAAAAAAGAGTGTCCGGTTTCCTTCCGTGTGGCGGCGCGAGGCGCAATTTCCTTCACCCCTCAGCCTCCGCGCCTCGCCTTGTTGGAGTGGAATCCAATCGGAACTGAGATTTCTCTCTCAAAGAGGCGGGATCAACCGGGTTGGGAGCAAATAATTTAGGAGAGTCGAGAGGATTATCTCATTATCGTCTTATGATGTCCATGGAGCAGGATCCTCGTCGCCGGCAAATCCAACGCGGCCGTAAGCACCGCCTCTTTGCCTCTCTGTTGGCTAGGCTGTTTATGTTTCTACAGATTGTTGATTTTGTTTTCATACATAACTGGAGAGGAGTGAAAGGCACTTTGCTTAGGATATCCATATCACTGTGCCTTGTGCTTGCCTTCACTGTCATCTGCGCAAAGACTGCAATGTTCTGCAAGAATATCCATGGTCAACTGAAGCTTCTTTGAAACAAGTTTATTTTTCACAATACCTTTCTTTCCTTGCACAAAAGCTGCACACGCTGGGCAATACTTGGATCTGTATGTGCGTTGATATACTCGATCCTGTTGTGTTCCTTGTTGGCCTATCGACTTATCATAATCATGAATTTTTGCAGATGTATCAACTGGTTCATTAGCTAAAAGAAAGGGCTCGCCCTGCCATCAAGACGATGCTTCTCAAACTGGCAAACGAAAACGATATTCAGGTTGTCACCTTCCGGAGGTATGTCATGTAATGCTGATAACGGAATACTGATATCACAAGTAAATTATCATTCTGCGCTATGTTCAATGCTGTTTCTGACATGAACATAAGTTTTTAGATAGCACTTGATACTTTTTTGCCTCTGCTATTCATATCATGAACTTGTGCATGCAGGATATCTGGCATCATATATGTTCCTTTCTGCCACTGAAAGATGCTGCGCGTGCAGCTCGTGCCTCTCGCATCTTCCAAGATTCTTGGAGGAGCCATCCCATCCTCACCTTTAGTAAGGAAACAATGGGTTTTAATGAAAATGCACGTATACGGAGTGAAATGCTGGGCTTTGAATCTGAAACACGTACAAGGAGTGAAATAATTACAAGAGCTTACAACAACAGAGTTGGCGATATTCTGAAAAAACATTCAGGCATTGTGAAGACACTCAACCTTCACTTTTATGGTCCTTATAATGCCGACACCCGCCACTGTCTTGATAGTTGGCTCCGTACTGCTGTTAAGCCAGGGATAGAAAAACTCACCCTTATGTTACATTCAGAGAACGAGTATTCATTTTTCAAGGAAAACTATAACTTCCCATGGTTACTTTTATCTAATGGGGGTGGGAACTCTATTCTTGCGCTGAACATCGTAGGCTGTGCCTTCCGCCCCACAGAAGGCTTGGGTTGCATGAGAAGCCTGACGAGTCTGTCTCTGTGTTATGTGCACATTACGGGCTGTGAGTTGGGGTTCTTACTTTCCAGTTCTTTTGCTCTCGAGAGATTGGAACTCAGCTATTGCGATGAGATAGTTTCCATCGAGATACCTTTCCTGCTGCAGCGCCTCATTCGCCTGACAGTGTCCAACTGTCACATGCTGCAAGTGATAGAAAGCAGAGCACAAAATATCTCCAGTTTTGATTTTGACTTTGGTGGTAATAAAAACGTAGAACTATTACTTGGTGAAGCATTGGGAGTGAAGGAAGTAGAAATATCACATCCTTGTGTTCTTCGCGATGCTCGTGCCACGCTCCCATCCAGTACGCCAAATCTTGAAACTCTTACCATATCTTCCCTTGGCGAGGTATGTACTCAAAACTTGAGGCATATATGGGCCAGTCTGTAGTTTATTGTATAGCATGTAGGGGGGGACTAATATTTGACATTTTTATGCAGGATATCAGCATACCCATGCTGTCAAGCAAATTCCTTCACCTCAAATATTTAAATATTAAAATAGAGGGGGTCTTTCTTGTGCCCTATGATCTCTTCTCGCTTGTTTCTTTTCTTGACGCTGCTCCTTGCTTGGAGACTTTCGATCTATATGTAAGTAACTGTTCCTCCTTCCAAGATACTTTTTAGTGACTAATATCATTGAGAGCCATAAATTCAAGCATCTTGGCTTACTACAGGTACCAATGAGACGATGGGAGCGTGAGTCGATTGTGGAGGATCCCTCACAGTTGGAGCGGATTCCAGATCACCGCTACAGCAATCTTAGGCGTGTGAGCATAACTAGGTTCTACTCCACAAAGATGCTGGTTAGGCTCGCGTGTCATATCCTTGAGAATGCACCATCGCTCGAGTGCCTTACACTTGATCTCACTCCTGTCGGGTCTGCGTGTTCCGGCGACGGATTGGGCCAATGCCATTCGAGCAAGGGTACAATTGTGGAAACCCCTAAAGCGCTCGAGGCTATCCGAACTTACATCAAGGGAAAAGTTCCCTCCACGGCTAAGTTAAATGTTGTGGAGCCTTGCAACCGATGTCGTGGTGTTGACATTTAGGTGTCAAGCCTATCACGATTGTGGAATGTACAGTTATATAGTTTTCGATGGCTTGTGCTTTGTTTCATCTGTCCAGTTTTAGCCCTGTAGTATCAAACATGTCGTCGTGTTTGTTTCATTATTTCGGGATGTTCCTGTTCCTCTGTCTTGTGGATCTCTGGGCTTTTAAGCCTAGTGGCAAAATAGAGTTAGTATCCATAACAGTGTTCTGTAATGTGATTATAATCCGCTAAAGGAAGTAATGGGATAGTAGCAGTACTTGGTGTTAAGGAAAAATTCACTGTCATACGTGCTTCCCTGAATGCGTCTATTTATATCTCAGATTGACCTGGTCATGTCGCAGCAAAATACACTATGTCCTGGTACTTTTGGAGAACTGGGAGTCTGGGACAAACGGTGTGTACAGCTTGATACGAGCATTTTGATGAGCTTTTCACTGACGCTGCAGACAACAATGAGGCTTTGTTCGGTTAATCCACCTCCCAAGTGGATTGTAGTGGTTTAGAGGGAATTTTGATTTAGTTGGGATTTAATCCTCCTCAACCTCAATACACGTCAACCCACTTCAATTCCTAGCAAACCGAACAAGGCCTGAAGGTATTGGATGTCGACCAGCGGAGCCAGCAGCAATTAGTCAGCATTGCGCCGTATGTCATGCTCACTCGGCCTCTTCCTGCGCGACTTCGTTTAGCAGCCCTCACGGGTGTTCACCCGAGAACACATGTGTTACAATGCTTTGAGATCAAGGCGGTGAGTATGATCAATTGGCGGGGTTGTGTCGAGAGAAGCGGCACCCGACGATCACAGTTCTACCATGGCTGGCACAGTCGTTGAACGCACACAGAAGAGCGCTCCAGAAAGTGGCATAGTATATTGATCAGAAAGTGGCATCCAGGTCAGGTGAGATCCGTTCGCTGTTGTCCATGAATCCGTTTTTGTGTTGTGTTGTGCCATAGTATATTGATCAGAAAGTGGCATCCAGGCCAGGTGATCTTAGTTAGCGGTAGCCCTGGGCAACTCTCAACCCACCAACGGATTTGTAGCCTAAAGTGCACGCTGATGTAAGCAACTTCCACTCAGACGGACAAACTCATCCAGTTAACAAATCAGAAACAAAAACATGAAAATCTGGAAGGAGAAACACCTCCCGGTGAAGAGGAGTGTTCTGTTCTTAATTCCAGGCAACAGAGGGTAACGACAAGTATGTAACGATGTAAAGCAAGTATGTCATTTCTACTTCAAGATGGAGCTACAACATGTTACAGTATACGCCCCCATCACTCAAAATTTAGGGGCGCCCCTAACATATAAAAAAAGAAGTGCACCAAGCTGTCTATGATTTTGACTGTAAAGCAATACAACCGACGACGCGCAACAAATTCCACCCCTCCAACTATGCTCCCAAAAAATTACTGTAGGCAGTATGAACAGATTGGTTCATACCAAGGCTGCCTCTGGCTACCCCCCCAAAAAATACTGTTTCTCACCTCTTGCTTGACATTGATCTTCCCCTAACTACTCACTGATTCATGCGCAGGCCAACAGACATGTTATCTTGCTCCACCACCCTTTCGTAAAAAAGGATGTAAGCCTCACACTTAAGAACTTCCGACAGGGAGGTTTCCCTGACCTGCGAGTCGCTTGCATAAAACCACGATTTGGAGGTGCGACACTGCTGCTGCCGACCCCCTATCTTGCCAGATCTTACAAATGCAACGTAATGTCCACATGTCATGCTTCCAATGTGCTCGACAACAGCAACTAGCCGATAAGTGGTGCTGTCATTCTCCTTAGATCTGCGTATTAAGGACACCAGTTATTTCCAAAATCCAAGCCAATTTTTTAATGCTGCAAATGACTTTCAACCCATAAATTGCAGATATGGGAAGTGCAGAATAAGTTCCTAAACATCCGTGAGTATGTCACTTGGGTTTGAAACTTGAGAACAACACATTTAAGCACAGAAAACATGAGAATTGCACATCTAGGAACCTGAACTTATGTGTGGGTCAACAGAAGTCAAACTGAGAATATCAGGTGTACTCCAAAGTGGAATTCTTATAAATTTAGAGCAACTATAACAATACTACATAAACCCAGTTTGAGCGGAAAGTGCCTTTGGCACATGGCCACCAGTGATCCCTTCACTTCCAGATTTTTGAAAATTACAAGACCTCACACTTCTATGTCTTAAAAAATTATGGCGTTAAATATATAGAAAGATATATATACAGGAGGACCATACGTAAAAAAGTCCCGTTAGAAAATACTTTATATTTTACGAAATACAAAAAAGACAAATTTATGACAAAAAGATATAGTAGTACTAATTTAATACTCCCTCCGATCGGAAATATGTGTCGGCAATTTTGTACTAGTTTAGTACAAAGTTTGTACTATGTCCCCAACAGTTATTTCCGATCAGAGGGAGTACTATTTACTATCAGAAATTTGTCTTTTTTATATTTCCCAAAATACAACGTATTTTTTAACAGGACTTTTTTGCATACACTCTTGTATATATATCTATCTATATATTTAACGCCATAATTTTTGGAGGCATAGAAGTGTGAGATTTTGAAATTTTCAAAATTTTAAAAGTGAAGGAAGCACTGGTGCCCATGTACACCAAATCCCTTCTCCAGTTTGAGTCCCCAGTGTAAAAACAAACTGGTGAGGGTTGAGCAGTCAGCACAGTTTTTTATAACGAGGCAAAAGACTTGGCATTTTCATTAATTCGGAAGAAGAGATTTGCCCAGTTAATTAGCGGGAAACCGACCAAAAAAACGGGTCAGCACAGCTTATTGTATATACCTTCAAATCTAAGGGGTATGTTTTGCTCTAGCCCATGGCTAGCCAAATTTTTTGTTGAACTTTTGGTTGCCCATGAACTGGCCAATATTGGCAAGAAAAGTGAACTAGATTCGCCAAAGAGGCAGGCATGCCAAATAAAGTTTTGGCCAATGATGAAAAAATTGGCAGAGTAAGTATTGACCATAGCCCAAAAATGCCTAAATCATGTATGTAGCACTCATTGAGTTGGAATAGCAAACTTATGCTGCTAGTTTAACCTTATCCTCAAGATTCACATTGATTATGAAAAGTTTTCACGCATTCCGCTTCCTTGGGTTGATTAAAATAAATTTGGTAACTTGAATTGGGTTAGAAAAATTAGTACCTTGGGTCCATGTATGGCCGTATATCAAGAGTCTCCCTAAAGCACACGTGCCCTTTAAGTTTCCTGAACCGACCATGAGAGTCATGGAAAAATCTGTTCAAAGTAATTGTCAATACAGGTGGTGCCTTGCTGATAAGAATTCTTCTCATTGCAGCTCTGAAAACCTTTGTTTTATCCTCTTTTGGTTTATTTTGTTTCTCTTTTCCTTTGTTTGCCTTGCCAACCATCTTTGTTTTATCCTCTTTCTGTTTATTTTGGTTCTCTTTTCCTCTGACTGCCCTACCAACCATCTTCATTCTCTTCCTCCTTCCGATATTCCTCGTGAAGCCATCTTCATTATCTTTGAAGCTGGGTAAGAGGCTTTGTGTCTCTGATGGAAGGCTACTAGTCACAACTTCTTCAGCACTGGCACCAGATTCAACCTTTTTGTAGCTAGTAGTACTGCAAGAGCCAGAGTCATTATCACCACAACTCACTGGAGCACTTGTTTCTTCAGTGGCTACATCCATGTTATGCTCATTGTTATGCTGGACAGAGGCATGCGATTTCTTGCTGGAAGATGTGGATTCCACTGCTGAGCTGTTCAAATCCCTACACTCCTGTTGGTTTGTTTCACTATCTGGCTGTTCGGTAGTGTCAATGGTGAACACTTCACCTTTTTCCAGTAAAGTAGTATTTCCCATGTTTGGAGAATTACCGTCAGATGTGTTTTCAGCATCAACCAAAAGAGGATTTGTACACATCCCTTTGTTACAGCACATGGCAGAATTTACGTTGTTAGAGCAACCATCAGTTGCTGTAATCTCATCAATGTCCTCCTTTTTGCTGCAGCTCACGGTAACCTTATCATCATCTTGTTTTTCATCGCCGCTTGCCATCATCTCCTCACTGTCCTCTCTGTCACTAGCTGCCGTCTCGTCACCCTCTTTCAATTCATTGGTGTTTGGGTCTACAATAGTGATTGAACAGTGCTCACAATGCCATGATTCAGATAGCAACTCCGGCTCAGTATACAAAGCCAAGCAGCCCTCTACTGATATGGGGGCATTACTATCATCCACTTCGTCATCAGCACTATTGCTACTCCAAGCCATCACATCAAAATCTCCAGCTGTACTAGTTTCTTTGTTAGCATCAGAGGTTACTTCAGGCTCATCGAACATATCACCAAGACCAAAACAGTCATCTTGCTCTCCATCTCCACCATATACAGAATGTGCATAATTTTCTGCTACTGGAGAAACGGCTGGAAGGGGACCAATAAATTTTGGATTTTGTGAGCTTTCCACAGTTCCTTCGGCAGTGGTACCAACTTCTTTGTAAGGAAGCAAGATAACAGGCTGTAAACAAGCTGCATTGTCAACAATGTCCTCACCTGAG
Source organism: Dactylis glomerata (assembly GCA_007115705.1). NCBI lineage: Eukaryota > Viridiplantae > Streptophyta > Magnoliopsida > Poales > Poaceae > Dactylis > Dactylis glomerata. Next base: position 1,425,618 of record QXEO01000065.1, read on the forward strand.
TGCTCAGCAATCAAGGCCTGCTCTTTGGGCAAGGCATCATCTCGACTGTGAAGTGAACTATGTATGACATCTGTGCTGTCCAAGATCTGTCCTGCTTCAGTAGAGCATGCAGAATCAAGAATCTCAGAGTATGAATCATCTCCATCAGCAAGAAAATCCAACCAGGACATGTCACCCTCCACATACGCAACGGTCTTCAGTTCATGGTTGGGAACAGAAGCACATGATTCAATGCACCCAGAGGGATCAGGCTCTTTCTCACTGACAACCTGTCCCAATTCCGAGACTGGAATCTGGGAATCAGTGCATTCAGCAACTGTTTGAACTTTTTCTTTGCTACTCTCCACTATTGTTGGAGATATTCGAGTAGTAATTTTCCCATATCTGCGGTTTCTGTTCCTATCTCGTATGGATTGGCTGGCCTTCTTCGCTAGTGGTGATGAAACACTCTTGGCTGGAGTCTTCCTTGATGGAAGTGGTAGTGAGAGATCAAGGAACTGGTCATGTTTAACAGATCCGTGTGTGCATTCTGTGCTGGACACAGTACTAGACAGCAGACCCCCAAAAATGGATTCAACAATCGTAGGAACCCCTGCACTGGAGTCATCCTCCGCTAGCTTCCGCGCTTCAGTTTCCTCTGTGCCTAAACCATCAAGAAAACAGCGGAGTAACTCATGGCTGTCCTGCATCTGGTAGCCTTTGAACTGAGGGTATTTTGAGCTGATGCTTGAGAAGAGGCTCTTTGGGCTCAGTGCACCTCCTGCATCATTTGAAACACTTGTTTCTACAAACAGCTTCCTCAGCGACATAGTAATGGCTCCTACTGGAACATCTGGTCCTAACATCTTGCTGCGAAACCCATCAAGCGCTAGGAGGCTCTGCAGCACTGAATTGAAGAAACATGTATTTCCAAGATTTGGCAGCCCTTTAATCACATTACCATGGTTATTAGCCAAAACCAATGCATTGCTATCCACCCCACCAATATTCTGTTTATCAGGGGCTGCTGCTGGTGGTGCTGCTACAACTGTCTCTACTACAGGCATCTCGATAGGCACCTCGTTTTCACATGACACGCAATAGACGATAGTTGGTTGATCATACCGTGCGACCCACCAATGCCGGTCCTGCTTGGCGTGCCTTCTGGCATGGCCGTATGGCATGGTATCTGACACGGCGCCACCACAGAAATGCCGGCCGCAGTCCAGGCAGACCCACATATCACTCTTATCCGCCTTGGCCTTGGCAGCAGAGCCCTTGGGGCCACCTCCACCGCCTTTCTTCTTCTGCTGCTTGCTGCCTTTCTCCTTGCCACCCCCTTTCTTCCGCGGGCCTTCGTCCCGGCAATGCTCACACGCCGCGAGATGCTTGGAGGTGATGATCTCCCGGAGGAGCTTGTGCAAATGGGGAGCGTCGCGGCTGTAGTGGCCGCAATGCTCCCTGTCGGCCACCTCCTCCGTGGAGTTGGCCGCGTCCAGGGACGCGTCGTCGCCGGATCCAGCATCGGCGAGCGTCTCCCGCTGCTGTGCTTTCTTCGACTTGGGCTTCAACTTCTTCCCCATCCCTCCTGAAACACGAGAAATCGGGCGTGAAATCGAGCGCGCGGATCCAAGTATCCAATCAAAACCTAAGGACGAGACAAGTCGATAGCTACGCGGCCACCGGAGGCGGATCTAGATGGAAAATTCCTGGAGGTCGGTGGGGTCTCTGGATTATGCTCGTACCTCAGAAACCGGCGCCCGAAACTGCGGGCGGGGTCGAGACAGCAGGGACGCGGCGAGGTAGGACGGGAACGGCGACAGCGGCGGCGGCGGCTACGCGCGTGAGAGGCGGCCGCGTACTGCTGGAGGCTGAGGCGAGGGAGTCGTCGGTGGAGCTAAGCTACGGCGCGGCGGCGGCGCTAGCTAGGGCACGGAGATACTTGGGGGCGGCGGCGCACTGGGTGGGATTTGGGGGGCGCTGGCGTGTGAGACGAAGAGGACAGAGAAGAGAGGTGTACCGATACGGTACGGAACTCCAAATCAGATTTGGTATGAACATGTTCGTGATCTATTCGAGTAGGAAAACCAAATGTGAACCAAATAATCTCTCTATTTCAAAGCCCTTTCAACATATATCATGGATTCACGGTCTAGAAAATATGATTCGAACATTTCTAGAAAATATTTAAATGATCAAAATAAATTAGTTGAAAGAGAATCATTTTCCTCCTCAATATATATTTTTACATGTGCCAATCTCAAAGCTTTAATATGTAAAATTCGTATATAATTATTGTCTTTCATAGTTGAATTTATAGGCCAATAAAGCACAATGAAGACCTTGAGCAACATTTGGACTTAGTTTGGAGATCGGTAACAAAAAAATTACAATTTAGGTGACCGAGTCAAAAAATAGATATGTTGCAAAAGCTCAACAAAGTGCAATATTTCTCTTTTAAAGCTTATTATGTTTTATACTATGTTGAGGGCTTGGCTATGTCTTGTGTGCCGCTGTCATTGACTCCACCTCCACTAACAGAGTTGTCACTCTATACTTACGCAATGGTGGAGCTTGTCGAAAATCTACACCGGGACGAACAGGAATAAGTAATACACTCTTCGATCAGAATTAAGTGTCGGATTTTATACTAACGTTATACTAATTTGTCATAAGTTATCGACACTTATTTTTTATGGAGATAGTAGCACATGCGCTTGTTGTAGTGGCCATTGAGCTTTTGAATGGGCCATCTTTTAAGGATTACTTTATAAATAAGCATTGAGTCTAGAGGCCATAGCCCACTATGACCATTTCTTTTGCTTGGGCCTGTCTAAGAAGATGCATGCCCATTTCTTCACATCTGGTACAAATAAATAAGCGCAACTGTCATATTTCTCTCAATATGTAGCCTCCCGCCTCTATTTCATAATGTCATCTTAGCATCAGATATCTTCTATCTCTTGGCTTAGCGATCATGCGCTTCGGTCCTTGTTACTGTGACTCTGCAACCTTTCACTCACCGTGTAACTAAAAATGAAGTTAATGGTGTACATCCCCTCCAGTCACATCATTCACAAAGGTAAAATTCCGACCACCCCAGGCCAACAATCGTTACCTCTCGACAGCTTTCTAAAATGTCTAGGTTGTCTCATAGATCAACACAAGTCTTGTTTGTGCACTTTGTTCTCGCCCTTATGTACCCAGAAATGACTTTTCAGTCGGTTACCTATCCTCAAATTAGTCTGGCCCAAACACATCTAACCTAGATGTTCTTCGGAGACGATCGAGCTTCCAAAATGAAGATGCACCTTGTTGGGATGAGTATCATATCAATTCTATTAAGCCTTGGGCTAGGATGTCACACACACCCTTGAAACACTAACATCCTCATCGGTTAACCCTAAGCCATGATTGTCCCCTCTTGGCAACATGTGCCTTCCTCCACTGAGTCATGCATCTCTTCTAATCAATGTATGCCTCTACCATCATCATTGCCTTCATTGCATCGTTGTTCAGTTTGTGGTTCCCACCCTCGCAGCCACATCTTATGATATGTCGTGACCCCGTGTTGCACCGCATGAGGTAGGCTACTAAAGCAAAGACCAATCGCTCTCCACTGCACCACCCATGTACCAATTGTTACCTCAATTGACGTATGTGATTAGTAGGTTTGAGAAAATACTTGCTCCTCTAGTCTGTTGTTGCCTAGACTCTAGGAAGTGTACACGAGAGGAGCGCCACTACTACCCACTCCACAAGGTGAGCTCTCCTCTCCCTATTTTGGTTTGAATCGGATATGTTCGGGCGTTTTGTCCACTTTGGTTGGTTATGATGACCATCAGATGGTTCCTTTCTATTGGATTGCAAGAGGTATACTTGTCGATCATGGACTGATACGTCTCAAACGTATCTATAATTTTTGATGCTCCATGCTTGTTTCTACACCATTTGCCTATTGTTTCGTTACACTTAGTGGCACTTTTATGCATTTTCCGGAACTAACCTATTAACGAAGTGCCACAGTGCCAGTTTCCTGTTTTCTGCTGTTTTTGTGTTTCAGAAGTGATACACAGGAAATATTCTCGGAATTGGACGAAACAAGTTCCTGAAGACTTATATCACGGGGAAGCTTCCAGACATCCGAAGAAGAGACGGAGGAGGGCCACGTGGGGGGGCCTGGTCCCTCCTCTGACATCGCCCCTTCGCCTATAAAGACCCCCCGACGAGAAAAACCTAAGGACCCGATCAGTTTTCCAGAACACATCGCGATCCGCCACCGCCGTCGACCCAAAGATCGGGAGGGTCCAGAAGCTCTTCCCGGCACCCTGCCGGAGAGGGGAATCGCCACCGGAGGTCTTCTTCATCGCCATGCTTGCCTCCAGAGCGATGAGTGAGTAGTCTACCTTGGACTATGGGTCCATAGCAGTAGCTAGATGGTTGTCTTCTCCACTATGTGCTTCATGTTTAGATCTCATGAGCTGCCCTACATGATTGAGATCACCGTTATGTAATTCTATGATGTTGGTTTGTTGGGATCCGATGAATATTGGTGTTTATGATTAAATTGCTGTACTGAATTATATCTTTTGTTATCTCTATGTTGTTTATGATCTTGCATGCTCTCCGTTGTTAGTAGCTATCTTGGCCGAGTAGTTGCTAGTGACTCCAAGAGGGGGTATTTATGCTCGATAGTGGGTTCATGCCTCTATTTCACCTGGGGGAGTGACAGGAACCTCTAAGGTGGTAGATGTGCTGTTGCTACTAGGGAGAAAACAACATTTATATGCTCAAGGGCATATGCTTTGTTTACATTACACACTTTGCTTAATGCAATTATCTGTTGTTCGCAACTTAATACTACTGGGGTGTTCGGATTGATATCCCCGGGAGTGGATTATTAGTCATAGATGCAGTTGGATGGCGGTCTATGTATTTTGTTGTAATGCCCAGAGTAAATCTCATAGTGATCTTCTTGACATATCACGTTATCTTTATTCTATCAATTGCCCAACTGTAATTTGTTTACCCAGCATGTTATTTTATCTATGGAGAGACACCACTAGTGAACTGTGGACCCCGGTCCTATTTTAATCATATTGCAATCACCTGTTTACTTTTCCCGTACTGTTTACTTTACTCGCATATTATATTGTTTTACACTCGATACGCTCATAATCTTTGTTTCAAGCAAACCGGTGAGATTGACAACCTCATCGCAAGTTGGGAACAAAGTACTTGGTTGTGTGTGTGCAGGTTCCATATCACCTTCAGTCGTCGCCGTCTCTCCTCTCCTGATCGATAAACCTTGGTATCTTAACTGAGGGAAAACTAGCCGCTACACTCATCATACCTTCCTCTTGGGGTTCCCAACGGGCTGGTCATTCACCACGCACAAGGACTTACTGCTCCCACGTCAACTAAACACCACAGTCTTTTCTGGCGCCATCACCGAGTAGCAGCTTCTTTTCTGGCGCCGTTGCCGGGGAGGAAGAGAAGACTTCTGCGAGGGGAGTTTTTCGCACACACATCCTTTACTTTGTTATTGTTTTGCTTTACTTTATTTTATTTTACCTGCATTGCTTTTTATCAAAAACCCAAAAAAATTAGAATCCTTGGTAGTTGTTTTTACTTTACTTTAGTTTATCATGTTGTTCCCTAAGTTCGTTATGGAGGACCTCTCAGTAGGTAGTGGTTCAATCATTGGAAATAGAAACATTGAGGAGTTCTTTAATCACATTAGTATGCATGAGGAAGTTGAGGAAAAGTCTTGGATTGAGCTTGCTCCTAGTATTGAAGTTGCTTCTATTTGTTTAATTGATATGTTGGAAACTAGGTTTGCTAGTCTCAATCCTTATATGCAATACATGTTCCTCAAGCTTCATGAAATTGAGGATCCCGAAAAGAAAGCTTTTATCTTGGAAACTCTGCGCCTAGAATTTAAGGATGTCGTTGTTGAAGCTAGGAAGGTTCTTAAACGTTTTAATAAACTCGGTTCTCCTATAAATGTTATTAGTACAGATGATAAAGAGGCCGAAATACCTATTCCTTGCAAGCTTTTGGGATTGAGTGAAGCTTTTGAAAATAATTTTGACTGGATTTGTCCTGAAAATCTTTTTGATGAAAGTAGTGTGCCAAAGAATGATCACAAAGGGTCTTCTAAAACTTATGTGGATGAAATACAATGTCTTATTGATAAGACCTCTGCTGTTGATCTTAATGCTTCTTCTGAAAATACTTGATTCGCAATTTTCTGCGCCTAGCTCAAAGGCGTTAAAGAAAAGCACTCTTGGGAGATAACCCAATGTTTTCTTTTCAGTACTTTTTCTTTTATTTGAGTCTTGGAAGTCATTACTACTGTAATGACCGCTCCTTATCTTGTTTATTTCGTTTTTGTGCCAAGAGAAGCCTCTAATTTGAGCAAGGTAAAGATTTGGGGTTATTGCTATCCTGAAACTGTTTTCGGTGCTGCACCGTAAAAATTCGTATAAATTCTCTGTTTATCTTTTGGACCTGCGATTTCTTGTGCATATGCCCCAGGTTATATCCAAACTTTTCTTAGTTGAACACTTTTTGATTTGAGCAACAGAAAACCTCTCAAAAATTCGTCCTTTGTCAGCTGTTCTGTTTTGACAGATTTCTGCCAATATTTGTTTTTGCCACTTTATCGCTTTCTTTTGAGTACTTTTTGATCATGGAACTCTTGTGGAAGTTGCTACAGTAGTATATACTTTATATGTGGTGGTTTTGAGTTGAAACCTGAAGCTAAAAGAGGTTGAATATATTTTATGCTTGCACTAATGTTGCTAATAGAATTGTGTTTAGTTTTGTATGAAGGAAGTTTTCAAGTGTAGGGATTGGAGAATGATGAGATGAGTTGAAGAATGGACAAAAGCTCAAGCTTGGGGATGCCCATGCATCACCCCAAGAAATATCCAAGAAGTACAAGCTTCAAAGCTTGGGGATGCCCCTGAGGCACCCCTTCTTCATCGGCAAAAATCAGGTCACCTTTCAAAACACTATATTTTTATTGCTTCATGCACTATGTGTTTTTCTTGGAGCGTCAGTTGTTTTAGTTTTCTTAGTTGGTTTAGTTTAGTTTGTTTGCTGCAATAAATGGTTGGACCCCAACAAATTTCCTTTGGAGGAGATGTACTCGTTTTCATTTGCAAAGAATGCTCTAGTTTTCACTCTTATTAAAAATCGAGCATTCTACTTTTTCTGTTACTGCTTTTGGTTTTCGTTTTTGCCTTGATTTGCGTTCAGATCTTGTCATATCTTTTCATCAAGGTGTATTTTTGCCTCTGATCTTCATTGGTTTTCATCAAAAGAGGTGTTTATAAAAATTTCAAATGGTGTTGGAAAAGAGAAAAAGCTTTGTGCAAAATAGTGATACAAGAAGGAGCTTGTGTAGACTGCGGCTTAGGCTTTTTCATGTCATGCTTGATGTCTTTTTGATAGTATGCTTAGTGGTTTTGCTGTAGCATGACTTGTCTCAAATAACTGAGATTGCTTAATGAGCCTTTGAAAAAATCATGCGTTGTTTTTATTGTATGGAAGCATTATTTTGGTTTTCTCCTTGATGCTTTATTTGGGTTGACTTGGCGCATGCTCACACATGTTAGACTCTTACAAAGTCGCCATTAGCCTTCATGATAATTTAGTTTTTGACTTTTGATGCCATCGTATGCTTCTTTTAATGTCGCTTTGCATGATTATGGCCATTATTGCTCTCTTAGTTGGTCGCTCCCAGTCTTTTGCTAGCCCTCGCCTTGTACTGAGTATGAGCTCTACTCGTGCATCCAACTCCTAAAAGCCAAAGTTTTTCAAAGTGTCCACCATACATACCTACTAGCAATTTGCTATTCCAAGTAAATTTGACTTGCTTTTATATTCGCTTCAAATTATACTCTTACCAGTGTTATGCGAAATTCGGTCAGTAAAGCTCTCACGAACCGGAAGGCACACTTTACTTTTTCCTATTCTAAAAATTTGACATTGTGGTCTCTTATGTTGATATGTTATGCTTGCAAGTTGTAAGTTGGATTCTAGCCCAGCCATGCTGTCATGGGGCAAGCTTTCAACATTGCACTTTCTTATTTGAGTTGATATCGTGATCTTTTGTTTATGGATGCCCGCGGTGTGAAATGAGTTGGGAATCTTGTGAGGATCATGGAGTTTTTATATGTGTTAGGGAAACGCCGGGCTGCCAATCTAAGCCATGCATAATTCATGGTGGAAATTTGTAGCATACCCATGGTGAACATTCGACGACGCATCTCACAATAAAAAGCTAAACAATATAGCAAATAAAAGAGATGTCTAGGTGTTCATTGTCTGCTTGTCCTGTCATTTTGGTGTGGGCTTGTTCTATGTCATCGGGCACGGAGGTACCCCATTGGCGGTTCTCAATGATATGCATATACTTACAATGACAAGAGCCTTGCTTGGGACTCTAAGTAAAGTAGCATGAGGTTTGGGTACTCATATTCACGGGGCACGAGGTTTTCAACTTATGATTTGTCAAGCATATGCATCATAATTGTTCTCGCATTAACTTTAACCATTCAAGATGCTTATGATGGGGGCAATGAGAGCTCAAAGCCGGTAAGTACCATAATTTTTGAAGGTTATAAAACTTGCAATCACTGCTTCCCTCTGCGAAGGGCCTTTCTTTTACTTTTATGTTGAGTCACCACCTTCTTTCTTTATGCACCATTAAGAGAGCATAGTTGTCATTCTTAGTGTGATATGCATTGTCCCAAAGTTCATTGATTGATTCATGATGATTGGTTTCACTTGTTCTTAAATTATTTGTATCTAGTCGCCCTCTTAAACTTTGAGGTGTCCTATGCATTTATGTTTTGCTCTCTTTGAAGGACAAGCTGAAAACCATTTGTATGTTTTTCCTTATGATTTGAACACACGTTTGACTTTCATTGTTTCATTATCATGATCTTTTGTTTGTGTTCATTTGCATGTTTACAACATGGTTGCTAAGTTTCTTATTGTCATGATTATATCTTTCATGCCCATGTTTTAAGTTCTATTGATCCCAGCTCACCAATGCTTACATATATGATCAAGATTGTGTAGGTGCATGTCACCTAAAAAATTATTCTTTTGTTATCACTTACCTACTCGAGGATGAGCAGGAGTTAAGCTTGGGGATGCTTGATACGTCTCAAACGTATCTATAATTTTTGATGCTCCATGCTTGTTTCTACACCATTTGCCTATTGTTTCGTTACACTCAGTGGCACTTTTATGCATTTTCCGGAACTAACCTATTAACGAAGTGCCACAGTGCCAGTTTCCAGTTTTCTGCTGTTTTTGTGTTTCAGAAGTGATACACAGGAAATATTCTCGGAATTGGACGAAACAAGTTCCGGAAGACTTATATCACGGGGAAGCTTCTAGACATCCGAAGAAGAGACGGAGGAGGGCCACGTGGGCCCCACACGCACAGGCGGCGCGGCCAGGCCCCTGGCCGCGCCACCCCTGTGTGAGGGGGCCTGGTCCCTCCTCTGACATCGCCCCTTCGCCTATAAAAACCCCCGACGAGAAAAACCTAAGGACCCGATCAGTTTTCCAGAACACATCGCGATCCGCCGCCGCCGTCGACCCGAAGATCGGGAGGGTCCAGAAGCTTTTCCCGGCACCCTGCCGGAGAGGGGAATCGCCACCGGAGGTCTTCTTCATCGCCATGCTTGCCTCCGGAGCGATGAGTGAGTAGTCTACCTTGGACTATGTGTCCATAGCAGTAGCTAGATGGTTGTCTTCTCCACTATGTGCTTCATGTTTAGATCTCATGAGCTGCCCTACATGATTGAGATCACCGTTATGTAATTCTATGATGTTGGTTTGTTGGGATCCGATGAATATTGGTGTTTATGATTAAGTTGTTGTACTGAATTATATCTTTTGTTATCTCTATGTTGTTTATGATCTTGCATGCTCTCCGTTGTTAGTAGCTATCTTGGCCGAGTAGTTGCTAGTGACTCCAAGAGGGGGTATTTATGCTCGATAGTGGGTTCATGCCTCTATTTCACCTGGGGGAGTGACAGGAACCTCTAAGGTGGTAGATGTGCTGTTGCTACTAGGGAGAAAACAACATTCATATGCTCAAGGGCATATGCTTTGTTTACATTACACACTTTGCTTAATGCAATTATCTGTTGTTCGCAACTTAATACTACTGGGGTGTTCGGATTGATATCCCCGGGAGTGGATTATTAGTCATAGATGCAGTTGGATGGCGGTCTATGTATTTTGTTGTAATGCCCAGAGTAAATCTCATAGTGATCTTCTTGACATATCACGTTATCTTTATTCTATCAATTGCCCAACTGTAATTTGTTTACCCAGCATGTTATTTTATCTATGGAGAGACACCACTAGTGAACTGTGGACCCCGGTCCTATTTTAATCATATTGCAATCACCTGTTTACTTTTCCCGTACTGTTTACTTTACTCGCATATTATATTGTTTTACACTCGATACGCTCATAATCTTTGTTTCAAGCAAACCGGTGAGATTGACAACCTCATCGCAAGTTGGGAACAAAGTACTTGGTTGTGTGTGTGCAGGTTCCATATCACCTTCAGTCGTCGCCGTCTCTCCTCTCCCGATCGATAAACCTTGGTATCTTAACTGAGGGAAAACTAGCCGCTACACTCATCATACCTTCCTCTTGGGGTTCCCAACGGGCTGGTCATTCACCACGCACAAGGACTTACTGCTCCCACGTCAACTAAACGCCACAGTCTTTTCTGGCGCCATCACCGAGTAGCATGGACCTTGTTCATTGATGACCCACAAGTATAGGGGATCACAACAGTCTTCGAGGGAAGTAAAACCCAAATTTATTGATTCGACACAAGGGGAGCCAAAGAATATTTATAAGCCTTAACAGATAAGTTGTCAATTCAGCTGCACCTGGAAACAGACTTGCTCGCAGCGGTTTATCGGTAGCAACAGTTTTATAGTGGTGACAGTAGTGAAATAGTAACAACAATAGTAAAATAAAAGCGGTAATAGTAGCAATAGTAAACAGTAGGATAAAATACTGTAGGCATAGGGATGGATATACGGACGTTGCATGTATAAGATAATTCATGAAATCAGTGAGACATGGGCAATTGCAGATAAATAATGATAAAGCATCCTAGTACTAAACAATCATAGGCATGTGTTCCGTATATAGTCGTACGTGCTCGCAATGAGAAACTTGCATGACATCTTTTGTCCTACCAGCCTGTTGCAGCAGGGCCTCAAGAGAAACTACTAGTAATTAAGGTACTCCTTTTAATAAAGTACCGGAGCAAAGCATTAGCACTCGGTGAACACATGTGATCCTCACATCATAGCCATCCCCTCCGGTTATCCCAATTTCCGTCACTTTGGGGCCTCGGGTTCCGGACAACAATATGTGTAAACAACTTGCAGGTAAGATCATAAATAACAAGTATCATCATTGACAAGGGTATAGTTAATAGAGCCCGTTAGTTGAGTACCCCTGAGGCCCGATGAGCTAGGCCCAATTGTAATGATAGTCGAATACGAGTTCTTACCGTATGTCGATATTGTAATCTGTATCGGACCCTACCCGATCCTCGAGACCTGACCACCTATATATAGGGGCCAGGAGGGGACGGTGAAGGGCAGATTGAAAGCAAGCCAGGTTGAACACCCAAGTTTACTTTCGATATACACTTATTTTGACTAACCTTTACCTTCGAGTTCATCCGACGCCCTATTTCCCCGATCCTAAGTCCTTCATCTAGGATATTTGTCAAGTTAACCCTCGTCAATTGGCGCCGACCGTGGGGAATCTGGGCGTTGGAGTCATGAATTCGACGGCTTTTTCTCTTTTAGCCAACAGCAGTTCAGAACTCGACGGAAGTCAAAAGATGGAGTTAACAATCGGAAGTTTGAGCATCTTCGTCGGGCCATCGGGTTCATCTCGCCTCTCGGATTCGACGAAACCAGGTCCATCGGCGAGCAAGCCCGAAATAGAGATAATAGTGGAATCATCAGAAGGCTCTTCCAGCGAGGTAAACTCGCCGGTCAGCTTGGGAAAAGCACCAATCGCAGAAGGCGACAAAATTCGGGAAAATTTCGACTCAGAAGAAAGAGCGCGTCAAACACACAACAGCACAAGGGACTTCGCTGTTGGAAGTAGTGGCGTCTCCAAAGTACATCAGTTATGCGTCATTATCACTGAGGCAGAAGAAGAAAACAACAACGAAGGAAGTAAGAAGGTCGACAGGCAAGTCGACAAAATGAAAGAACACAACAAAAAGGATAAGGAGAAAGTCCACGTTTCGGCTGGCGAATGGAGAATGATCAAGTCAGCTATTAATCATGGTACAGAAGTACCCGAAGGATCAAGAAGAGAAGTTCTAATGGGATATCAGTATGCATTATACCAACATAGGAAGAAATTAAGGGAGGAAAGAGACACGGTCCTTCAAAATAATAACAGTATATCAAGGGAGGAATACTGGGATGAGTATAGTGAGGATTCCGAGTACAGCAGAGAAAGGCGCGGAGACCCGAAACACAACAGGGGGGCAACAGCATGCAGCAGAGAGGAAAGGTACTCAAGAAGCCCTACCCCACAGCTAGAAGAGGAGAAAGATGACTTCATGCAAGAAACGCCGGAAGCAGCGTTGATAGCAGCACAGGCGTATTTATTAACCACCAGACCAGAACCCGGGGATCCACGAGAAGATATGCACCGAGCCGCGATACGAAGCCTCGAAATAGTGGAGAGCAAGATCAGGGAAAAAGGTCTCGACACAAAGTCGACAATCTACAAGGAAAAGCAAAAGGAGAAGCTCAGATACAACTTCGCAGATAATGAGTATAGCGAGTCATCAAAAGAGGAAAGGCGACAAAAGAGGAAGGAGGACGCAAGAAATATAATAGTGCAGGCTCGAGTAAATAAAGCATGCCACGCCTGGAGGGAAGAAAATTATGAAGACGATGATAAAGAGATGGGCGCATTATGCTTTACCCACAGGGTTCGCAAAACACGAGTACCCAAAGGGTTCAAACTACCACACGATCAACATAAATATGACGGGTCGCAAGAGCCTACCCTATGGTTATCGGACTATTTGCAGGCAGTGCAGATATTAGGGGGAACAAAAGCGACTGCAATGCAAAGTTTGCAGCTACACCTCACCGGCGCAGCACGGTCCTGGTTGAATACCCTACCCAACGAATCCATTGGAAGTTGGGGAGAACTCGAAAACCAATTCACAAGAAATTTTTGTTCAACATACAAGCGCCCAACATCACTGGAGGAAGTCAAGGCGTGTGTACAAAGGAAAGGCGAAACTCTACGTTCTTATATACAACGATGGAGTGTAATCAAAAACTCAGCAGAGGATGTCTCCGACGAATGAGCAATAGACGCTTTTTCGGCCGGGCTTCGTCGCGCAGATCTTGTGGAAGAAATAGGAAGAACAAGACCTACGACAGTAGCCGACCTAATGGAAGAAGCCAACAAATTTGCTGATGGAGAGGACGCATATAATAACAAAAGAGGACGTTCACCAGAAGTCGACAGAATGAGCAGACAGAGGAGACGACATCGCAGCAGGGATAACCAAGGAAGGCGAAATCAGGTAGCCACGGGCTACGCAGCACAAGAAGAGGAAGGATATGTAAACAGGAGGTTTCAGGCAAAAGGAGCAGACAAATTGAGATACTCCGGTCCTTCGGCCGAGGATATGTTATACAGACCTTGTCGAATCCACTACGCATATCTTGATGGGAAAAGAGTCTCAAATCACCAGATGAAGGATTGTAGAACGTTCCTAAGGCTACAAAGCGCCATGGGTTCAAACCAAGGAGGACGGCAAGAAGAGAAGCACACAACTCAAGGATATCAAATGCAAAGGCTAGCAAGGCACCTAGAGTCAAAAATTTACATATCAGCTATGATTCAACCAGTGCCGAAGTCGAAGAAAGAGCAGAAGAGCATATCCAGGCAAGTAAACCTAGCAATATCATCACCCCCAGCTACTACAGAGTACCTGCGGTGGTCAGATCAACCAATTAAGTTCAGTGGAGCAGACCACCCAAGGAAAGTTCCCAGGCCAGGCCACTCGCCTATGGTTTTAAAGGCACAAATAGGAGGGTACGACATCGGAAGAGTATTTATGGACGCAGGGAGTGGCATCAACCTGATATATGCTAGAACACTGAAAGCAATGTGTATCTCGTTGTCGAGTTTAAAGCCAACAGACTGGTCCTTCCATGGAATAGTACCAGGAGCCGCAAACCACCCTTTGGGATGAATAGAACTCGACGTCTGCTTTGGCAGTAGCAGCAACTATCGCAGAGAGAAGCTGGAATTTGAAGTTATGGACTGGCCGTCACAGTACCACGCAATCCTGGGGCGCCCAGCATTTGCAAAATTCATGGCAGTGCCTCATTACGCGTATCTTACGCTAAAAATCCCAGGACCCAAAGGAACAATCACAGTGCAAGGGAGCTTTGAAGTAGCCAACACATGTAACAGAGAATTCAATAGGATGGCCCAAACCTTCGGCATGACAGCAGAATACGAGAGGCTAAAAGGAGAAACAGATCATAATGTGCTACCCGACGTTGGACGATCCCTGCCAGATCAGGCTTTCGACACAACTCAGGACTCGAAGAAGATCCAGGTCCACCCTACAGATCCAAGCAAGACGACATCAATTGCGGTGAACCTGGATCCCGCATAGGAAAGCGCGCTCATCGAGTTCCTCCGTGAGCGCTGGGAAATCTTCGCCTGGTGTCCATCGGACATGCCAGGGGTTCCCAGGGAACTCGTCGAGCACGCATTAAATGTAGATCCCAATGCAAAGCCAGTCAAGCAACCATTACGACGATTTGATGAACCTAAAAGGAAGGCGATAGCATCAGAATTGCACAGGCTGGAAAATGCCGGATTTATTAGAGAAATAAAAACTTCGAGTTGGGTATCAAACCCAGTTATCGTACCCAAGAAGAACACAGACGTACAAAGAGTATGTGTCGACTACACATCTCTCAATAAGCACTGTCCAAAGGATCCCTTCCCTCTACCCCGCATCGATCAGATAATTGATTCAAAAGCGGGATGCGCAAGGCTTTCCTTTTTGGATGCGTATTCTGGTTACAATCAGATCAAATTGAAGAAGGAAGACGAAGAAAAGACGGCCTTCATCACACCGTACGGAGTGTTTTGCTACCAGGTAATGACGTTCGGCCTAAAAAATGCAGGAGCAACTTATCAACGGATGATGCAAAATTGCCTCGGGAGCCAAATAGGACGCAACATCCAAGTCTACATTGATGATGTGGTCATCACTACAAGAGAGGAGCAATCCTTAATCAGCGACTTGGCAGAAACTTTCGACAACCTGAGCAGGTACAAGCTTAAGCTTAATCCGACAAAATGTTCCTTCGGCGTATCAGCAGGACAACTTTTGGGGTTCCTGGTATCAGCACGAGGAATAGAGGCGAACCCAGAGAAGATTCAAGCAATTTTAACAATGGGAAAACCCACGAAACTACACGACGTCCAGAAACTTGCAGGACGCGTCGCGGCATTAAGTCGTTTCGTTGCTCGATTGGGAGAAAAGGCGCTTCCTTTCTATGCACTTATAAAAAAATCAGATGATAAATTTGAATGGACAGAAGAAGCAGACACGGCTTTTGCATAGCTGAAAAATGTGCTTTCCACGCCACCAGTGCTGGTCGCACCAAAAGAAAAAGAACCACTACTACTCTACATCGCCGCAACTCATCAGGTGGTGAGCACAGTACTGGTAGTCGAAAGAAGCGAAGAAGGAAAAGCCCACGGCATCCAGAGGCCGGTATATTTTATCAGTGAAGTGCTATCTCCGACAAAACAGAGGTACCCGCATTATCAAAAGCTCGCATATAGTGTTTTCACAACCGCACGAAAATTGCGACAGTACTTTGCGGTGCACCCAATTATAGTGGTCAATGAGGCGCCATTATCGAACATATTGAACAATCCTTCAGCAACAGGACGTGTCTCTTTGTGGGGAATCGAATTATCTCCCATGGACATCACGTATGAAAAAAGGAAGGCAATCAAGTCACAAATTTTGCCAGATTTCACAGCAAAATGGTTGGAGCTGCAGAGCACGGGACCGCCAGATCTATCGAATGTCTGGACAATGTACTTCGATGGTTCCAAGAGAGTACAAGGCGCAGGCGCGGGAGTAATCTTGATATTGCCGCATGGCGACAAACTAAAGTACATCTTAAGGATGAGTTTTCCGCAGGCTTCTAACAATGAAGCAGAGTACGAGGCTCTGCTACATGGAATGAAGATGGCCAAAGCATGTGGAGCAACTCGACTAAAAATATTTGGGGATTCAAACCTTGTTGTCCAGCAAGTTATGAATAGATGCGACACAATCAATGACAACATGATGGCCTACAAGAACTTATATCACTATCTCGAAGGAATATTTGATGGATGCGAAGTCTCGCACATCAGTAGAAACAGCAATGAAGAAGCCGACAACTTAGCAAATATCGGGTCCCAGTGTTTACCAGTGCCATCTGGAGTATTCTGGGAGGAAATAGTGGAAAGGTCAATAAAAAGTATCAAAAGTTCGACTACTGCAGCAGGCTCGGGGGCTACGTCGGAACCAGAGGAGGTCATGATGATAGAAGAAACTTGGATGCAGCCATATCTTGCATACATGATAAATAAACAATTACCAAAAGATGTTGTGGAAGCCAAGAGGATAACCCAACGATCGAAAGCGTTTGTCGTGTTGCAGGGGAAATTATACAAGAAGAGTATTACCGGCGTTTTGCAGCGTTGTGCAACGCCTCAGGAAGGACAAGTAATACTAAA
This sequence comes from Dactylis glomerata, assembly GCA_007115705.1. Taxonomy (NCBI): domain Eukaryota; kingdom Viridiplantae; phylum Streptophyta; class Magnoliopsida; order Poales; family Poaceae; genus Dactylis; species Dactylis glomerata. The sequence goes on from QXEO01000065.1 coordinate 1,442,481, forward strand.
AGATATACATGGAGGAGTGTGCGGCCATCATGCAAGCAGCAGGGCAATAGCTGCAAAAGCGTTCCGTGCAGGATTCTATTGGTTAACAGCCATCGAAGACGCAAAAGATATAGTCCGGAAGTGTGAAGCATGTCAAAGATTCGCATCTCGACCACATGCACCAGCAGCAGAGCTACAACCAATACCATTGTCCTGGCCCTTTGCACAATGGGGCCTCGATATGGTAGGAAAGTTGCACAAGTCCTGGCCAGGAGGACATGTTTACATGCTAGTGGCAGTCGATAAATTTACCAAGTGGGTGGATGCAGCCCCGGTAACAACTCAAGATTCAACAGCAGCGATCAACTTCATCAACTCAATAGTGTTTCGTTTCGGCGTACCATATAGCATCATCACGGACAATGGGACAAACTTCACTTCAATGGAATTCAAGAGTTACTGCGAAGGACTAGGAATCAAACTCAAATTTGCATCTGTGGCGCACCCGAAGACAAATGGACAAGTCGAAAAAGCCAATGGCCTGATATGTAGTGGGATAAAAAAGAGGCTCTTAGCACCTCTCGAGAAAGCCAAGAGCGCTTGGGTAGATGAATTGCCCTCCGTTCTTTGGAGTCTAAGAACCACGCCCAATGCAGCAACTCAAGAAACTCCTTTCTTCCTGGTCCATGGCGCAGAAGCCGTGCTTCCAGTCGAAGTTACACACGAGGCTCCAATGGTGACGGCATACGACGAAACAACATCAATAGAAGCATTGCAAGACGATGTCGATGCACTAGATGAAGCAAGAGATAAAGCATTAGAAAGGGCCACACGGTATCAACAGAGTCTACGAAACTACCACAGTAGTCGAGTTCGACCACGATCCTTCGTGGTGGGAGATCTAGTTTTGCGACTCAGGCAAGACAGCCACGGGAAACTAGAGTCCCCTTGGGTGGGACCTTACATCGTTACAGAAGTAATACCAGGAGGAGCTTATCGATTACAAGATAAGAAGACGGGAAAAGACGAGGGCAACCCGTGGAATGCGGAGCAACTACGGCGTTTTTACGCGTAGAGTAAATTTAGTGATATCATTAAACTTGAGTTAACCTTCTGAACCCAGAACATGAGGCCATAGGTCGGGTTCCTTGGGTTGAACTCGACAAAATTGTACAAGTATTTCTACTTCTCCGCTCGGGGGCTTCAACCCTCGGGTCGTACGAAAGAAATTTTTATCGCGACATGGAGATCTTTTTTCACTATAAGGTTGTGCAGACAACCCGATAATATTCAAACAAACTGGTTCACAAAAGAACCCGATATTCTTCATACCAATTGGTTCGCAAAGAACCCGATATATAGAAAGCATACCTCAGAACAGTGATTTGTTTTCATGGTACTAATGGAAACATCAAAACAAAGTACGAATATTCATTACATATAGCACGGCAGCAAGGATATTATCAAAAGAAACTACATATAAAGCTTATGTTAATGAAAGTGGACTTCAGCTTCATACTCCTTCTGGCATTGAGTGCCGTCATAGATCTTCACGTCGAACTTTGACGTGCCGATATGGAAGTCGAAGGTCATGAAGAAGCCTTGGTGGATGTCGTGGTCTTCTGCAAACTGCGACCAGCCACCCTTAAAATACTGCTCACCGTCGCCATCATACCAAACCTCCACTTCGTATGGAGTCCCACTGCCAGATTGTTCGCGGAGAACCGCTTCTCGCAGTTCTCGCCCATCCATAAACTTGGTGAAATTCAGCGGCAGACGCTGAATCTCACGGCACTGAGCCATGGCAATGCAGAAGAAAGAAAAGATTCTGGGAGGAGCAGCAGGAGCAGCAGGAGGAGGAGCGCTTGGACCTGGGGCAGCACCAGTCACCTTGGGCTTGTTTTTGCTGCCAGGTGGGCGGCTGGGACGATGCTTAACCGGAGGGGCTGATGACGATCCTGCGGTGGCCGGAGTTGTGTTGTTCTTGTTCTTGCTTCCACGAGGGCGACCCCGACCTCGCGGTGCCACCGGAGAGCCAAGGTTCAGACGAGAACCATCTACGTCAGCCATGTGGACAAGGGAAAAGGCTAGAAAACCCTAGATGGAGAGAGAAGATGCGGCGGAGGAGGAATAAGATTAGGGTTTTTACCCTTGCCAGAAGGTGCTTTATTTATAAGCACGTATTATCGGGCCCCCGTGATAAGCAAGGCCCATAAAACGTATTCTACAAAAGAGTTAAATTCTGCACGTAGCAGACGATAAATACCAAAGGAGAAAAAATAAGAAGGAGAGAGTGTGGTTGCATGATATAAAAGACCTCGCCTTGGGCTCGGGGGCTTGTAAACAGGAGACATTACGAGAAAGAAGACGAAGTGAATTTTGAGCCTATGCTTGACTACAAGTATTCAAACATAGCCTCGGGGGCTACTCCCATCGGGAGCGCTGAGCGCGCACCCGATAGAGGATGAGATAATCAATATCAAGGATGAAGAAAGGATATCATATAAACTTCGACTATATAGTCGACAACATGCAAAAAGACTACTCCCATCGGGAGGGAATTGGAGGAAGTTAATTTAAGTTCGAAATTCTTTGATTTTATCAGTCAAAACTTGGTTGCGATATAAGATTCTCGAGTTGCGTTATCGCAATGAAACTCGAATGCCGTGATTTATCACGAAGGTAAGACCCCAGGATCCGTCATGTGTGGCCTGGTATACGCACATGGATGCGCTCTGCTGGTATGTATCCATGTCTATGACGCGAAGAAAATCCTGGTGGACGCACTGGGTACCCTGAGAATCACTGGGATTCATTCTTTGTAAGTCCTAAATGCAGCAAAAGAATGGGTATGACCGGTATCCCGAATTCAAGTCCAAGGGGATTGAATTTGAAGTAGGTGACAAGTATCTGTTCCGGCAGTTAATTGACCTCTTGATCCGTGATACGTCTCAAACGTATCTATAATTTTTGATGCTCCATGCTTGTTCTTACACCATTTGCCTATTGTTTCGTTACACTTAGTGGCACTTTTATGCATTTTCCGGAACTAACCTATTAACGAAGTGCCACAGTGCCAGTTTCCTGTTTTCTGCTGTTTTTGTGTTTCAAAAGTGATACACAGGAAATATTCTTGGAATTGGACGAAACAAAAGCCAGAAGTCTTATTTTTCCCGGGAGCATCCAAACATCCGAAGAGGCGAAGGAGAGGGGCCACCAGGCCTCCTCACACATGGCTCGCGCGGGCTAGGGTCTGGCCGCGCGGGGCCCGTGTGTGGGAGCCTGGCTCCACTCCTGACGACGCCCCTTCGCCTATATAAAGCCTCGGGACGGAAAACCCTGGGGGATTCGGCAATTTTCCAGAAAGAGTTCCGTAGCTCCGCCGCCGCCACCGACGAATTTCGGGGGACAGAAATCTCTGTTCCGGCACCCTGCCGGGACGGGGAAGTGCCCCCGGAGCCATCTCCATCGGTCTCCATCGCCGTCTCCGCCGTCTCCATCGACCTCACCGCCATCTTCATCAACCTTGCTGTCTCCTATGATGAGGAGGGAGTAGTTCATCCCCGGGGCTGAGGGCTCTACCGGTAGCTATGTGGTTCACCTCTCTCTCCCATGATGTGATCTTTATGTGATCGTGAGCTTTGTATCATGTTGAACAAGTACATGTTATTATTCAGATATTTTGTGTACTCTAGTGATATTATTAAAGTAATCTATTCCTCCTGTTATGGTGTAACGGTGACAGTGCGTGCATCATGGTGGTACTTGGTTTAGGCTACGATTGTGATCCCTTGTGGATTATGAGAATAATTATTACTATGATAGTTTGAGTGATTTATTCCTCCTTTCATGGTGTAAAGGTGTGAGTGTGTGCACCGTGTTAGTACTTGGTCTAAGTTGCAATGATTTCTATCTTGAATTGTGATCTGATTTGGATATCTCTATGAGTGGTGTTTGTCAAGTACTTGATGGACTTTAAGGGGTGCTTCTGTAGCCACTACACAATGATTAGTGTTATTCAATAGGAGAGTAATTTAGAGTACCTTAGCAAGAGAAGTTACTTGTTCATTCATGTTATATTGTTGGGAGTGTGTCCACTAGTGAAAGTATGATCCCTAGGCCTTGTTTCCAAGCTTTGCATACCGTTTACTTGCTATTTTATTACTTGTTTGCTCGCAGCGATATTTACTTTAAATCACATTTGCTACTTATAATCATACATACCACTTGTATTTCACTATCTCTTTGCCGAACTAGTGCACCTATACGTCTGACAAGCGTATTGGGTGTGTTGGGGACACAAGAGACTTTCTGTATCGTAATTGCAGGGTTGCTTGAGAGGGATAGCTTTGACCTCTAACCTCCCTGAGTTCGATAAACCTTGGGTGATCCACTTAAGGGAAACTTGCTGCTGTTCTACAAACCTCTGCACTTGGAGGCCCAACAAGTGTCTACAAGAATAGAAGTGCGTAGACATCAATCCGTCAGAGTTGTCAGGCTTGTTCATCAAAACCCCTTGCGAAAAAATATCATGAAAGAAAGTCGAAAGACCAAGTTGGAGATTTGAAGATATGAAGAAGTCGAAGAATTGATCAAGTCGAAGATTTAAAGATTAGAGATTCGACCCGAATCTGCAATTCTGGTAGAATCTCAGGGGCTACTGACAAGGGTATAGTTAATAGAGCCTGTTAGTTGAGTACCCCTGAGGCCCGATGAGCTAGGCCCAATTGTAATGATAGTCGAATACGAGTTCTTACCGTATGTCGATATTGTAATCTGTATCGGACCCTACCCGATCCTCGAGACCTGGCCACCTATATATAGGGGCCAGGAGGGGACGGTGAAGGGCAGATTGAAAGCAAGCCAGGTTGAACACCCAAGTTTACTTTTGATATATACTTATTTTGACTAACCTTTACCTTCGAGTTCATCCGACGCCCTATTTCCCCGATCCTAAGTCCTTCATCTAGGACATTTGTCGAGTTAACCCTCGTCAATCATAAAACAATAATAAGTTCAGATCTGAGATCATGGCACTCGAGCCCAAAGTGACAAGCATTAAGCACAACAAGTTGCAACAATGTCATAAGCACTAATAAAAGATACTAGGCACTATGCCCTAACAATCTCATAGCAAATTACATGAATGATCTCATCCAATCCCTATCATCCCCTTCGCCTACAGTGGGAATTACTCACACATGGATGGGGGAGTCATGGATGGTTGATGGAGAGATGTCGGTGATGATGGTGATGAAGATCTCCTCCAAATCCCCGTCCCGGCAGGGTGCCAGAACGGAGATTTTGGTTCCGAATCGCGGTTTCTGATGGTGGCGGCACATCGGAAGTCTATCTGGGAAAAACGCCGAACCCCTGCTCCTTTTAGGTCAGAGGGTATATGTAGGCGGAAGGATGGGTCAAGGCGATGGCCGAGGTGGCCTCACCACAGTTGGGCGCGGTCAGGCCTGGGCCGCGCCCCTGGTGCTGTGGTGGCCTCCCAGCCCCTCTCCATCTCGTCTTCTGGCTCCATGGGTCTTCTGGTGAAATATGATTTTTGCAATATTTTCCCGGATTTTTACTAAAAGTTGGATTTTTGCACAAAAACGAGACACCAAAGCAATTCTGCTGAAAATAGCGTTAGTCCGTGTTAGTTGCATTCAAAACACACAAATTAGAGGAGAAACAACAGCAAAAGTGTTCGGGAAAGTAGATATGTTTTGGATGTATCAACTCCCCCCAAGCTTAGCTATTTGCTTGTCCTCAAGCAATTCAGTTAACAACTGAGAGCGATAAAAGAAACTTTCACGAACATATTTGCTTTATAAGATGTATATATTCTCACTATATGATCAAATACTCAGGCAATTCATAATAAGAAATATGCAACTAATGTTACCTCATAGTTAAGCAAGCTATGAAAGAGTGCCAATATACTAATAACAAGCAACATGATCATAAGAAGCTACAAGATTGTAATGTTCATAAATGATATGAAAGAGTGATATCCCGCTTGCCTTTATTTGTGGAGCAAAACAAAAATGCTGAGGCACCTCTGAAGTCCAAGGGAAGACTAGAAGTAAAAATATCAAAGATACAAGCATCAAAGTTATACCACAATTAACCGTGTTCTGGGACAAGCACATTACACTAAGAATAACAGCTATGCTCTCAAGAAGGTGCTTAAAGTTAGAAGATGAAGACTCAACATAAAAGTAAAAGAAAGGCCCTTCGCAGAGGGAAGCAGTGATTTAACATGTGCTAGAGCTTTTCATTTGTAAAACAGAGATAAAAATTTATTTTGAGAGGTGGTTGTTTCATGTCAACGATTGGCAATGGGGACTTGCTATCTTCCATAATAAACAAGTGAGAGCGGTTCCGAGTTCTTTGAAAAATTGGCACATTAGTGCTCTTCTATAAAGCTTTGGCACTCCTCCCCACCTTTTTTTCCTTTCTCAAACCATGGCTAACCGATTCATCGGGTGCCCACCAACTTTCACATACATGGAGGAGTGCTCTTTTTCTTTTCTTTTTTACATTAGATTATGTTGAGTGTGATGGTGTGTGGTTAACGTGGGAGCAGACAGTCCTTGTGCGTGGTGGATAACCAGCCCGTTGGGAACCCCAAGAGGAAGGTATGATGAGTACAGCAGCGAGTTTTCCCTCAGTTAAGAAACCAAGGTTTAATATCGGTCAGGAGAGGAGAGACAGCGACGACTGAAGGTGATGCGGAACCTGCACACACACAACCAAGTACTTTGTTCCCAACTTGCGATGAGGTTGTCAATCTCACCGGTTTGCTTGAAACAAAGATTATGAGCGTATCGAGTGAAAAACAATATAGTATGCGAGTAAAGTAAACAGTGTGAGTAAAGTAAACAGTGCGAGTAAAGTAAACAGGTGATAGCAATATGATGGAAATAGGACCGGGATCCACAGTTCACTAGTGGTGTCTCTCCATAGATAAAATAACACATGCTGGGTAAACAAATTACAGTTGGGCAATTGATAGAATAAAGATAAACGTGATATGTCAAGAAGATCACTATGAGATTCACTCTGGGCATTACAACAAAATACATAGACCGCCATCCAACTGCATCTATGACTAATAATCCACTCCCGGGGATATCAATCCGAACACCCCAGTAGTATTAAGTTGCGAACAACAGATAATTGCATTAAGCAAAGTGTGTAATGTAAACAAAGCATATGCCCTTGAGCATATGAATGTTGTTTTCTCCCTAGTAGCAACAACACATCTACCACCTTAGAGGTTTCTGTCACTCCCCCAGGTGAAATAGAGGCATGAACCCACTATCGAGCATAAATACCCCCTCTTGGAGTCACTAGCAACTACTCGGCCAAGATAGCTACTAACAACGGAGAGCATGCAAGATCATAAACAACATAGAGATAACAAAAGATATAATTCAGTACAATAACTTAATCATAAACACCAATATTCATCGGATCCCAACAAACCAAACATGTAGAATTACATAACGATGATCTCAATCATGTAGGGCAGCTCATGAGATCTAAACATGAAGCACATGGTGGAGAAGACAACCATCTAGCTACTGCTATGGACCCATAGTCCAAGGTAGACTACTCACTCATCGCTCCGGAGGCAAGCATGGTGATGAAGAAGACCTCCGGTGGCGATTCCCCTCTCTGGCAGGGTGCCGGGAAGAGCTTCTGGACCCTCCCGATCTTCGGGTCGACGGCGGCGACGGATCGCGATGTGTTCTGGAAATCTGATCGGGTACTTAGGTTTTTTCCGTTGGGGGGTCTTTATAGGCGAAGGGTCGATGTCAGAGGAGGGGCCAGGCGCCCACACGCGGGCCCCGCGTGGCCAGGGGGCTGGCCGCGCCGCCCCTGTGTGTGGGGCCCTGGTGGCCCCCCTCCTACTTCTCTTCGGATCTCTGGAAGCTTCTGGGTAAAATAAGACTTCAGGAACTTGTTTTGTCCAATTCCGAGAATATTTCCTGTGTATCACTTCTAAAACACAAAAACAGCAGAAAACAGGAAACTGGCACTGTGGCAACTTGTTAATAGGTTAGTTCCGGAAAATGCATAAAAGTGCCACTAAGTGTAACGAAACAATAGGCAAATGGTGTAAAAATAAGCATGGAGCATCAAAAATTATAGATACGTTTGAGACGTATCAAGCATCCCCAAGCTTAACTCCTGCTCGTCCTCGAGTAGGTAAGTGATAACAAAGAATAATTTTTGAGGTGACATGCACCTACACAATCTTGATCATATATGTAAGCATTTGTGAGCTGGGATCATAAGAACTTAAAACATGGGCATGAAGATATAATCATGACAATAAGAAACTTAGCAACCATGTTGTAAACATGCAAATGAACACAAACAAAAGATCATGATAATGAAACAATGAAAGTCAAACGTGTGTTCAAATCATAAGGAAAAACATCAAAAATTATAGATACGTTTGAGACGTATCAGATTACAATGGACTAACCAGCTCCCTTGCAAAATTAATGATGAGCAGATGAAGCTGCCTAGTCGAGGGGTACTCAATTTAATATGGAAGATAGCAATTCCGACTACTACGTCCTCATGAGCTAAAAACAGTGGCACAAAATGAGAAGTATTTGAAAGTTTTGAAAGGTAGCACATGAAAATTTACTTGGAATGACTTGCAAATACCATGCATAGGAATTTATAGTGGACTCTTTGGTAGACTCGGTTTTTGGTAAATGGATGCACGAGAAGTATTCCCTCTCAGTACAAGTGAAGGCTAGCAAAAGACTGGGAAGCGACAATCGAGAGAGCAATAGCTGTCATAATTATGCTTGCGACAAAACAAAATTAATATAGGCATAAAAATGATACAGGAACTCTGAGGCAAAGTAAATCATAGAGGCTTAATTGACTTTTTGTTCAGTCATGTGCATGGTTGAGCATGTGCCAAGTCGATTCAAATGGAACTTTTAGAGGAGGATACCACAATATCATACCATATTATGAATAAAACAATGCAAACAAGCGTCTACATGACATGCTACGAACTATTAGTAGATTGGAACTAATCATATGAGAGCAAGAACCACAAAGCATCCATTAAATAACATATACCTTACATGAACCGACTAAGCATGTCCATATAGATGAGTATATGTACAAAAATGAAAACAAATAGAGTTCATACCAGCCTCTTACCACATCTCGGATTGTCATATGTCATCATTATTGCCTTTCACTTGTGTGGCTTGAATAATATGAAGTGAATACCAAGCTCTAATGGAGTCACGGGAGACTGAACTCTGCAACAAACTTTACAAAACCGACGAAGAACAACAAATATTTTTGGGTTTTTGATTTTGAAACAAGAATAGAAGGAAATAGCAAACAAAGAATTTTTTTTTTGGATTTTTCAAATATCAAACCAAAAATAGCAAGTAAAGCAAACCAAAGCTAGAAAACTAAAAAGGCAAACAAAGAGAAACAACGGAAATATTTTTGGTCTTTTTGTGTTTTGGAAAGAAGAAATAAGAACGAGAACAATAAAGAAAAGAAAATGAAACATGGATATACAAAGTACCGACAAAATATGATATGTAGATGAGTGAATCGTTGGCGTACCTCCCCCCAAGCTTAGGCTTTTGGCCTAAGTGGAGATCAATCCCAGCTCGGCCATGAAGTGGCATCTCCAAAATATGACGAAGAAGTACCTTCGTCCTGATATGAGCTCGAGGGCGCCCCGGTGTGGTATGCGGCGTAGTGATCGGCCGATGCCTCCTCTTCCTCCTGGTCCACCGCACCGTGCTGAACGTGGAAGCTGAGCAACCTAAGCTGCTCGTCCAACTCCTCCTTCGAGCGCGGCCATGGCCTCCTGTGAATAGTGAACAAACTGGACTGCGGCAAGGGAATTTCCCTTTCCTATCCATCAGTGAATAACATTCTATAAACTAATTTCCCTACACATGAGTTAGCAGTAACAAAGTGATGGAGCTTCATGACAGCAAGATTGAGCCTCTGTGGAGCCAACAATATATCATTAGGAGCAATAGAAAGTCCTATAGCAGCAACAATGCGCGCAGCAATAATGTCTCCATAAATAGGTCCCCTAGCGGCTAGGCGACGAGCAATAAGAGCACCGAGGTTATACTTCTTGCTAACATCAAGAGCGGTAGCTAGAAAAGCTAAATGATAGTTAGAGATATTGCTAGTGTTCCCCCTACCAAGAATACTAGTGGCAAGATAGTAAGTAAAATATCTAATAGCTGGGAGTTGAATGTTTCTTATCTTGCCATGCTGTGCTATGCGGTCATCATCATTAGTTACTCCTCGGTAGAGCTCCAACAAATCAGTGGGTTGCAGCAGCATCTTCTTAGCTGTCCCAAATATGGGAATACCTAGAATACCACAAAACCTCTCCAAAGACATGGTGATAGACTTATCATAAATCTTAAATGCAATGGAAGGCTTAAAATGAGAGTTGGTAAATTTAAAGTTTTCAACAAAAATCTTCGTAAGCATAGCATATTGATTACTCTCATCCGTCATGTATGTAATCAATCCAACCCTGACAACAAGGAGTAAGAAATCCTCAAGAATCCCTGCATCACTCAAAAAGTTAGCACAAGGGAAGGTGGATGGATGCGCAACTCCATCGTCCCCCTCAATGTTCGGTGACATAAGATCTTCATTGTAGGATATCCTATATTGAGCAGTAGATATTGAAGGCCTTGATGACCTTGGTGCTTCTCTTTCAAAGACTTCTCCATAGGTGTAGTTGTCCATTTCCCTTTTCTGAAATTTTTGACAAACCTCATAAAAAATGATTTTGAGACAAACAAATGTAGGAAACTACTATAGGGAGTTACTAGAGGACTAACATGCATCAAAATAACATTTCTAAGCAATAGAACAAGCATGCAAACTCATTTCACATGCAGCCTATAGAGCTAAAATACTCCACTAAACAAAATTCTGCTTGGACAATCGAAGGAGTCACCTACTGGAGAACAATTACTCCAAATCTCAGCAACAAAGATGGGCTGAGCAAGGAGATCAAAAAATCGCGATGGAGAGCAGCAAGAACATGGGTTTGATCTAGGGTGTTCAGATTTTTTGGGAGAGAGAAAGAAGTGGGGATGAAGAGATAAGTGAGAGGCCAGGGGGCCCCCTCACCATAGGTGGGCGCGGCCAGGCTTGGGCCGCGCCCCCTGGTGGTGAGGTGGCATGGTGGGTCCCCTAAGGTCTCCTAGGTGCCTCTCTGCCCCATTTTTGACATAAAAATTTAAAAAGATTTTTCTTGAATTTTTCGAGAAACTTTATTTTTGAGAATTTTTTAGAAATTGACAAGAGATTAAAAACTCGGGAAAACGAAGATGGAATGATTGCAAGCAAATCAAAACCAAGTATGCTGTAGCTCTAAGATAGTCTAATCATGTAACTAACAAAGGGAACAAAAATGGTGAAAGTAAATATGAGTGAGGTAAAGTAGATGCGGTGAAAACGAAGTTTCATTCATATAAAATCACTTTGTTAACAAGGTTGATCAATTCTTGTTAGCAAACTAATTTTGTATGAGGCAAAACTTTGCATTTGACTATATGCTTATGTTACCTCAACCTTGATAGGCATAGTCCCAATCATAACAATTTTATATTCTTCCTTGGGCTTTTGCTCTGAACAAATAATCTAACCAACTCTGATGATCTCAACATTCTTGATTGAATTTAGAGCATTCTTTCTATCAATCTTCTTGGGAAAATAGACTGTGTACTCTTTGTCATTAACATTAAAAGTTACTTTTCCTTGATTGCAATTAATAACAGCACCTGCAGTGTTTAGAAAAGGTCTCCCAAGAATAATAGAAATATTATCATCTTCAGGCATTTCCAACACAACAAAGTCGATTAATATCAAACAACTGTTAGCAACTTGAACAGGAACATTTTTACATATACCAATAGGAAAATGATACCAATTTTTCTAGATCAAGTCTCTTATAAAGAGAAAAAGGCATGACACTAACTCCAGCTCCCAAATCACATAAAGCAGTTCTAACATAGTTATTTTTAATGGAACAAGGAATAGTTGGTATACCTGGATCTCCAAGCTTCTCCGGAACTTTACCATCAAAAGAGTAATTAGCAAGTAAAGTGGAAATTTCCTCATTAGGAATCTTTCTTTTGTTAGTAACAATATCTTTCATATACTTTGAATAAGGAGGCATTTTAATAGCTTCAATCAATGGAATTTGCAAAAATAAAGGTTTCATCCATTCAAAAACCTGTTGTAGTCTTCTTCTTCCTTGGATTTATGTTTCTTACCAGGAAAAGGCATTGGTTTTTGCACCCAAGGTTCTCTCTCATTACCATGCTTGTTGGCAATGAAGTCCTCTTTGGTGTACTTTGCATTCTTAGCAAGCTTTTCTGGTTCCTCTTCAACTTCTTCTTTATCGGGAGCATCACCTGGTTCAGTTTCAGCATCAGAAATAGAAATACTATTAGGATCTTTACCTGCTTCAGAAGATTCTGCAACTGTTTTATGCTTCTTCTTCTTCTTCTTCTTGGAAGGAATATCATCTCTTGAAGTGCGTTGAGAATCTTGCTCGATCCTCTTAGGATGTCCTTCAGGATATAAGGGGTCTTGAGTGGTAGCACCTCCTCTTGTGCGTATTTCACATGCTTGTTTTTTTCTTGCGGCATTAACTAGCAAATCTTTTTGCACCTTGGTAAGCTGATCAATTTGAGTCTGAACCATTTGAAAATGTTTAACAAGTATCTTCACATCATTGGAGGTTCTCTCTACAATATCCTGCAACTTGTTAATAGCTCTAGAATTTTCCAACAAATGATTCTGCACCCTTCTATTAAAATTATCTTGCTTAACAATAAAATTATCTAACTCATCTAAGCATTGATCAGGAGGTTTAGAGTAAGGAATATCTCTATCATCAAAGCGTTGGAGAGAGTGTACCTCAATAGTAGATGAGTGAGGGATTGGCTTACATAATTCTTCTATAGGAGGTAAATTCTTCACGTCTTCGGATTTAATACCTTTCTTCTTAAGAGATTTCTTGGCTTCCCTCATAACTTCATCATTTAATTCAATCATTCCTCTCTTATTTGGTGTTGGCTCTGTAGGTGGCGCTGGTGTTGGTGTTGGCTCAACTAGAGTCCAATCATCATGATTCCGGCTTATTTTAGCCATTAGTTCTTCAGCTTCGGCCGGAGTTCTTTCCCTGAAAACACAACCAGCACAACTATCCAGATATGTCTTAGATTCATCAGTTAGTCCATTATAAAATATATCAAGGAGTTCATTTTTAGGCAATGGCTCTTTAGGCAAAGCTCTAATTAAAGAACAAAACTTTGTCCAAGATTCGGGCAATATCTCTCCTTTTCCCTGTTCAAAGTCAAAGATTTTCTGCACAGCAGCATGTTGAGCACTAGCAGGAAAATATTTCTGAAAGAAAGCATTAACCAAAGCAATAGGACTATGGATAGATCCAGGAGACAAATTATTAAACCAAGTTTTAGCTGCATCTTTCAACGAAAAAGGGAAAATCTTAGCAACAAAGTAAGTGCGAAGCTTAATATCATCAGAAAACAAATTACTCAAAGTAGAAAGCTCATTCATATGTGCCATAGCACTTTCATTTTCAGTACCACAAAAAGGATCTTTCTCAACAATAGATATGTAAGATAAATCTAAAGAGAAATCATAATCCTTATCTCTAATATTTATGGGGGAAGCAGCAAACTTAGCATCAGGAGATAATTTATATCTAACAGCACATCTTGCTAGAAGTTCCTTAACAGCATTAGCATCACGAGTGGCCTGAGCTTCGGCAATAAAATCATCATCAAGCTCAATATAAGCATCATCAAAATCATCACTAGGACATTCCCTAGACTCGGGTGAACTAACAAGTGTAACAGTGGTGTTTCCCATTTGCTTAGTTCTAGCAATTGTAGCATCTAAAAAGGAGCCTAGCGAACCACTCTCATCAAGCACAGTAGAAGCATCATCTAAATTATCAGTGGCATTTTCAAACTCAGCAGAAGAAGTAGCAGTAGCGTGTGCGTGTGGTGGTGTAAGCAACTTACTCATAACAGATGGTGAATCAAGAGCAACAGAGGTGTTCAAAGTTGTACCTCTTCTTGTAGTGGATGGCAATATAGGAACTTGTCCATCACGAGGTTTACCCATGATGAAAGGATTGTAGCGAACAATATGAATCCCAAGTGAACTTACAAATAAAGCTATGCTCCCGGCAACGGCGCCAGCAAATAGTCATGATGACCCAAAAGTACAGGAGATTGCAACAGTCTTCGAGGGAAGTAAAACCCAAATTTATTGATTCGACACAAGGGGAGCCAAAGAATATTTATAAGCCTTAACAGATGAGTTTTCAATTCAGCTGCACCTGGAAATAGACTTGCTCGCAGCGGTTTATCAGTAGCAACAGTTTTATAGTGGTGACAGTAGTGAAATAGTAACAGCAATAGTAAAATAAAAGCGGTAATAGTAGCAATAGTAAATAGTAGGATAAAATACTGTAGGCATAGGGATGGATGTACGGGCGTTGCATGTATAAGATAATTCATGAAATCAGTGAGACATGGGCAATTGCAGATAAATAATGATAAAGCATCCTAGTATTAAACAATCATAGGCATGTGTTCCGTATATAGTCGTACGTGCTCGCAATAAGAAACTTGCACGACATCTTTTGTCCTACCAGCCTGTTGCAGCAGGGCCTCAAGGGAAACTACTGGTAATTAAGGTACTCCTTTTAATAAAGTACCGGAGCAAAGCATTAACACTCGGTGAACACATGTGATCCTCACATCATAGTCATCCCCTCCGGTTATCCCAATTTCTGTCACTTTGGGGCCTCGGGTTCTGGACAACAATATGTGTAAACAACTTGCAGGTAAGATCATAAATAACAAGTATCATCATAAAACAATAACAAGTTCAGATCTGAGATCATGGCACTCGGGCCCAAAGTGACAAGCATTAAGCACAACAAGTTGCAAGAATGTCATAAGCACTAATAAAAGATACTAGGCACTATGCCCTAACAATCTCATAGCAAATTACATGAATGATCTCATCCAATCCCTATCATCCCCTTCGCCTACAGTGGGAATTACTCACGCATGGATGGGGGAGTCATGGATGGTTGATGGAGAGACGTCGGTGATGATGGTGATGAAGATCTCCTCGAAATCCCCATTCTGGAAGGGTGCCAGAATGGAGTTTCTGGTTCCGAATCGCGATTTCTGATGGTGGCGGCGCAGCGGAAGTCTATCTGGGAAAAACGCCGAACCCCTGCTCCTTTCAGGTCAGAGGGTATATGTAGGCGGAAGGAGGGGTCAAGGCGATGGCCGAGGCGGCCTCACCATAGGTGGGCGCGGTCAGGCCTGGGCCGCGCCCCCTGGTGGTGTGGCGGCCTCCCAGCCCCTCTCCGTCTCGTCTTCTGGCTCCGTGGGTCTTCTGGTGAAATAGGATTTTTGCAATATTTTCCCGGATTTTTACTGAAAGTTGGATTTCTGCAAAAAAAAAAGACACCAGAGCAATTATACTGAAAACAGCGTTAGTCCGTGTTAGTTGCATTCAAAACACACAAATTAGAGGAGAAACAACAACAAAAATTGTTCGGGAAAGTAGATACGTTTTGGACGTATCATTCATCTATTGTACTTATTGGGTATCAAGTTGTTTTCATTGTAAGCATTATATTCATGACCATTTCATATCATTAGTTTTTTCTCATGTGAGCACAATGTACCTATTGCCTGAAATTGAGTTTTGAATGATTAATTGGCAGGTTGTGCTTTCTATGTGTCCCACTTTTTTTTTGAAAACTTCTGTATTTCCATGTCGCATGCTGGACATCCTAGTGCTCTGTTGTAAACTACACAATTTCCTATTATGTTCATTAATTCTTTGATCATCCTTTCACATCATCAAATGTTGTTGCGGGAGGAAAAGCTTGATGGCATGGATAGAGTAGAAGTGGTAAGCTTAATTAAGTTCATGTGTGCTTTCATATGGGCAGTCCAAGTTATACTTTACATGGCTCTTGATGCTTATGCTTTAGTTCATAGTAATTCTTTGGTTATCCCCACCTTCTGTTGTGCATCCCCTTACTTTCCAATTTATGATCATAACTCGTTTCTTAATAAGTTACTTTTTAATCTCTTGCTTTAAGATTGTTGGTAACCATTCAAGAGTCTAACTTAGTTTTCGTCATGCAATTTGCAAATCAAACCTACCAATATTTTGTATAGATTTTAGCACTCTTTCTTAGTATCTAATCATTCTCATATGTGTTTTTACACAACATGCAAACTCAAACTTTGAAGCAGCGTTTCGTGATTTATAACTTCTGCTTTAGAATATTTACTATAAATTCTAGGTAGTCTATATGTGATGGTTATTTTTTGGAGCAAATAACTATTATTGACATCATTTCCTACTGCCATGCATTTCTGAATTTGGTCACTCAAGGGGGGCACAAATATCTCTTAGGTAGAGAGGGAAAATGTCATCTTGACTAACCATTTTCTCATCGCATGCTTCATGACAAACTCGAAAGCTACTTTATAACTAGCCAATTACATGATAGTGTTTGATATATCCCCTAAGTAGATTTATTCACATCTTGAGTACACACGACAATCTCAATTCTAATGACAAAGCGGTCACATTTTTTAGAGAGGTCCAAAACAATAGTGCTATGTCTCAAGTTGGGTTAGTCCAACCTCATGTTAATACCATGTGTCTAAATTATTGGTTTATTATCTCCATGTCTATGACTTGCAAAATATAATCATTAACCAATACATGTGCTAGTCTAATATTCATGCATGTCCTCACATGAACTCGAACTAGGAACAACTTTATAATAACCACACAACTATAAAGTTTCACAAACAAGTAACTCTACTTGTCAACTGATAATAAAAGATATTATCCAAGGGACATTCAATAAAAAATGCAGACAACAAAGTATAATCATTATCTATGATTTACTTGAAGGAATTCTAAGAGAGCGACCAAATTATCTAGTCTATACTTTGGTGGTGTACACGACCTTCTTATAAGTTTACACACTCCTACATTGCATCACAACTACTAACTAAAGGACACCCCTACTTATGTATTTTATCACCACAACAACAACAACAACAACACTAATCACATCCACTAAGATCCCAAGGTGGGGGTGGCCGCCATAGTTCACAAATGTCATATTGTGGCAGACTCCATGCATGTAAAGCTCATAATTAAGGTTTGTGAACAAAGTATTTCGAGCTTAAAAGGAGGAGGTGGAATAGGAATAGAACAAACCTAGCATCATGGAGGTGGTAGAGAAATGTAAAATTGGATCGATGCAGAATCAGATTGTTGTGCTTGTAGTCAGCCTTATTTATTTTCTTATTTTTAAATTCTATTTTTGAAGATAAGGACATTAAAAAATAAGGGAATGGTCTAATATACTATATTGCACTAATGAGTAGTGAAAACTGATATAATTAAATCATTTTTAAGATCTTCCTTCAAAATTTAGTCACAAACACCAGAAGTCAAACTAAGATGCGGCTTTGATTTTTTGAATAAAACATGCATAATTCATAACCTAAAAAATTACAATATGCAGGTACATATGATAAAGTTTTATGCACTAGTTTAATATATACATTCCAAAACTTACCTAAAATGCAAAATAAAGGTGACACAAGAAGAACCTATGTGTACCAACTTTGTCCAAATGCAAACTAAAAGTGAAGAAAAAAAGTGAAAAGCTCGGGGAAAACAAGAAAAAATTAAACACACATGCCAACATTATGTTTTGGTCACCGACCAACATTTAAAACTTTGCAGTGCACTCAAGGTTATTTTACATTTTATCCCTAAAAAAAGTTTTGTATTTTTTGATAAGAAACTACTAAAAATTAAACACTTACTTATTTATTTAACATTTATTTCTTTAAAATGGGGATAAATATTTATAGATTTAGATAGTTAGAGTATCATATGTTGTCATTTATTAGGGTCATAAAGAAAGTTCAGGATCACCAAACATTTGAGTTTGATTCGTTCTATGCTTGACTTGAGATCGACTTCCTAATCTAGTAAAGCTCAATCATAGCATCAATCTCGTAGCCTCACATAATCGTTTTAAAAAAGTTCACTAACGCTCATTTACAACCCTAGCATATTTATGCTACTCCCTCCGACAACTAATACCTATCTCTACATGGATGTATGTAGACACTAATATATGTCTAGATACGTCCAAGTAGAGACAGGTATTAGTGGTCGGAGGGAGTAGTTATTTTACTTGTGATTAGATATATCCTATTTATAATTTATATGAAAAAATGAAGCTTATCTTCTCATAAAAAATCTTTGTTATGAAGACCTAATATCTTGTAATTTTTTTGGGTTGAAGTTGTCGCTTGTGTGTTTTTTATGTTTATTTTGAGAGATCCCTCTCTATGACCGAAAGTGTTTGGAAGTTGTTAAAATATAAACGTACAGATGAACAAAAGGAACCATAGCACAAGCTAATTGTATGTCACAACTAAGTTAAAAAAGAATTGAAGTATCCCACTAACAACTAGATAATCAATGCATCTGAAACGAGTAACCTACTAGTATAATATTTAACCTTTTTCAAATGATAGCTACATTTGGGATAACGCTATTAACAATTCGCAAGTACCCCATTCGGATCATCTAACATGTAATTGTTTACTATTGTATCATGAAGTGTTACCTTTTGTCCGAAATTACTCACCAGCCAAAACTTTATATTTGAAGCACTAACGACACTGCCATCGTTCGGGTGATATAGATTATAGGATGCCATCGAAGGGCCACGACATTCCGTCAAAAAAATGTTGTACATGAAATTGATGTACGTAGAGCCCCTCTCTTTTTTCACTACACCTTAACCGCATAAATGTGCTTACTATATTTAGTTGTACAATACTCTTTGTATAAAAATTTAAACATTTTTTAAAACCATACCATGATTTTCATAATAGCTGCCAAACATAATTGTTCTTACTATACCTTTTTTGTCATGCAGAAGTGTTATGCTCCATGATATAAACCATAATTTTCACGGAAAACATGTTAGTTCTTAAATTTAAGAGATTGACACTAAACAAAATTCATATTGAATATAACAAAAGGTAACAATGCCATGCTTTTTCATATATACGACCTAGAACCACAATTGTGTGTTTATATATCGTTCATTTTGGTATCTTTAAATATCTTGATAGAGGGTTCTATATGACACATGTATGATTTTTATAGAGATTTATATAGCATAGATGTCAAATTTAAGGGTTATAAAGTGTATGAGGTGCTCACAAGTGGATTCTATATCTTTAGGTCACCTCCACTGTTTCTTGATTATTAACATTACTCGTTTCTAGGCTATGTATGGCCCTAATTTTCTCAGGGGTAAAGTAAGCGAACCACAAATGCTTGCTTAGTAAAGCTAGACCTCCATCGACGGGTGTGGGGGGAGGGGGGCTAGCTGGACATAAATGTTGGGCATCCTACCTCCCATATGAAATTCACATGAAATTGAGCTTGTTTTTTTTCTCATTTTACAGTGTGAGAGCTTCTCTCAATCCCTCTATTGTCCTTTATTTCCTAGGCACAGGCTTACCTGGTTGACCTCCCACATTCATTCATTGTTGATTCAAACCACATCAAGTGCAACAAGGATTTTGAGTCCAGCGCGCTAAACTAAAGAGGATGCACCACATGTATGTATCGGGTGTTGCTGATGTAACATGCTAAGTCTGAAATAATTTCTCCAAAACCTTCAACAACCATAGATTTAACAACAAAAACTATCACAACTGAGGCTAGGGTTTGAACCACTGGCTTTTGTATGTCACAAACAAAACCACCGGTCTTGCATAATACTTCTTTATAAATTCTAATTTTGTTTGGTTAATTTTTTTAGTTTAGATGATAATTTATAAAATTTTATTAATTTGGAATGGAGAAATTAGGATCTCTGAGATCACATATGTGAACTTGTTAGCACCAACTAAGAGTTAAGACAAAGGGTTATGTAACAAATGACTTCTTGTATTATGTTCAGGAAGATAGCAAAAAGGCTCGGTAGAGAAGAAGATATATACTATATCAAATGAAAATGATGGAGAAATATGAGGAGAAATAGTACATTTAGTGACTGTCATGAAAGGGGTAAACTAAACTTTCTTCAGATACTAACACCTTAGATGAAGCAGTAGTTCCCATTCCAAATAATTGAGAAATTGTTGTTTATTCAGTAATCAAGATAGTGTGCACAATTTGATGGTTTTGAGATTATGCATCTCATCCCTGAGCAACAACAATATTTGGAATGATAAGTAAATTGTTGTAATTGAAGATAGGGACTATCTTTTGGATCAAGAAAGCAATGATTTGCAAAAGGGGAAGCATATTTCTCTAGACAAATAAGATAAAGATTCAGAAATTCTAAAAGAGGCTTCACATTGATTTTTCAAGGGAGATGATATCTCATTGGTTGTGACTCCATTAAAGCTTTGCCCATCTTATATTAGAGTAGTAGAATATATGTCGCACATTGCAACTTATATCATCGAGAACTTTTATAGGCATTCTAAATTGAAAAACAAAAGAAAGTTAACATGATGTATATGTAGTGTAATATGAAATATGACAAGGTCAATTGTGAAATATCTATAACAAACTGAACATAACAAGTATAATATTCCAAAATGTATGACATAACAATAAATATAACAAGTACATACGGTCAAGACAATGAAAGAGTCTAACACATATAGTCTAACACATAAAGAATTTATACACAACATGCCTTACAAGATATTCTAACTCGTCAATCGAGTTTAACACATTAAAATAGTTATTCGCATACGGTCTAGTGCATAGAAAATATAACACAACCGCCATAACAATATTCTAACACATCCAACATTGATAAACAAGCTATGACACATGATATGCACCATAAATACACGGACATATGCATACATGGTAATTAACAACCTCAGGGGGGCATAGGATGAGCCAGTGTCGATGCACCTACAGATTGCAAACATGCGCACTAGCTCGGGAGACCGAAGGCGCGAAACCATGACGACAACACCATGGGGAAAATGAGTAAGAGTCAGTGTGGCCAGGCTTGCATGGATCCACACACCCTTTCATCGTGCCAAGGACAAGACGAACAAGCCATAGCGAACATTATCAGTTATTTAAAGTGGGAGGCCAGTAGGTGCAGGCCTTGATACGTCTCAAACATATCTATAATTTTTGATGCTCCTTCTTGTTCTTTCACCATTTGCTTAGTGTTTTGATACACTTCATGGCATTTTTATGCATTTTCCGAAACTAACCTATTAATAAGATGCCACAGTGCCAGTTCCCTGTTTTCTGTTGTTTTTGTGTTTCAGAAAAGTTACACAGGAAATATTCTCAGAATTGGACAAAACAAAAGTTGAACCTCCTATTTTTACCGAAGCTTCACAAAGACCGAAGATGACACGGAGAGGGGCCAGAGGCTGGCCACACCACAGGGGGGCACGACCCAGCCCCTGGCCGCGCCCACCCATGGTGAGCCCGCCTGGTCCACCTCTTGATGATGCCCCTTCGCCTATAAAGACCCCTCGATAGGAAAAACCTAAGGGACGGATCGCTTTTCCTAGAAACATACTACAAGCCATCGCCATCGTCGAATCGAGATCGGGAGGATCCAGGAGCTCTTCCCGGCACCCTGCCGGAGAGGAGAATCCCTGCCGGAGGCCTTCTACACCACCATGGTCGCCTCCAGAGTGATGTGTGAGTAGTCTACCTTGGACTATGGGTCCATAGCAGTAGCTAGATGGTTGTCTTCTCCACTATGTGCTTCATGTTTAGATCTTGTGAGCTGCCCTACATGATCAAGATCATCTTTATGTAATCATACATGTTGTATTTGTTGGGATCCGATGAGTATTGGTACTATGTCAAGTTGATGTGCTGAATATTATCTTATGTTATCTCTATGTTGTTTATAATCTTGCATGCTTAACGTTGCTAGTAGCTATCTTGGCCGAGTAGATGCTAGTAACTCCAAGAGGGAGTATTTATGCTCGATAGTTGGGTTCATGCCTCTATTTAATCTGGGGGAGTGACAGAAACCAAACCTCTAAGGTTGTAGATGTGCTATTGCCACTAGGGAGAAAACAACATTCTTGTGTCCAAGGACATTTGCTTTATTTATATTACGCACTTTGCTTAATGCAATTATCTGTTGTTCGCAACTTAATACTCAAGGGGTCCTCGGACGATTCCCCGCGAGTGGATTTTTAGTCATAGATGCAGTTGGATGGTGGTCTATGTATTTTGTCGTAATGCCCAGAGTAAGCCTCATAGTGATCCTTGATACGTCTCAAACGTATCTATAATTTTTGATGGTCCATGCTTGTTTTTACACCATTTGCTTAGTGTTCCGTTACACTTCGTGGCGTTTTTATGCATTTTCTGGAACTAACCTATTAACGAGATACCACAGTGCCAGTTCCCTGTTTTCTGCTGTTTTTGTGTTTCAGAAAAGTTACACAGGAAATATTCTCAGAATTGGATGAAATAGAAGCCAGACATCCAGAAATTTACCGAAGCTTCCAGAGGACCGAAGAGGAGACGGAGAGGGGCCACGAGCCGGCCACACAGTAGGGCAGCGCGGCCCAGGCCCTGGCCGTGCCCCCTATGTGTGAGGCTGCCTCGGTCCACTTCTGACGCTGCCCCTTCGCCTATAAAGACCCCTCGACGGGAAAAACCTAAGTACCCGATTAATTTTCTAGAAACACATCGCGATCCGCCGCCGTCGTCGACCCAAGATCGGGAGGGTCCAGAAGCTCTTCCTGGCACCCTGCCGGAGAGGGGAATCGCCACCGGAGGTCTTCTTCATCGCCATGCTTGCCTCTGACGTGATGAGTGAGTAGTCTACCTTGGACAATGGGTCCATAGCAGTAGCTAGATGGTTGTCTTCTCCACCATGTGCTTCATGTTTAGATCTCGTGAGCTGCCTTACATGATCGAGATCACCTTTATATAATTCTACATGTTGTGTTTGTTGGGATCCGATGAATATTGGTGTTATGATTGAGTTGATGTGCTGAATATTATCTTAAGTTATCTATATATTGCTTATGATCTTGCATGCTCTCCGTTGTTAGTAGCTATCTTGGCCGAGTAGATACTAGTGACTCCAAGAGGGGGTATTTATGCTCGATAGTTGGGTTCATGCCTCTATTTAATCTGGGGGAGTGACATAAACCTCTAAGATTGTAGATGTGATGTTGCCACTAGGGAGAAAACAACATTCTTATGTCCAAGGGCATATGCTTTGTTTACATTACACACTTTGATTAATGCAGTTATCTGTTGTTCGCAACTTAATACTCAAGGGGTTCTTGGATTGATTCCCCGTGAGTGGATTATTAGTCATAGATGCAGTTGGATGGCGGTCTATGTATTTTGTTGTAATGCCTAGAGTAAATCTCATTGTGATCTTCTCGACATATGCACGTTATCTTTATTCTATCAATTGCCCAACTGTAATTTGTTTACCCAGCATGTTGTTATTTATCTTATGGAGAGACACCACTAGTGAACTGTGGACCCCAGTCCAATTTCCTTTATATTGATATCACTTGTTTACTTTACTCGCATACTACTATTGCTTTCCACTCGATACGCTCATTCCTTTGTTTATAGCAAACCGGTGAGATTGACAACCTCATCGTAAGTTGGGAGCAAAGTATTTGGTTGTGTTGTGTGCAGGTTCCACGTTGCTACTAGTTGAAGACGCGCTAACACGTTATCGTTAACGGCGCCCTTGTTGGAGTGTCACTAGGCTAGCAAGCATCACCTTCTTGAGTTTGGCTTTTTCCTACTAGACGATTAAACCTTGGTTTCTTACTGAGGGAAAATTTGCTGCTTTACTTATCATACCTTCCTCTTGGGGTTCCCAACTGGACGGTGATTTACATCAACACCGTGCTGCAATAAGCAACAATTTTCTGGCGCCATTGCCGGGGAAAAAGAAGACTTCTGCAAGGGGAGTTTCGCACGCACATCCTTTACTTTGTTTTAAGTTTTGCTTTATTTTTTACTTGCATCATTCTATCAAAAACACACAAAAATTAGTATCCTTTATAGTTGTTATTTCTTTACTTCTAGTTCATTATGTTGTTCCCTAAGTACGTTTTGTAGGACCTCTCAGTAGGTAGTGGTTCTATTATTGGGAAAAGTAATATTGAGGAGTTCTTCAATCATATTAGTATGCATAAGGATGTTGAGGAAAAGTCTTTGGCTGAGCTTGCTCCTAGTTATGAAGTTGCTTCTGCTTACTTAGTTCACATGTTGGAAGCTAGGTTTGCTAGCCTTAATCCTTTTATGCAACACATGTTTCTTAAGCTTCATGATATTGAGGACCCGAAAAGAAAGCTTTTATCTTGGAAACTTTGCGTAGAGAATTTAGAGATGTTGCCATTGAAGCTAGGAAAGTTTTTAAGAGATTTAATAAGCTTGGCTCACCTGTAGAGGTTGTTGGTACAAGCAATGAAGATTTCAGAGTACCAATACCTTGTAAACTTGTAGGAATTCATGATGCTTTGGAAAAGAATTTTAGTTGAATTTGTCCTGAAAATCTTTTTGATGAAAGTAGTGTACCAAAGCGTGATTACAAGGGATACTCAAAAACTCATTTGGACACAATTCAATTCATTGTTGAAAAGACTACTGCAATTGATCTTAATGCTTCTTTTGAAAATACTTGATTCGCACTTTCTGCGCCTAGCTCAAAGGCGTTAAAGAAAAGCACTCTTGGGAGATAACCCAATGTTTTACTTTCAGTTATTTTTCTTTTATTTGAGTATTGAAAGTTATTACTACTGTAATAACCTCTCCTTATCATTTTTATTTCGTTTTTGTGCCAAGAGAAGCCTCTAATTTGAGTGAGGTAAGATTTGGGTATGTTGCTGTCCTGAAACAGATTTCGGTGCTGCACCGTAAAAATTCGTGAAAATTCTCAGAATATCTTTTGGACCTGCGATTTCTTGTGCATATGCCCCAGGTTATATCCAAACTTTCATTAGTTTAACACTTTTTGATTTGAGCAACATAAAACCCTCTAAAAATTCGATCTTTATCAGCTGTATTGTTTTGACAGATTTCTGCCAATATTTGTGTTTGCCGCTCGATCGCTTTCTTTTTGAGTTCTTTTGATCACGGAACTTTTGGGGAAGTTTCTACAGTAGTATATGTTTTATATGTGGTGGTTTTGAGTTGAAACCTGAAGCAAAAAGGGTTGATTCATTGTTATGCTTACACTAATGTTGCTAATAGAATTGTGTTGAGTTTTGTATGAAGGAAGTTTTCAAGTGTAGGGATTGGAGAATGATGAGATGAGTTGAAGAATGGACAAAAGCTCAAGATTGGGGATGCTCACACACCCCAAGAAATATCCAAGAGGTACAAGCGTCAAAGCTTGGGGATGCCCCCGAGGCACCCCTTCTTCATCGGCAAAAATCAGGTCACCTTTCAACACACTATATTTTTATTGCTTCATGCACTATGCGTTTTTCTTGGAGTGTCAGTTGTTTTAGTTTTCAGTTTAGTTTAGTTTTGTTTGCTTCAATAAATGGTTGGACCCCAACAAATTTCTTTTGGAGAAGTTGCCTTGCTTTTCATTTGCCAAGAACACTCCGTTTTTCACTCTTATTGTTCAATGAGTGTTCTCTTTTTCTGCTACTGCGTTTAGCTTTCGATTTTCGCCTTGATTTTTGTTCAGATCTTGTTATATCTTTGCATCAAGGTGTATTTTAACCTCTGGTCCATGTTGGTTTTCATCAAAAGAGTTATTTCAAAAAGGTTCGAATGGTGTTGGAAAAGAGAAAAAGCTTTATGCAAAAAAGTGGTACAAAAAGGAGCTTGTGTAGACTGCGGCCTATGCTTTTGCATGTCGTGCTTGATGTCATTTTGATAGTATGCTTAGTGGTTTTGCTGTAGCATGACTTGTCTCAAATGACTGAGATTGCTTAATGAGCCTTTGAAAAAATCATGCGTTGTTTTTATTATTTGGAAGCATTATTTTGGTTTTCTCCTTTATGCTTTATTTGGGTTGACTTGGCGCATTCTCACACATGTTAGACTCATACAAAGTCGCCATTGCCTCTATGATCATTTAGTTTTTGACTTTTGATGCCATCTTATGCTTCTTTTAATGTTGCTTTGTCGCTTTGCATGAATATGGCCGTTATTGCTCTCTTAGTTGATCGCTCCCAGTCTTTTGCTAGCCCTCATTTTGTACTGAGTATGAGCTCTACTCGTGCATCCAACTCCTAAAAACCAAGTTGTTCCAATGTGTCCACCATACATACCTATTAGCAATTTCTTATTCCAAAGTACATTTGACTTGCTTTTATCTATCCTTTAAATTAAACTCTTTTTGGTGTTATGCGAAAATTGGTCAGTAAAGCTCTCATGAACCTGATGGCACACTTTACTTTTATCGCTTTAAAATTTTGACATTGTGGCTCTCTTATGTTGAGTTGTTATGCTTGCAAGTTGTAAGTTGTAAATGAGCCCAGCCATGCCGTCATGGGGCAAGCTTTCAACATTGCACTTCTTATTTGAGTTGATATCGTGATCTTTTGTTTATGGATACTCGCGATGTGAAACAAGTTGGGAATCTTGCGGGATCATGGAGTTCTTATATGTGTTAGGGAAACGCCTGGGGCGCTAATCTAAGCCATGCATCATTCGTGGTGGAAATTTACAATATGCCCATAGTGGACATTCGACGACACATCTCACAATAAAAAGCTATACCAATTGTAAATAAAAGAGATGTCGAGGTGTTTATTGTCTGTTTGTCTTATCATTTTGATGTGGGCTTGTTCCATGTCATCGGGCAGGAGGTACCCCGTTGGCGGTTCTCGATGATACACATATATTTACAATAACAAGAGCCTGCTTGGGACTCTAAGTCGAGTAGCATGAGGTTTGGGTATTCATACTTCACGGGACACGAGGTTTTCAACTTATGATTTGTCAAGCATATGCTTCATAATTGTACTCGCATTAACTCTAACCATTCAAGATGCTTATGATGGGGGCAATGAGAGCTCAAAGCTAGTAAGTACCATAATTTTTGAAGGTTTATAAAACTCGCAATCACTGCTTCCCTCCACGAAGGGCCTTTCTCTTACTTTTATGTTGAGTCACCACCTTCTATCTTTATGCACCGTCTAAGAGAGCATAGTTGTCATTCTTAGTATAATGTGCATTGTCTCAAGGTTTTCATTGATTGATTCATGATGTTGGTTTCACTTGTTCTTAAATTATTTGCATCTCGTCGCCCTCTTAAACTTGAAGGTGTCCTATGCATTTATGTTTTGCTCTCTCATGAAGGACAAGCTGAAAACCATTGGTATGTTTTTCTATATGATTTGAACACACGTTTGACTTTCATTGTTTCATTTTCATGATCTTTCATTTGTGTTCTTTTTCAAGTTATAACATGGTTGCTAAGTTTCTTCTATCAAGATTATATCTTTCATGCCCATGTTTTAAGTTCTTTTGATCCCAGGGCACAACGCTTACATATATGGTCAAGATTGTGTAGGTGCATGTCACCTCAAAAATTATTTCTTTGTTATCACTTACCTACTTGAGGACGAGCAGGAGTTAAGCTTGGGGATGCTGATACGTCTCAAACGTATCTATAATTTTTGATGCTCCATGCTTGTTTTTACACTATTTGCTTAGTGTTCCGTTACACTTCGTGGCATTTTAATGCATTTTCCGGAACTAACCTATTAACGAGATGCCATAGTGCCAGTTCCCTGTTTTCTGCTATTTTTTTTGTTTCAGAAAAGTTACACAAGAAATATTCTCGGAATTGGACGAAACAAAAGCCAGACATCCAGAAATTTACCGAAGCTTCCAGAGGACCGAAGAAGAGACGGAGAGGGGCCACGAGCTGGCCACACAGTAGGGCGGCACGGCCCAGGCCCTAGCCGCGCCCCCTATGTGTGAGGCCGCCTCGGTCTACTTCTGACGCTGCCCCTTCGCCTATAAAGACCCCCCGACGGGAAAAACCTAAGTACCCGATCAATTTTCCAAAAACACATCGTGATCCACCGCCGTCGTCGACCTGAGATCGGGAGGGTCCAGAAGCTCTTCCCGGCACCCTCCGGAGAGGGGAATCGCCACCGGAGGTCTTCTTCATCGCCATGCTTGCCTCCGACGCGATGAGTGAGTAGTCTACCTTGGACTATGGGTCCATAGCAGTATCTAGATGGTTGTCTTCTCCACCATGTGCTTCATGTTTAGATCTCATGAGCTGCCCTACATGATTGAGATCACCGTTATGTAATTCTACATGTTTGGTTTGTTGGGATCCGATGAATATTGGTGTTTATTATTGAGTTGCTGTACTGAATATTATCTTTTGTTATCTCTATGTTGTTTATGATCTTGCATGCTCTC
This sequence comes from Dactylis glomerata, assembly GCA_007115705.1. Lineage (NCBI taxonomy): Eukaryota > Viridiplantae > Streptophyta > Magnoliopsida > Poales > Poaceae > Dactylis > Dactylis glomerata. The sequence goes on from QXEO01000065.1 coordinate 1,471,026, forward strand.
CGTTGTTAGTAGCTATCTTGGCCGTGTAGACACTAGTGACTCCAAGAGGGGGTATTTATGCTCGATAGTTGGGTTCATGCCTCTATTTAATCTGGGGGAGTGACAGAAACCTCTATGGTTGTAGATGTGATGTTGCCAGTAGGGAGAAAACAACATTCTTATGTCCAAGGGCATATGCTTTGTTTACATTACACACTTTGCTTAATGCAGTTATCTGTTGTTCGCAACTTAATACTCAAGAGGTTCTCGGATTGATTCCCCGCGAGTGGATTATTAGTCATAGATGCAGTTGGATGGTGGTCTATGTATTTTGTTGTAATGCCCAGAGTAAATCTCATTGTGATCTTCTCGACATACTGAGGGAAAATTTGCTGCTTTACTCATCATACCTTCCTCTTGGGGTTCCCAACTGGACGGTGATTTACATCAACACCGTGCTGCAACAAGCAATCCTCGTGATGTATGTACATTATCTTTACTCTATCCATTGCCCAACTGTAATTTTTTTACCCAACATATGCTTTTTTATCTTATGGAGAGACACCACTAGTGAATTGTGGACCCCGGTCCAATTTCCTTTACATTGTTACACCGTTTTACTTTACTCGCACTGTTTACTTTACTTGCATTACTATTATCCAATTACCACTCGATACGCTCATTCCTTTGTTTATAGCAAACCGGTGAGATTGACACCCTCATCGTAAGTTGGGAGGAAAGTATTTGTTTGTGTTGTGTGCAGGTTTCACGTTGCTGCTAGGTGAAAAAGCTCCTACGCCCCAGCAAGTTGTCTGGCGCCATCCGGAGTGTCGCGAAGCTAGCAAGCATCACCTTCTTAAGTTTGGCTCTCTCCTACTGGATTGATTACCTTGGTTTCATAACTGAGGGAAAACTTGCTGCTGTACTCAGCACACCTTCTCTTGGGGTTCCCAACTGGTCGGTCATTTACATCATCAACACCGCACCATCAACAAGTTTTCTGGCGCCATTGCCAGGGAGAGAGAAGACTTATGCAAGGGGAGTCTCGCACGCACAATCTTTTACTTTGTTTATTGTTTTGCTTTATTTTATTTTTGCTTGCATCGTTTTATAAAAAATACAAAAAATTTAGTTTCCTTTATAGTTTCTTTTTATGTCTAGTTTAGTTGCTGTTACTATGTCGCCCGAGGAAATGATCTTCACTTTCAAACAAAGGAGTGAGGAAAGTTTTAAAGAAGCTTGGTCTAGAATTTATGATTCACATGGAAAAACTGAACCGAAAATGACCTTGAGTTTGCTTCTTAGTAGCTTTTACTTTGGATTTGCTCTTCGTTATAGATATTCTTTGGATGTTACAGTAGAAGGAGATTTCCTTTATTGTGATGAATATCAAGCTTTCAATATTATAAAAAAGCTGATTACAATTTATAGCATGCCAACTGATTTTGATTCCTCTCTTGTGAGCATTTTTAATAGACTTAATACTCTTGAGACTCACACTGCTTGTTTGAATAATTGCTATAGTAATTTGCGCCAATATTTTGATTATGTGCCAACAAATTCTGAACCATCAAGTTGGTTCCCTACGGTTAAAATCACCATTAGCGGTGAAACTTTTCATGCTCGTTGTGATATTATGTCTGAATTTTGTCTTATGCCAAAGGATGTTTATGAATCTTTGAGTCTTTGGAAACTTTCTGAGGGGGGAGAAGAAATTTCTCTTGCTAATAATGCCACTATATTTTCCGTTGGAATAGCTGAAGGAGTTTATACAAAAGTCCTAGGAAAAATGGTATCTACTGATTATCTTGTTATTGAATGTGTAGGAAAAGGACAAATCACGCTTGGAAGGTCTCTACTAAAACTCCTGGGCGCCATTATAGATGTGGGAAAAGGCACCATAAGATTCGTCTCTCCACCTTGCAATAATCATGTGTTTCCTAAAGTTAAGAGCAAAGGTAATAGAGGAAGACGTAAGGCACCCGTTGACCCTAATGCTTCATCGCTTGATATTACTTGATTTGCACTTTCTGCACCTAGCTCAAAGGCGTTAAAGAAAAGCACTCTTGGGAGATAAACCATTGTTTTATTTTCAGTTATTTTTCTTTTATTTGAGTCTTGGAAGTTATTACTACTGTAATAACCGCTCCTTATCCTTTTTTATTTCGTTTTTGTGCCAAGAGAAACCTCTAATTTGAGTGAGGTAAGATTTGGGGAAGTTGCTGTCCTGAAACAAATTTCGGTGCTTCACCATAAAAATTCGTGAAAAATCTCAGAATATCTTTTTGACCTGCGATTTCTTGTGAATATGCCCCAGGTTATATCCAAACTTTCATTAGTTTACACTTTTTTTATTTGAGCAACAGTAGATCCTCGAAAAAATCGATCTTTGTCAGCTGTTTTGTTTTGACAGATTTCTGCCACTATTTGTGTTTGCCTCTCGATCGCTTTCTTTTTGAGTTCTTTTGATCACGGAACTTTTGGGGAAGTTGCTACAGTAGTATAAGCTATATATATGGTGTTTTTGAGTTGAAACCTGAACCGAAAAGGGTTGATTCATTATTATGCTTATGCTAATGTTGCTAATAGAATTGTGTTGAGTTTTGTATGAAGGAAGTTTTCAAGTGTAGGGATTGGAGAATGATGAGATGAGATGAAGAATGGACAAAATCTCAAGCTTGGGGATGCCCATGCACCCCAAGAAATATCCAAGAGGTACAAGCGTCAAAGCTTGGGGATGCCCCCGAGGCACCCCTTCTTCATCGGCAAAAATCAAGTCACCTTTCAAAATACTATATTTTTATTGCTTCATGCACTATGCGTTTTTCTTGGAGCGTCTTTACTTTAGTTTTCAGTTTAGTTTTTTTTTGTTTTGCTGCAATAAATGGTTGGACCCCAACAAATTTCTTTTGGAGGAGATGTACTCGTTTTCATTTGCCAAGAACACTCCGTTTTCACTCTTATTGTTCAACGAGTGTTCTCTTTTTCTGCTACTGCATTCAGCTTTCGTTTTTCGCCTTGATTTTTGGTCAGATCTTGTTTTATCTTTGCACCATGGTCTATGTTGGTATTCATCAAAAGAGTTGTTTTAAAAAAGGTTCGAACGGTGTTGGAAAAGAGAAAAAGTTTCATGCAAAAAAGTGGTACAAAAAGGAGCTTGTTTAGACTGCGGCTTAGACTTTTTCATGCCATCATTGATGTCGTTTTGATAGTATGCTTAGTGATTTTTGCTATAGCATGTCTTGTCTCAAATGACTGAGATTGCTTAATGAGCCTTTGAAAAAATCATGCATTGTTTTATTATGTGGAAGCATTTATTTGGTTTTCTCCCTTGATGCTTTATTTGGGTTGACTTGGCGCATGCTTACAACATGTTATGACTATAAACAAGTTGCCATAAGCCTCTATGATCATTTAGTTTTTGACTTTTGATGCCATTTTATGCTTCTCTTAATGTTGCTTTGTCGCTTTGCATGATTATGGCCATTTTTGCACTCTTAGTTGGTCGCTCCCAGTCTTTTGCTAGCCCTCATTTTGTACCGAGTATGAGCTCTACTCGTGCATCCAACTCCCAAAAACCAAGTTATTCAAAGTGTCCACTATAAATTCCTATGCATGGCATTTGCAAGCCATTCCAAGTAAATTTTCATATGCTACCTTAAAAAAAACCTTCAAAATACTTCTCATTTTGTGACACTGTTTTTAGCTCATGGGACATAGTGGTCAGATTTGCTATCTTCCATATTGTTTTATTCCAAAAAGAAAAGAAAAAGAGGAAAAATAAAAGAAAAAAGGCACTCCTCCAATGGTATGTGAATGTTGGTGGGCACCCGATAGAATCAGTTAGCCATGGTTTGTGAAAGGAAAAAGGTGGGGAGGAGTGCCAAGCTTTATAAAAGAGCACAAAAGTGCCAATCTCTCTCTCAAAAACTTGCTTATTTTTGTATGGAAGATAGTAAGAACCCCATTGCCAGTCGGTGACAAAGACAACCACCTCTCAAAACCAAATTTTTATCTCTCTATTTTACAAATAAAAAGCTCTAGCACATGCTTAATCACTGCTTCCCTCTGCGAAGGGTCTTTCTTTTACTTTTATGTTGAGTCGCCACCTTCTATCTTTATGCACCATCTAAGAGAGCATAGTTGCCATTCTGAGTATAATGTGCATTGTCCCAAAGTTATCATTGATTGATTTATTATTTTGGTTTCACTTGTTCTTAAATTATTTGTATCTAGTCGTCCTCTTAAACTCGAAGGTGTCCTATGCATTTATGTTTTGCTATTACATGAGGGACAAGCTGAAAACCATTTGCTATGTTTTCCATATGATTTTAACACACGTTTGACTTTCATTGTTTCATTATTCATGATCTTTCATTTGTGTTCTTTTTCATGTTATAACATGGTTGCTAAGTTTCTTATTGTCAAGATTATGTCTTTTATGCCCATGTTTTAAGTTCTTTTGATCCCAGCACTCAATGCTTACATAGATGATCAAGATTGTGATGGTGCATGTCACCTCAAAAATTATTTTTTGTTATTACTTACCTACTCGAGGACGAGCAGGAGTTAAGCTTGGGGATGCTTGATACGTCTCAAACGTATCTATAATTTTTGATGCTCCATGCTTGTTCTTTCACCATTTGCTTACTGTTTTGTTACACTTCGTGGTGTTTTTATGCATTTTCTGGAACTAACCTATTAACAAGATGCCACAGTGCCAGTTCCCTGTTTTCTGCTGTTTTTGTGTTTCAGAAAAGTTACACAGGAAATATTCTCGGAATTGGACGAAACAAAAGCCGAACCTCCTATTTTTACCGAAGCTTCGCGAAGACCAAAGATGACACGGAGAGGGGCCAGAGGCTGGCCACACCACAGGGGGGCGCGGCCTAGCCCCTGGCCGCGCCCACCCATGGTGAGCCTGCCTGGTCCACCTCCTGATGATGCCCCTTCGCCTATAAAGACCCCTCGACGGGAAAAACCTAAGGGACGGATCGCTTTTCCCAGAAACATACCGCAAGCCGCCGCCGCCGTCGAATCGAGATCGAGAGGATCCAGGAGCTCTTCTCGGCGCCCTGCCGAAGAGGGGAATCCCTGCCGGAGGCCTTCTACACCACCATGGTCGCCTCCGGAGTGATGTGTGAGTAGTCTACCTTGGACTATGGGTCCATAGCAGTAGCTAGATGGTTGTTTTCTCCACCATGTGCTTCATGTTTAGATCTTGTGAGCTGCCCTACATGATCAAGATCATCTTTATGTAATCATATATGTTGTGTTTGTTGGGATCCGATGAGTATTGGTACTATGGCAAGTTGATGTGCTGAATATTATCTTATGTTATCTCTATGTTGTTTATGATCTTGCATGCTTTCCGTTGCTAGTAGCTATCTTGGCCGAGTAGATGCTAGTAACTCCAAGAGGGAGTATTTATGCTCGATAGTTGGGTTCATGCCTCTATTTAATCTGGGAGAGTGACAAAAACCTCTAAGGTTGTAGATATGCTGTTGCCACTAGGGAGAAAACAACATTCTTGTGTCTAAGGACATTTGCTTTATTTACATTACGCACTTTGCTTAATACAATTATCCGTTGTTCGCAACTTAATACTCAAGGGGTCCTCGGACTATTCCCCGCGAGCGGATTTTTAGTCATAGATGCAGTTGGATGGCAGTCTATGTATTTTGTCGTAATGCCCAGAGTAAGCCTCATAGTGATCCTCGTGATGTATGTACATGATCTTTACTCTATCAATTAACCAAATGTAATTTGTTTACCCAGCATGTGCTTTTTATCTTATGGAGAGACACCACTAGTGAACTGTGGACCCCGGTCCAATTTTCTTTACATTGTTACACCGTTTTACTTTACTCACGCTGTTTACTTTACTTGCATTACTATTATCCAATTATCACTCGATATGCTCATTCCTTTGTTTATAGCAAACCGGTGAGATTGACACCCTCATCGTAAGTTGGGAGCAAAGTATTTATTTGTGTTGTGTGCAGGTTTCACATTGCTGCTAGGTGAAGAAGCTCCTACGCCCCAGCAAGTTGTCTGGCGCCATCCGGTGTGTCGCGAAGCTAGCAAGCATCACCTTCTTAAGTTTGGCTCTCTCCTACTGGATTGATTACCTTGGTTTCATAACTGAGGGAAAACTTGCTGTTGTGCTCATCACACCTTCTCTTGGGGTTCCCAACTGGTCGGTCATTTACATCATCAACACCGCACCATCACGCCTGATCGCGACTAAGAGAGTTTTTGGGGGCGCAAGGTGCTGCACACAAAAGGAGATGGCGACTGTGGAGGGAAGTGTGTATGGGTAGAGTGTGGATAGTCCTTATTTATAAGGTAGGGTTCGTCTCTGGATTGGTGATGGGCCATCAGGAATCACGCACAATTAAATATAAGACCTTGTGTGATGCTTGTTCCTTCACAAGCAACTTTGGTAGTTAACCTTGTCCGATGTTTCGTTCCATAATAATTGAAGTATTAAATCATCTATGTTTAGTTATTTAGTTCACAATTATAAAAATTTCTATTAGATACTTGGCATATATAATTCATAGTAAAAACTTCACCGAGTAACAGAATACCAGGAAGTCGTTGTCAAAACCGAGCTCGCTCCAAGTCTTGAGATGCGCCGATCTGGCCGAGCGTTTTCCAAAGCATTGTATGTTGCCATTTGGCGCTGCCATTGGAGCAACAGTTGTGCGAAAAATCACTATCTATCTCCGCTGTTTGGTAACTCTAGATTTTCTCTTAGCACGGTACTGAGCTTCTTGACCTCAACATCAGCTAACACATCCCTTGGCACCAATACTAGGCACTTTCTATCACATTTGTTGGTGCTAAGATTTCTTGACCCTGACATCAGATTATGAATCCCTCAGATAATATTAGACACCTCCTCTTACATTCTTTACGCCGGCAACAGATTATGCATCATTTTGCACCAATCTAGACAATTCCTCTTACATTTAGTGTTTGTTAAATGCTGATACTAAGCTTTTGGGTCTTACAACTTATTCTTGCATCCTAGCGCTAATGATAAGACATTTTCTCTCATATTTAACATGAGTGATTTTTCCAGGACCTTCATGGGGCCGCCCATCTTTGCTCTTTCACCGAGACCTCTATTTTATCCTAAAAGTATCTATATATACCTTCAGTGATTTTTCCATGCAAGACAACATGATAGGAGATAGAAGAGATATATAGAGGGCAGCGCCATAGCATTGGAGGGATAAAATCCTCTGGGATAGCCTTTAGTCACATATCCATCGCCTTCATCAACTCATACGTTCTCCATGATGAATAAGAAGCTTCTTGTCCTTGACATCAGATCACGCATTCATTGGCACCAACATATAGACTCTTTCTCCTACATGTTAGCGTTGGCTAAACAACGGTACTAAATGAATAATGCTACCATTTTCTCTTATTTTACCTGTTTAAGTCATTGACACTTATTTCCGATCAGAGACCATACTTGTTTTTAGCACTTTGCTGCGAGTAGAGACCATCTCTTTCCCCTGCAAAAAAAGAGGAGACAGTCTTTTCTCACTAACACCTCGGCCCACCTAACATTCACTCTCCCTCTCCTCCTTCGAAACTCCCCATGGCGGGGACTCACTCCTTCGAAATTCAATCCGCCAAACACTTCGCGCGCCACGAGAGCGGCAGCCTCCGCCGCGTACTCCTGTGGAGTTCAGTCGGAGAGAGAGAGAGAGAGAGAGAGAGAGAGCACTGAGCGCTCTGCCGATCGCGCATGGGAGGCGTCTTCCCATGGAGTTGGCGGCGAGAGCAGCCCGTCCGGCCGCGTGTCTCCCACTCTCTCACCCGGTCCAGGGGGTCACGACGAACACGCGGCGGCGGACTGTATTAATGAGGATAGCGACGCAGCTCCTGATTGCGGCGCTGGCAATTAGGATTGTGCTGGCAGTGGCGCAACGCGACAATCCAAAGGAAGAAACGTAAACAGAGGGAAAATCACAGAAAAGGCAAGAAACATCGGTTAAATGGGGAAGCAGCGGACGTGAGAGAGAGAGAGAGAGAGAGAGAGAGAGAGAGAGAGAGAGAGACTGCGCTAGGGCTCAAGACAGATCCGGAGAGCCGCCGCCTCTCTCCTCCTCCTCATCCCACCTCTCTCGCCGGAGTCGCCGGCTCATCCTCGCCCGTAATCCTAGCTTCGTCCTCGTCGTGGCTGTGTTAATTATACTGGTGCTATCCGGAGGAACCGCGATCTCCGCTGCTTCCCTTGCTTGGAAAAGTATATTTGCGGTTCTTGTTCTTCTAGCTGTTGATTCAGTTCTTACTTCACTGTTTGCTAGATCTCAGAAATACGGTGTGTAAGTTTTGTAGCTGTAACACTGGTAGCGCAGATCTTTGATTCATTATTCTACTTGCTGTGTTATTCCATTTCTTTGGTAGATCTAAGCGGATGGTGTTCTTTCCCGTGTCACAATTGTATGCATCTGGGTATACCATGCATACCAACAGCTCTTTTTTTTGCATGACAGATAATAATAAGAGTTTTAGATCTTGTGATTAACTCTAAATAGAAATAGATCTCTTGGAAGCCTATTGTAACTAGGATAAAATAGACTGGGCTATGGAGAGCAGCGCGGTGCATGTTTTGGTTTTCTCCTCCCTGCCAGGACATATTATCAGTTGGGCAAAATTTTCCTTTGTGACAACTTAGTACCTATGTGTTGATCTGACCTGAATGAAGTGCTCGGCGTAACGTTGCATGCACTGTAGTGTTTTGATGGGTCGGACTCTTCGGATTAGTTTCAGATATATGCTGGTACATGGGATGCCCTCATCACTATGAAGAGCACAAAGTGGGATAGAAGAACAATGTCATAGTTCTAAATTTTCTTTTATCACATAGTTTGTTATAGTGCATCAATTTTTTATCTGATAGGCTATATTTTTTTAGTAAAATTTATAAACTTGATCTATGCCGATTTTGTCCAACAATGGATATGTTGACATGGCTATTAGTAACCATTCATTAGTGGACTCTAAACCAATGCAACTTTAGCATTGACGATACTTGGGCTAAACTATCATGGCATAATTATATTTAAAGCTTTATCGTTACAGTGAAGATAGTTTGTTGATGAAACATATAATACAACATCTAATGTATGCACTGATTTAGTTAGCCTACTTTTTTTTTTGAACTACTTATTGTGCTCTGGGAATCCATGACCATCGTGGCAGTACTCGCACAAGGTATGCCAGTCTTCAAATTGTGGAATAGATTCACATAATGTATTTTAGTCTCTCCTCTGTTCATTGCTCCATGCCAATTAAGTTCATTCTGTATCTATGAATGCGTTAAATCTTCTTGGTAGTGGCCACTGTATCAAGTCACCTTATATATTCTTCGTTAATGGAACTGATAAAATACAGAAACAAATGAACTTATGTTCTGTCCAAGGACTGCTAAACTGATTTAGAATATCGCTTGGGTCTCATTTCCAGGATTATTTTATGTGCAGTATGTGTTTTGTCCGATGTGTTTTAATCTTTTGTGGCATGAACCTGATATGGCGAAAATAAAATATCCGATGTAGCACCAGTTATCTTACCTAATAGGCGCTAAAAATTATTTGTCCGTCAAATCATTCTCTTTTGAATGCTTTAAATGCAGTTTTGTTTAGTCACATCATACCTCCATTTTTCTGACATGAATTTCACTACTTTCCAGGACTGGAGATGTCATCCCTGAATGCTGGTATGGGATCTGCTAGTGGTAATGTCCTGGAAATAGGATTTGCGAAGCTTCATGGTCAAGAGTTTGATTACTACATTCAGTTTTATGAAATCATCTTGGGACGCAATACCAAGAAAGAAAAGGTAGACTTAGATCTCACAGCCGTTGGTGGAGCCAAGGATATTTCCCGCCGTCACGCATGCATATATTATGATTTTAAAGACCACACATTTGCACTTGAAGTTCTGGGAAAAAGTGGATGCTATGTTCAGCGGGTCCTTTACCTCCCAGGTGATTATCCCGTTAAATTGGACTCCCAGGATCACATTCAGATTGGAGACATACAGTTCTACTTTCTCCATGCAAATCTCCCTATCGATAAAAGAATTGCTGCTCTGGGCACTCCTCGGTCATTTACCTTTCGTGGAGTTACCTATCATGTTGATCCTGCCACAGGTTCTGTTGAGCACATTCCTATTGCCGATGTCATCAGACGGTACAAATTAAGGACACCTATTCGATCACAACCCATGTCTGCCACAGCTTCTGCTCACGAGCACACTCATTTTCCATCACAACCAATGTCTGCCACAGCATCTGCTCGGCACACTCATACTCCATCACAACCCAATTCTGCCACAGCTTCTGCTCAACACAACCGTATTCCATCACAACCCCTGTCTTCATCTTGTATGCGCCCTGTCAATCCTGATTTTTACCATGGCACCGCCAATGGTGGCCATGGAACTCAAGGAACGTTTATGAAGCAAAACAACAGGTCTTTGGTTGGACTGGACCTCAATCTTGAACCAATTATTGAAATACTCGAAGAACATGGTATTAATGGTAGATACTCATCTACTGTTTTTTTTCCATTTTGATATATAAACATAAAATAGACTGTTACTTGGCAATAACACAATCACTTATTTTCCCTAGACTTATTTGTGTTTTACAATTATTTGGCTATTGTAGTAGAGAACAGTCATGGCTCCACCAATGGTGACAATGGAATTATAGCTGGCACTGGAATTCAAGGAAATAACATGGAGCAAAACAACAGGTCTTTTGGTGAACTGGACCTAAATGTCGAACCAATTGGAACAATCCATGAAGATGGTATTTAAGCTAGATACTTATCTGCTGTATTTTTTTCCTTTTTGATATACTAACATAAAATATATAACATATGACCTGGTAATAATACAGTCACTCCTTTCCCCTAGATTTATTTGTGTGTTAAACCTATTTTGCTATTGTAGGGGAGAATGGTCATGGCTTGGCCAATGGCGACAGGGGAAATATAATTGGCACTAGAACTGAAGGAACAAGTATGGAGCAAAATAACAGGTCTTTTGGTGAGCTGGACCTTAATGTTGAACCAATTGGAGCACTCGATGAACATGGTATTTATGCTAGATACTTATCTACTGTTTTTTTCTTTTTGATATACTATAATAAATAATAATACCATCACTCCTTTTTTCCTAGACTGATTTGGGTGTTTCAACTATTTGAATATTGCAGTAGAGAATGGTCGTGACTTGGTCAATGGTGACAGTAGAATTATAGTTGGCACTGGAACTCAAAGAACGAGTTTGGAGAAAAACAACAGGTCTTTTGGTGAACTCAATGTTGAACCAACTGGAACACTCAATAAACATGGTATTTATGATAGATACATCTACTATATTTTTCCTTTTTGATATACTAATAACATAAAATAGTGAACATATTACATGGCAATAATAAAATCTCTCATTTTCCCTAGACTGATTTATGTGTTGCAACTATCTGGCTATTGTAGTAGAGAATGGTCATGTCTTGGCCAATGGTGGCAGTGGAATTATAGTTGGCACTGGAACTCAACGCATGGAGCAAATCAATAGGTCTTTGGTTGAACTGAACCTCAATGTTGAACCAATTGGAATATTCGGTGAACATGGTATATTAACATTGTCGCATACTTATGCTAGATGCTTCTTTAATATGTATGTTTTGTTTTGATATACTAACATAAACATGACAATATCACCTCGTAATAATATTACGATCACTCCTTTCCCCTAGGCTAATTTTTTGGTTGCATCCATTTGTCTATTGTAGTAGAGAATGAAATATAGTATTTAGAACACATAAATATAGGAATTACTAGTTAAATTATAAATTTTTAACTGTGCATGTACAATCTCATATACGCGCCCTTGCTCTGGGTATGAGTTGATAAGTCTATTTGTTGTCTGCGTCTATGGGTGTTACCATGTGTTTCTAAAATAAAGTACCTAATATAACACATATAAATACTAACTTCACAAGATCACTTTCTAGAAATTGCATCAGTAGTTCAGTACATCCCTGATGCTTCAGTTGTGGTGGACTGTAAACTTGTACTACGATATGCATCGTCATTCTGATCTCTTCTGAGAAAATAATTTTCATAATGCTATCTTCATTAATAGATACAAACTGTTCATGAACTGATTCCATGTTTTATTTCAAAAATAATTACAAAGCACTCAAAAATAATACTATTAGTTTTTTATCGAAAGAGAACTAATAATGAGCTAGCAACCATACACATGTAATGCATGTTCCACGTGATACAAGTCAATGGTTTTTTCCTCCATCATTTGCTGTTAGCAATAGCATTATGCTATTCAGAAGAGCAGAACACGGTATCACTCTAGTTCACTAGCTTACTTCATTTGTGCAGTTGATGAAGTGGAAATTAGGACTGACAAAGATCCAGACAATCTACACCTCAGGCAAAAAGAAGAGAATGATCTTTTGGCATATGTTGCAAGCATAGTATTGAAACGCCCTAGTCCTGACGGATGGGTGCCTGCGGCAGATGTCCATGCACAGGTTTGTTATGCAAAATTATTCATTTTTTTTCCGTTTCATTATTTTCATGTCCATGCACAGTCAAATGTTGTTATTAATTTAGTATTATTAATTTGTAAGATTTAAGTAGCAAATCATTTTTGAACATGAAAATAATGACATAGTCTCGAAACCTTTTGCAATTTTGTTGACCAAACTCCAAGATTAAAAACCTTTCACTTGCTATTTCATTATTATTAGTTTTCCATAAATTCAAAACTTGCCCGTCTCGTAAGATTCATTCACTTGTTTTGTAGTTATTTTCCTCTTGATTAGTTAGATACCTTTGTTCCGCGTAGTACTTGTGAACCTTCTATGGTTTGTGTGCATGTTGCGTATTATTAGGCATCCAAACTAACTTTTGACTGTTTTGCAGCTTGTTGCACACTTCAGCAAGATATGGCCCAGTAGCAGGGTCCACAAGTACCTGGCATCTGAAGCCGGCTCATCATCTGGAGCAGTAGAGAAGCCATGGCACAAGCTTTTGGAGCTGCTCAGCAAGTGCCCGGAGAAGTTTGTAACCTGTTCAGTATCTAGAGGCACAGAGAGAGCAGACTTTGTCGGCTTCCTGCACCCGCCTGTGGTGTCCTGAGCTTGCTCAGACCATTTCACCAGTGCTATGTTCAGAAACAAAAGATAGGAGTTATCTCCTTGTTTGTATCGTGTTGTAAAACCCTTCGTGGGTATATTTAGGCTTTAGTTCTGTACTTCTGATACTTCTGCTCTCGAGAATTAATCTGGATATTGGACCAATCGCCGGTTTATCTTCTATGCTATAATTTGCAAGTCGAATGGGTGTTTCTGATAGCACTTTGTTTTATGGAGTGGTAGAGTAAGTGGAACAGAAGGCTTTAGCACCTGAGATAATAACTTGATACCACTTGTTTTGTGAAATTGTATAGCAGTGTGCTTTGAAACTGTTGAGCAGAGTAGTAGCTTGTTGATCACCCCATGCTCATGATCTTTTGGTGGAAATGAGATCTCGTTGGGATTTGCCGGAAATGAGCTGCTGCTTGGTGACGGAACAAGGTGTAATGCATCCTTTCTTTACTTGCGCAGCTTCCGAAGACGCAATCCTATGATGGTGCTTTTGCTTACTTGGAGGGTCCTGCACGTACACAATGAATATACATACATACCCATGAAAAGCCCGTGGTGCCAGTGGAAAGCTCATGGAATTTTTGATCAGCCGCAGCTACCTTTTTTTTGAACAAGGAAATATTCCTGAATCCCCTTGTTCTTGTCAAACGGCATCTGCAGGCTGACTTGGTGAAGGGGAAGCAGATGATTGCTTGTGACTCTGTCTCCTGCTGGACGCGGCCACCGTAGTCAGGAACTCAGGATGGACGAAGCTGAACGTGAAGGATCACTCTGTTCAGTCGATGGCACGGTAGGCGCTGTTATGTTTCTCAGGGATGAGCATGGCTCTTTGATTTTTGGTGCTTGTCGGTCCATCTATGCGTGAGAAGATGTCTCTGAAGCCAAGCTTGGAGCATGCAGAGAAGCGAGAGAGCTTCTCTCGGCTGATTGTGGAATCATTCCTTGTCTCTTGGCTTAGCTCTGTTCCAGACGCTGTCCTTCAGGGCCTAAGTGAAGTCTATGTGTTTTGGTCCTGCTCTGCAAACGGCCGAATAGGCTGTCATTATGGGCTTCCTTCGTGGAACTGAAGATACTGAAAGACAGAGCATACGTATCAACAGCTCAAATCTCCATTTTTCAAGTTAAGTTATTTGACAATTGCAGTTTCAGTTCAAAAACAATAATTTTAGCTCCATATCTAAACCTATCACAGTGGTTGAAGGCTTCAAGCTAGGAATGCAGGATTTGAGACGTTGAAGCAACAGCATGACGAAAAACATATGGATCCACTGAACTGCCTCATACCAAATACATGACGTACCACATTGTGGTACCAACTACAGTGATGTACTGTTGTTCTTCACCAGGTGTACCAAGACAATCGCGAAAAAAGTACTCCCTCCGATCGGAAATAACTGTCAGAGACATAGTACAAACTTTGTACTAAGCTAGTACAAAATTGCCGACACTTATTTCCGATCAGAGGGAGTAGCATTCAGCAATGACCATGAGATCAAACCCTTGACGTATTGATATACTCAAGACAAACTTGCAGCCATGCAGTGGACCAAAACAGGTATCAATATATTGGTAGGGTCTCTTGCATGTCGATAGACCTCTTGTGTACATAGATTACATAGTACACAATGAATGAACTCCAGCTGAGGTCCAACATTTGCCACAAATGGGCATTGATTGTTACACAGATTGCAAAGCTAATCACAAAATTTTGGGTACAATTGTTTCTCTGGTGATGCTGCGCTGGCCGCAAAGACCAAGATGGTAAAACAAATGGAAGAGCACAATACATTTGAGCAAATACATACCACTTTTCTATCTAGCTAGTTTCCTCCACACGGTGCGGCCACGGTTGATCTCATCCCCTGCCCCGGCGAATCTCAAGCAGTGCAAGAACTGACGCTGCTCTTCTGGGTGCGGTGTTCCAAACACGGATCCGTTTGAACTCTCCTCCTCTGCTTCCTCTATATATGTAAGAGAATCAACTATGTCATCATGCTGGCATTCTCTTCTGTAGTCAAGAGTAATTGTTTGCAACTCGTGCGTATCAATAATATCTTGAGGTATGCTCTGTGATTTCAATGGAAAAAGAAACGAGATATCAGAAAATATCACAAATCAACATGTCATTTATATATGATTTCCTCAAGAAAGCTATAGTAGCAAAGGAATAACCATATAATCTATCATAAACTACTACTAGTAAGGCCCTGTTCGGTACTGGTGTTTTTGCCGGGGTTGGAGTGTATTTAATCAAACCAACCTAATGATACACCTAAAAACTCTACAAAAACCGTTCGGCAGGCCGGGTTTGAACGGGATTGGCTCGGTAATCCTCCTAAAAACTCGCCGGGTTGAAGTGGATTAAAAACGCTAGGGTGTACTCGCGTTTTGGTTGTTACGTCGCGTGCGTACTCCGCGCGTATTCCGCTGTGCAAAGACTAGGGCCGGCCTGCCCGAAGCGTACATCCATGCATCTATCATCTATGCGTAGGGCTAGCTAGATAGGTGGTGTCGGGTGTGTCAGCTGGCAAGAGTGTGCGTTCATACGTGCGTTCATGCGTGTGTCAGCTGGCAAGAGAGTAGCATCTCTGATGGTGAGCAAAAGTTAATACTGCCGAACCACGTGTATTACGGTTTTCTCACCCAAAACATGTTGAACAATACTCACAAAAACACTCCAGCCGAACAAGGCCTAAAGAGGCAAAAGGCTATATAACATCAAAGAAACGGTGAACTGATGGCTACAGAAAAATGGTGTTGGAATACTCACTTCAAGGACCCAACCAATGTAGGTGACATTATTGACATGTTGGTTCATGTCCAAATCAGCTCTTCTAGGCTGCAATACAGAAATTAAGGTGTGTCAGCACTAGTTACTGAAGTGCAGAGCATAACAATCAGGGGAGAAGAACTAACCACTAGGCCAAGCCTTGAGTGCTGCGCAGGATCTGTGAGAATAGGAATCTTCTTCAGACTACCATTATTTTCCTCAGGAAATGCTAATCTGCACAATGGCAGCATGTTATTTGTGACTGACTACAACGAAAAAACTTTTTAGTAATTTCTCAAGTAATTGAAAAAGATATATCCATTGAACTACACTTAAGACCATAAGAGGGTTAAGTGGAGCATATTTGAAGTATAAAAAAGGGGTTCTAAGCTCAGTAATAGCCTAAACAAGAAGAAAATATGACTACCAATTTACCTTGGAGTCTTTGGACAGTGGACAAAAACCTCATCCCTTACTTCATCACTGACTCTTTGCAGTCTGCGTGTATTTTGGTTCATCATGACCCACTTGCTGGAAAAACAAGTGAAACAACTTCGTTACTTGTGCTGAGTACAGTAGTAGATCTATAACTTTCCATCGACAACAGAGAAACAAACACACAAGCTCATTACTAAAATATTAAGCTTCAATTCTGTTAACATTTGTTGAATAGCTAATAAAGCCCCAAATCAATCTTTGTTCATAAGCATGGATGATTCAGGCTACTATCAAAGTATTATAGCAACAAGCAACAAAAAATGTTAATTCGTAAGAATAGGTGAGTAATATAGACACATCCCTTTCTTTTATCGAGGGTTCTAGCAATTGATATCCTTCCGCAAATAATTGAAATACAATTCTGTGATCTGGATCTTTGAAACTTGTCAAGTTGCACCACATCAAATCAAGTATACTGCAAGAAAAGTAAGTCTACATATTTTGATTCTTGACATATATTGATTTTAGTTGCTGAAAGTCTGATACCCGCCTTAGACAACTTCTTTGTTAGATTTGCTTGGAGAAGCAAAGGTTTGGCAATAAAGTGGGGTTGAAGCTTAAAAAGGCATGCCATACATTTAGTTAAAACAGGTAGAAAACAATTACTTGTCCTTATTTCCTTTTTCCCCTTGCACACATCTTGGTTCTAACTGTGAGCAAGCATGATGACTATTTTCTTTTTCCAACAGAACAAAAAGGTTCAAGCTTCACACTCCAGTAGTATGTACCTGGTAGCTCTTCCAATAACTTCACCATTAGCTAAATCCTTAAGGATCCAATCACGCCGAGTACCGATCCTTCCATCCGCTTGGCACCATGTTTCGATCTCAACAACATCACCCCTATACGTAGCAGAATTACCAGTCAGGATTAAATCCTGCTTGAAGAGACAGGGTGTGAACAATGATTACAGTGATCTTGCAAATTTACCAAGCGGGGTACTTGTATATCTCAATGTGCATCCGGTTTGTCACCCAAATGAGTCCAAGTTCTCTCATTGTTGTAGTTGTGGCAAAACCATCGGTGGAGAACCCAACACTTTGTGCATGGTTACACCCTACCTCCTGCATATATAAGGGAGCTAATCACAAAAAGGTCAAGAAATGGAAAATAGCATGACCATATCGAAAAAGCCCAATATAAACAGAACTGGTGCTGATAAACAGCACAGGAGTTAGTAGAAACACTTATTATTACTATATAATTGTTCTGAATGTACTATCGGGAGTTAGGGACTATAGAGCATGCATATTAAATCACATGATCGGCAATTGATGAGTTTTTGACTTTTGAGACAGAATGATAAAATGTAATAAGACAGCTAATCATGGAATGATGTTACAATAAATCCACCAAATCCTACGATTCATAGATCAAACAGGACATGTGTACCTCTTGGAATTATTAAACTTTATTTCTTAGTGTACTTACTATGACATGCTACTTGATTATTTTTGCAGAATCGTGATTATATGTCAGAGCAAGCACATCCACAAGATTTGTTAACAGCCCAACTCGCGTTCGAGCACACAGAATCACTCACACTGGGTTGATCCACAATGCGTTGGCATTCCCAGTCAGATCTTTAAGCATGGGGTTTCAGTAACTCTGGCTTGACTATCCATGGACAAATAGAAAATGACACTAGTAACACACATTTGGTAACATTTAGGGAGCACTGGGTGCACCCTGGGAGCAGAGTTCTGCAGGCAGTGTGTGGGGGCACATCAGTTTCACAACTTCCAACAGCAATAAACAGAAGCAGCACTGACTAGCTCAAGTAACTCGTTGAAGCTCGAGGTCAACTTTTGCAAAGGGCAAGCAGCACATGCTTGATAGCTAGGAAAGTCCTCTCGGTAAATTCTTTTCTAATCGCGGTAGAGGGGCTCTGAATCTGCCGCGAGCCTGAAGCTTGCACAATTCAGATCCACACCGCCACCGAAGCCTAGGGGGCGGGCATCCCATTTCGCAATTTAACAAGAAATCTAGCGACGGATCTCGGGGGAGCCTGTAGCTCGCGCGCGTACCTGGAGGAGGTTCGCGATGGTCTCGACGGTGGCGGTCTTGTTGATGCCGACCTCGTAGGAGCGGACGACGAAGCTCTCCTTGTAGGAGAGGCCGTCCTCGAGGAGGCTCCCCATCCGCAGCCGCTCCGCCAGGCCCCGCCTCTCCCCTTCGCACCCCTCCGCGGTCGCCACCGCCGCCGCGACCTGCGTCGCCGCCGCAGACGCGACGACGCCCCGCGGGCGCGCGCAGCGCACTACCGAGGCGGTGGCCGGCGAGCGTGGCAGCCCGCGGCGGCCGAGCGGGGCCGGGCCGCATTGCGGCGGGATGTGGCAGCGCAGCATGTGGGTCGGTCGGGCTGGCGGTGTGTCAGGGGAAGATTCGGCCGCCGACGAGCGGGGGTGGGGGCGGGGTTTATATGGGCGAAGCGGGGGCGGGGGGCGCGGGTCGGAGGGTGGCGTCCCGCGGGGGCGGTGGAGCGGTGGGGATGCGCCGGGCGATAGGAACGAGGAAGACGCGGATGGTGGCCGCCGAGGCGCCCGTGGACTACTTGCCTCGAGCCCTCGACTGTGTATCTACCGCTCCACCGGCTCCTGTCCGTTCTTTTTCCTCTCTACCGTGCTGCGCGGTGCATTGGCTTGCGTCAATTATGGTGTAACGCAATGGACGGATTTGGCACTAGAGACCACAGTGTTGTGACATTTTTCTGGCAAGGAAAAAAACACACTTTTTCCACTCCTGTAAGTACACACTATTTAGCCCATCTCGGTTCGCTTACAGGTGGGCCTCGCTTGCATCGTTGTTGCGATGCTCCCTCCCCCCCCGGCGCCGGTTCCTTCTCCCGTACACCCATCGCGCCACCCAGGTGGGAGATCGTTGTCCAGTTCGTAAGCTACCACGCCTCCACCAGGGTAAAAGGGTAAACTGTTGTGCTCTCCTCTTATGTTCGTTCTTTTCCTCCGGTGACGTGTCGTGTGGTGCACGGTTTCTGTCAAAGTTTGTTTGTGAGATATTGCGTAACGCAATCGACGGATCACGTCACGTCGTGCATCTGCTAAGCATGTGATTTGGCACTCGGGACACATCGTCGATCGATGTTAAGCACTTAGGTTATCCACTCTACTAGATCCGGTTCAAGAAAAGGCCTTTGGTGTGTGGTAAACATTCGTGGAACCAGACACTTCAAAAAAATAGTAGAAGTATATATGTCTATAAATTTTACATTTCTATGTATCTCTCAACATGTGGGACATCTATAGGCTTTTAACCGCATCAAGGAGTTTGTTGGATTCCAACAAAATTATCATTGAGTTCCACCTATGAAGTGTATCGAATAGATTCAAGGGTATGCGAGAGAAGGCTTTGAATCGCTTTTCCTACACATTGGATCTAAGCACGTAGCTCTTCCATCCTTCAATTATTTTGGGATAACATTCCTTAATTAACAGGTGTACCATTTTCTCCATTAAAAATGGTTGTAGCATTTTGGTTGCTAGTATCATCTTCAAGGTGGGGTTACCTAACAAAAGAAAAAAGAACGAAACCTTTTTTAATGCGAATTTTTTTACTCAACATTACATAGTATAACCACAAAAGTAATGAGCTTTTAGGTTGGTATGTGAAGATGCACACTTCTATTCAAGGGTATGCATCGTTGTTGCGATGTTCTCACGTACACCCATCGCGCCACCTGAGTGGGAAATCGTTGTCCAGTGCGTAAGCTCCACCACGCCTCCGTCGGGGTAGCAGGCTAAACTGTTGTGCTCTCCTCTTATGTCCGTTCTTTTCCTCCGGTGACGTGTCGTGTGGTGCACGGTTTCTGTTAAAGTTTGTTTGTGAGATATTGCGTAACGCAATCGACGGATCATGTCACGTCGTGCATCCGCTAAGCATGTGCTTTTGCACTCGAGACATGTTGTCGATCGATGTTAAGCACTTAGGTTATCCACTCTACTAGATCCGGTTCAGTAAAATGCCTTTGGTGTGTGGTAAACATATGTGGAATCAGACACTTCAAAAAATAGTAGGAGTATATCTGTCTATAACTTTTACATTCCTATATATCTCTCAACATGTGGGACACCTATAGGCTTTCAATAGCATTAAGGACTTGGTTGGATTCCAAGAAAACTATTGTTGAGTTCGACCTATGAAGTGTATCAAATAGATTCAAGGGTATGCGAGAGAAGGCTTTGAATCGCTTTTCCTACACATTGTGAATATTCTAATGGATCTAAGCACGTAGCTCTTCCATCCTTCAATTATTTTGGGAGAACATTCCTTAATTAATAGGTGTACCATTTTCTCCATTAAAAATGGCTGTACCATTTTGGTTACTAGTATCATCTTCAAGGCGGGCTTACCTAACCAAAGAAAAAAGAACGAAACCTTTTTTTAATGCGATTTTTTTTACTCAACATTACATAGTGTAACCACAAAAATAATGAGCTTTTAGGTTGGTATATGAAGATGCACACTTTTTTCCGCATATGTACACACACCTATTCCCTTTCTCTTTTCTCCATCCACTTATTAGTAGCCTTTGTTGCGTAAGCGCCAGACAATCGTTTTCATCTAGCACCGCCCTTCTTCCGCTGAAGTAAAAGGTTCTAGTTCTGTTGGGCATTGACGCTTCAAAATGAAAAACGTCATAACAATAACGCAAGAATTTTAATTTCATCGACCATGGATTCATAAATAAGAAAGCACATTGAAACCTCGAAAGCCTCAGTTGTGTATCGCACATGAAAGAGAGCACAATGAGAGTATTTTTTTTAAAGGAGCTACTCTCTCATTTATAAAAATACTAGGAAATAAGCCCGTGCTTCGCTACGGGTGGTTTAATTGGATTTTTCTTTTCACCTTACCCAATTAGTTTCTACTATATGTTCGTCCGTTCCTTCACTTCTAAAATTGAAGGTAAAAGTTTACTTTTGTTTATACTCATGATATTCGACCAAACTTTAAAGTTGAAGAAAAAAGATTGTGACAACTTTCTTAGATTTAGTGAAAGATACATGTGACAAACAATTTACCATGATTTCTTAAAATCCCTTTCTTCTCTATACAATGATATAAATAAACTCATATTACTCGATATATCAGAACACACCAATGTGCAACTTCTATTGAATCCTATCATCGCTCCCCACAGACAAGAAAGGCGACCCAAAAAATTCAGGCGTTTCATGTTTAAAGATGTTATGTGTACTCAAAACTTTGCACGCATCTAATTTTTTTTAAAACATAGCTTAAAAGATCGCATAGTGACACTTGCAACTACGCCACACTCTTGACATGTTGTAGTTTTTTCAGCGGCTAGGAAATCAATCAGATGTCTGACGACCTCGTTTATGCATAGCACGAAAAGCGCGGACTTTAGGTAATCAGAGTGTGAACTGTAACATCGTCAGTTCGGCAGCTTTACTTATTCGGCTGTTTAATAAAAT
This sequence comes from Dactylis glomerata, assembly GCA_007115705.1. NCBI lineage: Eukaryota > Viridiplantae > Streptophyta > Magnoliopsida > Poales > Poaceae > Dactylis > Dactylis glomerata. The sequence continues at coordinate 1,492,933 of QXEO01000065.1, forward strand.
CCCAGAAGGTCGCACCTTCTCCAAGGCATCGCGCTGTGGCTGGGGAGCTGGTCCACCCTCCACCTCCAGGCCTCCATTACCTCCAACTCACATCAATGGAGACGCCGCCGCTGTATCCAGGCACATCAATGGAGACGCGGCCGCGGCCGCTTTCGCCCAGGTCCTGCTTCCCTAAACCCTGTCCCCTGTGCGGGCGCCCTCTGCCACGGGCGTGCTCCCGCCGCCAGGGAGAAGCGCATCCCAATCTAGTAGCTGGGTGGCTACCTGAAGCGCCCCTTCCCAGGCTTGATGCACCGCCACTCAGCATCGATGCAGAGCTTCCCCGTGCCCTTACCCCTTCCTTCTGCGCATGAGGGGAATCATGATGGGGAGGCGCAGCCATGGCTGTCCGGCAGCGACTTTGCCGCAGCTACCTTCATCCGGACCAGATAGACAGATGGCTGGGACCACGCCCTTCTGCGCATGAGGGGAATCGTGATGGGGAGGCGCGGCCATGGCTGTCCGGCAGCGACTTTGCCGCAGCTACCTTCCCCCGGACCAGATGGGCAGATGGCTGGGACCAGCGTGGTCCTGGTAGAGGAAGTTCACCTCCCCTTTAGGATGCGCTGGCGGCTGCTTTCGGGAGGTGCAGCCATGGTCGTCCGGCAGCGGACACATCCATGCGCATGCCGCCAAGGCCGGTCTCCTCGCCACGTCTAATTCGCTAAGATGGTATGCGGAGGCAGCTCACCGCCTCTAGAGGACGCTCCCGCCGGAGGCGTCTGTGCGCCGGTGAGCGCCGAGGCTGTGTTGGATTAGGAGTTCGAACAGACGACAATCAGCGACGAACTAACAAAACCAAATAACAGACGAACCGTTTTTTAACTTACGGGTGGCAGCGGGGTAATAAATATTTTTTTGAGGGGGTAAATCGGTTAAAAAAAGTGTTGGACGAATGAACCACGAAAACCTTATGTCCTTTATTATTAGGTATAGATAATGCATATATATTTTGATGTGAGTCATTTTGTGACTTTGACCAAGTTTATAAATAAGGACCAACATCTACAATACCAAATCAACACCAGTATATCCATCATGAAATATCTTTTCATAGTGTTGTTTGGTATATTGATTTTTTCTTCAAATTTTATTAGTTAAACTTTTTTTTTACTCATGACAAATTATGCCAAAAGTTTACAAAAGAAGGATCACCATATATTCCATGGGCTCTTGTATGTCTCGGTCGACCGAGATCTTTTAAGTCCCAACCGATTAAGGAAAGTGCAACTTCAGTATAGTGAAAATGTAACTTTTACTTTTGTTGACCTAGTTGTAATTTTCACTAAATCTAAGTTGCACTTTACTAGACTGATCTAGATTTAAATCACAGTCGACCATGACTTCACAGAACCGGCATTTCTATTTTCAACAGCTATTTCCCTATGGAAATTTAATAATTGAAGACTTCTCTGATGCTAAACGGGGCCCAAAGTTTGTGGTGTGCACTGAGTGTGGACGACACCGGCCGTCTATAAACATCTAGGATCGACAGTATGTTTAAACATCTAGGATCGACAGTAGGTTCTTAGATGAGATCGATAGTACTCCAGTTGATTAGCTGTTCCCAGACTTTTGCGGGTACTCCTTCGGACAATTTCTCCGGTGGGCTAGACCGATGCAGCTCTGGATGATACGAGCATATGCTTTATCGTACTACAGATGGACGGTGCCTATCCACCTGTCATCCTGAGTGAGACGTGTTTCTACAAATTAAAATGATGATCGCCAGCGCCCCCATGTCTTAAACTCCTGTGTCGCATGGAACAGCTAGCTGCCTCATTTAGTTCAGTCCGGATCGGTGCAGTTGCAACTGGTTGTGTGGTACGCCATCAAAACACATTTGAATGCAGCTTAATTGGCTTAACTGGTGTGGTTTTTTTTTAATAACAACCCTTAGCAACACTAATTTAATTCCTATCAAAAGTTCACTAATGATACAAATACAATATGCACTCACTTCCTAAGATACAAAACAACCAACAGTCTTCGATTCTTTATTGCCAAATGCAAACACTTCAAAATGTGAAGACGCCATAAGGCCATGTACAATGGGAGTGCTTAGAGAAGGTGCTTACCAAAATAAACCAAGCATTTTGATAAGCATTGGTGCTTATTTGTATAGAAGAGGTGCTTAGTTAGGCATCTGTCTAGTCTATATAAGCACCAGTGCTTAACTAAAAACCGGTTTATTAACCTAAGCATCTCCCCTAAGCACCTAGCATTGTAGATGCCCTAACATAGCTAAACAAAAATAAGTGTGCATCAGAACCATAACACAAGGAAATCAGCAGAAGTGGACTTCATTATCTTCTTATAATGGGAAGTGAAGCCTTAAAGTGAAGCCTTAGTTTGTTGAACACCTGGGACAGTTCTCTTGGACCTTCAGGTTTAACCCAAATCCTTTCTCTTTGAAAGCCTAGATGCAGGTTGCTTACGGTGGATTTGCCAAGTTCACTCAACTTGAGCATCTTGTGCTAAGAAAGAGCCGTATTTCTGATGATCACGGTGTGGAGCAGCGGGACATAACCAAAGGATAGTGGATCATGCCGAGACAACCAAGAAGAGTAAGTCAGCGTCGTCAGTTCTCGTAGCCAGTTCCGATCAACCCTCTCAAAATCACACCTGTAAATCTCGAGCTCACGGAGACGCTCATGTTCCACCTCCATCAAGGACGTATAACCCATGCCACAGTTGTCCAAGTGGAGGAACTCCAGCAGTTTTGCACAATCCAAAAATGTTAGCGAAATCTGATTTACCCAGTATATAAATTCTCTAGCCTAAGCCGTGTGAGACATCTGAATGCATCTGGACAGTCTTTAAGCGAGTTGAGCTGCACCCCGTTAGCGATCCTATCGTCGTGCCTGCATCGTTTACCTTCCTTCTCTGTCAAAATTGCGAACTCGGCCGCACCAACCTTGTGCCTTGCCATGGTGTTGGCAGAGGTCTGGCCAACTCTAGTGGATCCATCTCCCAAGAAGAATTGCAAGCACATGCGATGAATGGTGTATGGACTTGAGATCCTTCTCTCCAGAAGGCTCCGGGTCGCCCCAAGCATGGTTGGCTTGGCCCGAGCAACATCGATCATCAGAGCTCCCCTCTCGCACGTTGTCGGTGGAGCCAACCATTATATGAATTTTGGAGAGCACGGTAGGAATCTGCTTCCACCGTGTGGAGAGGATGGTGGTTCTTATATCGAGTCGCTCGACGATATTGAGCGGTATATGTCATCAGGCAACTTGCTGAGCCAATCATCTGGATCGCCTTCATCTACTTCAGGCATGGCTAGGGAGGGCAAATTGCCGAGCCCGTCCTATTGATCGCCTTCTTCTTCTTCCAGCATGGCTAGTGGGGACCATCCGTTCGAACAGCTGAGGCCCTTGACGGAAGGTTTGCCCATCGATCTGGCAGTAGGTCGCTGCAGCAGATAGTTCGCCATTGCCGGATAGGTTTTCTGCTGTCTCGCAAGTTGCTGCTCTCCTCGGAAATCTGACGACTACTAGGGCGTCTCCCCTGGGCAGATAAATAGCGGCTTGGATTCAGCCTGCGATGGCAACCTGGAGACTGAAACGCGAGGTATTCCTATATTTCAGGAAACTGTAGTGGATAGCACGGACTCCAACCTGGAGACTGCAAAGAGCTGTCGTCGATATTATTTGCGCGCCTGATTGCGGACGGCGGCTCGAAAAAGAGCTGCCTGATTGCGGACGGCGGCTGCGAAAAGAGCTGCTTGACTGCGGATTGCAGCACAAAAAGGAGCTGCTTGTTTGCGCGCCTCTACTGGAACACCGCTCCATCCACACAGGAGGAACACTGGGGCGGCGACGGCGCGACCAAAGGAGGAGCTCAGCACACGACTGGGCGGCGGAGAGGTGGGACAGGGGGGGGGGGGGGGGGGGGGGGGGGGGGAGGAGAGGCGGGAGGGGAGGGAGCCGTGCCGCGAGCCCGAGCCCCACGGCTAGGGTTTCGCGGGCGCGCGCGAGTTGGTGATGGAGGGTGGCGCGGAGGCGAGGAACTGGCGGAGGAGAGGCGGGGCCAGCGGCGTATGCGGCCGGCGACAGCCGTAGCAGCACCGGCGGCGCCGACGACATCATGGGCGCGAGAGGGGAACAAAGAGAGAAGGGGGTTGTGTGAGGGAGAGTGAGAAATGGGTGTCGGGCTGGGTATTAACCCAGCTCGGCTGGATCGGCCCAATTAACCGATTCTTATTTTTTCCCCAAGTATTAGCGTCCCATATATTAACCAATTAATCGATTCTTATTTTTTCCCAAGTATTAGCGTCCCATGTATTAGTGGTCAGAGGGAGTAGAGTAATTTGCAAAGGTGCCATAAGACCATCTATACTGTATGGGAAAAGAGATTCAAAGGGTAATATAATATTGTTCTACACAGTGTAGAGCACCGGTGCTGTGCATAGTGTCAGAAAGAAGAAGCGAACCAATATTTTAGTTCAACTGGAACGAGTGAGTTTAGCAGATTAGCATATAGCCTACCTAACAGAGAGAAGAGAGGATTAAAGAGGATTTTCCTGCTATTTTATTTTAAGACGAGAGGCTCTTTTTATTATAATAACGAAGGTGTGTATGTTGCCATGGTTGGTCCACACAAGAATCGATTTACATTGTGTAGGGAAACCATAGCTCTATAGCTTTTAGGACACTTTTTAAATTTTTAGACTGTTATTGTGGGAGGCGCCTATCGATTATTGAGGACAAGCAATCATAGCAAACGACACCGAGATTTGATACCGCAATTTAGCGATGAAGGCCTACATCTCAGTGGTTCGGGCCGTGGTGATGACCGATGAACATTTTGCAATATTGATCGATCGGTACATTGAATATTTCGCAACTCTTTTGTTCCAAATCTGATGGTAAATTGTAAATCCAGGATTGATGGATCTTTTTGTGTTGTTGGCCGAGCTCTGTAGTGATCATTATTCTTGCAAAAGAGGAGGTTACAACCTACAACCTATAATTACTTAGTCCCTAGGACGATGAGAGTAGAGAATAAGTTTATCCAACCAAGCCTAAAACAATGTAGTATACGATTAGCACGGGCAACGACGCCAGTGTCCCGAATATAACACTGCAAGATTCAGAAAACACACAGTTTGAGTCAGTGAAACAAAACATATTGAGTAATCAAACCTACCCAAGCAGAGAGCTGACGTTACTAAGCTACTTACGCAGTGCTGAGCACGTCAGCATGCAGACCGTACTCCTTGGCGAACACGAACGTTGTAATGGACTGAGGAAGCGCAGCCTGTGGACGCCACATCACCAGGTCAAGCAAGAACGTTAGCACACTGAACATGTCAATATGGCACATATCATTCAGAGATAAAACCCGTCGATCATGACCTGTATGATGGCAAGACGGAGGACATCTCCGCGGAGCCCCAAAGCGATGGCTCCGGCGGCCGTGGCCGCCGGTCCAGCGACAAACCTCAACACCATGCCGAGCGCAGTCAGGCCGGCACCGCAGACGATGATCTTCTCCTGCAGCGCCATGAACAGCCCTGCATGTGCGAGCAACCAATTCATAAACAGATTTATATGCCTCTCGTCAATTTCTTGAGATTGTTCTAGCCAAATATAAGCTTACCCATGCTGAACATGGCGAGACCAACCCCAGTCTTGGACATGATCAGCACAGAGCCCTCGATGATGCTTGGCGTCTGGATGTGCCACCTATGCACCAAATGCAGGAACAACTATTCAAAAGTTCAGAAGAATGTGAAGTGACAGTGAGGAGTAAACCGGCAAAAAGCGCCACCCAGATATTCTCACAAACTAGATTCTCCATTGAATATATGCCGATTTGCCAAAATTGTTCTGTATGTATTCCCGAGACTGGGCTACTTTGCCCTCAAAGTTGATTAAATTATTTATTCGGATGTTCCACTAACATGAAGTATCTGTTCTGCTTCGATAATGCACAATAAACAAATATAGGGACATTCTATGAATATTAACAAATCATTTATATATATTTTGAATTCCCTGTTTTTTCAAAATAATTATGTAGTTTATTCTTTCAAATTTTCATGTTTTTAATTTAATAATAGTGACTATAAGGTTCTTGTTTTCTGAATTTCCCCTTGATATGGATGATTTTTATATTCAAGTTATTTATACAAGGTTCTTGTTTTCTGAATTTTCCCTTGAATTCATATTTTTTTGGACTTCTAAAATTCTCCAAGATTTCCCATTATTTTGCTAGCTTGTTTATTTGTGCCCTAACTCTTAACTAGTCCACAGTGTGTGCGAAACCGCCCTTACATCATCAGTCATACAACTTTTTTTTGATTGAAATGAGGGACCAAATACATCACATCTATCTCTTAGATTTAAGAGATTGAAAGTGGACTTACTGAAAAGAAATACACTTTGAGCTAAAGTTGGAAATCCTTATACATTTTAAATGATAATTTTTTTGAAAATTCTATGCAAAAACTATAATAAGGTCTTACATGATTTTATCATGTTCGTGTTGTTAATCTTTGCCTTAACCAAGTAGCCTCACTCACACCATCAGCGACACTATACGTTCATCTATCCCTCCGTCTTCTGTTCAAATTTTCTAGAACTTCAAAAGAAAAACAAGGAAAACCATGAAAATAATATATACTCCATCCATCCCAAAATACAAAATAGCAAAGCATTTTTTTCAAAGCAGATGGGGTGAGATAGAGATGAAAAAAATGACTTAAAGTTTGTGAAAAGTAAATTTTTTCTATATTTGACCAAGTTTAGAAGTAAAAATATTGACGTCTATAACTCCATCAATACCAATATATCCACCATAAAATACATAATCATAGTGTATTATTCAATATTATAAATGTTTAAAGTTTCTTTTGTCGGTGTATATTTGATCAAACTTATAACTTTGTACTTTCAATAAAACTTATATACCTTATATTTTGGAATAAAGAGAATAATTTTTTAAAAATCCTTGGCATCCCAATTGCAATATCCCAGCCTGGCCATCTTAGTTTTTGACTAGGCAAACACATCCTCGGTGCTAGTTTACCAGTGTAAGTACACCTCCAAGTTTGAAGTACCTGTTTGTGACGCAAGACCACGCGACCCCGAGGACGCCTGCGTACACGTTGGGGTTCCGCGCCACCTTGAGCCAGACGGCTCGGACCAACGGCCAGACCGGCTGGTGCTGCCTCCTTCCCTCGATGCGGCCGCCCTCCTCGTCGTCGTCACTCGCTGGCAAAGCGGCCGTGTCCAGCTTCCCGGCGACGCCATAGCAGGCCCGCCTCGCCTCGAACGCCAGAAGCAGCAGCGGGAAGTAGACGATGATCTGCACCACCGATATCTGCACGACGAGGTCGCGCGCCCACCCGCCGTACATGGCGTCCAGCAGCGGCACGCCCACGACCAGCGTGTTGTTCAGCGTCGCCAGCGAGAACCCGGTGATGCACCACGAGGAGGCCAAGTCACCGCCACGCTTGTCGCTGTCTCCACGGCTGGTGCAGCACCGCGTGGACAGGGCTACCCAGGTGGCGAGAGCCATCACCACGGCGAGCTTGGACAGGGCGTCGGCGGCGAGGACGCGGTAGTTGAGGGCGTAGGGGTCCATGCGCGCGGCGAAGTCGAAGGCGAAGAAGGGGACGGCGAAGTAGGCTACGAGGCGGTTCACGGCGTCGCACTGGTCCGGCGTGAAGAGCTTCCACCACCGCACGGAGCCGTAGCCGAGACCCAGGGCGAAGTAGAGCGGCGCCATGGCGGCCACCACCTTGTAGACGTCGCCCCATCCTATCATCTCCTCTCGTACCGTCCGTGCTCCCTGTTCGTGTGGCAAGCGCCCTATATATATGGAGGGGGCTCCATGCATGTATAGCGGAGCACACTGCGCAGTATTAATTTAAATTGTGGTTTGCAGAACTTGGCATCGAAAATAAATAAACAAAATTATTCAATTTCAGCATCAGTATCGCTTCACTTGGGATAGCCTAGTGCGCACGAATCATCATGTCTGTTACTTTGCTGCCCCTACCTTCCTCCCCTGCCGCCATCTATTTCCACCTCCCCTCCTATTCCGTATTCCATCTGGCACTGGCACAACGAGGTCCGCCCATATGTTCGTTTGTTTACCGTGGACAATGCCTGAATTTAACCTTCCCGGTCATCTCCATGGTGCATGCAAAGCAATCTGCATAACGTCTGCGGCCGCACTCCATGGACACTCTCGACCGTTGCAGGTGCCTATAACTTTCATGGATTAACACTCAGCATGCACTGAATTGCAGTATAGTTTTCGCACGGCTTTAAGCATAGTACACGCAACTAAAGAAACTGTTCAGGACAAAATAAGAAACACAAAGGAATATGTGCTTCTTGGGATGAAAGCATATATGTGCTTATTAGTCGTCACCGTACTCCTATAAGGAGCGTCAAATGGGAATCTAGATTGTGCCCGATCGTCCTATCATGTCCGCCACTCTACGGATCCTGCAAAAAAAAAAAAAAAAAACGGATGCAGCTCTTCCAGAAGCCAAGGCAGTGGCCGTTGAACCTCTTGTCATATTTGATAGGAATCACAGTTATCTCGATGAATTCACACTTAATAAAAAAGATTATGTTCGACATCACTGGGTATTCACTAGTGGAAAACGGGCCTTTGATCATGCCCTTTTAGTCCCGGCCGTAATCTGGGCCGGGACTAAAGGCCTGGCCACGTCGCCCCAAATTCGCCCACCCGCCCGCGAGCCTATAGTCCCGGTCCGTTACAAGCCGACACAAACCGGGACTAAAGGGCCCCCTTTAGTCCCGGTTTGTGTCTCAAACCGGGACTAAAGGCTTCTGCCTATATATATGGCCGTAGCCCCTCTCCCCTCTCCCTTGTATTTTTCTTGGATGGAGGAGTGTGGGTTTGTGCTAGTTTTGTATTTTATTCCTATGCACTAGAGGTGTTTGTTGAAATGTGTGTTAGAGCGATGCCACTTAAGTTCACCGAACACAACTACGATATGAGGTGCCCGAGCCACGCTTAAGCCTCTTCCTCTTTATTTCCACTTGTTCTAAAAGGTTAGCAACTATATTTCCTCGTTTAGACCGTGCGGTACTAATTTTAGGATCGTGATTGTGTTTGATATACTGTTGTATGACGCAGATGAGCCATCCATGGATGTACGGTGATCGACACATAGCCGCTTACAGAGAAGGCGTGCATTCTTTTCGAGATGCGGCCGAGGCGAACAATCATGGTGGTGGCTTTATATTTTGTCCATGTGTTGAATGTCGGAATGAGAAGGATCACACTTCCTCAAGAGTCATTCAGAGCCACCTGCTTTGGTCCGGTTTTATGTCTGGCTAAAATGTTTGGACCAAGCACGGAGAAAGAGGGGTTATGATGGAAGACGACGATGAAGAAGAGAACGATAATGACAACTACCGATCTATGTTCCCTGAGTATGCTGATACCGCAATGGAAGACAATGAAGAAGAAGATCAGGGTGAAGAACGGGCACCAGATGAGCCCGCTGATGATCTTAGTTGGGTCATTTCTGATGCAAGGCGAGGCTACGACACAGAAAAGGAGAGGTTGCAGTTCGAGCAGATATTACAGGACCACAACAAATTGTTGTACCCAACTTGTGAAGATGGCCAGAAGAAGCTGGGTAGCACACTGGAATTGCTGAAGTGGAAGGCAGAGACCGGTGTGACTGACTCGTCATTTGAAAAGTTGCTGGTACTGATGAAGAAGATGCTTCCAAGAAAGAACGAATTGCCCGCCAGCACGTACGAAGCAAAGAAGCTTGTCTTCCCTCTAGGATTAGACGTGCAAAAGTTACATGCATGCCCTAATGACTGCATCCTCTACCGCGGTGAGAAGTACGAGAATATGGATAAATGCCCGGTATGCACTGTATTGCGGTATAAGATCGGAAAAGATGACCCTGGTGATATTCAGGGTGAGCCACCCAGGAAGAGAGTTCCTGCCAAGGTGATGTGGTATGCTCCTATAATACCACGGTTGAAACATCTGTTCAGAAATAAAGAGCATGCGAAGTTGTTGCTATGGCACATGGAAGATCGTATGAAAGACGACAAGTTGAGGCACCCCGCTGATGGTCGGCAGTGGAGAAAAATTGAGAGAGAGTTCCCGAGATTTGCAGGTGATGCAAGGAACTTAAGGTTTGGTCTAAGTATAGATGGCATGAATCCTTTTGGGGAGCAGAGTTGCAGTCACAGCACCTGGCCTGTTACTCTATGTATCTACAATCTTCCTCCTTGGTTGTGCATGAAGTGGAAGTTCATTATGATGCCAGTGCTTATCCAAGGTCCAAAGCAACCCGGCAACGATATTGATGTGTACCTAAGGCCATTAGTTTATGAACTTTTACAGTTGTGGGCTGAACCAGGTGTACGTGTGTGGGACGAGCACAAACACGAGGAATTTGACCTTCGAGCGTTGCTTTTCGTAACCATCAATGATTGGCCTGCTCTTAGTAACATTTCAGGACAGTCAAACAAGGGATACAATGCATGCACACACTGTTTGGATCAGACAGAAAGTATATATCTGGACAAATGTAGAAAGAATGTGTACCCATACAATCGTCGTTTTCTTCCGCCCAAGCATCCCTTAAAGAAAAAAGGCAAGCATTTCAATGGCAAGGCAGAAACCCGGGGGAAGCTTGTCACCCGTACTGGTGCTGAAGTATTTGATATGGTCAAACATTTAAAAGTAATCTTTGGAAAGGGTCCTGGCAGCCAACCTGTTCCTAACGGCCCTGATAAGCGCGCACCCATGTGGAAGAAGAAATCTATATTTTGGGAGCTACCCTATTGGGAAGTCCATGAGGTCTGCTCCGCAATCGACGTGATGCACCTGAAGAAGAATCTCTGCGTGAATATTCTAGGCTTCCTGGGCTTGTATGGGAAGTCAAAAGATACACCGGAAGCACGGGAGGACCAGGAACGTCATAAAGGACGAGATGGCATGCATCTAGGGCAGTTTCAAGAGCGTGCCAGCTATGCTCTTACCAAGGAAGAGAAGGAAATCTTCTTTGAAGTCCTTTTCAGTATCAAGGTCCCGACTGGCTTCTCGTTGAATATAAAGGGAATCGTAAATATGAAAGACAAAAAATTCCAAAACCTAAAGTCTCATGACTGCCACGTGCTTATGATGCAATTGCTTCTGGTTGCATTGAGGGGAATTCTATCGAAAAATGTTCGCCTGGCAATTGTGAAGGTATGTATATTCCTCAATGCAATTTCTCAGAAGGTAATCGATCGAGAAAGTCTACCAGGGTTACAGATTGATGTGGTCCAATGTCTGGTCAGCTTCGAGTTGTTGTTACCGCCATCCTTCTTCAATATAATGACACACCTCCTAGTTCACCTAGTTGAAGAGATTAGAATTCTCGGTCCTGTATTTCTACACAATATGTTCCCCTTCGAGAGGTTCATTGGAGTCTTAAAGAAATATATTCGTAACCGTTCTAGGCCAGAAGGAAGCATCTCCAAGGACTATGGAACAGAGGAGGTCATTGAGTTTTGTGTAGACTTTCTTCTTGACCTTAAGCCGATTGGTGTTCCTAAATCTCGGTATGAGGGTAGGCTGACAGGAAAAGGCACACTAGGAAGGAAAGCAAAAGTATGTATGGACGGGCATTCATTCACTCAAGCACACTACACAGTTCTACACAATTCCACCGTGGTGGCTCCGTATATTGAGAGACACAAGAATATTCTACGCTTCGAAAACCCGGGGAAGGCTGACTCTTGGATTAAAGGGCTGCACGAGAAGACTTTCGACAGTTGGTTGCAGACACATCTCATGAATAACAACACCGTTGGAGATCAGCTGTACTGTTTTGCCATGCCACCATCTTCAACTATATGTACTTTCCAAGGGTACGAGATAAATGAGAATACATTTTACACGGTTGCCCAAGATAAAAAGAGCACCAACCAAAACAGTGGTGTCTGCTTTGATGCAACAGACGATAATGGGCAGAAGAAAACATATTATGGGTACATAGAGGAGATATGGGAACTTGACTATGGACCTACTTTTAAGATCCTTTTGTTTCGGTGCAAATGGGTGAAGCTGACAGGAGGCGGGGTAGTTGTAGACCAAAAGTACGACATGCCAATAGTGGATCTCAACAATCTTGCGTACATGGATGAAACATTCGTCCTAACCAACGATGTCACTCAGGTTTTCTATGTGAAGGACATATCTACAAAAATAAGAAAAAGAAATCAGCAAAAGAAGACATCGTCCGATGAGCCAAAGCGCCACATAGTTCTTTCAGGGAAAAGAAACATCGTGGGAGTAGATGACAAGACAGACATGTCAGTAGATTATAATAAGTTTCATGAAATTTCGCCCTTCAAAGTGAAAACTGACCCAAGCATCCTACTGAATGATGAAGATTCTCCATGGCTACGACCCAGAAGAAAACAGAAATAATAGATAGGAATATTGGTGCAATAATGTAATAATGTATTAAACCTTTTATGTAATGCATGTATGGAATGTACTAAACCTTTATTTAAGGAGCATGTATGTTAATAATGAACTGACTCTCTATTACCAATTATTGATTCATAAGGGAGAGGTAGTATTGCAATTCAGTGTGGCGAATTAGGATTTGAATTACTTATTCAAATTCAAGCACTTTTCATGTTGAAAGTTTAATAAGATTGAAAAATATGCAAAAAATATTAGTTAATCTATTATTTAATTGAAAATGGCAATTTTGTTAATAAAACAGAAAATGGATAAGTTAGAATAATTTTGTTAATCTATTATTCAAATAATAGTTTGATAAGTTAGAATAATTATTTAATAAAACAGAAAATGGATTTAGGAAATAGATATTAATTTAGGCAATTTTGTTAATAATCTAGTTTTGGGCCTTTAGTCCCGGTCCGTACCACGGACCGGGACTAAAGGCCCTATTGCTGAAACCCCCTGTCGAGGCCTTTAGTCCCGGCCGGTGGCTCAAACCAGGTCTAAAGACCCCCCCTTTAGTCCCGGTTTGAGCCACCGCCCGGGACTAAAGGCAGGGGGGGTATAAAAGGATCTCCTTCATCCCCGGTCGGTTCCACCGACCGGGACTTAGGATTTTCGCGCGCGAGGAGCTCTGCAGGGACGCCGTTAGGCTGCCCAAATCGCCGTCGTCGCCATCGTCGCCTCCGGCCGCTGTCCGCGCCAGTGCCGCCCTCCTCTGCCCACCCGCGCTTCCTGCCGCCAGCGCCACCTCTGCCAGCACCGTCGGCCCGCATCGCCTCTGCCGCCGGTCGCCTCTCGCTGCCGGCCTGCATCGCCTCCCGCGCCGGCCCGCAGGTAAGCCCCTTGATACGTCTCCAACGTATCTATAATTTTTGATGCTCCATGCTAGTTTTTACACCATTTGCCTATTGTTTCGTTACACTTCGTGGCACTTTTATGCATTTTCCGGAACTAACCTATTAACGAGTTGCCACAGTGCCAGTTCCCTGTTTTCTGCTGTTTTTGTGTTTCAGAAGTGATACACAGGAAATATTCTCTGAATTGGACGAAACAAGTTCCTGAAGTCTTATTTTACCCGGAAGCTTCCAGAGATCCGAAGGAGAGTAGGAGGGGGGCCACCAAGGCCCCACACGCCAGGGCGGCGCGGCCAGGGCCCTGGCCGCGCGAGCCTGGCGTGAGGGCGCCTGGTTCCTCCTCTGACATCGCCCCTTCGCCTATAAAGACCCCCCGACGGAAAAAACCTAAGTACCCGATCACTTTTCCAGAACACATCGCGATCCGCCGCCGCCATCGACCCGAAGATCGGGAGGGTCCAGAAGCTCTTCCCGGCACCCTGCCGGAGAGGGGAATCGCCACCAGAGGTCTTCTTCATTGCCATGCTTGCCTCCGGAGCGATGAGTGAGTAGTCTACCTTGGACTATGGGTCCATAGCAGTAGCTAGATGGTTGTCTTATCCACCATGTGCTTCATGTTTAGATCTCATGAGCTGCCCTACATGATTGAGATCACCGTTATGTAATTCTACATGTTTGGTTTGTTGGGATCCGATGAATATTGGTTATTATGATTGAGTTGCTGTACTGAATATTATCTTATGTTATCTCTATGTTGTTTATGATCTTGCATGCTCTCCATTGTTAGTAGCTATCTTGGCCGAGTAGTTGCTAGTGACTCCAAGAGGGGGTATTTATGCTCGATAGTGGGTTCATGCCTCTGCTTAACCTAGGGGAGTGACAGAAACCTCTAAGGTTGTAGATGTGCTGTTGCTACTAGGGAGAAAACAACATTCATATGCTCAAGGGCATATGCTTTGTTTACATTACACACTTTGCTTAATGCAATTATCTGTTGTTCGCAACTTAATACTCATGGGGTGTTCAGATTGATATCCCCGGGAGTGGATTATTAGTCATAGATGCAGTTGGATGGCGGTCTATGTATTTTGTTGTAATGCCCAGAGTAAATCTCATAGTGATCTTCTTGACATATCACGTTTATCTTTATTCTATCAATTACCCAACTGTAATTTGTTTACCCAGCATGTGTTATTTATCTTATGGAGAGACACCACTAGTGAACTGTGGATCCCGGTCCTATTTCCATCATATTGCTATCACCTATTTACTTTACTCGCACTGTTTACTTTACTTGCACTGTTTACTTTACTTGCACTGTTTACTTTACTCGCATACTCTACTGTTTTCCACTCGATACGCTCATAACCTTTGTTCCAAGCAAACCGGTGAGATTGACAAACTCATCGCAAGTTGGGAGCAAAGTACTTGGTTATGTTGTGTGCAGGTTCCGCGTTGCTACTGGCCGAAGATGAGTCAACAAGTGCACCCTTGTTGGAGTGTTATTAAGCCAGTCTGCATCACCTTCAGTCGTCGCTATCCGCTTTTCTCCTGAACGATATTAAACCTTGGTTTCTTAACTGAGGGAAAACTAGCTGCTATACTCATCATACCTTTCTCTTGGGGTTCCCAACGGGCTGGTCATTCACCACGCACAAGGACTGTCTGCTACACGTCAGCTTGGCATCATCAGCTTCTTTTCTGGCGCCATTGCCGGGGAAGAGTAGAAGACTTCTGCGAGGGGATTTTTTCGCACACACATCCTTTACTTTGTTATTGTTTTGCTTTACTTTATTTATTTTACCTGCATCATTTTTTATAAAAAACCCAAAAAAATTAGAATCCTTGGTAGTTGTTATTTCTTTACTTTTAGTTTATCATGTTGATCCCTAAGTTCGTTCTGGAGGACCTCTCAGTAGGTAGTGGTTCGATTATTGGCAAAAGTAACATTGAGGAGTTCTTTAATCACATTAGTATGCATGAGGAAGTTGAGGAAAAGTCTTTGGTTGAGTTAGCTCCTAGTTATGAAGTTGCTTCTGCTCATTTAGTTCACATGTTAGAAGCTAGGTTTGCTAGTCTTAATCCTTTTATGCAATACATGTTCCTTAAGCTTCACGAAATTGAGGATCCCGAAAAGAAAGTTTTCATCTTGGAAACCTTGCGCATAGAATTTAAAGATGTCGTTATTGAAGCTAGAAAAGTTCTTAAATGTTTTAATAAACTCGGTTCACCTATAACGGTTATTAGTACAAATGATGAAGGGGCCGAGATACCTATACCTTGCAAGCTTTTGGGATTGTGTGAAGCTTTCGAAAATAATTTTGACTGGATCTGTCCTAAAAATCGTTTTGATGAAAATAGTGTACCAAAGCATGATCACAAAGGGTCTTCAAAAACTTATGTGGATGAAATACAATGCCTTATTGACAAGACCTCTGCAGTTGATCTTAATGCTTCTTCTGAAAATACTTGATTCGCAATTTTCTGCGCCTAGCTCAAAGGCGTTAAAGAAAAGCACTCTTGGGAGATAACCCAATGTTTCTTTTCAGTACTTTTTCTTTTATTTGAGTCTTGGAAGTCATTACTACTGTAATGACCGCTCCTTATCTTGTTTATTTCGTTTTTGTGCCAAGAGAAGCCTCTAATTCGAGCGAGGTAAAGATTTGGGGATGTTGCTGTCCTGAAACTGTTTTCAGTGCTGCACCGTAAAAATTCGTATAAATTCTCTGTATATCTTTTGGACCTGCGATTTCTTGTGCATATGACCCATGTTATATCCAAACTTTTGTTAGTTGAACACTTTTTGATTTGAGCAACATAAAACCCCTCAAAAATTCGACCTTTGTCAGCTGTTCAGTTTTGACAGATTTTTGCCAATATTTGTGTTTGCCACTATATCGCTTTCTTTTGAGTTCTTTTGATCACGGAACTTTTGGGGAGGTTGCTACAGTAGTATTTACTATATATGTGGTGGTTTTGAGTTGAAACCTGAAGCAAAAAGAGGTTGATTATATGTTATGCTTACACTAATGTTGCTAATAGAATTGTGTTTAGTTTTGTATGAAGGAAGTTTTCAAGTGTAGGGATTGGAGAATGATGAGATGAGTTGAAGAATGGACAAAATATCAATCTTGGGGATGCCCATGCATCACCCTAAGAAATATCCAAGAAGTACAAGAGTTAAAGCTTGGGGATGCCCCCGAGGCACCCCTTCTTCATCGGCAAAAATCAGGTCACCTTTCAAAACACTATATTTTTTATTGCTTCATGCACTATGTGTTTTTCTTGGAGCGTCAGTTGTTTTAGTTTTCGTAGTTAGTTTAGTTTTGTTTGCTGCAATAAATGGTTGGACCCCAACAAATTTCTTTTGGAGAAGTTGCCTTGCTTTTCATTTGCCAAGAACGCTCTAGTTTTCACTCTTATTAAAAATTGAGTGTTCTTCTTTTTCTGCTACTGCTTTTGGTTTTCGTTTTCGCCTTGATTTGCGTTCAGATATTGTTATATCTATTCATCAAGGTGTATTTTTGCCTCTGATCTTTATTGGTTTTTATCAAAAGAGGTGTTTATAAAAATTTCAAATGGTGTTGGAAAAGAGAAAAAGCTTTATGCAAAAAAGTGGTACAAGAAGGAGTTTGTGTAGACTGCGGCTTAGGCTTTTTCATGTCATGCTTGATGTCTTTTTGATAGTATGCTTAGTGGTTTTGCTGTAGCATGACTTGTCTCAAATAACTGAGATTGCTTAATGAGCCTTTGAAAAAATCATGCATTGTTTTTATTTTATGGAAGCATTATTTTGGTTTTCTCCTTGATGCTTTATTTGGGTTGACTTGGCGCATGCTCACACATGTTAGACTCTTACAAAGTCGCCAATAGCCTTCATGATCATTTAGTTTTTGACTTTTGATGCCATCTTATGCTTCTTTTAATGTCGCTTTGTCGCTTTGCATGATTATGGCCATTATTGCTCTCTTAGTTGGTCAGTTCCAGTCTTTTGCTAGCCCTCGCCTTGTACTGAGTATGAGCTCTACTCGTGCATCCAACTCCTAAAAACCAAAGTTTTCCAAAGTGTCCACCATACATACCTACTAGCAATTTGCTATTCCAAGTAAATTTGACTTGCTTTTATTTTCTCTTCAAATTAAACTCTTACCAGTGTTATGCGAAATTTGGACAATAAAGCTCTCACGAACCGGAAGGCACACTTTATTTTTTCCTGTTCTTAAAAATTTGACATTGTGGTCTCTTATGTTGAGTTTTTATGCTTGCAAGTTGTAAGTTGGATTCTAGCCCAGCCATGCCGTCATGGGGCAAGCTTTCAACATTGCACTTCTTATTTGAGTTGATATCGTGATCTTTTGTTTATGGATGCCCGCGGTGTGAAATGAATTGGGAATCTTGTGGGGATCATGGAGTTTGTATATGTGTTAGGGAAACGCCGGGCCGCCAATCTAAGCCATGCATAATTCATGGTGGAAATTTGCAGCATACCCATGGTGAACATACGACGACGCATCTCACAATAAAAAGCTAAACAAAAGGCAAATAAAAGAGATGTCGAGGTGTTCATTGTCTGCTTGTCCTGTCATTTTGGTGTGGGCTTGTTCCATGTCATCGGGCACGGAGGTACCCCATTGGCGGTTCTCAATGATATGCATATACTTACAATGACAAGAGCCTTGCTTGGGACTCTAAGTAAAGTAGCATGAGGTTTGGGTACTCGTATTCACGGGGCACGAGGTTTTCAACTTATGATTTGTCAAGCATATGCATCATAATTGTTCTCGCATTAACTTTAACCATTCAAGATGCTTATGATGGGGGCAATGAGAGCTCAAAGCCGGTAAGTACCATAATTTTTGAAGGTTATAAAACTTGCAATCACTGCTTCCCTCTGCGAAGGGCCTTTCTTCTACTTTTATGTTGAGTCACCACCTTCTATCTTTATGCACCATAAGAGAGCATAGTTGTCATTCTTAGTGTAATATGCATTGTCCCAAAGTTCATTGATTGATTCATATTGTTGGTTTCACTTGTTCTTAAATTATTTGTATCTAGTCGCCCTCTTAAACTTGAAGGTGTCCTATGCATTTATGTTTTGCTCTCTTTGAAGGACAAGCTGAAAACCATTTGTATGTTTTTCCTTATGATTTGAACACACGTTTGACTTTCATTGTTTCATTTTCATGATCTTTTGTTTGTGTTCATTTGCATGTTTACAACATGGTTGCTAAGTTCTTATTGTCAAGATTATATCTTCATGCCCATGTTTTAAGTTCTTATCATTCCAGCTCACAAATGCTTACATACATGATCAAGATTGTGTAGGTGCATGTCACCTCAAAAATTATTCTTTTGTTATCACTTACCTACTCGAGGACGAGCAGGAGTTAAGCTTGGGGATGCTTGATACGTCTGCAACGTATCTATAATTTTTGATGCTCCATGCTTGTTTTTACACCATTTGCCTATTGTTTCGTTACACTTCATGGCACTTTTATGCATTTTCCGGAACTAACCTATTAACGAGTTGCCACAGTGCCAGTTCCCTGTTTTCTGCTGTTTTTGTGTTTCAGAAGTGATACACAGGAAATATTCTCGGAATTGGACGAAACAAGTTCCTGAAGTCTTATTTTACCCGGAAGATTCCAGAGATCCGAAGGAGAGTAGGAGGGGGGCCACCAGGGCCCCACACGCCAGGGCGGCGCGGCCAGGGCCCTGGCCGCGCGAGCCTGGCGTGAGGGCGCCTGGCTCCTCCTCTGACATCGCCCCTTCGCCTATAAAGACCCCCCGACGAAAAAAACCTAAGTACCCGATCACTTTTCCAGAACACATCGCGATCCGCCGCCGCCGTCGACCCGAAGATCGGGAGGGTCCAGAAGCTCTTCCCGGCACCCTGCCGGAGAGGGGAATCACCACCAGAGGTCTTCTTCATCGCCATGCTTGCCTCCGGAGCGATGAGTGAGTAGTCTACCTTGGACTATGGGTCCATAGCAGTAGCTAGATGGTTGTCTTCTCCACCATGTGCTTCATGTTTAGATCTCATGAGCTGCCCTACATGATTGAGATCACTGTTATGTAATTCTATATGTTTGGTTTGTTAGGATCCGATGAATATTGGTATTTATGATTGAGTTGCTGTACTGAATATTATCTTATGTTATCTCTATGTTGTTTATGATCTTGCATGCTCTCCGTTGTTAGTAGCTATCTTGGCCGAGTAGTTGCTAGTGACTCCAAGAGGGGGTATTTATGCTCGATAGTGGGTTCATGCCTCTGCTTAACCTGGGAGAGTGACAGAAACCTCTAAGGCTGTAGATGTGCTGTTGCTACTAGGGAGAAAACAACATTCATATGCTCAAGGGCATATGCTTTGTTTAAATTACACACTTTACTTAATGCAATTATCTGTTGTTCGCAACTTAATACTCATGGGGTGTTCAGATTGATATCCCCGGGAGTGCATTATTAGTCATAGATGCAGTTGGATGGCGGTCTATGTATTTTGTTGTAATGCCCAGAGTAAATCTCATAGTGATCTTCTTGACATATCACATTTATCTTTATTCTATCAATTGCCCAACTGTAATTTGTTTACCCAGCATATGTTATTTATCTTATGGAGAGACACCACTAGTGAACTGTGGATCCCGGTCCTATTTCCATCATATTGCTATCACCTGTTTACTTTACTCGCACTGTTTACTTTACTCGCATACTCTACTGTTTTCCACTCGATACGCTCATAACCTTTGTTTCAAGCAAACCGGTGAGATTGACAACCTCATCGTAAGTTGGGAGCAAAGTACTTGGTTGTGTTGTGTGCAGGTTCCGCGTTGCTACTGGCCAAAGACAAGTCAACAAGTGCGCCCTTGTTGGAGTGTTATTAAGCCAGTCTGCATCACCTTCAGTCGTCGCTGTCTGCTTTTCTCCTGAACGATATTAAACCTTGGTTTCTTAACTGAGGGAAAACTAGCCGCTATACTCATCATACCTTCCTCTTGGGGTTCCCAATGGGCTAGTCATTTACCACGCACAAGGACTGTCTGCTACACGTCAGCTTGGCATCAGCACCCCTCTCTGTTAGATTTTAGGATTTAGTAAATTAGATTTTAGGTTAGTTAGATTTAGTTAGTTAGTTTTATTTAGATTTAGTTTTAATTAGTTAGTTTTATTTAGATTTAGTTAGTTAGTTTTATTTAGATTTAGATTTAGTTTTAGTTAGATTTAGTAGTTTAGTTTTAGGTTATTTTAGGTTAGTTTTAGTTTTAGTTAGATTTAGTTTTTAGTTTTAGTTTTAGTTAGTTTTAGATAGTTTTAGTTTTAGTACTTGTTAGTTTAAGTTAATTAGTTAATTAGCTAGGATTTTTTAATTGTTATTATTAGTTAGATTTAGTTTCTTAGCTTGGGTTTTTTTAATTGTTATTAATTAGTTTCTTAGCTAGGGTTTTTTTTAGTTAATTGTTAGTTAAGTTAAGTGTTAGTTTCTTAGTTAATTGTTAGTTAAGTAAAGTGTTAGTTTCTTAGAATTAGTTAATTTTAGATGTTAAGTTATTTGTTAGTTAATTTTAGATGTTAAGTCATTTGTTAGTTAATTTTAGATGTTAAGTTATTTGTTAGTTAGATTAAGTTATTTAATATAGCGTGCATTCTAACTAACAACTGTCGGTATTTTGCAGAAACTATGGATCCACATAGCAGGAACCTAGAAGAGGAATAAATTCTCGAAGGTATAATCAACGATGCCCCCGATGTTGAACCAGCTGAATCTCCATCGTCGTATCTGAACCCCTCCGGAGATGGAATGGAGGTCGACCGACATGAAGATGAAGTCGACGGGGAAGGCGATAGCTCCGATGATGGAGAAGGCGATAGCTCCGATGATGGAGAAGGCGATAGCTCCGCTGATGGAGAAGCCGGTGGACAATTAACGAAGTCCGGCGAGGTATATATATGAAGTTCGGCAATCACTTGTAATATGTGAAAAATATTGGAGATAGCAGTAAATTGTATACATATACATTGACGAATGTTTATCCTTTTAGGCCTCCACATCGAGCAAAGCTACAAAACGAGGCCCGACCAAAAAGTTGGATGCACGAACACATTACACCTTTGAGGTCATATTGCCTACGGGCGAACCCAAGCTTTCTAAGAAGGTTGCCGACACATTCAAGAAGCAATGTGGAGTTCTGGTTAGAGATTGATGGCGCGGTGATGAATAGTGCCAGAGAACTTGTTGGCGTGTAGTTGATGAAGTAAATGACCAGCCAGTTGGAAACCCCAAGAGCAAGGTGTGATGAATATAGCAGCAAGTTTTTCCCTCAGTAAGAAACCAAGGTTTAATCGTCCAGTAGGAGGATGAAATACGACTAAAGGTGATGCCCGCTAGCTTCGCGACAGCTTCGAACAATTTATAGGGCGCCTCGTACAAGCTTTGCTTTGCGAGCGGCAACATGGAACCTGCACACAACACAACCAAATACTTTGTTCCCAACTTACGATGAGGTTGTCAATCTCACCGGTTTTGTTGAAAGAAAGGGTATGAGCGTATCGAGTGGAAAGCAATAGTAATATGCAAGTAAAGTAAAAAGTGCGAGTAAAGTAAATAGGTGATAGCAATATAAAGGAAATAGGACCGGGGTCCATAGTTCACTAGTGGTGTCTCTCCATAAGATAAAATAATACATGCTAGGTAAACAAATTACAGTTGGGCAATTGATAGAATAAAGACAATGTGCATATGACGAGAGGATCACTATGAGATTTACTCTGGGCATTACAACAAGATACATAGACCGCCATCCAACTGCATCTATGACTAATAATCCACTTGTGGTGAATCAATCCGAGAACTCCACAAGTATTAAGTTGCGAACAACAGATAATTGCATTAAGCAAAGTGTGTAATATAAATAAAGCATATGCCCTAGAGCATATGAATGTTGAAAGGATCGGTACGGGCGACTAGAGGGGGGGGGTGAATAGGCGCTAAGTCAATTTTTAATCTTTTTCAATTTTAAGGCTTGACACAAAGTAAATTCACTAGATGTGCAACTAGGTGAATTTCCTAAGAGTGGCAAGCATGCAAGTAAACAAGTAACTAGCAAGATACAAGTAAGGGAAAGAAATAACCGAAGAGTGGAGACCGGAGACACAAGGATGTATTCCCGTAGTTCCTTCCTTTTGAGGGGAAGTACGTCTACGTTGGAGAGGTGTGGTTACACGGAGTCGACCAACGCCACAAAGGCTCACCTTGTTCTCCGGTGAGCAAGCCACGGAGGCTAGCTCGTTTCCACTAAGCGGTGGTATTGGGGGAACCACGAATCCCTTACACGGAGCTTGGGGCACAACCGCACAACTCCACAACTCAATTGGAGGCTCCCAAGAATGCCACGGAGGCTAGAAACACCACAGAGATGAGTCAATCAAGCACTTACAATATCTAGGGTTCCAACAAACCCTAGGCTCAAATCCTCCAAGCAAATGGAGGGGGAAATGAAATTCCTTCGGTGAAGATGATGGGTTAGGTCTCCTCCTTTGAATCCCCAAAGGGATTCAAGTTCTATTGGCTAGAGGTGGAGATCTAGAGCTTTGAAGCTTGGCAGCAATGGTGGTGGGAGAGTGTGAGCCGCAGACTTGACTTGAGGTGGAAGAAGCCTTTATATAGTCCAAGACAAGGACTAGCCGTTGCTGCCTTTTTAGGCCGGAGTCTCCGGGGTCCAGAGCCCGGAGTCTCCGGGCGGAAGACGAGCTCCTGCCAAAGTTTCCGCCCAGAGTCTCCACCCCCATATCTGGGGCGAGCGACACCCGACGAAAAACGACCCCGGAGGCTTGGGCCAGAGTCTCTGGTCCCTGACCCAAAGTCTCCGGTGTTTGAACACCGGAGTCTCCGGCGCAGAAATGCCAGCAACAAATAATCTTCAGATTTCCACCTACAATAGAGATTATACTGAGACAAAATGGTTAGATACCTAAGTATTGACAACAAACACCCAAAAATAGATTTTGCAAGAAAATGCTCTTTCAATCTCCCCCTTTTTGGTGTTTGATGACAATACTAAGGTCCACGGATAAGATAATCAAGAATAGGGTGAGCTCCCCCTAGATGTGCGCAACCTACAACAAAAGTTTGATGCAAATGCACACATACTAGACACAAAGCTCCCCCTATAAATAATGGACCAAGATCAAGTGCATAATGTATAGAGAACAATATGAAGCAATAAGACATGACCATTACAATAAAGCACACCACAAGTCTCACACCATATTAAGATAGGTACCACAACGAAGTTCAAATATTTAAAGAACTAAGTACTAGAAGAGAGCACAAGCATAGGCAAATGAAAGCTCAACAAAAGAAATGCTTGTGCCCGACCCTTGCAAATCCCCGATAACATACTAATAGAACTCTTCTCCCCTTTGGCATCGAGACACCAAAAAGGGGAAATGAGCGATGCTACACGTCCCAACAAGTCACTCGTCGACGTCCTCGTCGTTGCCCTCATAGGAAGGATCTTCATCATCACCCATAGGACCCTTGCCATGACTGGAGGAGGATGGATAGTTGGGCTTGGACACTTCATCGAAATCTCCCCATTGGAGTGAGCTGTCCATCTCTTTGTTCCAAGCACCATAGCTGAGAGTATCATCTGAGTCTGAAGGAGGATGCTCTGGAGGAGGGAGGTTGCGGATAGCACGAAGGTGATCAACCATCAAGCCTTGGTTGTGAGTGATGTGCTTGTTCTGAATATAGATGTTGTGTTGCTCCTTACGAATATCCACACCCATGCAAAGCATGGTCCTCTTGAACCAAGAAAGTTTCTTGATCTCCTTGTTGACTTCTTCTTTGTTGCGCGAAGGAAAAGGCACATTGCTAGCATTCTTGCTTCTCCTCTTTGGTGGAGAAGGAGGAGCAGTTCGAGTTTCTTCAATTTCTTCCTCACCCTCTTCTCCTTCCTCATCAACATCATCCTCATCACCTTCCATATCTTCATCTTCTTCATCTTCACTAGCGGAGGCAAAGGGTTCATTGGTCACACCCGGTGCCGGTTTCTTTTGAGGCTTCTCGGTTTTGTGCTCAACCAACTTGGAGATGTCAACACAAAGATGTAGTTGGGAGACTTCCTCTTGATGAGCTTCATCACATACGGAGCGTAGACCGGGGCTTTCTTGGAAAGAATGCACTCATACATTTCCCGGTGAATGAAATCCATGACATCAATGGGTTGAACTTGAGCTTCTTGACCTTTGCAAAAGACTTCATGAGAGTAGGCAAGTAGGTTGGCCAACCCACCATGAAGAGCATCCAAATTTCCCGCACTTGGGGCAATATTCTCACGGAACAAACAGAGAAGAATGTTGTATCTTGTTCTGAGACCATAGGACTCCCCAACAACAATCTTCTTGCCTTGATCAACGGCATCTTTGGTGATCTTACCATAGAGGAGAGCAAGCACCTTCTTGTTGTAGGCAACTCCGGAGAGATGCATCCTTGCACCACATGGCACATGGTTCCCCTTGAAAGGATATCCAAGCTCTTCGGCAAACTCAATGAAGTTGGATTGGACAACTTGATCACCGGTCATCCAAGTCATGGGAAGTTCTTCTCCATCTCCAAACACAAGTGTTGCAAAGAATTGGTGCATGAGGAGAATGTTGTAGTCTTGCTTGAGTTGCATGAGAGGGTGAAGACCAAGCTTTTCGGTGATCCAAAGGGCTTCCTTGAAGTAATCACTCTTATGGAGATGTTCAAAATCAACCACCTTTTGAGGGTAAACTTTGTGGGTGAGGTTGGCATAGAGCTCGGTGCAAATGAGTTCTTGCTCCCTTCGATGAAAACAGTGATCAATTGTGTTCCTTGGCAAATCATACATCTTCCCCTTCCTCATATCCGCAAACTCGGGAAGAGACATGCCCTTGAGAGTTGGCAAGCGATCAAACTTGGCCTTTTTGGCCCTTTCTTCCTTAGCCAGCTGAGCCAAACGAGCTTTCTCTTTTAGAGCATCCCTAGCAATATCAGCAGCACTCTGCCTTTCCACATAGCAGTCCTTGGCCGGGTCATAGTCAAAGGTGTGCTTCCTAGGGAGACGCTTGCGACGACCACCTGCACTGCTACCTGTGAAGGGAATGGCACGAAGTAGCAAGGGAAGAGTCAAAAACGTGCTCAGATGGAAGGAAAATAGCATCTTGTGGAGTCAAATTGTGAAAAATTCGATCTACACCGGAGTCTCCGATGTCTGACCCCGGAGTCTCCGGCCTTAAGAGGGTGGAGACTTCAAAGTCTTCGGGGTTTGGACCCCGGAGACTCCGGGCAACACGAGATCAGACAAAGTAGGCTAGGGTTTGCTCGAAAAATTGCACAAACTTGATTCTACGCGATGCTAGATACTCAAATTGCCGAATGTGAGTAATCCCATGGACAAACAACTAGTACATCTTCCAATCCCTTGAATCTAGAGGAATCTAGATGGGAGGAGGAGGAAAATACCGGATGGCTCCATGGAAACGCAAGCAAGCCGGAGGGAGAAGCTTTCGGAGGCTTGGAGAGGAGGGAGGCCGGCGACAATGGCGGATCCAGGGCCGGGGAGACGCCCGGCGGCGACTTGGGGGAGGCGGCGGCGTCCTGGGGAGAAGAAGGGTGGGGGGGTGAATGAGGGTAACCGACTGGTTGCCCTCACCCCGACCCTTTTGACCCAGGGTGAAACCGCTAGGGCCGGAGTCTCCGGGGTTGGTCACCCGGAGTCTCCGGCCTGCCTCGACCAGATCACACAGCTGTGTATTTGAGCATGTTTCTTCGAAAGATGGAGCAAGTTTCAGATGAAGGGGATAGGCTTGGGTCAGAAAGAGGTCACTGAGTGGTACTTAGTGTTCATTTTTGCAAAAAGTAAATAAAACTCAAATAAGGCCAAACATGAACACATTCCCATTGAAAAGGCAATAAAATGCAAATAAGGTTCAAATGGGAACAAACCTCCACTTAGGAGGTCGGTGGCCAAAGCCACCATGTTTGAGTATAAAGGTATGGCACCGCGAAGATATATCTTGGGCCCAAAACCAAAACTCATCAATTAAGCTCAAAATTGTCCCAAAAGACAAAAAGAACACATTGCTTGCTATTGGCATTATGGGGGGAGAGATAGTCCAATTAATTAGGACCACACTCCCCCTATATCCATGCCCACACCTAGATGGGAACACACGCTATCATATGGGAATGAGTGCACACGATCAAGCCACATTGCAAGAGTCTAGGATATTCAACTCATGCCTCAACTCTCGGAATCTTGCTTCATCAAGGGGCTTGGTGAAAATGTCGGCGAGTTGGTCTTGTATACCTACATAAGATAGGTTAATCTCACCTCGGTTGACATGGTCACGGATGAAGTGGTGGTGGATCTCGATGTGCTTGGTCTTGTTGTGTTGAACCGGATTATGGGCAATCTTGATGGCACTCTCATTGTCACACAAGAGTGGCACCTTGTCAAAGTGAACACCATAATCCTCCATGGATTGCCTCATCCAAAGGAGTTGAGCACAACAACTCGCGGCCGCCACATACTCGGCTTCGGCGGTGGAGAGAGACACACAATTTTGCTTCTTGGAAGACCAACTAACCAAAGACCTACCAAGAAATTGGCAAGCCCCGGAAGTTGACTTCCTATCCACTTTGTCTCCCGCCCAATCCGAGTCCGAGTACCCAACAAGCTCAAAGCTTGCTCCCTTCAGGTACCAAAGGCCAAAAGTTGGGGTATCAATCAAATATCGAAAGACTCTTTTGACCGCCATTAGATGGCTTTCCTTAGGGGCGGCTTGATATCGTGCACACATTCCCACACTAAGCATGATATCCGGTCTAGATGCACAAAGATAGAGCAAAGACCCAATCATAGAGCGATAAAGTTTTTGATCCACTTCTTTACCATTAGGATTGAGATCAAGAGTAACCTTTGTAGGCATGGGAGTTTTGAATCCCTTCACTCCGGTATCCATCTTGAACTTCTTGAGCATGTCTTGGGTATATTTGGCTTGATTGATGAAGGTGCCACCCTTCAATTGCTTTATCTCAAAGCCAAGAAAGAATTTCAACTCCCCCATCATAGACATCTCAAATTTATCTGTCATTAGTCTTGCAAATTCATCATTGAAAGATTTGTTAGAAGAACCAAAAATGATATCATCTACATAAAGTTGGCATATGAAAAGCTCCCCGTTTACTTTCTTAGTAAAAAAGTTGGATCAATGAGGCCTATCTCAAACCCAAGGTCTACAAGAAGCTCTCTAAGATGCTCGTACCACGCACGTGGGGCTTGTTTAAGGCCATAGAGTGCCTTATCGAGCTTGTAGACATGGTTCAGAAAGTTAGGATCCTCAAAACCCGGGGGTTGCTTTACAAACACTAACTCATGCAAAGGACCATTTAAGAAAGCACTCTTCACATCCATTTGTTGCAACTTAAAATTATGATGTGAAGCAAAAGCAAGAAGGATACGGATGGACTCAAGGCGAGCCACGGGTGCAAAAGTCTCTCCATAGTCGATGCCTTCAATTTGAGAGTATCCTTGAGCAACCAAACGAGCCTTGTTCCTCACAACAATTCCATTTACATCTTGCTTGTTCTTGAAGATCCACTTGGTTCTAATTACATTGCGGCAGTCCTTGGGCTTCTCTACTAATGACCAAACTTTGTTGCGCTCGAAGTTATTGAATTCTTCATGCATGGCTTCTACCCAATCTGGGTCTTCAAGCGCTTCAAACACTTTTTGAGGTTCCACACAAGAGATATAGGCATGGTGGTTACTAAAGTTTGCCAATTGCCTCCTCGTGGACACCCCTTTCCTTACACTTCCAATCACATTCTCCAAGGTGTGGCTACCTCTTTGGAGAGTTGATGCAATCTTCATGGCACGGCGAGCTTGAGCTTCTTCAAGAGATTCTTGAGAGGCCACTTGGTCATCACCACGGTTTTGGTCCTCGCCTTGACCTTGAAACCGAGCATGCTCATCATCTTGAGCTTGCTCAATGTCTTGAACTTGATCTTGATCATTACTTGGTGAAAAATCACCATCATGCTCATGGTCTTGATCTTGATCATGCTCACATGGTTGAGGAGCTTGAGCTTGTCTTTGGCTAGCATCAAAGGGACCTTGAGGAGCTTGTTGTGTTTGAGAGGGTGAAGGCTCCACTTGAGTAGAGCATAGTCCTTCTCCTTCCGCCAAAAGGTGTCCCTCAACGGGTATGAGATGTCCCACACCCATTCTTCTTACGGCAAGAGGAGGTATTTCGTCACCTACATAAAAAACACCACGTTGCTCCACACGGGAGCCGTCATTCTCGTTGAATCTCACGTTAGAAACTTCAACAACTCGAGCGGAGAGTTTGTCAAAGATTCTAAAGGCGTGAGATTTGGCGGCATAGCCAACAAAGGTACCCTCCAGAGCTTTTGAATCAAATTTGGACAAATGGACACCTTTCTTAAGATAGTAGCACTTACAACCGAATACCCAAAAGTACTTGATGTTAGGCTTCTTTCCAATGAGGATCTCATAAGGAGTCTTGTTCAAGCCCTTGCGGAGATATAACCGGTTCGATGCATGACATGCGGTATTAATGGCTTCGGCCCAAAAGTTATACGGAGACTTGAATTCCGCTAACATGGTCCTAGCCATATCAATGAGAGTCCAGTTCTTCCGCTCGGCTACACCATTTTGTTGGGGAGTGTAGGGAGATGAGTATTGATGGCGAATCCCCTCATCACTGAGAAAATCATTCAAGGTGTAGTTCTTGAACTCGGTGCCATTGTCACTTCGGATCATCAATATGTCTTGACCATATTGGCGTTGCACTTCATTGGTGAAGTCTTTGACGGTTTGTTGAGTCTCACTCTTGTGAGACAAGAAAAAGACCCAAGTGTATCTGGAATAGTCATCGACAATCACCAAGCAATACTTCTTTCCTCCAAGACTTTCATAAGAGGGAGGGCCGAAGAGATCCATGTGAAGGAGCTCTAGGACCCTCTTAGATGAAATGATGGTCTTGCTAGGATGAGGAAGTTCATGCATCTTTCCTTCAATGCAAGCTCTACACACACGATCTTTTGAAAAGGTTAGATCGGTTAGTCCTAGGATGTGGTTGCCTTTGTGGAGACTTTGCAAAGTTCTCATATTGATGTGGCCTAGCCAGCGATGCCAAAGCCATCCCACGTCAACTTTAGCCATGAGGCATGTCGCGGCTTTAGTGACCTCCTTCGAGAAGTCGATCACATATAAGCCATTTTCGACATGCCCTACATGAGCTACATTAAGAGACTTGCTCCACAAAAGAACTACAATCCCAACATCAAAGAAGGTTGCAAAGCCCATATTAGCAAGTTGAGCAACAGAAAGAAGATTATATGTAAGGGACTCAACAAGCATGACATCTTCCACGGTAACATTGTGAGAGACAACAACCTTGCCGAGACCCAATACCTTTGACCTTGAAGAATCCCCATAGGTGATGTAGCCCGCATGGGTTGAACCGGTGCGAAACTCCTTCACCATTTCTTTGCTCCCGGTCATATGATTGGTAGCACCACTATCAATTATCCATTGACCACATCACGCCCATCCGCATCACGTCGAGCAAAGTTCCTAAAGCGCTCCCCCTGGATCTCCTCCACATGCAGTCCACACAAACGGACGTGCATCTCCTGCATACCTCGGACCAAGCCATCGGCCCAAGTGTTCTCCACAAGATCAAACTTGATCCTTGGAGAACTCAAATCTCCCTTCTTGCCACGGCAACTGGCCCTGATAAGCCACCGTAGCTCTCCATCCGGGTGCTCATTGAGCACGGCTCCCTTGAACTCCGGATATAGATGATCCAGGAACAAGGTCAGGGTGGTGAGGTCGCGCTCGAAACAAAGGCTGCCACCATGGCCCAACTGGTACTGCTCAGTGAATACCGGGGCCATCTACAAAATTTTAGATTAGATTAAGTTAGTGATCAACTCAAGTGTGCAAAATTTTAAGTAGGCAAAAACTGAAGCATGTACAAAGCTTTGTAATTAGAGAGGAAAAGACTAAGCAATTTTAAACCATTACTTATCTCTTTGCTTTTATAAGGGTTTCATTTAACGCCCATTCTAACTAAGGTCTCCTATGGTCAGCCTAGGCTCTGATACCAACTTGTGGCATCCCCGAATTTATCACAAATCCAAAGTGCCCGTTATGCATTCCACCACAATCCCAGAATCATTGTTGTGATACACATAATGTAGTTGGTAACCAGTTCCATAGACATTACAACACGATGGTTCAAATACAATGGTCATAGGGACCAAGTTCATATTACAACACAATATAGCAGTGGAAATAACGTCTTCGGGTCCATGCCTTCACCCTACAGGCAATGGCGACTCAGGAGACGATCTTAGTTCGGATACTCTTCTTCATAACCTTCCTCCGGATACTCTTCCCCATAGTCTGGCCAAGTTGATAGCCAGGGACACAGCCATGAGTACATTGGATGCACTCGCAAACCATCTTATAAACGAAATGATGACGTAGATATGCAAGGTTCATATGGTGGACTAAGCACTAAGTTTATTTGCAAAAGCTAGTTTTGTTTCCCAAGAAGGTTCTTTATTAGAGAAGAAGATTTAATTCTCTAAGCACATCTAAAGAGGAACTTCAAGTGTGTCAATCTCAATGTCAAGTCAGGTCAAGTCATTCACCAAATTCATCATAAGTTGTTTACATTCTTGACAAAAGTCAAGTACAGCTTGCCAACTGTCCATGACCGCGGACGCGGCTATTCGAATAGTTTTGAAACCTCTACAGAGGGGTACACTTTACCCATAAGATTTGATACATCTGCCGGGAGAATTCCACGGATCGTTATACACAAAGTATGCGAGGTTCAGATAATCAAACAAACTCTTTCACTTGTCTACTCTAGTATCGGATCCTTCCCTAAGAGTCCATTCTGGCACTCATAGTTTTGCCCACTGCAGAGTGCTGCATGAATGGATTTTCCACTCGGTTCGAAAGTACCCGCGCACAGTGTACTTCTATAAAGGATGATACAAGGCCTCCCATACTAGGGTAAACAAGCTACGGACTAAGCCCCTTCCCATTTAGGGGTAATGTGGTCGTACGGTATGGTTGGCTCACATAGTACATCACTTAGTATCATTTGGCAAATACATTCCATAGTCCTTAGTCAAGATTACTTTCCTTCATAAAACATCATGTATGATAGGTCTCCAATTCAAGTTTTCAAGTTCAAGTCACCAAGTTCAAATGGGGTTCCTCTTAGAAATGGCGTCAATTTTATTAGCGACTAAGCAACTACATTGAGTAATGATACCACTAAATAGGGTTGGATAAACTCAGCTTGATGCTCTTGCTAAACAAGATATCACTACACATCTATCATTCCACTCTAGCAATTCAATCATGCAATTTACTTAAAATAAGTAGAATGCAATAGTAAAACTAGGCATGTGGAGTATGATTCAAAAAAAATGGCTTGCCTTGGTTGGCAAAGTGTCCGGGGTAGTCTTCTTCTTCTTGATAAAATTCCCCTTCAATATCCTCCTCAGCAACACTAGCATCTAATAACGAATAAATACAAAGCACACAATCACCACACCATACTAACATCACTTCAAGCACACACCATTGTTTTCAAATAATAGAGTTCATGTTGGATTTTATTGAGTTGGATTGCAAGTTTTTCTTCCAAGTTTTCATTAAGTGTGCAAGTTAGATTTTCTACTATGTGTCATGGGTGGTTTACTTTTTGGGGTATGGGTAGGTAACTAGGGTTATTAGGGCTAGTTCAAGGGGAGATTGACTAATTAAGTAAATTGGTATTGAGGGAAAATTGAATCTAAGTGTATAATGAAGATCTATTATTTGATGCTACAAGCTAGGATTGGATTAGGGTCTAATTGATACCACTAACAAGTTTTGAGTTGATTAAGGTTGAACTAAACAGTAGGTGGGTTAATTAGTGAGTTCACAAACCAAGTTTCATAATTTTAGGAGGCTTAACCCATTTTCTAGAATTTTTCTATGATTAATCTAGTTTCAGAGGGTAGGTTATTTCCTAAGCTTTCCAACGCATATTTATTTGCTAGAAATGGATTTCTAAAACTCTTGGAATTTAAGTTTGAAAAACAGATCTGAAACATATTTGAATTAATTAAAAACGGGCGGGAATTAAATAAAAACGAAACGGACCGAAACTAAAGGAGCTGGGCCGATTTCCTACAGAACCCGAACGGGCCGGCCCAAATACCGCTTCACTCCGGGCGGGAAACTTTTCAAACGGTGCTGACAGGTGGGGCCTACTGGTCAGTTCACTTAATTCTACCGAACCGGTATGCGACCGACGGATCAAGATCTAACGGCTCACAGGCGTCATGTTCGATGGCGAGGGTGGAGCTCACCTGCGCACGGCGAGGAAGACGACGGCGATGGTGACGTGCGTAGAGGAAGCAGAGCTTGACGGCGACGGGCGGAAAAGACTCCGGTGAGACTCCTCCACCAATTCCCGGCGTCCGCTTGCTCAACTGAGGCCTGACGCGGCGGTGCCTCCTGCGTCCAGTACTTCGCCGGCGGGGCTGGCGACGTCGAGCGAGAGCGAGCGGGGAGAAGAGAAGATGTCTGGGAGGTAGCTGGGAGTGGTGTGCGTTCGTTCGTTTGATCGGCGGGGGCTTTTATAGGCCAGAGTCGGGGGCGAGGGCGTCCAGTAGCGCACCGGTGCGGGGGCCCTGGCGACGTGCGACGAGCAACACCGGGCGCGGCGGCCTTGCTCGCGTGCTGGCAAGGTTTGGTCTCGGCGACGGGGTGCTGTGGGTTGGTGCTGGCGAGGTCACGACGGTCGGTGACGTGCAGCGAGCAGAGGAAGAAGAGAGGGGGGTCCTGGGCGCGTTCTTCCTCTTCTCCTCCCTTTCTCATGGCTCGGGTCGGGGCAGAGGGGGCTGGGCTCGACCGCGGAGACGTCCACGAGCGTGGCTACAGGGTCAAGACGAACGGGAACAGTGTTGGCCACTGTGAGCTCGATTTTTCTGGATTTTGCCTGCCAGGTGTTCGACACAAAGCCCGCAAGAAATTTGAAATTTTGAAAATGGCCACTGTGGTTCGTCAACATATTGGACAAGGGTTCTAGAATTATTTTTGTTCTGAAGAAATATGACGTTTTGCAGAAATCTTATTTCAAATTTGAAGTTTGGTCACTGATTCAGATTCCATCTTTGGCTGATGTTTGAGTTGAGTTACACTTTGCATTTTGGTTTGAAACTTCTTGGTTGAGTTAGTAGGCAACTTGGTCAAGCTCAACTAACTGACCACACCTTCACTTGAGTTACAGATTTCTTAATCTAAAGGCTCAAAGTAGGGTAGTCAATAATAATTTCTAGATCACTTTTTCTTCTCTTTTTCTTTCTTTCTTTTGTTTCTGTTATCTTTAGCTCTTATGATCTTACTCTAATGCTTCTGTTGGTTAGGTTAGAATTAACTAACTATTGCCCAACAAATAATAACACACATGAAATCATAGAAGACATATAATAGAAAATATATGCATACATGAAATAATAGATAAATAGTTTTAGTTGATCCAAAATTTGGCGCTTTAATTTATAGGAAGTGGATTACAAATTTCTGAGTTGTTACAATCTTCCCCCCTTAAAAAGAATCTCGTCCCCGAGATTCACTAATTAAGAACTAAAAAGATTGGGAAACTCTTTCTGAAGGTAATCTTCCCGTTCCCAAGTCGCTTCATCTTCGGTGTGATTACTCCACTGAACTTTCAGAAACTTGATGCTTCGGGTTCGAGTGGTTCGATATGCTTCTTCGAGGATACGAATAGGCACTTCACGATAGGTCAAATCTTTGCTGATATCCACAGAACGGTGATCAATATTCTTGAAGATTTCTGGCTTCTCTGGAACTTCAAGACATTTCCGAAGTAAAGACACATGAAAGACATTGTGCACTTCAGACAGTTCAAGGGGCATTTCCAACTGATAAGACACTTCTCCTTTGCGGCTTAGTACCTTGAAGGGTCCAATATATCTTGGTGCAAGCTTTCCTTTTACTTGGAATCTCTGCATTCCCTTGAGAGGTGATACTCTAAGATAAACAAAATCTCCAATCTTGAAGGTCAGTTCTCTACGTCTCTTGTCGGCATAACTCTTCTGTCTAGACTGGGCTGCCTTGAGGTAATCACGAATCATGCGAACCTTCTCTTCTACCTCTTGCAGAATGTCCGGTCCAAATATCTGACTGTCTCCTGTTTCAGACCAATTCAAAGGGGTACGACACTTTCTTCCATATAAAGCTTCAAATGGGGCCATTTGCAAACTGGCTTGATAACTGTTGTTGTAGGAAAACTCCGCGAAAGGCAGGCAATCTTCCCACTTAGCTCCATAGGCTAGAACACAGGCTCTCAACATATCTTCAAGTATTTGATTTACTCTTTTAGTCTGTCCATCAGTCTGAGGGTGGTAAGCTGTGCTAAAGGCTAATTTGGTTCCCAAGGCTTGGTGCAAACTTCTCCAAAATCTTGAGGTGAATTGGGTTCCTCGATCTGAAACTATGGTTTTAGGGACTCCATGCAAACTAACAATTCTGGATAGATAAAGATCTGCCAGCTGTCCTAAGGTATAAGTGGTCTTGACATGAATAAAGTGGGCCACTTTGATCAGTCTATCCACAATGACCCAGATAGAGTCATTTCCGCGACTAGACCTTGGAAATCCAATGATGAAATCCATTCCAACAGATTCCCACTTCCATTCCGGAACTTGCAAAGGTTGCAGCAATCCAGCCGGACGTTGATGCTCCGCCTTGACTCTTTGACAAATGTCACACTTGGATATGAACGATGCAATCTCACGCTTCATCCCATGCCACCAAAATTTCTCCTTCAGATCTTGATACATCTTGGTTCCACCGGGGTGGATGGAGTAAGGGGTCTCATGGGCTTCTCTCATAATAAATTCCTTCAATTCTGAGTCCGTAGGCACACAAATATGTCCTTTATACCAAAGAACTCCTTGATCATCTTCTTCAAATCCTGGCACCTTGCCGGAACTAATTCTGCGCTTAATTCCGTCAATACTCTCATTTCCCTTCTGGGCTTCTTTGATTTGGCTCCTCAAGGTGGGTTGAAACTCAAGGTTGGCTAAGAATCCTCGACTGACTAGTTCCAATCCAAACCTTTCAAATTCTTGGTGCAACATGGGTTGCTCCTCTTTGATCATCATATTCAACGAGCATGGCTTCCTACTCAATGCATCGGCCACTACATTGGCCTTACCAGGGTGATAATGAATTTCCAGATCATAATCCTTGATCAACTCTATGCATCTTCTTTGCCTCATGTTCAACTCCTTCTGGGTAAAAATATACTTCAAACTCTTGTGATCAGTGTAAATCTCGCAACGGTTACCCATAAGATAGTGCCTCCAGGTCTTCAAAGCTAGAACTACGGCTGCTAACTCTAGATCATGGGTTGGATAGTTTTCTTCATGAGGTCGAAGCTGCCGGGAGAGGTAAGCTATGACCTTGCCTTCTTGCATTAACACACAACCAAGTCCAAGTTTGGAGGCGCCGCAATAGACATCAAAGTTCTTGGTGATGTCGGGCATGGTTAGGATGGGGGCGGTCACCAATCGCTTCTTGAGCTCTTGAAAACTCTCTTCACACTTAGGGGTCCATTCAAACTTCTTGTCCTTCTTCAACAGTTGGGTCATGGGTCTGGCAATGCTCGAAAATCCTTCAACAAATTGTCGGTAATATCCCGCTAATCCGAGAAAACCTCTAACTTCAGTTTGAGTGGTAGGGGCTTCCCATTCCATGACTGATTTGATCTTCTTTGGGTCTACTAATATTCCTCCAGCTGATAATACATGGCCTAAGAATCCAACTTCCTTCAACCAGAACTCACATTTACTGAACTTGGCATACAGCTGATGCTCTCTCAGAGTCTCTAAGATTAATCTCAAATGGGTTGCATGCTCCTCTTCGGACTTGGAGTAGATAAGAATGTCATCAATGAAGACGACAACAAACTTATCCAAGAACTCCATGAAAACCTTATTCCTGAGATTCATGACATAAGCAGGGGCATTAGTTAATCCAAAGGACATTACGGTGTGTTCATACAATCCATATCGGGTAGTGAAGGCTGTTTTGGGTATATCAGTTGCACGGATCTTCAGTTGATGGTATCCAGTTCTAAGGTCTATCTTTGAGAAGACTCGAGCTCCGGTCAATTGGTCAAACAGATCATCAATCTTTGGGAGAGGATACTTATTCTTGATGGTAACATCATTTAGCTTGCGGTAATCAGTGCACAGTCGGCTGGAACCGTCACTTTTATCTACAAACAAAACGGGTGATCTCCAAGCAGATGAACTTGGCTGAATCAATCCCTTACTCAAAAGGTCATCCAATTGCTTCTTTAACTCCACTAGTTCAGCTAGGTTCATACGATAGGGTCGTTGGGCTATAGATCCCGTTCCGGGAATAAGCTCAATGATAAACTCAATATCCCGATCTGGGGGCATTCCGGGTAGCTCATCGGGAAAAACATCCGGGTATTCACAGACGATGGGGACTTGCTCTATAGTTGGTCCTGAGATACTCTTATGACATCTGGTGGTTTGGGGTGGTTTTACGGACACATGCTTTACTACAATTCCAGTGTTACTCTTCATGGTGATGGTCTTCTTGGCACAATCTATCACTCCTTGATGGGAAGACATCCAATTCATACCAAGAACTACTTCCAAACCTTTAGTTCCCAACACTATCAAATTGGCTAAGAAGGCTATTCCATGAATTTCTAGGGGAACTGCCAAACAGTTCCACTCGGCCCTTGTTGTTGACCCAGGTATTTGTACTAACATGGCATGTTTCATGGGTGTTGGTTGTAGTCCACTTTTATCAACAAATAACTTGGTAACAAACGAGTGTGAAGCTCCAGAATCAAACAGAACTCTTGCAGGAACTGAATTAACAGGGAACATACCAAGCACAACATCGATTGCCTCCTGAGCTTCTTCAACACTCATGTGGTTCAGACGGCCTCGAGGGTGAGGCTGGTTCCTTGGTGGATAATTCTTGCCATTTCCAACACGGCGCTGCTGCTGAGCAGGAGCGGTGGTCTTGGATGCATCATTCAGCTTCTTTGGGCATTCATTGGAGTAATGCCCCTTGATTCCGCACTCGTAACAGGTAACACCAGACTTGTCACCAGGCTTGGGCAGCACAGGGGCGCCATTTGGCCTAGGGGCATTGGTGTTGAAGTTGTTGCCATTAGGTCTTGGAGGTGCACGGTTGAAATTGTTGCCGGTCGGACGGTTGGGGTAGTTGGGACGTGGAGCAGGTGCAGATGGCCTCATAGGTCTAGGGGCGAAACCCATGGGTGGATTTCCCCTTGGCTTCTGCGAGTTGCTTGAGTTGCCTTGATACATCATACGGCGCTTACGGTTCTCTGCAGCTTGCTTGAGTTTGCCCTCCATCTGAATGGCAGAGTCAACCAATGACTCTAGGTCTGCAAAGGGAATGCTGACCAAGACACATTGCATCTCATCATGAAGTCCATTCAGAAACCTTTCTTGCTTCTTCTCATTGATGTTGGTGTCGTCCGGGGCATACCTAGACAAGGTAAGAAACTTGTCACGGTAGTCAACCACAGATAGGGAACCTTGCTTCAGATTTCTGAACTCATCTCTCATCCTTTTAATCAATCCCAACGGAACGTGGGCTTTGCTAAACTTGCTCTTGAACTCCTCCCAAGGCATCACATACCCTTGGGCTTGCATCGCACGAGTGCTATCCCACCAAGCTCTTGCGGCTCCAGCAAGATAGTGGGTGGTATACAAGACCTTCTCATTTTCGCCGACTCCGGCGACTGCCAAATTGTTCTCCATGGTGTGAAGCCAGTCATCAGCATCTAATGGTTCTTCAGACTTAGTGAACATAGGTGGGTTGGTGTTTTGGAAACTCTTTAGCTTGGATCGGTGATCATCATTGCCATTGGTCTCTCCTTCACCATGGCCATTCCCATTGCCATTGTTGTGGTTCATTGCCATCTGGGTTAGCTGCTGAAGAGTGGCCAGGTTAGCTTGGCGCTCAGCTCGGGCTGCTTCCCGGTCTTCCATGATCAACCTTAGCAGTTCGGCCATTTCCGGGTTCGGAGGTGGGGGTGCTCGCGGCATCTGAAGATAAGGTGTGTAAGACAAGAGGGAAAAGCTAATTGCTAAGATTTAAATGTAACATAGATGATGCAATTTTTGTCTTACTAAGGCCTTAAGGGCCAAATTCAAATTTCATTCAACAAGCATCAAACATATCATACATACGAGTTCACACATTACAAATGGTTTACATCAAACCATTGCGACTCGTCTACTAGAGAGGGGGATACAACTCACACCTACACGAAGTGACTTAAAGTAAACTCATAACTAGATAACACGGGGATCTCCAATCTAAACATAGGGCTCCTCGGGGTCTTTCTCCTCATCATCCACAATGAATCCAGCATCCTCATCATGCTCCGAATCATCAAGGTCCTCCATGAAGTCATCCTCGTCACTAATGAGGGCATTATCCTCCTTGCGGAGATCAATGCCTTCCTCCTCACTGAGGTGGCTCTCTAGACTCTCAATGTACTCAGTCAGCTCAGCCACATTGGCCTTCAACTCATCAATGGTCTGATCCCTCTCATCGCGCTGGCGGCGAAGACTCTTGCGATCCCTAGCAAGGATCCTGATAGTGCTCCTTGCCTCCACCAGTGCGAAATGCTCAAGGTTGGCCTTGGTATGGGCACGATCTGCCTCCTGCTGAGTGGAGTACAGCAAGAAGTCCATGTGATCGATGTAGGTACTCGGCTCATTTTGCCCTGGCATGTTTGCGGGACACCCATCCGCATCACGCCGAGCAAAGTTCCTAAAGCACTCCCCCTGGATCTCCTCCACATGCAGTCCACACAAACGTGCGTGCATCTCCTGCATACCTCGGACCAAGCCATCGGCCCAAGTGTTCTCCACAAGCTCAAACTTGATCCTTGGAGAACTCAAATCTCCCTTCTTGCCACGGCAACTGGCCCTGATAAGCCACCGTAGATCTCCATCCGGGTGCTCATTGAGCACGGCTCCCTTGAACTCCGGATATAGATGATCCAGGAACAAGGTCAGGGTGGTGAGGTCGCGCTCGAAACAAAGGCTGCCACCATGGCCCAACTGGTACTGCTCAGTGAATACCGGGGCCATCTACAAAATTTTAGATTAGATTAAGTTAGTGATCAACTCAAGTGTGCAAAATTTTAAGTAGGCAAAAACTGAAGCATGTACAAAGCTTTGTAATTAGAGAGGAAAAGACTAAGCAATTTTAAACTATTACGTATCTCTTTGCTTTTATAAGGGTTTCATTTAACGCCCATTCTAACTAAGGTCTCCTATGGTCAGCCTAGGCTCTGATACCAACTTGTGGCATCCCCGAATTTATCACAAATCCAAAGTGCCTGTTATGCATTCCACCACAATCCCAGAATCATTGTTGTGATACACATAACATAGTTGGTAACCAGTTCCATAGACATTACAACACGATGGTTCAAATACAATGGTCATAGGGACCAAGTTCATATTACAACACAATATAGCAGCAGAAATAACGTCTTCGGGTCCATGCCTTCACCCTACAGGCAATGGCAACTCAGGAGACGATCTTAGTTCGGATACTCTTCTTCATAACCTTCCTCCGGATACTCTTCCCCATAGTCTGGCCAAGTTGATAGCCAGGGACACAGCCATGAGTACATTGGATGCACTCGCAAACCATCTTATAAACAAAATGATGAAGTAGATATGCAAGGTTCATATGGTGGACTAAGCACTAAGTTTATTTGCAAAAGCTAGTTTTGTTTCCCAAGAAGGTTCTTTATTAGAGAAGAAGATTTAATTCTCTAAGCACATCTAAAGAGGAACTTCAAGTGTGTCAATCTCAATGTCAAGTCAGGTCAAGTCATTCACCAAATTCATCATAAGTTGTTTACATTCTTGACAAAAGTCAAGTACAGCTTGCCAACTGTCCATGACCGCGGACGCGGCTATTCGAATAGTTTTGAAACCTCTGCAGAGGAGTACACTTTACCCACAAGATTCAATACATCTGCCGGGAGAATTCCACGGATCGTCATACACAAAGTATGCGAGGTTCAGATAATCAAACAAACTCTTTCACTTGTCTACTCTAGTATCGGATCCTTCCCTAAGAGTCCATTCTGGCACTCATAGTTTTGCCCGCTGCAGAGTGCTGCATGAATGGAATTTCCACTCGGTTTGAAAGTACCCGCGCACGGTGTACTTCTATAAAGGATGATACAAGGCCTCCCATACTAGGGTAAACAAGCTACGGACTAAGCCCCTTCCCATTTAGGGGTAATATGGTCGTACGGTATGGTTGGCTCACATAGTACATCACTTAGTATCATTTGGCAAATACATTCCATAGTCCTTAGTCAAGATTACTTTCCTTCATAAAACATCATGTATGAGAGGTCTCCAATTCAAGTTTTCAAGTTCAAGTCACCAAGTTCAAATGGGGTTCCTCTTAGAAATGGCCTCAATTTTATTAGCGACTAAGCAACTACATTGAGTAATGATACCACTAAATAGGGTTGGATAAACTCACCTTGATGCTCTTGCTAAACAAGATATCACTATACATCTATCATTCTACTCTAGCAATTCAATCATGCAATTTACTTAAAACAAGTACAATGCAATAGTAAAACTAGGCATGTGGAGTATGATTCAAAAAAATGGCTTGCCTTGGTTGGCAAAGTGTCCGGGGTAGTCTTCTTCTTCTTGATAAAATTCCCCTTCAATATCCTCCTCAGCAACACTAGCGTCTAATAACGAATAAATACAAAGCACACAATCACCACACCATACTAACATCACTTCAAGCACACACCATTGTTTTCAAATAATAGAGTTCATGTTGGGTTTTATTGAGTTGGATTGCAAGTTTTTCTTCCAAGTTTTCATTAAGTGTGCAAGTTAGATTTTCTACTATGTGTCATGGGTGGTTTACTTTTTGGGGTATGGGTAGGTAACTAGGGTTATTAGGGCTAGTTCAAGGGGAGATTGACTAATTAAGTAAATTGGTATTGAGGGAAAATTGAATCTAAGTGTATAAATGAAGATCTATTATTTGATGCTACAAGCTAGGATTGGATTAGGGTCTAATTGATACCACTAACAAGTTTTGAGTTGATTAAGGTTGAACTAAACAGTAGGTGGGTTAATTAGTGAGTTCACAAACCAAGTTTCATAATTTTAGGAGGCTTAACCCATTTTCTAGAATTTTTCTATGATTAATAGGGCTATGGTCACATTAATCTTATTGAATTAAATACCTAATTCAATTTGAATTTTAACTAGTTTCAGAGGGTAGGTTATTTCCTAAGCTTTCCAATGCATATTTATTTGCTAGAAATGGATTTCTAAAACTCTTGGAATTTAAGTTTGAAAAACAGATCTGAAACATATTTGAATTAATTCAAAACGGGCGGGAATTAAATAAAAACGAAACAGACCGAAACTAAAGGAGCTGGGCCGATTTCCTACAGAACCCGAACGGGCCGGCCCAAATACCGCTTCGCTCTGGGCGGGAAACTTTTCAAACGGTGCTGACAGGTGGGGCCTACTGGTCAGGTCACTTAATTCCACCGAACCGGTACGCGACCGACGGATCAAGATCTAACGGCTCACAGGCGTCGTGTTCGACGGCGAGGGTGCAGCTCACCTGCGCACGGCGAGGAAGATGATGGCGACGGCGACATGCGTAGAGGAAGCAGAGCTTGACGGCGACGGGCGGAAAAGACTCCGGCGAGACTCCTCCACCAATTCCCGGCGTCCGCTTGCTCAACTGAGGCCGGACGCGGCGGCGCTTCCTGCGTCCAGTACTTTGCCGGCGGGGCTGGCGACATCGAGCGAGAGCGAGCGGGGAGAAGAGAAGATGTCTGGGAGGTAGCTGGGAGTGGTGTGCGTTCGTTCGTTTGATCGGCGGGGGCTTTTATAGGCCAGAGAGTCGGGTGCGAGGGCGTCCAGTAGCGCGCCGGTGCGGGTGCCCTGGCGACGTGCGACGAGCAACACCGGGCGCGGCGGCCTTGCTCGCGTGCTGGCGGGGTTTGGTCTCGGCGACGGGGTGCTGTGGGTCGGTGCTGGCGAGGTCGCGACGGTCGGTGACGTGCAGCGAGCAGAGGAAGAAGAGAGGGGGGTCCTGGGCGCGTTCTTCCTCTTCTCCTCCCTTTCTCACGGCTCGGGTCGGGGCAGATGGGGCTGGGCTCGACCGCGGAGACGTCCACGAGCGTGGCTACAGGGTCAAGACGAACGGGAACAGTGCTGGCCACTGTGAGCTCGATTTTTCTAGATTTTGCCCGCCAGGTGTTCGACACAAAGCCCGCAAGAAATTTGAATTCAAAATTTTGAAAATGGCCACTGTGGTTCGTCAACATATTGGACAAAGGTTCTAGAACTATTTTTGTTCTAAAGAAATATGACGTTTTGCAGAAATCTTATTTCAAATTTGAAGTTTGGTCACTGATTCAGATTCCATCTTTGGCTGATGTTTGAGTTGAGTTACACTTTGCATTTTGGTTTGAAACTTCTTGGTTGAGTTAGTAGGCAACTTGGTCAAGCTCAACTAACTGACCACACCTTCACTTGAGTTACAGATTTCTTATTCTAAAGGCTCAAAGTAGGGTAGTCAATAATAATTTCTAGATCACTTTTTCTTCTCTTTTTCTTTCTTTCTTTTGTTTCTGTTATCTTTAGCTCTTATGATCTTACTCTAATGCTTCTATTGGTTAGGTTAGAATTAACTAACTATTGCTCAACAAATAATAACACACATGAAATCATAGAAGACATATAATAGAAAATATATGCATACATGAAATAATAGATAAATAGTTTTAGTTGATCCAAAATTTGGCGCTTTAATTTATAGGAAGTGGATTACAAATTTCTGAGTTATTACACGAGAGAAACCCAACTTTTGTAGGATCAATGAACATTGGACGTGCCTTTTCTCATAATATGTAGGGACCAACAGTACCAGTCTTGGACCTAAATTTCATGCCTATAATAAAAGAGGGTATGCTGGTCACTGACGAGCTTTGTGCCCAATACCGAGTTCTAGAGAGGGAGATACAGATACTTCAAGAAGAGAATCTCAGGCTTCGCAGGATGCTAGAACTTTTATTTGGTCCAAGGGTGATCTTACCATCACCGCCGATGGAGTAATTCGTCATTGGTATTGGCATCCCCTTGGCTTATTCCAAGCTTGGGGGAGTGCCACGGTATCACATCATTATCTTTTACTCATTTACTTTTCAAGTAGAGTCATATCATGAATAGAGAAGTTATCTTATAGAATAGTTTGCAGTATGGAAGTATCCTCCTTAGTTGGTTATCTATGTATCCCTTGGTGTGAGTTGCGGTAATGAAATATTAATGAGAAGTTTTATCGTTTACTTTCCGCACACTTTATTTTAGTTTGCAATCTTTCTTATACAATTAGTCTTGTTGATTAGTATTGGTATCACTTTGGGAGCATAAGTAAATTTAGTTAGTTTTGGCAAACTTAGCTTGGTCAGTAGCAACATTACCTTGAGTTTTGAGTAGAAAAAGAAGAAAGAAGTGCTAGTAGATACATCATCTCAGCTTTCCTTCATGTTTGGCTCATAAGCAATAGTATTCTCAAGTTAAAATCGTTGTACTTTCAAGGAAGTTTGCATGATTATTCTTATTATATGTATTTTTGTTTGTTTCATGCAACTCTTATGCTTGCTACCCAGCCTTGCTAGCCAAAAACCTGTACTGAGAGGGAATACTTCTCATGCATCCAATTCCCAAAAGCCAAGTTACTTCCAAAGAGTCCACTATAAATTCCTATGCATGGTATTTCAAGTAATTCCAAGTAAATTTTCATGTGCTACCTTTCAAAAACCTTCAAATACTTCTCATTTTGTGCCACTATTTTTAGCTCATGAGGATGTAGTGGTTGGGTTTGTTATCTTCCATACTAAATTGAGTACCCCTCGACTAGGCAGCTTCATCTGCTCATCATTAATTTTGCAAGGGAGCTGGTCAGACCATTTTAATCTAAATAAGAAAAGAAAAAGAGCACTTCTCCATGGTATGTGAAAGTTGGTGGGCACCCGATGGAATCGGTTAGCCATGGTTTGAGAAAGGAAAAGGTGGGGAGGAGTGCTAAGCTATAAAAGAGCACAATTGTGCCAACTAATCAAACATCTTGGAACCGCTCT
Source organism: Dactylis glomerata (assembly GCA_007115705.1). Lineage (NCBI taxonomy): Eukaryota > Viridiplantae > Streptophyta > Magnoliopsida > Poales > Poaceae > Dactylis > Dactylis glomerata. Next base: position 1,537,659 of record QXEO01000065.1, read on the forward strand.
CACTTGTTTAGTATGGAAGATATCAAAACTCCGTTGCTAGTCGTTGACAAAAGCAACCACCTCTCAAAACACCGTTTACCTCTGTTTTACAAATGAAAAGCTCTAGCACATGTTTAATCCCTGCTTTCCTCTGTGAAGGGCCTATCTTTTACTTTTATGTTGAGTCAACCTATTCCCCTCTATCTCAAGCAAGCATTTGAGTTGTTATGTTTCACCCGTCCATATGTTGATCCGTTCAATCATGTTTACTATCTTCCTTTGTTTAGTATAATGCTTTTACCTGAGGGAATATATCTTTGAAAGCTTTCTATGATTACAAAGAGTTTGTTTTGTGGAGCATATGGTACTTGCTATATCAGCTCTGTTATAAAAGGCTCCGTTCAAAATTAAGTTTAGTTTGTTTATTGTTCTCCGACCAAGAACTTAGGTTTGCCATCACCAATTATAGTTTACCTTGTGCATCTTTATTTGTGATTCCCTTTTACTTATTGCAAGTCTATATCATATAAAAGGAAGTTGCTGTCTATTATACTTTGTGCCTTGGTAAATGTGATGCTTCTTGTCCGTATTTTGATTATCGACACTTCACTCCATAAACCTGTGGTCATGTTTACCGAGTTCAGTTTTTTCTTGGGGACAAGCGAGGTCTAAGCTTGGGAGAGGGGGTTGATACGCCCATTTTGCATCACTATTTTGTATCATAATTTACTATTATTCATCGATATATTTCACATTTAGAGATGATACTTATGTTGTTTCCTCTGTTTTTATATGTTTGATGATCATTGGAGGATTTGCTGCCAGAGTCAAGATTCTGCTGGAAAAAGGACCGTCAAGACACCATATTCCGGAAGATCAGAAAATTCCAGAAAAAATACCAGGAAATTATATTTTACCAGAAGACTGAAGAGGCCAGAAGGAGGAGACGAGAGGAGCCACAGGGCAGGCTCACATACAGGGGGCGCGACCTGACCCCTGGCCGCGTCGGCCTGTTGTGTGGCTGCCCTGGCCCACTTTTGCCAACGCCCCTTCGCGTATTTCATCATCCCCGAAAACCTAAGTCAAGGGGGGCTCAGAGATAGACACCGTCGCCTCTGCGTGGCGGAATACACCAGAGAGAGAAAAGCTCTTCGGCAGGCAGAAATCTGCCGGGGAAATTCCTTCCCGGAGAGGGAAGATCGTCGCCATCGTCATCACTATCGCACCGGACTTCATCAGGATCATTATCATCATCATCTCCATCACTAGCACCTTCATCTCCACCATCACCACGCCATCCCTCTATAACATCTTGAGTTGAATCTTGTTAAATTCTTAGGGGAAACTTTCCCGGTGTTGATTACTCTTGTGGTTGATGCTATTGAGTGGAACCGTTGAATTAAGGTTTATGTTCAGATTGTTATTTACCATTATTTCACCTCTGATCATGATCCATATGATGTCTTGTGAGTAGTTCGTTTAGTTCTTGAGGACTTGGGAGAAGTCAAGATGTTAGTAGTGGAATTATGTTAAGTAATATTTAATGGTTTGATATTTATTTGTTGTGGTGCCATTTCACTAGTGGTGTCATGTGAACGTCGACTACATGATACTTTACCATTTATGGGCTAGTGAGATGCATTGTGTATTTGGCTACTAATTGTGGGGTTGCTGGAGTGACAGAAATCTAAACCTCCGTTAGGAAACCATTGCACCACGGAGCGTAGGATCTTAGAGTTTAAGGCTGTGGTTAGATTTATCTTAATTACTTTCTTGTATTTGCGAATTCTTGCAAGGGGTATAATAACAAGTGTGTATTAATCCTAGTAAGGGTAGTACGCTAGCACAGGTTCACCCTCATAACACTTATCAAACCAATAAAGATTATTTAGCGGCATGAAGCGAAAGCTCTTGACAGAAACTCCCGTGTGTCCTCAAGAACGTTTGGTCATCATAAGTTACACAACCGACTTGTCCTTTGCTCTAGAAAGGACTGGGCCACTTGATGCAATTGTTATTACTGTCTTTTATATACTTGTACTTTATTTATTTGCATTACCAAATACCCCTGAAAACCTGTTTGCTAGTATTTACAGTGAATCCTTGATCAAAACCACTTGTCAACACCTTCTGCTCCTTGTTGGGTTCGACACTCTTATTTATCAAAAGTACTACGATACACCTCCTATACTTGTGGGTCATCACACTCCCAACTCGTCAAGCAGGGTTTGAACCCACATAACATCAGCCATAGCATTTGCCAATGACTTATATTCTGCCTCTGTACTGGATCTGGAGACCATGGCTTGCTTCCTTGCATTCCATGATACAAGATTTGATCCCACATATACAGCAAAATTACCTGTAGATCTTCTATCATCTGGACACCTCGCCCAATCTGCATCTGAAAATGTAGAGGAAGACTTGCTCAATCATAGTCCAAGAGAAATAGTACCACACAAATATCTCAATATACGTTTCACAGCTGTTCAGTGAATTGTCGTGGGTGCATGTAAGAACTGACATACTTTGTTGACTGAAAATGCAATATCAGGCCTAGTCAACGTAATATACTGTAATATGCCAACAATACTCCTGTATCTAGTGAAATCATCACCACTTAACTTTTCTCCATCATTCAATGAAAATTTATCTAATATGGACAGAGGTGTACCAATAGTTTTGCAAATTTGCATATTCACACGATTTAGCAGATCATTGGCATATTTCTCCTAAGACATTATAATTCCATCACGCACCTTATTTACTTGAATACCAAGGAAATAGTGTAGTTCTCCCAAATCCTTCAAGGCAAAATCAATTCCAAGATCATGAAAGATAGCATCTACAACCTTCTCTGATGAACTAGCAACAACAATATCATCCACATAAATAATCATAAAGATCTTTACTCCCCTTTGTTGTAGAAGAACAGAGAAGTATCAGCCTTAGATGCACAGAAGCCAAGAGACTGAAGTTTAGAGCTGAGACAAAAATACCATGCACGAGGAGCCTGTTTTAACCCATAAAGGGCCTTATCAAGACGACATACATGGCCCAAATGAGTCTCATACCCAGGAGGTTGTCGCATATAGACCTCTTCTTCCAGAACACCATGCAAAAATGTGTTCTTTACGTCTAGATGTCGAAGATAACACCCTCGAGAAATAGCAAGAGACAGAACCACATGAATAGTAGCTGCTTTGACAACATGACTAAAAGTATTCTCATAATCGATACCATATCATTGCTTAAAACCTTTAGCAACCAAGCGAGCTTTGTAGCGATCCACTGTGCCATCAGCCTTCCGCTTGATTTTATAAACCCATTTGCAATCAATAACATTTTGGCCAGACGCAAAGGGTACAAGATGCCATGTACCATTTGTCATAAGAGCATTATACTCTTCATCCATAGCCGCCTTCCAATGAGAATCTTAAAATGCTTCAGTAGTACTAGCAGGTTCACCAGTGGAGCAAAAATAAGCATAGCGAATAGTTTCGTCAGTAAATTTCTTGGGCTTTGTCACGCCACTCTGAAGGCGTGTATGCGGACACTCCACAGGAAGCATAGGAGCAGCAACAGAGGAAGACTGCATAGAAGATCCCGAAGAGGAACTCATGCCAGGAGAATCTGCATGAAAAGTGGTGTCAGGCGCCACATGCGATCCTGTCGCCCGAGTGTAGCTGCAGGAGAAGAGAGCCAGGATGTAGAGAATCCGGGAAAGGCCAGCGGCGTGGCCGACAGCCCAGCAGACGGGGCGCCAGCAGCGGGTGGACCACGAGCTTCGATAGTTGTATCGAGACCATGCGCCAAGGCAGGCCGGTCAGCGGACGCCACACGGGGCATCACCATCTGCGGATCGGGGCGAGGCGCGTCAGGGCGCAATCCCAAGGACGATCTGGCAGCAGGAACAGCTGCACCGGAATGCGATCCTGAGAAGAATATGTCAGCAGAAGCAGGTACTGTTTGAACATGATCTCGAGGTGTATCAGCTCCAAATTCCGTGCCAGAAATAGACAAATTGCTAGTATCATCTCCTGATGTATAATCTGTGTCCTAAAAAAACTACTCGACAGCAGTATTAGTGGCATTAGCAGGATTAACATCAACTGGCCTATGCAATTCATGCCCCTCATGATTATGCAAATTAAGAGGTTGCAAAGATAAAGGAAGTCAATCAATCTCATGACGTAGCCGAGCTCCGGCATTGGAATGCATTGAAGCAAAAGGGAAAATAGTCTCATCAAAAACAATGTCACGAGAGATATAAATACGACCTGTAGAAATGTCAAGACACCTATATCCTATATGAAGATTACTATACCCAAGGAACGCACACTGTTTGGACCGATAATTTAACTTATGTTTATTATATGGTCGTAGATTTGGCCAACAAGCACAGCCAAAGATGTGGAGAAGAGAATAATCACGAGAATTGCCAAAAAGACATTTCATGGGAGTTTGAGACTCAATGACCTTGCTTGGGAGACGATTAATCAAATAGACAGCGGTTTGAAAAGCTTCATCCCAATATTTGAGTGGCATAGATGCATATGCAAGAAGAGACAAGCCAACCTCAACAATATGGCGATGCTTACGCTCAGCAGGACCACTTTGTTGATGTGCATGAGGACAAGACACAAGGTAGGAGATACCAACACGCTGAAAGAAGGAATTAAGTTTTTGGTATTTGCCTCCCCAATTGGTTTGCATTGCAAGGATTTTCTTATCAAAGAGTCGCTCAACATGATTCTGAAAACCACAAAATTTCTAAAACACATTAGATTTGTTTTTCAAGAGATAGATCAAAGTGAACTTGCTATAATCATCAATAAAACTCACATAGTATTTAAAACAACCAAAAGATTCTGAGGCTGGACCCCATACATCGGAAAACACAAGTTTAAGAGGAGAAGTAGACACACTAGTTGACTTTGGATAAGGTAAGTGATGACTTTTAGCCATCTAACAAGCATCACAGACGGACTCTTGATTGGACTCACTAAATGGAATACTATTATCATGAAGAACTTGATGAACCACAACGGATGTTGGATGACCTAGATGCCTGTGCCATATGGATGAAGAAGACTTGGCCGCCCCATGAACATGAAGACCAAGAGGAGACGTAGATGATGGCAGTAGAGGATAAAGTCCAATGACACATCTACCTTGAAGCAGAACTTCCCTCGTGTCCTAATCCTTAATAAAAAAGAATTAGGCCAATATTCAACAAAAACATGATTATCACGGGTTAGGCGACTAGTAGAAAGAAGACTTTTTATAGCTTGAGGAACATGTAGAATATTTTTAAGATGCAAATCATGAGTAGGGGTATGAATTACAGAATGACCAATATGATGTATATCCATACCTGAGCCACTGGCTGTGTGAATTTGCTCATTGCCGTTGTAGCAATATCGTACATGCAGCTTCTCCAGTTCTCCTGTGATATGATCAGTTGCACCAGAATCAGTGTACCAGTTGGTGTCAACTCCTTATGATCCATAAGATGCACTAGCAGATTTTTCGGGCCCTTATAATTTTTCTGGTGTCTTTTCCAGCAGTTTAGTGCAGTATGACCAATCTTGCCACATATTTGACAAGTTTCATTGGTGCGACCACCATAATTCTGACCACCACGGCCACCATTTCCATGACCACCACCATATCCGCCGCAGCCACCACCAAATCTGCCACGGCCACCTTCATGGTTCTGACGATCATAGCTGCTATTGCCATAACCACTGCGCTGATCATACTCATACCAATGATCATGGTACTGATCTTGATGGTCTCCACATCCACGGCCGCCACCTCCACGACCGCCACGAGTCACCGTGTTCACCGACGCACCATCACTTGATTTTCTAGATTCCAGCCGAGCATCATAGGCCATAAATTATGAATAGACATCACTGAGACTCACAGTCTTTTATGCTTTTATCAAAGCGGTAATTTCAGCAACAAAGCCATCATACTCCTCATCAAGGCCTAAAAGGATGTGGGAGATCACATCCAAATTATCCAGTAGCTGTAGCCATCTCATTAGAGAGACCCTTGATTTCATCAAGATAAGCTTGACCTGTTTTATCCTCCTTACGACACTGGTTGAGCCTCGTGCGAAGCTGCACCACACGTGCCTGAGATTGAGAAGCAAATATCTCCATCACAGCCTTCCATACAGCTACAGAAGTACGGATTCCCACCATCTATGTGAGAACCTCCCTGCCCTTGTTCTGAACCAGAAACCCTAGGACAGACTGATCTTGCAAAACCCATCTTGCATAGTCAAGGTTAGGCATTGTTGTCTCCACGCCATCTTTATCTTTGACCGTCATCTCCTTCGTGGGTGCTGCAATGGAACCATCAAGGTAGCCATCCAATTGCGCACCATGGATCTCAGGAAAAACTTGAGTCTGCCACAACAGAAAATTCTCCCGGGTTAGCTTCTCCCAGATGGTGATGTTGAGGGAGGTGCTGTCGGAAAAATTAGAGGATCCAACGCCTAAATTTGACATGATGCTGATCTGTGCCGTGGCAGAGGGAAAAAGCACTCTCGTGTCACAGGCTCCTGTCGCGGCAGAGAAAGAAAGAAGATCGCTGTCAGGGCAGCGCTGTTACAGCAATGACGGTAGGGGATCAATGAGAGGGGACGACGGTTTCCAATGCGATCGATGGGCGCAGGCAAGTGATTGACGGGCTGCGATTTTTCGTGGGCTTAGACGTACGGAAGAGTAGGCTCTGGTACCATGTAAAAGTGGTTTGGGAAGCGATACCCTAACTCAGGGTCGCAGTGTGCTTATATATCAGACATACACGGTCCATCGATCAGAGTTCTCCTCGAGAGAGATTACACGATGGCCACGATACAACACAGGAGACCTAATACAATACAAACACCTAGACGTATCGTTTAACACTTAGCTCTATCTTCCACCTCTCAATCAATGTCCACACCAGTCTACCATGGTGCTCTCTTTTCCTCTCCCCCATGATTCAAGCAAGAAACTATTGTTCAAGTAAGTAATGGAGGAATAGCAGAAATCACTTATGCTACACCTTGCCGGCTTGCCCTATATTACTTGCATCGCCCCCATCGTCATTGGGCATCTGCCACAAAACTATCTTTGGCCGCGGTGAGAGACTCATTCCTGTCTTCTCTCGTTTCTCTATCATGTTGTTCTATTTGATGAGTCGGTAATTTGACTCTCATTAGGAGATTGGCCAGTAATTTGACTTTCATGAGGTTCGGGAGATTTGGCAGGCGAGCTCAGGTTTTGGAGAATTGGAAGGCGATATAGTAATCTGTCATGTTTCATCGGTGTTTACTCTTCTTTGCTGGCTCTTGTCGCTGCTGTGTTGTTAGGCAAATAACTTGGTTCACGTTACTACTGGTATGTCGCATTCCATCAAAAACAATATTCTGTTTGTTTGGTAATGCCCCACTCCAAGAATAATATCATGCTTTGTATAATATTGTTTGTCATAAAAGTGATACCATTACGACAGTAATGGCTACCTCACCTCCGGATGTGACGTTTAGAAGAGATTTGCTTGGACAAAGGCTAGTTGCATGAAATGCCATTCTTAATTGATTGGCTTCTGTGCAACTTTCGCTAATCTGACGAGTTTCATTGGAATCTTCATAGGAATGGTGAATTCTCAGTGGACTCCATGTACAAAGTATTAATCTGACTTGATATACCGGTTGCTAGCAACAAGATGATTTGGAGGATGAAAATACTATTAAAAACTAAAGTTTTTGGGTGGTATCTTCATCGAGGGGTAGTCCTCACCAAAGATATTCTTGCTAAACGGAACTGGCATGGGAGTAAAATTTTTGTATTTTTTCATCATGATGAGACTATTAAACACTTGTTTTTTTAATGCCGGTTTGCCAGGTCTATATGGTCAATCATCCAAGTAGCATTGTCTAGCCTGTATCCTCCACGCAGTGTTGCCAAGGTCTTCAGAAATTGGCTTCACGCTATTGATAATCGGTTTAGAACGCTTATTAGGGTGGGAGAGCGTGTTGTTATTTGGTCGCTATGACTATGTAGAAATGACAAAATATTTAATGGTAAAAACTCTTCTCTCTTGTAGGTCATTTATCGGTGTACTGGTACGTTTTGGTCATTTCTTCAGCGAGTGGAGAATCGAGATTTGTTTATGGAGGTCTGTGCACAGTTGAAAACTACGGCGAGGGATACTTTTTTCAACATGGGTGGCAACATAATCTATAGATCGACGTCCTACCTGCTTAGGCGATGTTACATTTGCTCATTATGATATGTAATCGGCCTTTTCGTTTTCACTGTGTACTCTTAGACAGTTGTGTGTATCTTAGCTATGCAGAGGCTGAGTGTAATAATTAAACCTTTTAAATAATAATAAAGTGCCCTTAATCGAAAAAATGTGGCATTCCATCTGTTGCTTTATGGCGTATGATGCTAGAACTAGCTTCTTCAGAACTATTGGGGTCATTTATTTTCCACGTATATGTCTAGGTGTATTTTGCCGGCTGTGCTTTATAATCCAAAACAGGAGAATAAAGACCAATGTAAAGCTAGAGACCGCTTGGAGCTATGTTCAGTATTATAGTACTCCCTCCGTTTCAAAATATAAGATGTTTTAGCTTTATGAAGCAAATGTATTTAGACATCTTTTTGTGTGTAGATTCATTTGAATATACACACTAAAGCATGTCTAGATACATTTGCTTCACAAACCTAAAACATCTTATATTTTGAAACGGAGGGAGTATACAAGAATAGATGGTGGTTATCATCTACGAGTTTGATTTCATTTTTTGTTTGTCGGATATCCTCTAAACTTTCTAGGTAGTGATCTTAAATTAACTAAACAATTAACTAAACAATCTTAATATAGGGTAGGCCTACTACTGTTAGCACGTTTTCAGAAATTATAGTTTGCTATTCATTGGTTGATTTAGACAAATGGCCTCCTTTCCTAAATATATATACTGTAAGGAAATCAGAAAACCGACAGGTTGACAGTACAATTGTTGTAAAGTAAAAAAACAAAATAGGTATATTACGCCTTCCAAAGTTCTAAGCTTTGATAAATTTAAAATAATCCTACATTTCGATCAGCTGACTGAAATCTCAAATTATGTTCAAACTAAAAAAAGGAAGTTCAGTTTTTGCTCGGTTAAACAAATGACTTCCATTCGGGTTTTTCCTACACTGAACAAGGTCTGGGATATTCTAAAGGGTTCCTATTCTCAGACCCATATAAATGTCTACTTACAATGACTTTGCACAAAATAAAAGAACCAACAATTTAGAACCCCTCTATGTTACACATATATTGGCACCTAAAGAATGTATGATTTCTATAAATAGTGTGACTTCGTAATAGTGCATTCCAAGTTTCTACACATTTTTGAGTACATGAAGAAAGGACCCCTGCATATCCAGATTGTTGTCGACGAGAAAGACACCCACCAAAACAACTCTTAATAAAAATTCCCATGTACTACCATGCTGTTCAAACAACTCTAAATAAGCTATTCCATGTACTACTGTTATATTTATATTCATTAAGCAAATTATGATGATATAATTGTCCAATATAATGTACAATAACCATTTCCTTTCTTAGCCTGATTAGCGAAATTGGAATGGTTGAAAAAATGTGTGTTTTGTGATTCAGAGGAATCTATTCACCATTTATTTATCTCTTGTCCCTTTGCTCGTCTTGTTTGGAAAGTTGTAGAGTTTACTTTTAACTTATCACCATCAACTAATATTATAAATTTGTTTGGTAATTGGTTGAGTGCGATTGTTAAGGAGGATATGGCAGGTATCCGGTTTGGGTTGTGTTTTGCTTTGGACTTTGTGGAATTGCAGGAATGACTTAGTTTTTAAAAATACTAGTCATGCTAATTTTTTACAGGTTATTGACAAGACTAATACACGCATGGTCTTTCCTTCTCCCGGAGGGGCAGCGGGAGTCTATGGATTCTGGATGCAGCGTCTGGAGATGGTCGCATGGGCCATCTACAGCCAGGCTGGTTGGCAACATGCTAATAGAATAGATGTTGCTTAAACTTTCCTTTCTATTCATCTTCCGCTGGCTCATCTTTGTTGTCACTTTGAGTGACCCATGAGTTGTAAATATTTGGTACTATTACTGCTGCTACACTCTGAAACTATGCAATAAAAGGCTATGTGCATCTATTGATGGAGAGGCTAGAGTTTTACCCCCATTTTGGAAACAAAGTTTTGATGTTGGCACATTCGTTTTTTTTTCATTTTTATCTGGTTTTATTAAGTGTTTTAATAACAAATAACATGCAAATATAGTTCAATCACTTCCCATAGCAACGCGCGGGGTACCATCTAGTTGTATTTAGAGAGTGGATACAACTACAAGTTATACTACTAATGACGACATCGTTAGCGCCTTTGGCCACTGAGATGGCCTCTACACTGACTATGAGATCCCAGATGGATGTAGATAGCCGACCGAGGAAGACTCCATGCCGCCGTCATCACATACACATGCCACACCACCTGTTTATTTACCAGCTTCGGTGACGCCTGTTAGGCGAAATGGATAGTCGAGGACGGTCCAGTGGCCACAGATGAGGACTCGACACGGAAGGCCATGCGCAAAAAGGCGGAGCGTAACCTCGATGCATTAGGTATGTCTCCATCTTCGAAATCTTTTATCTCTTTTTCTTCTACACGTATATCTTCAAATCGTAATAGTGTAGGTATTTCTCCTGCTAGCAGTGCTAAAAAATTATTTAGGTTTCCACAAATGTTTTGAGACATATGGAATATGAACAGATAAAGGTTATTCCTGAAGTCTTGAATGTGTCGAATACCTCACTGCTAGTTGAAGTGGAATCGACTACCATAGTGGATGGTCAGCTTCTCTCTAATATAGTTGGGGCTGTTTCAGAGGTGGATTTAGATGAGGCTACGCTAAGTTCATTATATGAACTGAGAGAATCTGGCCAAAAATCTAAATCATCCACAGAAAAGAAGCCTCTAAAGCGTGTTAAGACACAAAATCTCCAATAGTTTTCACATGAATGACATGTTTTTGGATAGTAGAGGTCTTCGAGACTTGGCTAAGCATATAAGCATTGTTGATATTGTTAGAACCAAAATTTAGATTTTATAGATATTTCAGAAACAGGTAGGTGAGATTACATGCCAAGCCTTCTTGATCAATTTTCTGGTGGTTTAGATCTCGAGTGGTTTTCTCATCCGCCTTGTGGTAGATCTGGGGACATTCTACTAGGCATTCGAGCTGATACCATGGATATATTAGCATGTTTGGATGGTGAGTATCATATAAAACTTGGTATCAACAACAAGTCTGATAATTTTATGCGGACTCTCGTCGTCATGTATGGAGCGGCCTAGGATGAATTTAAGACAAACTTTCTTTGTGAATGAGTTAATCTGACAAAGGGTAACTCATACCCTACTATAACTAAGGGGTTCAATTTGATAACATTCCATCACGAGAAAAGTAAAGGCCAATTTGACAATCATTATCCTTTCTTATTTAATGCTATTATTGACATCTTAGATTTAAGATAGGTTTCAATGAGTATAAGGCAGTTTACTTGGGCAAACATCCTTTCGGATCCCACATACAAGAAAAGATCTCGGCTGATGGGTACTGATTGGGAAGCTAAATTGCCTATGGTATCAATATGTGCTCTAGAATATATTGAGGGACTATCAGGTCATGCTCCTATACATTTGATAATAGGAACACCTAGACCACAGTGTACTTGTCGTTTCAAGTTTGAACTTGGATTACATCATGAGGGTTTCCATGATATGGTCAAGAGATTATGATAATGACCTATTGTTGGACATTCTCCAACAGAGATGTGTAGTAGTAAATTGCATGCGACACAAAAACACCTTTCTTCTTGGATCGTCATTTAACAAATATTCTTAAAAAAGAAAAGCTATAGATCTCGTCTATTATAGATGATCTAGAAGCTTTGGCTAAAGTAAGACCTCTATCCGCGCAGAAGATTGAGCTAAACAATCAAATGTAAAGATAGCAAACCGTCCTCGAGAAGAGGAATTCAAGTGGTACCATGATCTAAGACCCAATTTATTACTGAAGGAGATCAGAATACTAGATACTTCCATAGTGTCGCCAATGGTAGACACATGAAGAGACATTTATTCTCTGGTTCAGTATGAGGGGATGATCAAAGGCCACGAGTAACTCAAGTCATGCATTATCAATTACTATGAAGGCTGGTTCCAAGATCGGGAGGAAGGCAACTTCTCTATGGACAAACCTCGAATGGCTGATATAACCCAAGTTTCCATAGAGGAAAATAACCTGTTTATGGATGACGTGAAGGTAATCTTGCAAATAGAACACAAAAATGCACTAGGATCGGATGGGTTCCTAGCTGAGTTTTATCAAACTTTCAGGGATACTATTAAAACAGACCTTCTGGAGATGTTCGACTTCCTTCATGCATGACAACTAGATTTGTTTTGTCTAAATTTTGGTGAGATAATATTGTTACCTAGAATTAATGAGGTAGAAAGGATTAAACAATTTAGACCTACTGTCTCCTAAACATTAGCTTCAAGATTTTCACTAAAGTAGCCGCCATTAGACTTGAGACAGTAGCAGATGATGTGGTTCGGCCATCACAGACCGCTTTCATGCAAGGAATAAACATCATAGACGTGGTGGTAATGCTCCATGAAGTAGTGCGACTAGACACGAAAAAGTTGAATGGGGTTATTCTGAAATTATATTTTGTGAAAGCATACTACAAAGTCAAGTGATCTTCTCTCCAACAAACTCTTGGAATGAAAGGTTTTACTAAAGAGTGGCGTGCGTAATCTGTAATTTCATGTCGGGAGGTAGTGTGGCCATCAAAGTCAATGATGATGTTGGTAGGTACTTGCAAACAAAGAAAGGCATCCGACAAGGCGATCCATTATCACCCATGTTATTTAATATAGCGGTTGATATATTAGCTATTATGATCTAGCGTCCAAAAGTTGATGGGCAGGTTGAGAGTGTGATTCCAAATCTAGTGAATGGTGGACTAGCTACCCTTCAATATATCTATGACACAATTCTCTTTATGAAACATGACTTTAAAAAAGCACAAAATCTGAAATTAATTTTAGCAGCATTCGAGCAATTTTTGGGTTTGAAAATAAATTTCCAAAAGAGTGAGTTGTTTTGCTTTGGGGAGGCTCAAGATGTGGCTAGCCAATAACTTGTTCGGCTATGGGAAAGGACAGTTTCCAGCTAGGTAATTGGGGATTTCGATTCACTATCCGGGACTCACAATGGCCAAGCATTAATTAGTCAAGATGAGACGACAAAAAATGTTTCAATAGTTCGAAAGGTAAGGTGATGTCCCTGGAGGAAGACCAATGCTCATTAATTTAGAACTGACAAACATAGTATTGTACATGATATCAATCTTCCAGCTTCCAAAAGGTGTCTTACAAAGACAAGATTATTGTCAATCTAGATTCTTTTGGCAATGGGACAATGAGAAAAATAAATATTGACTGGTTAAACGGAGTGTTGGCATGCACACCCAAAGATCAAGGAGGGCTAGGTATTCATGAAGTCAAGAATACTGCCCTTCTTAGTAAATGGTTGTAAGACCCTTGACTGACAAGGCCTGCCCTGACAACCTCTGGCCCGAGAACGCCTGACCCCGACAACCCCTGACCCAACAATGTCTGACCGACAATGCCTGGCTCGATAATGCCTAAATGAAAAACCCTAACCCGACAACCCCTAACCGACAACCCCTGACCCGAAACCCCTGACTGACAATGCCTGAGAGGATAAATGTCTTGGAAATGCCAATCTCTGAGAACATTATATTGTTGTGTATAATATAGTTCGTCACAAGGGTGATATCTCGCTGGGGTTATGGCATCCTCACCATTGGATGTGAGGTTCAGGAGAGATTTAATCGGGCCTAAGATTTTTGCTTGGAATGCCTTACTTCAACATTTGGCTTTAGTCCAACTAATGCCAGGGACTGATGAATTTCAATGGAATCTACATGAGAATGAAAATTTCTTTGTGGATTCCATGTACTAAGTAGGAGATACCAGTTGATAATGATAAGAAGATTTGGAAGATGAAAATACCTTTAAAGACCAAAAAAATTGGATGATATTTTCGTCAAGGAGTGACCCTCACCAAAGATAATCTTGCTAAGCAGAATTGGCATGGGAGTAGGATATGTGTCTTCTCTTATCAAGACAAGGCTATGAAACACATATTTTTCCAGTGTTCGTTGCCAGATTTATATGTTCAATCATCCATGTAGCTTCCAACATGTATCCCCCATGGAGTGTCGCCAATATTTTTGGGAATTGGCTTCACGGTATTGATCATAGGTTCAGAGCGCTTATTAGGGTGGAAGCCTTTGCAGTTATATGGTCGCTTTGATTATGTAAAGTGTTTAACGATAAAAATTCTTCTATGTTGCAGGTTTTATACCGGTGCACTGGTATGCTCCGTTGATGGTTGTCTCTATAACGGGTGGAGCACCGAGACCTGTTTACGGAGGTTTATACACGGTTGGAGGCTACGTCGAGGAATAATTTTTTCCAACATGGTTGGCTGCATAATCTCTAGATTGGACCACCACCACCTTAGGAGATTTGCAATTTCTCAGAGTGATATGTATCTCGTCTTTTCTATTTTTTTGCTACCTTGGGGCTTTTGTGTGGCTGTGTGCATCTTAGATATGAAGATGCAAAATATAATGCTTAAACCCTTTAAGTAATAAAACTCCCGTTCTCCAAAAAAAACTACAAGTTACAATGGGGTACTCGTTACGTTCATAACATTACTCTATCAGTTCAGGTCAATCCTAGACTAGGAAATTCAGCTCAACATGTAACCCCTTGGTGAGTTCAAGATCGATTCTAGACTCTAGCAAAATTCAATCTTCTCTGGGAAGCCATAAAAAAGAACTCGGGATTAGATGATTCTATTTCTCAATGTTTTGAACTTGCTTCTACATAAGTAATGTCGAATGGATTGAAGAGGTCACTCATTCTGTTTTAAGGGGGGTAAAAGTTGTAACAAGTTCACGTTTAATCGGCGAATAAGGGAATGGAATTTAGTCTTACTCGATGGAGTAATATTTTGTACATCAACTATGTTGGAGACTACTTTACTAGTCAGAATGGCCGAGATTCACAAGTTTGGAGTGCCATCTTCTGGAATTTCAAGTTTGCAATTCAATTTAGCTAAACCCTATAAGTTCGAGGTTTGAAATACACTTTATTCATCTACACAAGACCAGAGTTACACCTTAGGTTTCAGACAATCTTGACACCACGTACTTGTGCAATTTACTCACCCCTCAATCAAAAGGAGTGTGGTGATTCTTGTCATGCATTATCCAACTAAGCCCAGAGCAATGTAATATAAAATTAATATGGGCAGCGACACCAATGTCCCAAATATTACCCTGGAAGATTCAACAAAAACAAAAAAGAAATGCACTTTCAGTTGCCGATACAAGATTCAGTTATAGTACAAAGCTAAATTACCAAGGCCAGAGCAACTTACGCGGTGCTGAGTACATCAGCGTGCAGGCCATACACCCTCGCGAATCCGAACGTGGCAACGGATTGAGGAAGCGCGGCCTGTCGACAAATACTCACGAGACGAGACAAGAACATTCAGAGATCATTCAGATTTATTCCGTGTGTCGCCGCAGCTTCATGGAGTAAACGTACCTGTATGATGGTAGCACGTAGGACGTCTCCGCGGAGCCCTAGAGCGGCCGCTGCCGCGGCGGTGGCGGCCGGGCCGGCGACGAACCGCAGCACCATGCCCAGCGCGGTCAGGCTGGCCCCGCATGCGACGATCCTCTCCTGCAACGCCATGAACTGGCCTGCAGATCAACCAGTTCATGCAAAAGTCGTACATCATATATAAGCTCCTCTTCATTTGTTGAGATTGTTCTGCCCTACTTGACTACTACTACTAACATACCCATGCTGAACATGCGGAGTCCAAACCCGGTCCTGGACATGATCAAAATCGAGCTCTCGATGATGCCTGGCATTTCGATGTGCCACCTATATGTGCACGAAAATAAGTAAGAACTAATGAAAAGTTCAGATGAATGCCAAGTGGTTTCAGTATGCAGTCGTACTGAAAAATAACTTAAACAAATAAGGGGAACCCTTCTGCCGGCGCGGCCTAGATGGTTTTTTTTACACAATAATGTCCATTTAACTGAACCCGCATCACCTTAAAAATGTGTCACCTTAAAATAGCTAGTGTGAGTAGCATCTAGTGAAAGTTTAAATATATTAGTGATCTGTAACCATGTGGAGAAACATTTTTGGAGCACAACTAGTGATGTGGCCGGTAGTTTCAATATATTAATTTTAAATCTTGTCAAATATTTTTTCAAAAACAGTGGTGAAAAGATTGAGGTGGGAAATCTGGAAATTGGTACTAGCAAAATAAAGTCTGTGGTTTAAGAATTTAGATAAGGGACAAAGTTCCAACAGTGGAGTACACGTCTTGAAAACAACACAATAAGCATGTTTCTAAGGATGGAACTTTGTTTTGTATATTTTAGATAAAATGGTTTCTTTAGTTACTTAAGGACTAAGGTATCATATCAATGCAAGTGTGAATTGGTGAAGTAAAATGAATAAAAATTAGCTAGCCCAAAATAATCCAAAAGAAACGCACCTGTGTGTGACACAAGACCATGCAACCCCGAGGAGACCGGCGTAGACGCAGGGATTCCGCGTCAAGTTGAGCAAGACGACTCTGACCAACGGCCAGATAAGCAGCTCAGGCCTCCTCTCCTCGGGGCCGCCCTCCATGTCGTCCTTGGCCTGCACGGCCTCGCCGCCGCTGGCTCGCCTCACCTCGAACGCTAGCAGCAGCAGCGGGAAGTAGAAGATGAACTGCGCCACGGATATCTGCACGATGAGGTCGCGCGCCCACTCGCCGTAGAGGCCGTTGAGCAGCGGCACGCCCACGATGAGCGAGTTGTTGAGCGCCGCCAGCGAGTAGCCGGTGATGCCCCGCGAAAAGGTGAACTCCAAACCGCCGTGGCGGCAACATCGGGTCGCCGACGCGGCGGCCCAGGCGGCGAGGGCGAGCACGATGACAACCTTGGAGAGGGCGTCGGCTGCAAGGACGCGGTAGTTGAACGCGTAGGGGTCCATGCGCGCCGCGAAGTCGAAGGCCAGGAAGGGGGTGGCGAAGTAGGTGGCCATATGGTTCATGGCGTCGCACTGGTCCCGCGTGTAGAGCTTCCACCACCGCACCGAGCAGTAGCCGAGGCCCAAGGCGAAGTAGAGTGGCGCCATGGCCGCTACCAGCCTGTACACGTCTCCCCATCCTATCATCTCCGCTGCTAGCTGCTCCCTTGATTCTGCAATCTGGTCGTGCTTTCGGAGACGTTGTCCTGGTGCCTATGTGGAGCCGTGAAGCTTTTTAGCGAGAGAAACTGAGAGAGGAAGCTTTGTAGAGAGAGATAGACTTTGGAGAGAGATGAAAGGGGCAAAGGATTCGGTCTCAAACCTACGTACTGATAATTAGCTGACAGTTTGCTGGCCTCCCACATGTATCCCGACTCACGAGGAAAGTGGACGGGGAAGATGCGGGTGTGTAGCTACGTCCGTGCATAGCGACAACGTTCTCATATGTACTACGGAGTATAAACTAGGCATGAGAACCAATCAGCTTGCGCATGAAGTATCAATTCAGTATTAATTAGCAGGGATGCTCTGATTAGACCAGTATACATAGTCTATAGGATAGCAGTGGGATTTTGCATTGATCTGAATGACCAAATTAACAACTAATTATTTGAAATACGAGCTATGTCTTTGGCTAGAGCTGTTACTGTTGTCATGTACGATGGATCTTGTATGTGCGTGCGTGCCGGTGTGTATTTTTTTTTCACCCCGTGGCTTCGATGCCAACAATAAAATACAATACACCATTCCCAAATAAACGATCTTGAATTTGATTTCTCCAATAAAATCGTAGAAGTTGTCACTGCCGGAAAATCAGTTTTTGTTGAGTATGTGCCCGTTTGCCGAGTCTTTTTATTTCAGAACTCGAGAAATAGGCTGTTTACAAAGTGTCAAACCGAAAAACCCTAGGCAAACAAAAAACACTTGGCAAAAAAATACCTGAGGCAAATAATTACACTCGGCAAATATTTTTAAAAAAACTCAGGGAACACATGCTCTCAGCAAAAAACCCAATATACACTCGGTACTCGCTAAACGGGAGAGACACGTGGAAACCAATGTGAAACCTAACGGTGTTGTGAGCATGTGACATATAGGGGCTTTGCCTAGTGTAACACTCGGTAAAGGTGTCTTTAACGAGTGTAACACTTGGCAAAAGTCCCCATTTTATCCACTTTTTCTATTTATTAGCACAACACATTAAAAAAATGGAAAACCATCGCACATTTTTATTTTTTATGACCTAGTTGCTAAAAAAATAATAAACTTAGAATACAGCAGTAATTCTGAAAAATCTTAATAGAAACGAATTACCACATATGAAGATACATGACATTCACGACAAATGAGCTAGGCCACATGACATTGTTTGTCGAAACGATGCCATGTTGACCACACACGCACCTACCTTGGAATGGCAAACAATGTTGATGAAGGAATTTTTCATTTTCTTTGCACAAAAAATCCACTTTTCTTTTTCTAAGTGATAAAATCTGGTTTTTTGTGAAGCAGCTGCTATAAGAAGCGCCACGATTTGTGCAAACCCTATCTACCATAATAGTAGACCACTTTCATATGAGGTTCACATATGAATTCCTGCTGATTCAGATGGAAGGGGGCCAAATTTGAACAACATGTTATCATTCTCTTGTTCCTGATTAAAAAACATATTTAGGTGCACAATGTGTTATTTCAATGGAGTTATGATGTCGGTTTTTCGCAGGGACGAAGCTAGAAAAACATGTCACTGGGGTCAGCTCTATATTCTCTCTATTACACTGGTGTCATTCTTCACAAATATACCTAAATTAGCACTAATTAGTGAAGGATTTACCACTTTTTACTGGGGTCAGCTGACACCAGTGCACATGAGGCAGCTCCGTCCCTGGTTTTTCGCTATTCAATTCAGTAATGTCTCGAAGCTCCTATTCTCATGTTGAGTAAAAAACCAAAAAAGTTTCAAAATCCATATTGTAGTGCGTCTTTGCAACTATTACACAGAAAATGATCTAAGGCGCAAGTTTAATATATTCTTATTTTTTTTGAATTCTTTCTAAATCTTCTAAAATGTAGTCAAAATGCTTTGTCAAGTGTCCTTTTAAAATACTTGGCAAAGATTTACCAACGTGATCCGGGGTAATGTGAACCGCCCGTTCTCATTGGTCTATGCAGCCCTTCCACGGATCATGCCTCATAACCGTTGAATTCTACCAAAATCCAATGGCCTCCATCCCCTTATTTCCTCCTTTTCTCTGTCATTATCTCTTCCTTCTCTCTCCTATGAAATCCAATGACCAACCTTCACGCCGCAAGGAGCTTGACTCCATTCACCCAACAGCAGTCCCGTCTCCCTCCATCCTCCTCTCCTCTCGAGCACCAGCGCCGACCCCTCTCCAATGTCCTCACCCCATCACCCCGAGCCCCTCTCCTCCATCCTCTCCCCAACTCCCCGAGCCCTTTTCCTCCTTCCTCTATTCCCAAGATTGACGGACAGGGGCAGTCGCGGCTGAGGACGACGGCGACGCGGACTGATGACGACGAGGGTTGCAGGCTTGAGGACGGTGGTGGCGCGGGCGTGAGGACGACTGGGGCCTACGACGGCGCGGACCTTGGAAGATGGGGACCTCCGGCGGTGCTAGCCAAGGACGACGGGGGTGTCCGCCTCCGACATGACGGGGACGTGGCCCTAGACGACAGTGACGCGGCCATAGCTCCGGCAATGGGACGATTTTTTTTATTCTGCTCTATTTGATTTGCCAAGTGTAGTACTTGGCAAAGTCAGAGCGACCGGACCCACATGCCAGTGTGACATGGCCCACTATTTTCGTCGCTGGACGTCAAGTCCCCCTTTTGTGCCAACAAAGCAAAATAAAAACCTCAGCATAGGGTTAATTTGTCGAGTTTCAAACAAAATATACTTGGCAAAACTTCTTTGGAGGTGAGCTATTTGTCGTGTCGGTTTTACCGAGTGTAACACTCGACAAAGCATCTGCCGAGTATTTTCAATACTCAGGATCCATATTTTCCTATAGTGAGTATGCAACTTGATCGACATAGAAATCTCAAAGACTGAATAAAAAATAGCAATTCCAATATGTAATTACTAAAATGGAGATACGTGTTCAGAATATGGCATCACACCGCCTTACATTTTGTTGTTTTTCGTCAAATTTTCCGTCTTCCCTCTTCGTCTCCTCTCTCTAAATGGCGACTCATGATATCTGAGGCTAAGTAGAAGAGGTATGGTGTCGTGATGTTGTTAACGATAGCGCCATGAGGGTCTGCAAGGCAAGGGTTCATCGGAGGTGGTGAGGGATCTGGCCACTGGTCCGTGTGAGACTTACTTTACCAAGGTTCATGTCCCCACGGTAGACGATCACTATGTTATGCTACAGTTCACTATAATTCACGAAGCACAAATTATAATGAGATTTGTTGATTATATGTGTATGCGTGGTGCCCTAAGGGCCCCCGCAGTCCGGCTTATAAAGCGTCATAATTTAGTGCTGATAGAGTTGATACGTAACTGACTAAGGAGATAATCCTATACTAAGTAGGCTAACTAGGTTGGAAGCTTCTAGACTAATTATTGGGCTTTCCTTGGTTGGCTAGACCTCCAACTTGACAATAGAAACTGGTTCGCCCGACACTCTAAATAGATACCACCCAAGTGGGCTACCTGGGCTTTGCTAGTATTTGAACATGTTGTGGCATATTCTATTAGGTATATCCCCGACAGTAGCCCCCGGGAGAGTGCAAGATCTTGGGGCCGCCTTACTGACAAATTTACAAAGATTTGTCCGTCTTGATTTGATTACCCGGTGATGTTTGGAAGAACACATGTTGTGTGTAGCTAGTTTCAAAAGTAAGAAGATCAAACCCATGGAGCTGATGGGCAAAGGTTCTATTGCTTACCCGCAAGTTATTATTAGTTCAAAGCAAAAAGTTACAAAAAAGGTTATGTGTGTGTGTGTGAAAAAAAGAAATATCGAAGTTACAAAGGAAAGAGAGCGAGCGATGTAAAGTACTTTAAATTGTAATAAGCGTAATAACTTCTCTGGGAGTTAAAACTTCACCTCTAGCATAGTTAGTTCATGATTAGGATATGATGTCCTTCTAGTATGTGTGTATGGGTGATACCCCCAAGTGTAGGGAATCATCGAAATCTTTGATGGAAAGTATTACCTAATTTTTTTGTTCAACTCAAGAGGAGCAACGAAAATATTAGTAAAACTTTAGCAATTGAGACATGCATCACTCTCAACCACACCTATGTATCAATGTTCTCAAGAACATGTCATGATTTCAGTAGCTGAATTAAAGCAAGTAAGCAGAACAGTAAACAGTAGCCGCAAGTTTCCAGTTTTCACTAGAAAGGTTTTAGTTGTATCTTTGAGTGACTAAAAGCATAAGAATGAGGTGATCAGCGGTATGTTGCATTGATGAGAGCTATCATTTAATGAAAATATCAATTGCACATTGTTTGGTTCTAGTTATGTGGTATGTAGTTGTGTGTTCCTAATTTAATTGTACGCACTAACAAAGAGAATTTGCACAAAATATATTGTTCTACCCTCCTATTTCAGCGGGGCCAACTTGGAACTATGGATAATTAAGTCTACCTTTTCAAGTCGCCTAGAACAGTGCATTAACGGTCCATAAACACATAGACTCCTTAAGTTACGACATCTCCCCTTTGTTTTACGCATGGTATCATGGTAGGGTTTGCAGGTTCAACATTATAACAAGTAATTAATACAGTATGCAGATGAATCCCAAACGCATATATATGATGAAGCAATAAAATTTTAGGACTTAGATCATGTTATTTGGGCCCTAATAACAAGCATTACACATAGCACAAGTGTACCAACATCCATACTAGAACATCAACAAGACAAAACACAAAAAGATCCGGTGGCTAGATGCTATTACATGATCAATCTCATCCACCTCACATTCCTATAGAGAACTAAACACACATGGTGATGGGATGAATCACATGGTTGATGGATATGGCCTTGGCGATGATGTTGGTGAAGACGACATCAAAATCCCCCTCCCGGTATGGAGACGAAGATCAATCTGGTCCCGAAACAAAGATCATGGCGGTGGCGGCAATTTGGTTCATGTATGACTCCATGCTTCCAGGACGAAGGTTATTTTTTTGCATATATATAAGGACCTCAGCAAAAGAACATGACGAGAGGGTGCACGAGGGCTAAATGGGCTACCATTGCACGACCCGTATCAGGCCCTGCCATGGGCCTCATCTTGGGCCTCCGTCACTTCTAGGTGAGGTCCAAGCACCCCATGCTCCATATTCTCTATAAAAAAATTGCGTGCAATTTTCTTGAAATTTATTTCCTCCGTTTCCTACACGAAAAAGACAAAATAGTGTTTTTGCTTAAAACAACATCAGTTCTGACAATTTTATATCAAGTTTGATGATGTTCTAGACTAGACCCATGGGCACAGTACTTGGAAAAGCAGATACATTTGAGATTTACCAACGAGTGGAATCTTGTGTAGGTGCACACGAATCTCTCTAACATGCACCCTCCATAACCACTACTAGTCCCACCAATGGCATTCCACATGAATTCACTAGTAATTAAGGGTCTCCTAATGGTGATGGATATCTTTTTGACTGTGCAAACCATAGAGGAGGCCTCTACGATAATTTTATATTAATATAAAAGTATTTACAAGCAAAAGAGATGGATATTTACATGGCAGGGAAGGGAGGAGAAAAGAAGGCAAAAATGGTGATACTAGCTATACTTAAAAAGAAAATTTAGAAACTATCAGTCCACTAAGATAAATCTTCTTTGTGCTTGGGTTTAACCCTATGAATGATCAGTGACACATCCTTCTTGAAAACAACCCTCCAGGCCTGAAATGAAGGTTGGGTATTCTCAAAGAAGTTACTATTTTTCTGCTTCCAAATCCCCCATAATGCACAAGTGGCACCCTCAAAAATATGTGGTCCATTCAACTCTTTATTGGCTCTTGAAAACATATATGTCATTCCATGTTCGGAAGAACAATCAATCCCCACCTTTCTCCAACATTTTAGAGCAAAATATCAATTAAAGAATAGGTGGTCTCGTCTCTCGTTTAATCCATCGTTGCCATGCAAACAATGGAGGCGACGGATTTTGTCACTTACATTCATGTTCCATTGATTGCATACAACGATTCTCCATGTTCCAAAGGGCAACTATTGTATGGTAGACATTTCACACAACATCATGGAGGAACCACTACACACATCATAAAAATGAAGACATCATCATAATCTTTATTTCAGCTCATAAGATTGCTAGGGTTTCACCATCTTCCCAAGAACAGAGGAAAGTACTCACACATGGAGGCAAATAACATCATCATGATAATATGAATTGAGATGAGGAATGGAACAAGTACATTTGCAAATCCACACTAGGGTTCGGAATTACTACGAGATGGATGAGAGTGATGATGGTGGTGATGAATATCGATGCCAAGGCCTCAAAAATCTGATTAGCGGCCGCGATGATTCCCTCTTTGAGTTTCCCTGCAGATCCCTTCTGAAGGTGAGGTTTTATGCTATTATGGCACGTGGCACCTCTGTATTTCTGATCTCTGATCTGTCTGCGCGAGGTGACAGGTTTTGATGATACAAAGCTACTGACACATGGTGCGATCATCCTGTACGGGCGAGGGTGACAATATTATTGCCCGTTAAAGCTAGAGTTAATGTCTTCGCGATTTGTCTCCTTGGCTTGACACTCAGGTGCGTGAGAGGTTGTATGGAAGTCATTTATTGCTTCAAATAATCATGTTTATTTCCAAAAATGTCCTTTTAAATTAATTTCCTCATTAACCCCTCGATTTGTTAGATCCTAGTGAAACCAACAGAATTGATGTGCGTGAGCACATTATAATACTACCAAAATTCGAACTACTAATGCAAAAAACGTTAAATGAATAAACCAGGCAAATATTTGTTAGATCATTCTCGAAGAGTCGTGAACGCTCCAGGAAAAGTTTCTACGATCCTCGAAGAGCACGCATGTGCTGACCAATTTTAGTCGACGATAGCAGAATAGCAACCAGGTCATGAATGTAGAGGCTACCAAATAACAGACTTTCAACCTGTCAAGCCACAATCTTAAAGTTGCTGATTTACAAACTTAGAGCATGTCGCTCCGAAGACGTTAAGCCTGCCGATTTAAGGAGTTAGTGCCAGCCGGACCATGGATGTTAAGGCTTCCGATTTACGGACTTAGTGTCAGACGGGCTGCAGCTACAGAAATTAAGGTTTCTGAATTTGGCATGCATATATGTAGGACGTAGCGCCCCCTCTCTCCTCCCGAGGGTTCAGGAAGTGGGTGCGTTGTTGCGCAGCCACCTGTGTGTGAATGGTTGCTTAGGCAGAGCATGCCGCGGTGTGGTCAGGGATAAGGGATGCTATCCTTGCGAGGAGGATACGGTCAAGCTGCAGGTCAAGGATCGACTGCTAATTAGTTTGTGGAAGTCTAGATCCCAAAACATCTCCAAGCGTGCAATGCGAGTTGTAGATGTTTTTGCTAGGTGTTGATTAGGGATTAGAGGATTTTTTTTCTCAGAAAAGTGATCCTAGCAAGAGAGGCACCGTGCTTATCGCCCACAAACGTAGATTCCATAGATTTCTCGAGTGTTTTCTCAATGAGGTTTCCATTTTTGTGAGTGGATGTTTTGTCTCTTCATATTCATGCATTTTTTGGAGATTCATATTAGAAGTGATACTAGCAGGAGATTTTGTAGGTTTTCGTCCCTGAGGATAGTATGAGAGGAAATGTTTTAGATTCAGTCCGTCCATTTCTGGAGAGCTTAAGGGGTTTTCGCTTTTGGCCTTTTGGGGTGTGTTTTTGTTCGCCATGATCATGCCACACAAATCCGGCAATAAATCTGTTCAGTGTGAGAGAAATAGACTGACATCATGGTTCATTTCTGCATGGGAGATATGTGGATGCCTAGTAGGATCATACCTATAACTTTGCCCATGTTCATCGATTGCGAAAGTGCCAAGTAAGGGGAATGAGACATGTTCAATCTCGCAGAGAGAGAGAGAGAGAGAGTATCTAAGATATGCTTATGGAAGATATTTGTCAATAAATTTGGTATGTTATGTGTGGTTTAAATTGAGATAAATGTTATCTGAATGGTGCGTTGTCCGTTTTTCTTCTTCTTAGGTTCATATTTTTATCTTGGAGCAATGGCTGACTCGGCAAATACCAATCAAGGTAGCTGTTCGTGTCCAACCACGTGAATTATGTTAGGCAATGCTCCTGTAGTAGGCGTTTTATCTTGGAGGCAAAATAGTATTGGTCATTTTACCTACTTTTGGGTTAATATCAAGGCAACATCTTGTTAAGGTATGGATAGTAGGCAAATTATGTGACCAGCTTCTTAACTGTCACTTCTCGGATCAGTATGTTCCAAGTAGTGGTTCATACACTACGAGTGTTATTCGTGCAAAGAAAGGAAAAAACGTTAGCGGTGGTGAGTGGTGACAGGTGATCGACTTGATGAGTGTGAGTGATAGCTAAGTTGCTCCAATTATTCACTTAACTAACTAAGAATTATAAAGCTTGATAGCGAAATAATATAACACTACACTGATGCTATACTACTAAGACTAGCCACGATGATGGTATCATAGCTAGTATCATGCATTCCATATATGCAAAAAGCTGATATATATATATCACTGTAATTAATAATGAAGGAGACTATATTAGTATATCATAAATAGATACTATATCATAGCACGTATAGCTAGGAAAAATAATATCAAACAGATATTATACACAATTTTGCATCGAGATTCTACAAATCATTAAATATAAAAAGACTATGATACTCCTAGATGATATTATACATTGTGAAAGTAGTGTCATACTGTAGTATAATATACATGATATTACAATATGATACTATTACAATATGATACTATTACAATATGATACTATGCATTCTGATCGGTCTAAACCACCAAAGGGCGGGAGCGAGTTAAGAAGACATCAGGAAAGTGTCTTTCAGAATGACGATGGAATTAACAATTTAATAGCTTTTGATTTCCGAGCATACAATTGGGAGTCTTTAATCAGGGGCATCCATTTTGCAGTTGGTTGAAATAATTTGAGTATTTGTGTGTGGACCTAGTGCGAGGATTTAAGTAAGTGTTCTCCCAATTGGACTATGTGACGAGAGCCTTGTCAGCCTCTTTATCAAAAGGAATTTATAATACATGAAAATTTTGCATTACTTTATCATGCATCCAACAATGTTTTCCACCTATTAGCTAGCTACATACTACATCCCCTAAAAGAGAACGGAGGGAGTATGGATCGAAAGCAAGAATGTTTCATGACACCTTTGTGAAGTGCTCTACATTACAAGAAAGCTGAAAAGCACAATCATATATTCATGACGATGGCATGCATATATGTATGTAGAGCACTACACACACATGTGATCAGTTGGCGACTTGGCGTGTGTCAACCGAGACAACGGTCGGCGTATTCCCCTTTTCAAAGAAAAAAAAAAGCCTTCACAAAAGTGAGCTACCATGAACGCTGTTGCTTGGATTTTAAGGAAAATGAGCTAGGGTTTTGAGTATTTGATAAGGGAGAACATCCAAATCGACATCCAAGCATCATTTTGGTGTGATTAAGAACGTTCTTAACATATGTCTTCATTTTTATGTTTTAACCTTGTTTTTTTTTCATATTTTAATAAAATCATGTTTTCTCCTCAAAAAATAAAGAATATAAAAAACAATTCAATAAATAGCGTGACTTCGAATTGAGACTATATAGGTAGAATATATGTATAGGGATTTTTTTGACTCATTTAGACAAGGTCGAAAAATTACTTGCTTAGAAATGGAGATGTTTACCCTTTGGAGCTCATTTGTAGCATATTTCTGATAACTTTGAGTTTACTTCGCAATAGTGACCAGATAGATACCCAACGTGTATAATATTTGAGAAAACATTGAAACATCATACAAATATAGCATTATCACATCAGTAGCATTAAAATACTTCAAATTTGAATTTCCCTCAAATTTGAATTTTCATCAAATTTGAATTTTCATCAAATTTGAAATTTGAATCAAATTTGACATTGAAGTACAAACAACATTATTACACTCACGTATCGAAGTACAAATAACATAACATGACATCACACCAATTTTTACATAGCTTTCACTTCTTATTTGTCTTACCACTGCCTTTCGGGTGGCCCCTGCATTTCTTTGTTGTTGGTTTTGGTTCTACAGGTGTTGGTTCTACACCAATAATTACACTCATTCTCTTTGTTCTCTTTGCATCACTATCACTGGGCCTTCCCATAGCACGTCCTAGAGATTCCCTCGGACTGTGCACCTCCTCATCACACACAGGTTATTCAGTTTGCAAAACAACAACCAAAACTTCTTCAGTTTGCACCTCAATTGCTGGTTTAGCTTCAGTTTGCACCACAACATCCAGAACTGGATTAGATTGCACGACAACGTCCAAAACTGCATCCAGAATTGGATCAGGTTGCACTGCAACATCCATAACTGCATCCAGAACTAAATCAACTTGCACTGCAACATCCAGAACTGCATCCGGAACTAGATCAACTAGCACTGCAACATCCAGAACTGTATCTAGACCTGGGCCAGGTTTCTTTTTCTACATCCACCAAGTCTTGTCTTTTTCTATGGCCAGCAATTTTCAACAACAAGATGCTGATCTGGGGCCCCTAAACTGGGGCCTGATCGGAACGTTTTCTCTTGAAAAAGAAAGCATGTCATTTGGTTAGTAAGTGAAAAAAGCAAGAAAACAATAATAATAGAAAGACATACGTTGTTCTTTCAGGAGTGTAATGGCATACGGGAGACCCAACTCGGTGCCCAAGTTCCTCGCAAAGCTTCCATCTATTTTTGTTACCTTTTTTAAAAACCTTTTCGGTTTTTCATCTTTTTTCGCCTCTTTACTACTCCCACCTTTCTCAAACCATGCCTTGAATCTACTAACTCTAGGCCTGCTAGCTTTTCTTTTTGTCAGAGGATGACACAAGGAAAATTCAATTTCCACTTCAGGCCACTAAGACTGGTCTGTAAATGGTTGAATTGGAGTTACATATGCAACCTTGAATTTTGCTACTGAGTAATATTCATGCAAATATGGGTGCATATTTAACTTCGGTTTGGAGGCCAAAAAAAGTATGGCATGCTCACATGGCTTCACTGTGTGTTGCCACTCGAGGCAAGTGCATTCATGCTCTTCAGTGTTAACAACATGCCTCCTTCCGGTCTTGTTATCTCTGACTTCAGCACCCTGATACGTCTCAAACGTATCTATAATTTTTGATGCTCCATGCTTGTTCTTACACCATTTGCTTAGTGTTTTGTTACACTTCATGGCGTTTTTATGCATTTTCTGGAAGTAACCTATTAACAAGATGCCACAGTGCCAGATCCCTGTTTTTTGCTATTTTGTGTTTCAGAAAAGTTACACGGGAAATATTCTCGGAATTGGACGAAACAAAAGCCGAACCTCTTAATATTTACCGAAGCTTCCATAAGTCTGAAGAGAAGACAGAGGGGGGCCACGGGCCGGCCACACCATAGGGCGGTGCAGCCAGCCCCTGGCCCGCGCCCCCTATGGGTGAGGCCGCCCTGGTCCACCTCTGACGCTGCCCCTTCGCCTATAAAGACCCCCCGATGGGAAAAACATAAACACCCGATCAATTTTCCAGAAACACATCGCGATCCGCCGCCATCGTCGACCCGAGATCGGGAGGGTCCAGAAGCTCTTCCCGGCACCCTGCCGGAGAGGGAAATCTCCACCGGAGGTCTTCTTCATCGCCATGCTTGCCTCCAGCGCGACGAGTGAGTAGTCTACCTTGGACTATGGGTCCATAGCAGTAGCTAGATGGTTGTGTTCTCTACCATGTGCTTCATGTTTAGATCTCGTGAGCTGCCTTACATGGTCGAGATCATCTTTATGTAATTCTACATGTTGTGTTTGTTGGGATCCGATGAATATTGGTGTTAGTTGATGTGCTGAATATTATCTTTGATGGGTTCGTAGCAAAGAAAACAAAAAATTTCCTACGCATGAACACAAAACTAGCCAAGAAAACTCTACGAGATGGTAGCAACGATTAACTGACCCTCGAAGACCGGAAGCGGGGATTACGTTCCCGCACAAACATTGCCGATGGAGAGTCGAGGAAGACGCACGTAGTCGACGTAGTCGTTCACTTGACGTAGTCGACGTAGTCGTTCACTTGACGTAGTCGACGTAGTGGTTCACTTGACGATCACGAGATCGTGTACACGGCGCCACAACTGGCAGTGCCCCCGTGCTCGGTCACACGTACAGCTCATCGTTGACTCCTCCATGCCCTCGGTCCAGCGGGGCAGCGGAAGAAGGGATCTGCCGGACACTCCAACTCCTCCACTTCTCCAAGTGTTGGTGGCTAACAATTTCGGCAGCGCTTCGCTTAAGCAACAGCCATGGTGTGGAGCAACAAGGTAGGGGATGGAAGCAACTAAGTGTAGGGAGAAGAGGAGTATGTCCAACATATATATAGGAGAGAGGGGGCAGCCACCCATGAGGGGTGCGGCCAGCCCCTCCCCTTTTCTCCTCTTCATGGTGGTGGTAACCCCCTCCTTCATGGAAAGGTAACCCCCCTCATCAAATAAGTAACCCCCATTTTAATTTTGCATGACATTCATGTTAATTAAAATCCACACTTATTGAATTAATAAAACATTTTTATTTCTTTAATATTTGTTAATTCAATCAATTAACAAACATTAACATTTACCCCCTTGAGTCATTTCGATATACCGAAACAGTTTTGGTGCTTTTCCGAAACAACCCCTGTGCTGTCCAATAATTCAGCCGGAGTTCCAAATCCACTCAAAAACGACGGCGAACCTTAAGTGTGTCACCCTACGGTTCGTGAATAACATGGACATGATCGAGACTCCTCTCCGATCAATAATCATCAGTGGGATCTGGAAATCCCTGACGACTCCCACTTACTCAACGATGAATCTAGTGATCGTGTGAACCTTTAACGAACATAGTTAATTCCTTTTGTCTCGCGATATTATTACTTGTCCGAGATCCGATCATTTGGTATCAACCATACCTAGTTCGTTCTCGTTCCCGACAAGTCTCTTTACTCATTCCGTGATAATGCATTCCTGTGACCTAGTCACATGCTTGCAAGCGATTCTAATGCAATATCACCGAGAAGGGCCCAGAGAATATCTTCCCGTCATCGGGTCGGACAAATTCCACTCTTGATCCATGAGCCTCAACTAATACTTTCAGAATACCCAAATCAACCTTTATAATCACCCTGTGACGGTGTAACGTTTGATATCATCAAAGCACTCTTCCGGTATCAGTGATTAACATGATCTCATGGTCTGAGGATTAGAACTATTTCGTATGAGTTTGATATAGCAATGAACTTGATGACTTGATCGTATTGCTAATCTTACTATGGGTGTGAGTGTTTATCACATCATTCTTCTAATGATATGACCCCGTTATTAACAACATCCAATGTTCATGATCAGGAAACCTTGATCATCGGTTAATCAACGAGCTAGTATAAAATAGAGGATTTACTAGGAACCTTTTGAGTTTATTAATCACACAAGTATTAATGTTTCTGATTAATACAATTCTAGCATGAGAAATAAACATTTATCATAAACATGGAATATGATAATAACCACTTTATTATTGCCTCTCGGGCATATTCCCTTCAGTCTCCCACTTGCACTAGAGTCAATAATCTAGTTGATACTTGCGTATATAACACTTATGGCATTCACGTGTTATCCATACATGTTGCATGTGGTTAATCTGATCTCCAGATCTGACACTTTTAGTTCTGTGTGTATTTACATGTCTTTGCGTCTCTACGCATCACTCATTCTCAAATGAGACAGTTGGGTATAAATTTGGTCCTTAGGTGAGACCTTAGTTCCTTTACCTAAAATTATGTTGTCACTATTGTCGCACAATAGATCTTCACAGTAATAGCCAGCTTGGAACTACACCTAGTTTGATAACAAACTTCTTGACACAAATGCCCTCTTTTGCTACTTCTAAAGCAGCCATATACTCAACCTTTGTTGTAGAATCCATCACAATGTCTTAACTTTGGAACTCATCCAAATCCATCATGAAACTTCCTTCCATTACATTGTGCCACCTAAACATATAGCTAAAATTGAGATAAACTTAATTTGTATCTTGTGACAAACTTAGTATCAATGTAACACTTTACAATGAACTATGTGTCACTTTGTCATACATAATATATATCCTTAGTCCTTCCAAAGCACATAAGGATATCTTTACTATTGTCCAGTGATCATCTTATGACATTTATCACTCTGGTATATGCTCATAACATTTAGAGCATAGGACATATCTGGATATGTACATATCACGGTATACATGATCGATCAAATCATTCATGTGGCTTCACTCATCAAGTGTTAAAAAACACCTGAATCTTGTTTCAACCTCTTCCATGCGACAAGAACTTTTCTCGTCGTTTCCATATTGAACTTCATTCAATATTTCATCTATGTACTTTGGCACAACCATATTGGTACCTCGATCTATCTACATAGACATCGAGACCCAATATTTTGGTTTTGCCTAAGTCTTTCATTGAAATCTAATTTTAATGAAAATCTTAACCAATGTCAATAAAAGATACATCATTTCCAATTAACAATATGTCTTCTACATAATGTACTAGAAATATGTCTCAGTGCTCCCACTTAATTTCTTGCAAATGCAAGCATATTCATCGTATCTGATGAAACTAAACCTTTTAATTATTTCATCACGATGAATATTCCAACTCCGCGATGCTTACTTCAATCATTGGAGTTTGCATGCCTTTTTAGCATCCTTTGAATTTACAAGACCCTTTGGACCATGTCATGTACATGTCCTAGGTAACCATTCTATTAGAAGAATGTTGTCTTGTTTGTTCAACTAACACATACCAAACTTGGCATATGTAGTGGTTGCTACAGTAATCCGTCCAGACAAAATATCGCTATGAAAGATCAAATCTTGTCACAGTCAACTCCTTGAACACAATCGTAAACTCTTTTAACAATGTGTCGACTATTTCATAGATGTTAAACATCCATGTCTGTCTTTATAGATCCAAATACATTCATTAGGCTTGATGCCTTTTGAGGGTCTTCCAAGTTCAGAAACTTGGTTTGTCGTGTATGGAACTATCACGGAAGTTTATGGCTTCTAGCCATTTGACGGAGTCAGGGCCCATCATCGCTTCTTTGCATGTAGTCAGTTCATCATTGTCAAACAATAATGATCCATTCTCAAATCCAACTATTTGATTGTTACCCGACTCACGCGGTTCAATAGGAACTTAGATCTATGTGACCACAACCTTTGAGGTATGACAGCCATGCGCATTGTGGCCGCCTCTGGGACACTTCCCAGCGCTGCGCTACTCAGCACATATAGCTTAGGTTCAATAACCCAATCAAAGTTCTATTGTCCTCCCACTTGACTTTTTGTGAAAAATTCCTTCTCAAGAAACTTGACGTTTTCAGCGACAAACACTTTTGTCTTCAGTGTTTTGGAGGAATACCCAACAGTTACTTTGGGATAACCTACAAAGACGTATTTATCCGACTTTGGTTGTAAACATTTTACATGTTCCTAGTATACCAAAATTTTAGAAAAGACAACTTGGGTTTTATCCCATGCCATAACTCATATGGTGTCATTTCAATGGATCATGATGGCGCTCTTTTCAGTGTAAAAACGGTAGTCTCTAAAGCTTTATCCTTAAAATATAATGGCAGTTTTATAGACGACACCTTTGATCCAACGATGTCAAACAAAGTTTGATTTCATCTCTCAAACACTCCATATTCCTATGGTGTTTCAGGAAATACAAGTCTATGGAACGATTCCTCAACTTTAGGTGTTTGCTAAACTTGTAACTCAAATATCTTCCTTTATGATCCAATCATAAATTCTTTATTCTCTTGTTACAATGATTTTCAACTTCATCTAGAAATAATTTGAACATTTTTCAAATATTTCATACTTCTTCCTTATTAAGTAAATATACACATATATCTACTCAAATCATCGGTTAAAGTAAATGAAGTTCAAGAATTCACCACACACGGCTACACATAATGGACTATATACATCAACATGTACAATATCCAATAAGTTAGTCGTCCGTTCTTCTTTGGCCTACAAACGGAGTTTTAATCATCTCTAGGAAATTTTCACAAGTGTCAATTGATTCAAAATCAAAAGGACTCCAAAATTCCATCAACATGGAGTTTCTTCATGTTTACTTTCCAATATGATTTAAACGGTGGTGTCACTCATAAGTGATCTTCTAATCATTTGTGTTGAGACAGGATGTGATTTCTCCAACAAGATAAGCGTTCATCCATCTTTTATGAATACAGTAATAATTTGAACAACCATTGTTCTCATAATACCAGAACAAAATAACAATTATTCAAACAAATCTTGAAGGCTAGGATTAATTCCAACGAAACACAATAACACTTTATTTGTTTTCGATGAGAATCGTCCCATATTCATTTGCTAGTTAATTAGGCCATTGTAGTTCTTGTATTGCGTTGTTTGTATGACAGTTCATACCAACCAATTTAGTATCAACTACCCAAGAACCACATTGTTTTAAACAACAACGAATACACCCATAACATGTATATCTTCTATATACCTGAGCTGGACATTTCCAGTCTTTTCTTTTCTGCCAGAATAAATTTCAGATTCTCTTTTAGCAATTCTTTTCCTTCTAGAAGAATCTATCAACATCAATAGTGGCACCATACACATGGCACATAGTTCAAGGCATGATTAGTCAAACACTAATACCTTTGGACTCACACTTTGAAGTAGATCACCATAATCAAATATTTGGCGCTCTTCCAAATTCCATTCTTTAGTAATCTTTTAGTGTAGTAAACATTTTACCTACATCTTCTAATACATCCTATCATGACAACTTTCATGATCAAGCTACTATGGCTCATGAGGACGAATTTTGAGTATAATGTTAGTTCCCAAAACCTTTTTAGGAGATCTGGACGCCTAGCGTCTCCAATCTTCACAAATTCTCATACAATATGAGAACATGTGTCTTACTAAATTATACTCTATCACTTTGCAACCAAACATTGTTTCAGATATCACAATATCTTCCACACATGATATTTTATGAAACAATTCTTTCAACTCCTAGATAACCTTGATACTAAAAACAACTTTTGAATATCAAGGATCATGGAGGCAAGTGTGATACTTACATACTAACACTGGAATTGTTACTCTTGATTTAATACTACTTATTAAATTTTATCGAGTAACCAAGGTTTGCTAAAAGTTAGCAATAGGACTTTAAACTTTAGATTGACATTCAAACAATATGATACCAGTTCGTAAAGTTAACATCCAGAATTCTATAGTTCTATTATCTCAATTATAGCAAATCGCAAGGTAGTAAACGGATGCCAATGCCTACAACAAACTATGCAAATTCACTTTGATTTAGTTCATGATAAATTGAGTTCTATAATTCAAAATTACTAAGTGAACTACCACTTAAAAACAACATCCCTCTTAGTTTTCTTAAGTGATTACACGAACCAAATTCACTATACCGCAACCGATCATCACGTGAAACGGCATAGTTTTAAAGGCGAACATCACCATGTTCATCATATCAACCATATGACTCATGCTTAACCTTTCGGTTCGTGTTCCGAGGCCATGTCTGTACATGCTAGGCTCGCCAAGTAGAACCGTAACATTCGCGTGTGTAAAACTGTCTTACACCCGTCGTATGTGAACATAGAGTCTGTCACACCCGATCATCACGTGGTGTCTCAAAACGACGAACTTTTTTGACGGTGCATGCTATGGAAGAACACATTTTATCTTGATATTTATGTGAGAGGGATCATCTTATAGTGCTACCGCGCGATCAAATCTAAGCAAAATAAGATGCATAAAAGGATAAACATCACATGCATATATAATGTGATATGATATGGTCCTTCACGCATTTGATCTCCATCTTGTGCGTCATGGCATGATCTCCATCATTCCACCGGCGTAGCACCAAGGTCCATGGCGCGCCACCTTGGTTGTCTTCCTCCATTACAATATATCTCTTGGATTTATATATTCGGCACGCAGGCCATAAAATGAAAAGACAACCATATGGCTCCTGCCGGTTGTTTATAACTTACAAAAAGGATCATTGCATATATTTTGTAACATAAACAATTTAACCATATCACATCACATGCCCTGCAAAAACAAGTTAGACGTTTCTAATTTGTCTTGCATATTTTACGTGGTTTGGGGCTTTCTAGGAAGAACCGTTCTTACCTACAAACATGTAACCACAACGGTGATAAAAATATTATTAACAACTCTTTGTAAAATAGATCATAACTATAGTGGGAGAAACGTGCACCCACAAAGCCACATATGCCGAAGCATGTCAAGTGTAGGACAAGTCTCGTGAACGCGGTCACGTAAGGTTAGTCTCGGGCAGCTTCAATCCCACTATGCCACTATGATCCAAAATACAAAAAAATACAATAACATGATCATCAACCGCCACATCCACATGTGTTCTAACCGTGCATACCAACTACGCATAGAGATGGCTCTGATACCACTGATGGGTTCGTAGCAAAGAAAACAAAAAATTTCCTACGCATGAACACAAAACTAGCCAAGAAAACTCTACGAGATGGTAGCAACGATTAACTGACCCTCAAAGACCGGAAGCGGGGATTACGTTCCCGCACAAACGTTGCCGATGGAGAGTCGAGGAAGACGCACGTAGTCGACGTAGTCGTTCACTTGACGTAGTCGACGTAGTGGTTCACTTGACGATCACGAGATCGTGTACACGGCGCCACAACTGGCAGCGCCCCCGTGCTCGGTCACACGTACAGCTCGTCGTCGACTCCTCCATGCCCTCGGTCCAGCGGGGCAGCGGAAGAAGGGATCCACCGGACACTCCAACTCCTCCACTTCTCCAAGTGTTGGTGGCTAACAATTTCGGCAGCGCTTCACTTAAGCAACAGCCATGGTGTGGAGCAATAAGGTAGGGGATGGAAGCAACTAAGTGTAGGGAGAAGAGGAGTATGTCCAACATATATATAGGAGAGAGGGGGCAGCCACCCATGAGGGGTGCGGCCAGCCCCTCCCCTTTTCTCCTCTTCATGGTGGTGGTAACCCCCTCCTTCATGGAAAGGTAACCCCCCTCATCAAATGAGTAACCCCCATTTTAATTTTGCATGACATTCATGTTAATTAAAATCCACACTTATTGAGTTAATAAAACATTTTTATTTCTTTAATATTTGTTAATTCAATCAATTAACAAACATTAACATTTACCTCCTTGAGTCATATCGATATACCGAAACAGTTTTGGTGCTTTTCTGAAACAACCCCTGTGCTGTCCAATAATTCAGCCGGAGTTCCAAATCCACTCAAAAACGACGGCGAACCTTAAGTGTGTCACCCTATGGTTCATGAATAACATGGACATGATCGAGACTCCTCTCCGATCAATAATCATCAGCGGGATCTAGAAATCCATGACGACTCTCACGTACTCAACGATGAATCTAGTGATCGTGTGAACCTTTAACGAACATAGTTAATTCCTTTTGTCTCGCGATATTATTACTTGTCCGAGATCCGATCATTTGGTATCAACCATACCTAGTTTGATCTCGTTCCCGACAAGTCTCTTTACTCGTTCCGTGATAATGCATTCCTGTGACCTAGTCACATGCTTACAAGCGATTCTAATGCAATATCACCGAGAAGGGCCCAGAGAATATCTTCCCGTCATCGGGTCGGACAAATTCCACTCTCGATCCATGAGCCTCAACTAATACTTTCAGAATACCCAAATCAACCTTTATAATCACCGTGTGATGGTGTGATGTTTGATATCATCAAAGCACTCTTCCGGTATCAGTGATTAACATGATCTCATGGTCTGAGGATTAGAACTATTTCGTATGAGTTTGATATAGCAATGAACTTGATGACTTGATCGTATTGCTAATCTTACTATGGGTGTGAATGTTCATCACATCATTCTTCTAATGATATGACCCCGTTATTAACAACATCCAATGTTCATGATCAGGAAACCTTGATCATCGGTTAATCAACGAGCTAGTATAAAAGAGAGGCTTTACTAGGAACCTTTTGAGTTTATTAATCACACAAGTATTAATTTTTCTGATTAATACAATTCTAGCATGAGAAATAAACATTTATCATAAACATGGAATATGATAATAACCACTTTATTATTGCCTCTCGGGCATAATCCCTTCAATCTTATGTTATCTCTATGTTGTTTATGATCTTGCATGCTCTCCGTTGTTAGTAGCTATCTTGGCCAAGTAGATACTAGCGACTCCAAGAGGGGGTATTTATGCTCGATAGTTGGGTTCATGCCTCTATTTAATCTGGGGGAGTGATAGAAACCTCTAAGGTTGTAGATGTGTTGTTGCCACTAGGGAGAAAACAACATTCTTGTGTCCAAGGACATTCATTTTGTTTACATTACACACTTTGCTTAATGCAGTTATTTGTTGTTCGCAACTTAATACTCGAGGGGTGTTCGGACGATATCCCCGCGAGTGGATTATTAGTCATAGATGCAGTTGGATGGCGGTTTATGTATTTTGTTGTAATGCCCAGAGTAAATCTCATAGTGATCCTCATGACATATGCACGTTATCTTTATTCTATCAATTGCCCAACTGTAATTTATTTACCCAGCATGTTGTTATTTATCTTATGGAGAGACACCAGTAGTGAACTGTGGACCCCGGTCCAATTTCCTTTACATTGCTATTACTGTTTACTTTTACTCGCACTGTTTACTTTCTTGCATACTACTATTGCTTTCCACTCGATACGCTCAATCCTTTGTTTACAACAAACCGGTGAGATTGACAACCTCATCGTAAGTTGGAAGCAAAGTACTTAGTTGTGTTGTGTGCAGGTTCTACGTTGCTGCTGGTGCAAAGCAAAGCCCTAGACGAGGCGCCTTATAAATTGTCCGGAGCTGTCGTAAAGCTAGCAGGCATCACCTTCTGAAGTTTGGCTTTTTCCTACTGGTTCGATAAACCTCGGTTTCTTACTGAGGGAAAACTTGCTACTGTGTTCATCACACCTTCTCTTGGGGTTCCCAACTGGTCGGTGATCTACATTAACACCGCACAACAATGAAGCTTTTTCTGGCGCCATTGCCGGGGAAAGAGAAGACTTCTGCAAGGGGAGTTTGGCACGCACATCCTTTACTTTGTTTTAGTTTTGCTTTACTTTATTTTTGCTTGCATTGTTTTATCAAAAATACAAAAAAATTAGTTTCCTATTAGTTGTTATTTTTACTTGTCTGCTTTTAGCTTTGCTAGAATGGGTACTCATGAGAACACCTGTAACGACCCAAGATTTTAATCAAATTTTGGGGGAAATTTTTTGTTTTTATTCTGCTTGTGTTGATTGGAAATTCACAAGGATTTAAAACTTTTTGAGTCTATTTGAAAACTATTTTAAACTTTCTATTATTTTCTCAAAGAACTTTCTTTGAGAAAGGTCAAGTATCAAAATACTATTTTGTGATTATTCAAAACTATGCAAGCTATCTTGCAAAGGGACATTTACAAAATGATTTATAAAGATTTCTATGCCAAAGGAATGTTCAAAGAACATATTTCAAAAACTATTTTTGTAAAGTTTATCCTCTTATTTTAAAAGGATTATTTCAAAATCCTATTTCTACTTGGTTTATGCAAATAAACCCTTTGTCCAAATTATAGAGCTTTATTAGGAAATTTGTTTGAATTATAAAAATATGTTTGTTACTATTATGGATTGTTGTTTTGAATTTTAGGAACTTTACAAAGTTGGTTTGAATCAATTTGGACCAATTTTGAAAAAGATATGGAAGAAAAAGGAGAACAGAAAAAGAAAAGGAAGAAAAGAAATAAAAATAAGAAAATTGGACCCCGGGAAGCTTTTCGGCCCAGAAGTTAAAGCTGCCCGCGGCCCAGTAGGCGAACACCGAACCGGTACCTCCCTCTCTCCCTTCCACCTCGCTGACACGCGGGCCCGCGTTGTCAGCATCATCTCCTTCCTCCAGCCGTTACTCCTCACTGGTAACCGACGCCGTCGACCACGCCCCACTCCCCCTCGTTAATCCGCAGCAGAAACGGCTCCCCGACCACGCCTATAAGACCCCCACATCTCCCTCTCCATTCTTACCCTTCTATCTCCCAGGATTGCGCCCCCAGGCTGCTCGAATTGCTCGCCGGACTCCGCGGCATCTGCAGGCTCCTCCGGCCGAATTCGCTGCCGCCGGTGACCTCGGGCAACCCTTCTTCTTCCAGACGTCTTACCTCGACACGGCGCATCCCCCTGACATATTTTATTGCCTTGTTCTGCAGCCAATCGAGCTCCCCGTCGTCTCCTGGATCTCACCGACGCAGCACTCGTCTCCAGCCTCACCTACCCGTCACTCGAGGAAGCAAACCACCGCGACGTTGACGCAATCGCCTTCGCCAGCCTCGCCCGCACGTCGTCATCCACACCGCCACCACCAGAGACCCCCGGAGCATCGCCGGTGTCCACCATCTGGCCGCTGCCTCGCCGGAGCTGCTCGCCGAAACCCTAGGTGACGTGGCATCATCTCGTCCCTCCTCTCTCACTTAAATCCGACGGTCTTGTTGTGTTCTAATACCGAATCGGTATGGTGCAATCTGAGCCCTACGATCTAGATCTAACAGCCTCTGCCTGATGACTTAACCGAACCGGTATCCTCCAGTACCGTAGCGCCACGTGGCCAGCCATGATTTAAACAGATTCAAAATCTTCTCAAATGTGCTGAAACTTGTAAAAAGCATAGAAAATCTTCTGTAAGTCCAAAAATTGCAAATAACATACCGTTGGAATCCTTAGGAAGTGTATAATCCAGCAGTACCATAAAATATTATATTTTATGGGTTCAATTTGAAACTATTTTCAAATTGGAATCAAACTCTCTGTTAGCATGATTAATTCATATCTTTTGAACCAAGTATCCAAAAATTACAAATTTGTAGTCTCTGGAATCCTCTCAACTTGTAGAACATCATAGGATCAAGAAAATCCAAATTTGATACGTGCACACACTTTGTGCATTCAAATTTGTCCAAATCACTATTTCGGTGATAATTCAAATCCTATAACTTATTTTAAAATGAATCCAATTGCAGTAGCCTTGCTTTACTGCAAGCTATCCATTAGCATCACTTCCTAATTTTATTGAGACACTTCACAATTATTCAAATTCTAATATGAGAATTTGAGTATTCCTATATAGAGTAATTCTAATTCTATTTCAATCAATATTTCCTTCTACCATAGCCAATCTTATGATCATACCTAGTCATCAATGTTATCTAAATAACATCTCGATCAAGATCATAACTACTTAGACCTACCTTGTCTAGTTCACACATATTCGAATTTCAATTGGGTTGTTTGAGTAAAGTGTGATACATCTCAATCATCTGTCCACCTGATCTTGATTTCATGTGTAGAACTATTCAATTAACAAATGAGTTAATTGAGTAAATCAATATGTCACAAATCCCTACCCAAGCCTATGTGTAACATATACTATTTTGAGTAAGTGTTATCACACTTTATTCAGTAGTATTATGTTGCATTATTCAATACTTTTGTGAATCTATTCACATAAGTCATTACTAAACCATATCCTTTACCTATAGCCATTTATTTATGTCTACTCAATCTTAGCCTTGCATTGAACTATTCAATTTGCATTTAAGTTAATTGAGTACTTCAATGTTATAAGAATCCTAGCCAAAGCTTAAGTGTAATATATACTATTTAAGAATAATTGTTGTCACACTTATTCAATAGTATTGCTATTGCACTATTTTGTCTCTTATGTGATTTACCCACATGAGATATTCCAAGATTCAATATGCTTTGATAAAGCATAAAGATCTCACTCATTATATTTTGTCTAATTTATATATGTACTCAAATTGTAATTGTGCTACTTGAGTAGAAATATGAATTCATCTCAAAACTAGATCCTGTTAATGTGGTGTTGTTATAACCCCTACCGTAGTATGTGTTATACACCATGTTGATCAATAAACCATTTGAGCCATGCCCTCAAATATCAATCTTTATCCAATGCCTACTTAGTTTTGTTCACATGTATTGAACTATTCAACTTGCAAATGTGCTAATTGAGTAGTTCAAGCATTCTTAAAACCCAGCCTAGTACCTAAGTGCAATAGATGCTATTTAGGAGTAATTGTTGTCACATTTACTCAATAGTGTTGTAGTTGCACAAATTGACTCTTGTGCAATTTATTTCACATGAGCCATTCCAAAACTCATTTATGCTTTGATAAAGCATAAAAACTTCATCAATCATATTATGCCTAATCCAATTCTCTCTCAAATCATATTGATCCTTCCCAACTAAGCTCTCAAATCCATATCTCACAAATCATGATCCTTTGCCATATCTTTCTTTCTTGTCATAACATCTTAATACATCTAAATTGTTAAACAAACACTTTTCAATTGTTTGATTTGTTTGATTGTGTTTGTATGGATTGTTTATGGTATGCTATTTCTTGTGCTATAGTTTTTGCGAAGAGCTACGTGCTTAGTTGAGAAAAGTGGAAAGATCGTATTCTTCAAAAAGGCAAGTGACACACATGCCCCTTTACCCATTTTATTATGCATTAGTATATTCACCTCTTGTAGTATGCATGATAGGTGTTTTACTCAACTGTTTTATCAAATGCTTAGATCCTAGTAGTGTGTAGCAATCCCTCAAACCCCACCTGTTAGGATGCTAAGTACCTTGTTAACCTTGATGCCATGCTAAGACCACTTGAAAAGTGTTTTGTGAAAAGTTAAGAACTTCAACTAAAATGAAACACCTGGGTGGATTGGTTTGATGAAGGCGGTGGTGTTGAGTGGCGACCTGGGGCTACACTTTGTGTAGTTGCTGCCTGGGCGTACACTTGTGGTCGCCACCCAGGAACAAAGAGATGGCTATGTCTTCCATGCTTAGTGTACTTCCAGTGCAGCCTTATGACATTATGGGCTCTGTCTTGACTGATTTGATGTGGGGGTGCAACTAGGTGCAAGAAGACGGTGGTAGAAAAATTATAGGTTGGGAACGGATCTTGCCAGTTAGTTGCCCTCTCCTTCTAAAAGGTCTCGTTTCATTTTATGTATGGGCATAAAATGAATCGTAAGGTGAAAGTGCACAACCCTTGCAAGGTGTATAAATCTAATCGATTAGCGTGTCCTCGGTTATGGACAATTGAGTCTCTAGACATGGAATGTACGGAAGAATCTCATCACCGTTTCTGAATAAATTAAAATTTGTCTAGAAACACTTAGGACAGGGGCACCTCAGAGCTACATACCTTTCAAGGATGTGGTGGACTCTGAGGGCTATCCTGAATTATTTTGAATAACACCTCAGAGCTACATGCCTCCAGTATGTGGTGAACTCTGAGGGTTATTCTAATTTTTGTTGAGTGGCACCCCAGAGCTACATACCTTTCAAGTATGTGGTGGACTTTGGGGGTTATCTTGACCTTTAAAAGTCTTGAATGTTTAATAAAAGTATTAAAAATGATTTTAGGATAAAGTTGGCTTTATGCAAATTAGCCTATGAGATCCACCAGCCAAATGTCATATAGTATAGTCTTTCCACAAAAATGCCACCAAATAAGTGTCATTTGCCAGTACATCATTGTACTGACCCCTCTGGGGCTGCATATTCAAACGTGCAGGTTTTATTTCGAGTAAGGAACCAGGAGTAGGATCTCGAGACTACATTCCAACATGTCTGCCTGTGGCACGTGATGAAGAATGGAGGCTCACTGCAACTATGCTTTATGCTGTGTACTCGTAAGGTTGAAGACCTATGTAACTAGATTTACGTTGTAATATTGATGCTATTGCAATGATTACTTATTTTGTACTGTGGTGCTATCTACTGATCCAGGGAATGGCACAGATACACAGGAGATTTGCCTTTAGTAAAAGGCGGGTCGTTACAACACCAAGTTGTGTGATTTTACTAGCACTAATAATAGTGATTTTATCTGCACTCCTATTGCGCCACCTGCTCCTGCTGCAAATTTTTATGAGATTAAGCCTGCTTTATTGAACCTTGTTATGAAAGAGCAATTTTCTGGTGCTAGTACTGATGATGTTGCAGCTCATCTCATCAATTTTGTTGAGCTATGTGAGATGCAGAAATATAAGGATGTAGAAGGTGATATTATTAAGCTTAAGTTGTTTCCTTTTGTTTGAGAGGAGAAGCCAAGGATTGGTTTCTATCTTTGCCTAGAAATAGTATTGATTCTTGGGCTAAGTGTAAGGATGCTTTTATTGGAAAATACTATCCTCCTACTAAGATTATATCTTTGCGTAGTGATATCATGAAGTTTAGACAGTTTGATAATGAACATGTTGCTCAAGCTTGGGAAAGAATGAAATCTATGATAAAGAATTGCCCTACTCATGGACTGACTACTTGGATGATTGTCCAAACTTTTTATGCAGGACTGAATTTTTCTTCAAGAAACCTATTGAATTCAGCTGCTGGAGGCACTTTTATGTCCCTTACCTTGGGCGCCACAACCAAGCTTCTTGACAACATGATGGTAAATTATTCTGAATGGCACACTGAGAGAGCTCCACAAGGTAAGAAGGTAAATTCTATTGAGGAAACCTCTTCCTTGAGTGATAAGATTGATGCTATAATGCTTATGCTTTCTAATGATAGAACTCATGTTGATCCTAATAATGTTCCTTTGGCCTCTTTGGTTGCTCAAGAAGAGCACGTTTATGTAAACTTCATTAAAAATAATAATTTTAACAACAATGCTTATAGGAACAATTTTGCTAGTAACAATTATAGGCCGTATCCTTCTACCAATGGTAATGGTTATGGTAACTCTTATGGTAATTCCTCCAACAACACTAGGGCCGCGCCCTCTGAGCTTGAAGTCATGCTCAAGGACTTCATCGGTAAGCAAACTGCTTTTAACAAGTCTGTTGAGGAAAAGTTAGGCAAAATTGATATTCTTGCTTCTAAAGTTGATAGCCTTGCTCTTGATGTTGAACTTCTGAAACTAAATGTGTTGCCTAGTGAGGTTAAGGATAACAATACTTTTGCCACTACTAATGCTATCCAAGTTAGAATTGATGAAAATGTTAG
Source organism: Dactylis glomerata (assembly GCA_007115705.1). Lineage (NCBI taxonomy): Eukaryota > Viridiplantae > Streptophyta > Magnoliopsida > Poales > Poaceae > Dactylis > Dactylis glomerata. The sequence continues at coordinate 1,582,337 of QXEO01000065.1, forward strand.
GATGTTAGCAGAATTGCATGCCAGGTGGGAAAGAGAAGATGAGATGGATAGAAAGATGAAGGTTTGCACTATAACCACCTCTAATAATGTTTTTCCAAATGCTAGCAATCCCCTTACTTTGATTGGTGTACAGAAAACTCCCACTCCATGTGTTAAAAAGCCTAAAACTACTAAAACTTTTTCTTAAAAGAGTGCTGAAATTTTTTGGAGTGTAGGAGATGATAGCTCTATTTCTTTTAATGATTTTTATGTTGATGAATGCAATATATTTGAAGTTATTTTGTTCTTGCAAAATCTTGCTTTGAGTCCCAATGCTAGTTCTTTAAATATTGCTTTTACAAATCATATTACCAATGCTCTCATGAAAATTAGGGATGAATAGTTGAATCAAAAAGCTTCTATTCCCAAGAAGTTAGAAGATGGTTGGGAACCCATCATTGATATGCATGTTAATGGTTTTTATTGCCATGCTTTATGTGATCTAGGTGCTAGTATTTCTATTATGCCTAGAAAAATTTATGATATGCTTGATTTACCACCGCTTGAAAAGTGTTATTATGATGTTCCTATTGCTAATGTTGCTAAGAAGAAACCTTTGGGAAGGATTAATGATGTTCTTATTATGGTTAACAATAACCTTGTTCCCATTGATTTTCTTGTTATAGATGTTGAATGCAATGCTTCATGTCCTATTATTTTGGGAAGACCTTTTCTTCGAACTGTAGGTGCCATCATTGATATGAAGGAAGGCACCATCAAATATCAATTCCCATTTAAGAAAGATATGGAACTCTTCCCTAGAAGAAGGAAGAAATTACTTTTTGATTCTATTCTTAGAGCAAATTGTGAGCTTGATGCTTCATCGCTTGATATTACTTGATTTGCAGTTTCTGCGCCTAGCTCAAAGGCGTTAAAGAAAAGCACTCGTGGGAGATAACCCATTGTTTTACTTTCAGTACTTATTTTATTTTATTTGAGTCTTGGAAGTTATTACTACTATAATAACCTCTCCTTATCATTTTTATTTCGTTGTTGTGCCAAGAGAAACCTCTAATTTGAGTGAGGTAAGATTTGGGGATGTTGCTGTCGTGAAACAGATTTCGGTGCTGCACCGTAAAAATTCGTGAAAATTCTCAGATTATCTCTTTTACCTGCCCCAGGTTATTTCCAAACTTTCATTAGTTTTACACTTTTTGATTTGAGCAACAGAAAACCCTTGAAAAAATCGACCATTGTCAGCTGTTCTGTTTTGATAGATTTCTGCCACTATTTGTGTTTGCCTCTCGATCGCTTTCTTTTTGAGTTCTTTTGATCACGGAACTTTTTGGGAAGTTGCTACAGTAGTATATGCTTTATATGTGGTGGTTTTTAGTTGAAATCTGAAACAAAAAGGGTTGATTCATTATTATGCTTACACTAATGTTGCTAATAGAATTGTGTTGAGTTTTGTATGAAGGAAGTTTTCAAGTGTAGGGATTGGAGAATGATGAGATGAGTTGAAGAATGGACAAAAGCTCAAGCTTGGGGATGCCCATGCACCCCAAGAAATATCCAAGAGGTACAAGCATCAAAGCTTGGGGATGCCCCGAGGCACCCCTTCTTCGTCGGCAAAAATCAGGTCACCTTTCAAAACACTATATTTTTATTGCTTCATGCACTATGCGTTTTTCTTGGAGCGTCTTTACTTTAGTTTTCAGTTTTTTTAGTTTTGTTTGCTGAAATAAATGGTTGGACCCCAAAAAATTTCTTTTGGAGGAGATGTACTCGTTTTCATTTGCCAAGAACACTCCGTTTTTCACTCTTATCGTTCAACGAGTGTTCTCTTTTTCTGCTACTGCGTTTAGCTTTCATTTTTTGCCTTGATTTTTGTTCAGATCTTCTTTTATCTTTGCATCATGGTGTATTTTGACCTCTGGTCCATGTTGGTTTTCATCAAAAAAAGTTATTTCAAAAAGGTTTGAATGGTGTTGGAAAAGAGAAAAAGTTTCATGCAAAAAAAAGTGGTACAAAAAGGAGCTTGTTTAGACTGCGGCTTAGACTTTTGCATGTCGTGCTTGATGTCATTTTGATAGTATGCTTAGTGGTTTTTCTGTAGCATGACTTGTCTCAAATGACTGAGATTGCTTAATGAGCCTTTGAAAAAATCATGCGTTGTTTTTATTATTTGGTAGCATTAATTTGGTTTTCTCGTTGATGCTTTATTTGGGTTGACTTGGCGCATGCTTACAACATGTTTGACTCATACAAAGTTGCCATAAGCCTCTATGATCATTTTGTTTTTGACTTTTGATGCCATTTTATGCTTGTCTTAATGATGTTTTGTCGCTATGCATGATTATGGCCGTTATTGCTCTCTTAGTTGGTCGCTCCCAGTCTTTTGCTAGCCCTCATTTTGTACTTAGTATGAGCTCTACTCGTGCATCCAACTCCCAAAAACCAAGTTGTTCCAATGTGTCCACCATACATACCTATTAGCAATTTGCTATTCCAAAGTACATTCGACTTGCTTTTATCTATCCTTCAAATTAAACTCTTTTTGGTGTTATGTGAAAATTAGTCAGTAAAGTTCGCATGAACCTGATGGCACACTTTACTTTTCTCGTTCTTAAAATTTTGACATTGTGGCTCTCTTATGTTGAGTTGTTATTCTTGCAAGTTGTAAGTTGGAAATTAGCCAAACCATGCTGTCATGGGGTAAGCTTTCAACATTGCACTTCTTATTTGAGTTGATATCGTGTTCTTTTGTTTATGGATCCTCGCGATGTGAAATAAGTTGGGAATCTTGCGGGATCATGGAATTTGTATACGTGTTAGAGAAATGCCTGGGCCGCTAATCTAAGCCATGCAGAATTGATGGTGGAAATTTATAGCATGCCCATAGTGAACATTCGACGACGCATCTCAAAATAAAAAGCTATACCAATGGTAAATAAAAGAGATGCCGAGGTGTTCATTGTCTGTTTGTCTTATCATTTTGATGTGGGCTTGTTCCATGTCATCGGGCAGGAGGTACCCTGTTGGTGGTTCTCGATGATACATTTATACTTACAATGACAAGAGCTTGCTTGGGACTCTAAGTCGAGTAGCATGAGGTTTGGGTATTCGTACTTCACGGGACACGATGTTTTCAACTTATGATTTGTCAAGCATATGCTTCATAATTGTATTCGCATTAACTTTAACCATTCAAGATGCTTATGATGGGGGCAATGAGAGCTCAAAGCTAGTAAGTACCATAATTTTTGAAGGTTTATAAAACTTGCAATCACTGCTTCCCTCTGCGAAGGGCCTTTCTTTTACTTTTATGTTGAGTCACCATCTTCTACCTTTATGCACTGTCTAAGATAGCATAGTTGTCATTCTGAGTTTAATGTGCATAGTCCCAAAGTTTATCATTCATTGATTCATGACTATGGTTTCACTTGTTCTTAAATTATTTGTATCTAGTCGCCCTCTTAAACTTGAAGGTGTCATATGCATTTATGTTTTGCTATTCCATGAAGGACAAGCTGAAAAACATTTGCTATGTTTTTCCATATGATTTAAACACACGTTTGACTTTCATTGTTTCATTATTCATGATCTTTCGTTTGTGTTATGTTTCATGTTATAACATGGTTGCTAAGTTTCTTCTATCAAGATTATGTCTTTCATGTCCATGTTTTAAGTTCTTTTGATCCCAACACTCAATGCTTACATAGATGATAAAGATTGTGTTGGTGAATGTCACCTAAAAAATTATTCTTTTGTTATCACTTACCTACTCGAGGATGAGCAGGAGTTAAGCTTGGGGATGCTTGAAATGTCTCAAACGTATCTATAATTTTTTATGCTCCCTGCTTGTTCTTACACCATTTGCTTAGTGTTTTGTTACACTTCGTGGCGTTCTTGGGGATGCTTGTTGGTGTTTCGTTCTTACACCATTTCCGGAACTAACATATTAACAAGATGCCACAGTGCCAGTTCCCTGTTTTCTGCTATTTTTGTGTTTCATAAAAGTTACACAGGAAATATTCTCGGAATTGGACGAAACAAAAGCCGAACCTCCTATTATTTACCGAAGCTTCTAGAAGTCCAAAGAGAAGACAGAGGGGGGCCACGGGCCGGCCACACCATAGGGCGGCGCAGCCAGCCCCTGGCCCATGCGCCCCTATGGGTGAGGCCGCCCTGGTCCACCTCTGATGCTGCCCCTTCGCCTATAAAGACCCCCCGACGGGAAAAACCTAAACACCCAATCAATTTTCCAGAAACACATTGCGATCCGCCGCCGTTGTCGATCCGAGATCGGGAGGGTCTAGAAGCTCTTCCCGGCACCTTGCCGGAGAGGGGAATCGCCACCGGAGGTCTTCTTCATCGCCATGCTTGCCTCCGACGTGATGAGTGAGTAGTCTACCTTAGACTATGGGTCCATAGCAGTAGCTAGATGGTTGTCTTCTCCACCATGTGCTTCATGTTTAGATCTCGTGAGCTGCCTTACATGATAGGGATCATCTTTATGTAATTCTACATGTTGTGTTTGTTGGGATCCGATGAATATTGGTGTTATGTTAAGTTGATGTGTTGAATATTATCTTATGTTATCTCTATGTTGTTTATGATCTTGCATGCTCTCCATTGTTAGTAGCTATCTTGGCCAAGTAGATACTAGTGACTCCAAGAGGGGGTATTTATGCTCGATAGTTGGGTTCATGCCTCTATTTAATCTGGGTGAGTGACAGAAACCTCTAAGGTTGTAGATGTGCTGTTGCCACTAGGGAGAAAACAATATTCTTGTGTCCAAGGACTGATGATGCTGCAGCTCATCTCAACAATTTTGTTGAGCTATGTGAGATGCAAAAATATAAGGATGTAGAAGGAGATATTATTAAGCTTAAGTTGTTTCCTTTCTCTTTAAGAGGAAACGCTAAGGATTGGTTGCTATCTTTGCCTAAATATAGTATTGATTCATGGGCTAAGTGTAAGGATGCTTTTATTGGAAAATACTATCCTCCTGCTAAGATTATAGCTTTGCGTAGTGATATTATGAAGTTTAGACAGTTTGATAATGAACATGTTGCTCAAGCTTGGGAAAGAATGTAATCTATGATACAGAATTGCCCCACACATGGACTAACTACTTGGATGATTGTCCACACCTTTTATGCAGGACTGAATTTTTCTTCAAGGAACCTATTGGATTCAGCTGCTGGAGGCACTTTTATTTCCCTTACCTTGGACGCCGCAACAAAGCTTCTCGACAACATGATGGTAAATTATTCTGAGTGGCACACCGAGAGAGCTCCACAAGGTAAGAAGGAACAATTTTGCTAGCAACAATTATAGGCCGTGTCCTTCTAACAATGGTAATGGCTATGGTAATTCTTATGGTAATTCCTCCAACAACACTAGGGGCGCGCCCTCTGAACTTGAAGTCATGCTCAAAGACTTCATCGGTATGTAAACTGCTTTTAACAAGTCTGTTGAGGAAAAGTTGGGTAAAATTGATATTCTTGCTTCTAAAGTTGATAGCCTTGATCTTGATGTTGAACTTCTGAAATTAAAAGTGTTGCCTAATGATGTGAAAGAAAGCAAAACTTTTGCCACAACTAATGCCATCCAAGTTAGAATTGATGAAAATGTTAGGATGTTAGCAGAATTGCATGCCAGGTGGGAAAGAGAAGATGAGATGGCTATAAAGATGAAGGTATGTACTACTACCGCCTCTAATGATGTTGTTCCAAATGCTAGCAATCCTCTTACTTTGATTGGTGTAGAGAAAACTCCCACTCCTTGTACTAAAAAGCCCAAAACTGCAAAAACTTTTTCTAATAAAAGTGCTAAATTTTTTCGAAGTGTGGGAGATGATAGCTCTATTTATTTTAATGATTTTGATGTTGATGGCTGCAATATATCTAAAGTTATTTTGTTCTTTCAAAAGCTTGCTTTGAGTCCCAATGCTAGTTCTATAAATGTTGCTTTTACTAAGCATATTACAAATGCTCTCATGCAAATTAGGGAGGATAAGTTGAAACAAAAGGCTTCTATTCCCAAGAAGTTAGAAGATGGTTGGGAACCCATCATTGATATGCATGTTAATGGTTTTATTGCCATGCTTTATGTGATCTAGGTGCTAGTATTTCTATTATGCCTAGAAAAAATTATGATATGCTTGATTTACCACAGCTTTAAAAGTGTTATTTTGATATTCCTCCTGCTGATGTTGCTAAGAAGAAACCTTTGGGAAGGATTAATGATGTTCTTATTATGGTTAAAAATAACCTTGTTCCTGTTGATTTCCCTGTTATGGATGTGATATGTCTCAAACGTATCCATAATTTTTGATGCTCCATGCTTGTTTTTACACCATTTGCTTAGTGTTTCGTTACACTTCGTGGCACTTTTATGCATTTTCCGAAACTAACCTATTAACAAGTCACCATAGTGCCAGTTCCCTGTTTTTTTGCTGTTTTTGTGTTTCAGAAAAGTTACACAGGAAATATTCTCGGAATTAGATGAAACCAAAGCCAATCGACCAGAATTTCACCGAAGCTTCCAGAGAACCGAAGAGGAGACGGAGTGGGGCCACGAGGGCCCCACACAATAGGGTAGCGCGGTCTGGCCCCTAGCCGTGCCCCTATGTGTGCGGGCACCTCAGCCCACTCCTGACGATGCCCCTTCGCCTATAAAGACCCCCCGATGGAAAAAACCTAAGTACCCGATCACTTTTCCAGAACACATCGCGATCCGCCGCCGCCGTCGACCCAAAGATCGGGAGGGTCCAGAAGCTCTTCCCGGCACCCTGCCGAAGAGGGGAATCACCACCGGAGGTCTTCTTCATCGCCATGCTTGCCTCCGGCACGATGAGTGAGTAGTCTACCTTGGACTATGGGTCCATAGCAGTAGCTAGATGGTTGTCTTCTCCACCATGTGCTTCATGTTTAGATCTCATGAGCTGCCTTACATGATTGAGATCACCGTTATGTAATTCTACATGTTGTGTTTGTTGGGATCCGATGAATATTGGTGTTATGATTGAGTTGAAGTACTGAAATTTATCTTTTGTTATCTCTATGTTGTTTATGATCTTGCATGCTCTCCGTTGTTAGTAGCTATCTTGGCCGAGTAGTTGCTAGTGACTCCAAGAGGGGGTATTTATGCTCGATAGTGGGTTCATGCCTCTATTTAATCTGGGGGAGTGACAGAAACCTCTAAGGTTGTAGATGTGCTGTTGCTACTAGGGGGAAAACAACATTCATATGCTCGAGGGCATATGCTTTGTTTACATTACACACTTTGCTTAATGCAATTATCTGTTGTTCGCAACTTAATACTTGTGGAGTTCTCAGATTGATTCGCCACAAGTGGATTATTAGTCATAGATGCAGTTGGATGGCGGTCTATGTATCTTGTTGTAATGCCCAGAGTAAATCTCATAGTGATCCTCTCATCATATGCACGTTGTCTTTATTCTATCAATTGCCCAACTGTAATTTGTTTACCCAGCATGTATTATTTTATCTTATGGAGAGACACCACTAGTGAACTGTGGACCCCGGTCCTATTTCCTTTATATTGCTATCACCTGTTTACTTTACTCGCACTGTTTATTTTACTCGCATACTATTACTATTTTCCACTCGATACACTCATTCCTTTGTTTACAACAAACCGGTGAGATTGACAACCTCATCGTAAGTTGGGAGCAAAGTATTTGGTTGTGTTATGTGCAGGTTCCACGTTGCCGCTCGCAAAGCAAAGCTCGAACGAGGCGCCCTATAAATTGTCCGGAGCTATCGCAAGCTAGCAAGCATCACCTTCAGTCGTATTGGCTCCTTCCTCTCCTGATCGACATACCTTGGTTTCTTAACTAAGAGAAAACCTTGCTGCTATATTCATCATACCTTCCTCTTGGGGTTCCCAACTGGACGGTGAAAAGATATCAACACCGTACCGCATCAAGCTCTTTTCTGGCGCCGTTGCCGGGGAGGAAGAAGAAGACTTCTGCGAGGGGAGTTTTCGCATGCACATCCTTTACTTTGTTTATTGTTTTGCTTTACTTTATTTTTACTTACATCGTTTTATCAAAAACACAAAAAAATTAGTATCCTTTATAGTTGTTATTTCTTTACTCTAGATCATTATGTTGTTCCCTAAGTACGTTCTGGAGGACCTCTCAGTAGGTAGTGGTTCAATTATTGGGAAAGATAACATTGAGGAGTTTTTTAATCATATTAGTATGCATAAAGAAGTTGAGGAAAAGTCTTTGGCTGAGCTTGCTCCTAGTTATGAAGTTGCTTCCGCTTATTTAGTTCACATGTTAGAAGCTAGGATTGCTAGCCTTAATCCTTTTATGCAATACATATTCCTTAAGCTTCATGAAATTGAAGATCCTGAAAAGAAAGCTTTCATCTTGGAAACTTTGCGCATAGAATTTAGAGATGTTGCTATTGAGACTAGGAAAGTTTTTAAGAAATTTAATAAGCTTGGCTCACCTGTAGCGGTTGTTGGTACACCCAATGAAGATTTTAGAGTGCCAATACCTTATAAACTTGTAGGAATTCATGATGCTTGGGAAAAGAATTCTAGTTGGATTTGTCCTGAAAATCCTTTCGATGAAAGTAGTGTACCAAAGCGTGATCATAAAGGATCTTCAAAAACTCATTTGGACACAATTCCCTTCATTGTTAAAAAGACTCCTATAGTGGATCCTAATGCTTCTTTCATAATTACTTGATTCGCAACTTTCTGCGCCTAGCTCAAAGGCGTTAAAGAAAAGCACTCTTGGGAAATAACCCAATGTTTTACTTTCAGTTCTTTTTCTTTTATTTGAGTCTTGGAAGTTATTACTAATGTAATAACCTCTCCTTATCCTTTTTATTTCGTTGTTGTGCCAAGAGAAGCCTCTAATTTGAGCGAGGTAAGATTTGGGGATGTTGCTGTCCTGAAACAGTTTTCGGTGCTGCACCGTAAAAATTCGTGAACATTCTCTGTATATCTTTTGGACCTGCAATTTCTTGTGCATATGCCCCAGGTTATATCCAAACTTTCATTAGTTTAACACTTTTTGATTTGAGCAACAGAAAACCCTCTAAAAATTTAACCTTTGCCAGCTGTTCTGTTTTGACAGGTTTCTGCCAATATTTGTGTTTGCCACTTTATCGCTTTCTTTTTGAGTTCTTTTGATCACGGAACTTTTGGGGAAGTTGCTACAGTAGTATATACTTTATATGTGGTGGTTTTTAGGTGAAACCTGAAGCAAAAAGCGTTGATTCTATGTTATGCTTACACTAATGTTGCTAATAGATTTGTGTTTAGTTTTGTATGAAGGAAGTTTTCAAGTGTAGGGATCGGAGAGTGATGAGATGAGTTGAAGAATGGACAAAAGCTCAAGCTTGGGGATGCCCATGCATAACCCCAAGAAATATCCAAGAAGTACAAGCGTCAAAGCTTGGGGATGCCCCCGAGGCACCCCTTCTTCATCGGCAAAAATCAGGTCACCTTTCAAGACACTATATTTTTATTGCTTCATGCATTATGTATTTTTCTTGGAGCGTCAGTTGTTTTTAGTTTTCAGTTTAGTTTAGTTTTGTTTGCTGCAATAAATGGTTAGACCCCAACAAATTTCTTTTGGAGAAGTTGCCTTGCTTTTTATTTGCCAAGAACACTCCGTTTTTCACTCTAATAGTTTCAACGAGTGTTCTCTTTTTCTAGAACTGCGTTTAGCTTTCGATTTTCGCCTTGATTTGTGTTCAGATCTTGTTATATCTTTTCATCAAGGTGTATTTTTGCCTCTGGTCTATATTGGTTTTCATCAAAAGAGGTGTTTATAAAAAGTTCGAATGGTGTTGGAAAAGAGAAAAAGCTTTATGCAAAAAAAGTGGTACAAGAAGGAGCTTGTGTAGACTGCGGCCTAGGCTTTTGCATGTCGTGCTTGATGTCTTTTTGAAGGGTTTCGCAGCATAGAAAACAAAATTTTCCTACAATGACAAACAAGAACAAGCCAAGATCTGATCTACGAGATGCAAAACAACGAGCGAGAGAGATTAGATCTACATACCCTTGTAGATCGCACAGCGGAAACGTTTATAAGAACGTGGTTGGCGTAGTCGTACTAGCGTCTCCTCCTCGCGATCCGATCCGATCCAAGCGCCACAACGGGCGGCGCCTCCGAGCGTTGCACACGTACTGTGCAACGACGACTCCTCCTCCTCGGTCCAGCAAGGCACGGTGGAGTGGTAGATGGGATCAGCAGCACGACGGCGTGGTGCTTATGGTGGAGAGTATCTGCGGGCAGGGCTTCGCCTACGCGCGCGAGGTGGAAGAAGATAGGCAAAAAGACTAGTCAAACTAGACAAAAGAAAAATACTACAAAAAGCAACAGGAGACAGTTATGGCTGAAAACAGATTTTCGGTCTCACCGGCCTCGTCCGATCCTTGTCCCTTTTATAGGCGAAGCAACATAGGGCAGACGCAGGTTTCAGAAAATCTGCCGTGCACTCCACGTTGATGGCCGCCTTTGATCGGATCCGATCTGATCCTGGCGCGCCTGGAGACGTATGCGTGCACGCAGGCCCACGCAGCCACCGCTCCTGGTAAGTGATCGATCTCATCGATCGATACCAGGCAGCAGGGCGCATGGCCCCTGGAGCGACGCTCCCCTGGGCGCGTGTGACGCGCGGCCCATGGCCGGCCCACTCTTGGCAACTGGGCCGGGGCAAGTTGGGCCTGGTGCGCCTGGCACTGGCGCTTCCCAGCGCGAGCGGCCAGCTGGGCCGGCCGGCCCAGGCGCCCTTCTCCCTTTTTTTCTCTTTTGCTTTTCCTTTTGATAGTTTTGTCTAGATGGGCTACAAAATTAGCCCGTTAGCAAAACTACTTATGGACTAACTTTTAGCCTGTATTTATTTCTACTAAATAAATATATGTATTAACATTTATTAATTCAATTAATTAATAAATCATTAATCTTCTTCCCGGAACAATTCCGTAACTCTCCGAAATAATTTCCATAAATCCCGAAACTACCCTAGCGTCGATGAGCGTTAAGTGTGTGACCCTACGGGTTCGAGAATGTATGGACATGATCACCATCAATAATCAATAGCGGGATCTGGAAATCCATATTGATTCCCACATATTCAACGAAGATCATTATCGGTGAACCACGATGTCAGGATTCAAATAATCCCATATACAAATTCCTTTGTCTCACGATATTTTACTCGCCCGAGATTCGATCGTCGGCATCGCCATACCTAGTTCAATCTTGTTCACAACAAGTACTCTTTACTCGTTCCGCAATCCAATATCACCCTATGATTAAACTCATTAATCACGTGTTTGCAAACGGTGTATGATATTGATTACCGAGTGGGCCCGGAGTATATCTCTCCGACATGGGAGGGACAAATCCCATCTCGATACATGCAACCCAACAAGTACTTTCCGATTACCTGAGAGACACCTTTATGATCACCCTCTCATCGGATGACGTTTGATGACCTCAAAGCTCTCTTCCGATACCAGGGAGTGGCATTATCTCATGGTCTAAGGAATAGGATACTGACATAGGAAAAGCTACGCAATTATGAACACAATGACACGATCTAATTGCTGTGCTTAATTTGGGTCTATCTATCATATCATTCTTCTAATGACATGACCTCATTATTAATTGACAACTCATGTCTATGGTTAGGAAACCTTAACCATCATTAATCAATGAGCTAGTCTAGTAGAGGCGTACTAGGGATATATCATTGTTCATAAACCACACAAGTATCAATGTTTCCGCTTAATACAATTCTAGCATGGAATATAAACATTATCATGAACAAGAAATATGATAATAACAATATTATTATTGCCTCTAGGGCATATTTCCTTGAGTCTCCCACTTGCACTAGAGTCAATAATCTAGTCATACTTGCACCTTTAACACCTATGGCATTCCGGTGTCATTTATACGCTTTGCACGTGGTAAACCTTATCTACGGGTCTGACAGTTTCAGGTCCGTTTGTATTTGCATATCTTTTGCGTCAGCACGCATTACTCATCTTCTATGAGATGGCATCGTATAAAATTGGTCTTCTGGCGAGACCTTTGTTTCTTTACCGAGACTATGTTACCACTATTGTCATACAATAGAATTACATAGTACTAGCACACTTAGAACTACACCTAGTTCTTTTGCTGCTTCTAGAGCAGTTATATACTTAGCCCTTGTTGCAGTATCCATCACAATGGTTAACTTTGAAACTCATCCAAGTCTTCATGGAACTTTCTTCCATCTTATTGTGCCACCTTATAACTCAAAACAAATAGCCTAAAATTGAGATTAAATTTTACCTGTATATGCGACAAAGCCAATGTAACACATTGCAATGAGCCACTTGTCACTTCTGCGTATAGAACATATTCTTAGTTCTTCGAAAGTACATAAGAATATTCTTACTATTGTCCAACAATCATCATATGAATGCTCGTAACCTTTTAGAGCATCGGACATATCTGGATCTACATATCATGGTATACAAGTTTGATAAAATCATTCTTGTGATCTCACTCATCAAGTGTCAAAACACTTGATTCTTGCTTCAACCTCTTCCATGCAACAAGAATTGTTCTTATTGTTTCCATATTGAACAAATTCAATATTTCATCTATGTACTGTGGCAAAACTATATTAGTGCCTCAATCTATCTGCATAGACATTGATGCTTAATATTCTGGTTTTACCTAAGTCTTTTATTAAAAATCTAATTTTAATGAAAACTTAACAATATCAAGAAAAACACATAATTTCCAATGACCAATATGTCGTCTACATAAAGCATTAGAATATGTCTTAGCGCTCCCACTTACTTTCTTGTAAATACAATCATCTTCAAATATCTTGATGAAATTAAACTCTTTTAACATTTTCATCATAATGAAGATTCCAACTCCGTTATGCTTACTTCTACCATTGAAGTTTGCATACATATCTAGCAACCTTTGAATCAACAAAACCCATTGGGTCGTGTCAGGTACACGTCCTTGGTGTGCATTCCGGTAGAGGAACGTTGTTTCATTTATTCAACTATCATATCTCAATATGTAATTGTTGCTAGAATAATCCATATGACGAAGTCAGGGCCCATCACCGCTTCTTTGTATATTACTGGTTACTATTATCTAATAATATCTCGTCCTCAAATCTTTCTATTTGATTACGACCAACATGGTTAAATAGGAACTTCGATGCCGTGACTACAACACATTGTAGACGCATGAGCCATGAATGCAGTTGCCGCTTCCAGAACATTTTCTGGTGCTGCGCTACTCTGATCATCTTGCTCAGGTTCAATAACCTCATCAAGTTCTATTTTCCTCCCACTTAAACCTTTTGCGAGAAAACTCCTTCATAAGAAATTCACTTTTTAGCGACAATCACTATGTGTTTAGGTTTACGACAGAAGGAATGCCCATCGATATTCTTTTTTGATAATCTACAAAGACTTACTAATCCGATTTTGGTTGTAAACATTTTACTTATGCCGTGCATACCAAAATTTAAGAAAAGACAACTATAACTTGTACGGTGTCATTTCAGCGGATTATGATGGTGCTCTATTCAGTGAAAAGCGGTAGTCTATAAAGCATAATCAACAAATTATATTGGCAGTTTATTTCATCATTGATCTAACTATGTCAAACAAGGTTTGATTACACTCATCGAAAACTCCATACTCTTGTGGAGTGTCACGAGATGCAAGTTTGTGAAACAATTCACTTAACTCTAAGATGTTTTCTAAACTTGTAACTCATATATTCTTCTTTATGATCCAATCATAAAAACTTAAATTTTTCTTGTTATAACAATTTCCACTTCATAAATTGAACAGTTTCAATCATTTCATACTTCTATCTCATCAAGTAGATATACCATACATCTATTCGAATCATTGATGAAATAGAAAATACACCGCGATCGACTTTACACCATGGAATACATACATCGATATGTATGATCTCCATTTAGTTAGTCGCTTATTTTGTCCATGGCCCATGAACGGAGTTTAATCATCTTTAGGAAAAGTCTCACAAGCGTCAATCAATTCAAAATTAGATGACTCGAAAATCCATCAACATAGAATTTCTTTCATGTTTTGTTTCCAATATGACTCAAACAGCGGTGTCACAATAAGTGAAATTCTTTTGCCTTGCGACCTTTAGCATCAGTGTTATAAATTTTTATTTCACCAACAAGATAATAATAATCTATCCATCGATTATGGAAGACGGTAATAATATGAACAACCATTGTTCTCATAATACCAGAACAAGATAACAATTATTAAGTTCATAACAAATCTTGAAGGCTAGGTTTGATGCTGATGGAAACACAATAACACTTTTATTTGTTTCTCGATGCGCATCATTACCATATTCTTTTGCTAGTTACTTAGGCCATCGTAGTTCTTATATTGTTGCTTTGTATGACATTTCATACCAACAATCTAGTATCCAATACTCAAGAATTCCATTGTTAACAAGCAAAGAAATACATCTATAACATATATATCGTTTATATACCCGAGCTAGACATTTCCAGTCTTTTCCTTTTCTACCAAATATTTTACAGATCCTATTTAGCGTTTCCTCTCCATTAGAAGAATCTATCAGCATCAATAGTGGCGTCAATCACATGACACGTAGTCCAAAGCATGTTAGTCAAATACTAATAGCTTTAGACTTTGCACTTTGAGGTGGATCACCATCATCATATAACTGGTATTCTTCTAGATTCCATTCTTTAGCATTCTTTTGGTATAGCAAAAACAATTTAGCCGATACCTTTTTTTCATTCATCCTATCATGAGAACTTTCATGATAAAACTACTATAGCTCATAAGGACAAATGCAAGTATAATATTAGTTCCCAAACTTTTGGGTGATCGGGACGCCTAGCATCTTCAATCTTCGCATATATTCATACAATATGAGCACATGTTCTTTTACTAAATTATACTTAATCATTTTGCAAACAATCAAAGTTTTAGATATCAAATATCTTTCATCTATTGTTTGTTTCTGAAACAATTCTTTCAGCTTCAAGATGACTTTGATTCTCAAACAATTTTGAAGATCAATTTCTCATGAAGGCAAATATATGATTTAGATACTAAACTTGAATCATTGCTCTTGGATTAATACAACTTATTAAATCGCATGGAGCACGTGAGGTTTGCTAAAATTGCGATAGGACTTAATCTTTGATCTTGACACTTTAACTAAACAGCACTAGTCCGAAAAGTGATTATCCAGAATTCTATAGTTCTTTTAACTCAATTAAACTAAGTGTCGGTGGGTGACGAGGGTATGACCCCTCGGTCCTCGATATTTTCCTACCCGGTTCCTGCCAAGGAAGAAGCCCGCTTGAAGGATACTCGAAGCCCGCAAGGCCCAGCACTTCGACTTGGAGTAGAAGGCAAAAATTACTTGTAAACCCTAACTGGCTGTATAAAGCCACCAAGGGCATCCCCTAGACAAGCTAACTCGCATAGGCTACAATACAATCCCGTATAGATACTCGAACACGCATATGCTAGACACGCCATCTCCTTCCACCTCCACCAGATTGCATCTGCGCACCATTGTAACACCTCCAACTATACAAGCAATACAAGATCAGACAAGCAGGATGTAGGTCTTTACCCTCCGGGGGGCGAACCTGGGTAAATTCGTGTGCACCCCCTGTTTCTGTCTGAAGCCGTCGAGTTCGCCGGATCCTCAATGCGCTCCCTAGATCGAAAGCCCTTAAACATGGGCATTGCCGGGTTAGAACCTCGTCAATTGGCGCCGACCGTGGGAACGACGGGATCTGGATCTACGGGCTCGCCGGCTCCTTCGTCACCATCATCATCTTCAGATTGCATCTCACTGGATCGTCTTCTTCGGCGTGGCAACCAGATCGCATCGGGTCCGACGGAGTCGTCCGCATGGCCGATAATTTCTTCGCGGGCGCCGAACTGCTCTCCGTGTCGCGGCACACATCGGTTTCATCAGAACTAGAGTACCTCGATCGATACAAAGGAAGTCAGAGGCGCCTTCACTCGTGGTTAATCGGTTCAGGAAAAGTAGCGGCCACATCTAACCCTGTCAATCAGTCAAGCTCGTGGGTTGCCAGAGAAAAAGTGTTTGCTACTTCATGCTAGGTCCCAAAGAAATCAAGCAATAGAAAAGTGCGGCTGGAAATAGAGATGTATCGGCCGGGCGCAGCAGCTTCACATGTACAGGAAGAATTCGCTATTATCGAGGACATGCATCAGGCCAGGCGGGGCTGTTCAAGCGGAAATCGATATGCAAGGCTCAAGGAACAAGGGAAGAAAAAGATTAGACAAGCAAGCTACATCACATGGATTTTGCGGCAAGACGCATCCATTAGCTGCATAGATTTTTCGGTCAGATCACAACCGGCTAATCAGCTGCTTCGGTGAGCTAAGTCTTATCAACAAAACGGCAGATGAGTTTTCTAGTCAATCATCAATCTCTTTCTCTTCTGACGAAACAGGCTTTCGCCCCGCTTTATAAATAAAGCAACCACAACCATACAAAGTTCAAGTATCCAACATAGCAAAAGCGAAAAAGGTTTGCTGGGGCCACAGCACAGACATGCCCAAGAAGAAAAAGCAGAAAGATACAGCTCCCACGTGACATGTAGAGCACCTCAACGGCTAGACTGCGTAGATAATTGGCGTGCCGCCAATAGAAGATCCTCCAGCATGCTGTCCAGCCGTTCCCTGTCCCGCTGCCTACAGAGCGGATACCACTGCTGCAGAAAGGCCAAAAATTTGAAAACAGAGTCAGATGCCCGCCTTAGGAAGATATGTTCAATCACCATTTTATTACGAATAGTCCATAAGGCCCAGGACATCGCGGCAAACACGAGCCAGAAGAGGCGCCTCCTCCCACCGGTATGGTTTGCACGCGCCTCCAGGAATTCACCAAGGTCAAAGGCCTGCCACTCAGGACCTAGGGCCTCGGCAATGAAACTCCATAAGAAGCGGGCAGCAGGACAGGCAAATATAATGTGATGAGTCGTCTCCGGGACGTCACAAAGGGNGGCACACATCGGTTTCATCAGAACTAGAGTACCTCGATCGATACAAAGGAAGTCAGAGGCGCCTTCACTCGTGGTTAATCGGTTCAGGAAAAGTAGCGGCCACATCTAACCCTGTCAATCAGTCAAGCTCGTGGGTTGCCAGAGAAAAAGTGTTTGCTACTTCATGCTAGGTCCCAAAGAAATCAAGCAATAGAAAAGTGCGGCTGGAAATAGAGATGTATCGGCCGGGCGCAGCAGCTTCACATGTACAGGAAGAATTCGCTATTATCGAGGACATGCATCAGGCCAGGCGGGGCTGTTCAAGCGGAAATCGATATGCAAGGCTCAAGGAACAAGGGAAGAAAAAGATTAGACAAGCAAGCTACATCACATGGATTTTGCGGCAAGACGCATCCATTAGCTGCATAGATTTTTCGGTCAGATCACAACCGGCTAATCAGCTGCTTCGGTGAGCTAAGTCTTATCAACAAAACGGCAGATGAGTTTTCTAGTCAATCATCAATCTCTTTCTCTTCTGACGAAACAGGCTTTCGCCCCGCTTTATAAATAAAGCAACCACAACCATACAAAGTTCAAGTATCCAACATAGCAAAAGCGAAAAAGGTTTGCTGGGGCCACAGCACAGACATGCCCAAGAAGAAAAAGCAGAAAGATACAGCTCCCACGTGACATGTAGAGCACCTCAACGGCTAGACTGCGTAGATAATTGGCGTGCCGCCAATAGAAGATCCTCCAGCATGCTGTCCAGCCGTTCCCTGTCCCGCTGCCTACAGAGCGGATACCACTGCTGCAGAAAGGCCAAAAATTTGAAAACAGAGTCAGATGCCCGCCTTAGGAAGATATGTTCAATCACCATTTTATTACGAATAGTCCATAAGGCCCAGGACATCGCGGCAAACACGAGCCAGAAGAGGCGCCTCCTCCCACCGGTATGGTTTGCACGCGCCTCCAGGAATTCACCAAGGTCAAAGGCCTGCCACTCAGGACCTAGGGCCTCGGCAATGAAACTCCATAAGAAGCGGGCAGCAGGACAGGCAAATATAATGTGATGAGTCGTCTCCGGGATGTCACAAAGGGGACACCGGCCATTGCCTGGCCCATGACGCTTTGCCACCTCCACCGAAGTGGGAAGGCGATCCCGCAGCAACTGCCACACAAATATCTTGGTTTTAAGGGGAAGTAGGGCCTTCCACAATGGGGGCGTCCACGCCAGAACAGGCCCTCTACATAGGGCCCGATATGCGGACTTAACCGTGAAAATCCCCGAAGGAGATAGGTGCCACGAAACGCTGTCTGGGGAGGCCGAGAGAGAGTCGGGCAGTCTAGCACGTAGCGCTTCCCACGCAATAGTTTCCTCCGGGCCAAAGACCCGGCGGAACGAAATATCCCACATCCTATGGCCAGCGGTGGCCACAAGCAACAACGGGTCGGAACAAATGGCAAACAATTGTGGGAAGTCCCATCTAAGAGGTCGGCCACCAAGCCATGAGTCAAGCCAGAACAGGGTCCCCGCTCCATCTCCTATGGAGTGGGATACCCCCATCCTAATCTCATGCTTGATGACTTGGAGGGATCTCCAAAACTGAGACCCCTCCCGCCGTTCACATGCCATAAGCGGCCGGCCCCTCAGATATTTGGCCTTAACCAACTGTAGCCATAAACCGCCGTCATCTCTCAGAATCCGCCAGACCCATTTCAGCATCAAGGCCACATTCATGCGCCTAGAGGCCAAGATGCCTATGTGTCGGGGGGATAACCCCCGGTAGGGTCAAGAGACTAGAAAGACACAAAGTCTATGGTTGACTTGTGCCGAGTTATCAAGAAAGGGCCTGGCCGGAATATGAGAGCATCGGTCAGGCCGGCATATGTGTGTATCCCGGCTAATACTTGGATATGCTGGTATAGCCGGAATACTGGTATATGTGTGCCGGCATATACTTAGATATGCCGGCCTAACCATTTGGTGTGTTGTGCAGGAGCAGGGGAGGCCGGATTACCCGACCCTCGTAGGTCGTTGGTCCGGCATATAAGTCCTGGGTATGGCCAACGGTCATATCCGGGATACTTAAGTCAACCAAGGTGTCACATCCCTACAATCAAGGAAGAAAACATCCAAGCATGGTAGCAGAGTAAGATGGCAGGGTGCACAGTGGAGGTTACCTACCCTCACTGTGCACAAGTACGAGCTTACCGCACAGAGGTAAGGCCACAGTTCAAGAGGTACAAGGTACAGGGATATGGCGTCCCATCGAGAGCAATCAGGGGCGAAGTCAAGGGTCTCTGCCATCGTCACCAGCTCCTGTTTGGAGTGTAGCCCGTGTCTTGTGGTCTTGTATGACGTTGTAACCCTGGCCACCACTATATAAGGTGGCATAGGGAGCCCTGGTAAAGGGTTGGTCACTCTGTGTTCCTACACTTAGCAGTTCATCTTCCTTCTCTAGCAGAGAGCTTGGAAGCACCATTGTTGTGTACTACATCGACCCAAATATCCAATCAGTAGAGCAGGAGTAGGGGTGTTATCTCCTTACGAGAGCCCCGAACCTGGGTAGATCAGTGCCTCTTTCTGTCGTGCTTTTTAGCTCGTTCCCCTCTCCCGAATCCTCCAGCAGCTAGTTCGGCCCCCATTTAAGCCATCCTATGGCATATGTTGTTTCACCACGACGACATTTGGCGCCCACCGTGGGGCAGATCGATATGCTGGGCGGAGTGTTCATTCGGACGGGGTCTGTGATAGCAGCTTCGGGAGTGCGCGTGGTCTCTGGCCTCGTCCAGAGGCTAGGCTCGCTCAGTTTCGTCAGTGACAACGCCGGTTGTCTCGGTGGCCGGCCGTTCCCCAGGGATGGCCGGATTATGTCTTTCGGTTCCCACGAGGTGTACGTGGGGACTGAGAGAATTTGCAGGAAGGAGGTGCTGGTGGCGTCGGATCCTCCGTCACATCGGCTGGCTCACGCTGGGCGTAGCGCTCGCTCAGTAGAGCCGGCTGAGGTGATGATGGCCGGCACATCCGTGCCGCCGGCGGAAGATGCCGGCAAAGCAGCAGCGGCCGGAGCTTCTCCTCCGGAGCCGCCGAAGGTCAAGAGGTCGGCGCGTCCTCCGTTGGAGCGTGCGGAGAACCTGGCCGGCACTTCCGGTGTGCCGGCTAGGGGCGAGGTTCTTCTTCCCATCATCGACCGCTTCTCGAGCCGGTGCGATCCGGCGTTGATCCGGAGCAGACAAGGGAGGTCCTGGAGGGATCTCGTCAGGCCCTCGTCGACGAGGCCCTGGCCATGAACCAGGAGCGCGAACGGTTTAACCGGCAACTCCGTGAGTATGAGGCAGCCCATGGTTTTACTCCTGTGTAATCCGGCCTAGCCGGATAGAAGAGGTTAGAACTAGAGGCAGAAATCTTAATGCTGAGATAGGAAAAGATGCTAGAGATAAGAGTAGAGCGGCGGCGAGGTAGCTAAGGATTTATCTGTTTATCCGGCGAAGCACTGCGTGAGCAGCAAGCCCGGCTAACCAACTTTTGTCTGAAGCTACAAAGCAGCAGGAGGCCTTTAAGAAGGCAAACCCGGGTGCCGGGCGTCTCAGTACATGTGTCGGCGGGAGGGTGCCGGCGCGAGGTCGAGGGGCCAAGCCTCGTCCCCGATCCTAGCGCCCGGCGTGCCGGAAGTGTGACCTCTGGCCGCCGGGACAAGCAGATCCAGGTGTATGTCCGGCTGCCGCCGGAAAGCAGGCGATGGTGCAGAAGAAACGTCGGCCAGCTGACAAGTATGTCGGCAGCAGAAGCAGTCAGGAGTGTGCCGGCCGGGCATGAAGCAGGCGCGGCGGTGTGGCCGGAGTAACAGTGCAGCCCGGCGTCAGCAACAGGGCGCCGGAGGTGCAGCGCGCAGCAGGGTGAGGCCATCCGCGGCAAACGAGAGGATGACGGCAATTCGCCCTTGCCAGGGCGGGATATCAGCAGCAGCACCAGCAAGGCCGGCATAGTGAGCAGCATCAGCCGAGCAAGCAGCAGATGATCGCAGGCCCAATAGCATCCCGGCTTGGACCTCGGCCTTGGAAGCCAATGATGCACGTTTCAAAGCTGGACAAAGATACACCAATCAGAGTTGGTGGAGAGACAAGGAGCTCCGGGCCCTATGTGTTTCGGACCCCGGATTATGGGGAGCCGGTGCCTTACTTCTTCCAGCTCGCGCGTGGCGCGAGGACATATAATGGCAGTACGAAGCCGGAAGATTGGTTGGAGGATTACTCCACAGCGGTGAACATCGCCGGAGGAAACCTCAGATGGGCGGTACGATATGTGCCGCAGATGTTGGAAGGACCAGCCAGGATATGGCTGAATAATTTGCCGGCCGGGAGTATCAACGGCTGGATTGATTTCGAAAGAGCAGTTTGTGTCGAACTTTACCAGTACATACAAGAGGCCCAACCGTCCGCAGCAGCTGGCTAACTGCCGGCAAGGAGTGAATGAGACTGACCGTGACTATCTGACCAGGTGGTGCACGTTGCGCAATTCCTGCGAAGGAATCAATGAGCAGCAGGCCATCATGTGGTTCGCTCATGGGTGCCGGCATGGCACCATGCTGTGGCAAAAGCTTCAGAGGCAAATGCCGGCCACGCTGGCCGAAACAATCAAGATCGCTGATAGTTATGCTCTGGGAGATCCCATGCAGCCCAGTCTCGATTCACAAGGACAGGGGCAAACCCAGGGGAACACCAGCA
The DNA here is from genome assembly GCA_007115705.1 of Dactylis glomerata. NCBI lineage: Eukaryota > Viridiplantae > Streptophyta > Magnoliopsida > Poales > Poaceae > Dactylis > Dactylis glomerata. Next base: position 1,604,125 of record QXEO01000065.1, read on the forward strand.
ATGCCGGGAGATCAGGGCAATATTATCGCACTGATAACCGGAACAAGAGAAGAGATGAAAGGCCGGATCACCGGTATGGGGCAGCACAAGTTGCAGCTGTGGAGGAAGAGCAGGGGGCGCCGGCAAGTAGCCAGCGTCCGAGATATGAGGACTATCAGCAGCCTCAGCAGCAGCTGCAGCAGCAAGCACAGCCGTTCCAGAAGAAGAAGAATGTCTGGACCAACAAGAATGCCGGCGGAGCCGCCGGCCAGAAGAAGCAGTGGCCGAAGTATACTGTGGGTCTTGCCATGGACAAGCCTTGTGTGTTCCACACATTCCAGCCGGGAAAGCCGGCAAACCATTTGACAAGGAACTGTTCGTGGCTGGACGACATATTAGCAGGTCGTGCAGGTCCCTGGGGACCGGCTAGACCCTCTGTCCTGGCAGCTCCATCGCCGTTGACAGGTGCCAATACGATTGCAGTCCCACCTAGGCCGGTTAATCCTGGGAATCAGAGCAACGCCGGAAATGCCGGCGTAAATCAAGTTGACCAGAGCTATAATCCGGAATATAACGCCGGAGGCCCAGGAGCGGGCCGGAATGAGTACAAGGAGTATGATCAGAGCTATATGGTCTTTGAGACCGAGAGAACAGACAAGCAGAGCTTGTACCGGCGGTGTCTGGAGGTGAATGCCGTTATGTCGGCTGTGCCAAAGCTGATGTACTGGTCTGACCAGGCTGTTGGTTGGGACAGGGCAGATCATCCCCGGATCATGCCAAATCCCGGCGGATATGCTCTGGTGATGGATCCGACATTCGTCGGGCCGGCTAATAACGTAAGATTCAGCAAGGTCCTCATTGATAATGGAAGCAGCATCAACATCATGTATCGGGATACGATGGAGAAGCTGGGAATCAAGGAAAATATGCTGGAACCGAGCAAGACCACGTTCCACGGCATTGTGCCGGGACTTTCGTGTGCGCCGATGGGCAAGATCCGGATGGATGTGATGTTTGGCAGCCGGGATAACTGCAGGGTGGAAAACCTCATGTTCGAGGTGGTTGATCTGGAGAGCCCCTACCATGCTTTGCTGGGTAGACCGGCACTGGCAAAATTCATGGCCTCTACGCATGTGGCGTATCTGAAGATGAAGATGCCGGGACCCAAAGGAGTGATCACCATCATTGGTGATTACAAGCGTTCGATGGCATGTGCCACCGCCGGATCCAATCTGGCCGAGACTCTGATCATTGCAGAGGAGAGGAAGAGGCTCAAGCGAGCAGTGGAGATTGCTGAGACGGTCGTGGCTGGCAAATCTATGCCGGGCATGACAAATCCCAGTGGCAGCGTTTCTTTTCAAGTGAGTAAGGAAGTCAAAAAGGTGCCTCTGGATGAAGCTTTCCCGGAGCGCCATGCCCTGGTTGGGGCAAGTTTGGATCCCAAATAGGAAAGCGAGCTCATCAGCTTCCTCCGTGAGAATCGGGATATCTTTGCATGGTCTACTTCGGACCTGCAAGGTGTGCCGAGGGAGCTGGCTGAGCACGCATTGCACGTGAGACCCGATGCTAAGCCAGTGAAGCAGCCGCTCCGGCGGAATGCCGGCGATAGAAGGAAAGCCATATGGGAGGAAGTGGCCAGGCTCTTAGCCTCTGGCTTTATCAAGGAAGTACTTCATCCGGATTGGGTGTCTAATCCGGTTTTGGTGGAAAAGAAGAAAGACGAGCCCGCCATAGTGAAAGTATGGCGGATGTGTGTTGATTACACCAACTTGAATAAGGCATGTCCTAAAGATCCATTCCCGCTCCCTCGGATCGATCAAGTGATTGATTCCACAGCCGGATGTGAACTGTTATCATTTGTAGATGCCTATTCTGGTTTCCACCAGATCCCCTTGTATGAGCCAGATCAAATAAAGACATCCTTTATTACCCCGTACGGGGCTTATTGCTATCTCACTATGCCGTTCGGTTTAAGAAATGTCGGCGCAACTTACCAAAGGTGTATGCAAAAGTGTTTGCACGATCAGATAGATAAAATTGTGCAGGTATATGTCGATGATATCGTCATAAAAACCAAGGAGAGCAAGACTCTCATAGATGATCTCCGGGAAACCTTTGGGAACCTGAGGAGATTCCGGATGAAGTTGAATCCGGCTAAGTGCACCTTTGGTGTGCCGGCGGGCAAGTTGCTCGGTTTCCTTGTTTCCAGCCGGGGTATTGAGGTGAATCCCGGCAAGATTCGTGCCATAGAAAGGATGAAGCCGCCGACAGATTTGAGGGAAGTACAGAAGTTCACTGGGTGCCTCGCATCCCTGAGCCGCTTCATAAGCCGGCTGGGAGAGAAAGCTCTGCCGTTGTATCAGTTGATGAAAAAGTCCGACACATTTGTCTGGACAACGCAAGCAGATGCAGCTTTCAAAGAATTGAAACAGTTGTTGTCAACAGCGCCGGTATTAGCGTCTCCGATGCCCCGGGAGCCAATGTTGCTCTATGTAGCGGCAACCAACCGAGTTGTCAGTGCTGTGGTGGTAGTAGAGCAAGAGGAAGGAGGCAAAACCGTGCAGCGGCCGGTATATTATCTGAGTGAAGTCCTCTCCACCTCAAAGCAAAATTACCCCCACTATCAGAAGATGACCTATGGTGTCTATATGGCGGCCAAGAAGCTCAAGCATTACTTCCAAGAGCATCCAATCCGGGTAGTGGCCGAGGCCCCTATCTCGGAAATTATAGGCAACAAAGATGCCAGCGGCCGGATAGCAAAGTGGGCAATAGAGCTTTCACCATATACACCGCAGTACGATAAGAGGGATACAATCAAGTCCCAGGTCTTGGCTGATTTCTTTATTGACTGGGACGAGATGCAGTATGAGCCACCATTGCCAGATGCCAATTATTGGAGGATGCATTTCGATGGGTCCAAGACAATCCATGGCTTGGGTGCCAGCATAGTTCTCAGTTCACCAAAGAATGACCAGCTGAGATACGTCCTGCAGATTCACTTTGCAGCATCAAATAATGTGGCGGAATATGAGGCACTTGTGCATGGCCTGAAGGTGTCTAAGGACATAGGAATTCGCCGGATTATGTGCTTCGGGGATTCTGACTTAGTGATTCAGCAATGTTCCGGCATATGGGACGCGCATGATGCTAACATGGCATCATACCGTTTCCTAGTGCAGCAGTTAAGTGGTTACTTTGAAGGTTGTGAGTTCCGGCACGTTCTCCGGGCTCAGAACGATGCAGCCAATGCATTATCCAAGCTGGGGTCTTCCCGAGATTCAATCCCGCCCGGCATTTCGCTGGAGCATCTGAGGAAGCCATCGATCAAACCCTCGCCGGAGTCATCCTCCATTTATGTCCCGCCAGGTCCAGACGAAGCAGTTCCAATGGAGATAGATGCCGGAGCCAGGACGGATAACCCGGGGACTGTTTCCTCAGTCCCGGGGACTGGGCCGGCATATGCTGTTAGTACAGTATTCCGGAGCAAAACTAAAGGCAAGGGTAAAATGTGCCAAGAGGTTGTGCCGGTATACCCGGGGACTGCTCCGGCATACCCGGGGACTGATTCTTCAGTCCCGGGGACTTCGCAGCCCATGGAGATCGATTATGTGTCGGTCGAAATGATGGAAATAGATCAGGCAGTGTTCACTGTCAGGGAAGTGCCCTCATGGGCACGTCCTATCATGAACTTCATGGTGGATGGTCAAGTGCCGGCGGATGAAACCGAGGCCCGCCGGGTTATAAGGAGATCCAAAGCGTATACCATCATCAACAAAGAAATATACAAGAGAAGTACCACCGGAGTATTGCAGAGATGTGTCGAATCTGCGGAGGGTCTGGAGATGCTCCGGGAAATTCACCAGGGGGAGTGTGGTCACCATGCTTCGTCTAGGGCATTGGTGGCAAACGTATTCCGGCATGGCTTCTATTGGCCAACGGCACTGCAAGAGGCAGAAAACTTGGTCCGGAAATGTAATGGGTGTCAAAGATATGCCCACCAGATTCATCAGCCGGCATCTGCCCTGAAAACTATCCCAATAACCTGGCCCTTTGCTGTTTGGGGCCTGGATATGGTCGGGGCTTTTAAGCCGGCCAGAGGGAAAATGACCCATATCCTGGTCATGGTGGACAAGTTCACCAAGTGGATTGAAGTGAAGCCCATAAGCAAGTGTGATGGTCACACAGCAGTGAAATTCTTAAAGGATATAATCTTGAGATATGGTGTTCCTCATAGCATCATCACTGACAATGGGTCAAACTTTGCCCAAGGGCCATTTGCCAGATTTTGTGAGGAAGTGGGAATCCGGCTGGACGTTGCGTCGGTTGCCCACCCTTGTGCCAATGGCCAAGTAGAGAGATCGAATGGGCTAGTATTATCCGGCATAAAACCCCGGCTGATAGAGCCCCTGGAGAAAACTCCGGGATGTTGGCTAGATGAGCTGCCAGCAGTGCTGTGGAGTTTAAGAACAACTCCGAATAGATCAACAGGCTACACACCATTTTTCCTGGTGTATGGAGCAGAAGCTGTGCTTCCAACAGATGTAATACATGATGCACCAAGAATAGTGCTATATACTGAGGAAGAGGCTAAAGAAGCCAGAGAAAATGATGTTGATCTGCTAGAGGAAGCAAGGGAAATAACTCTGTCAAGAACAGCAGTATATCAGCAGAACCTCAGACGCTATCATGCGCAGAAGGTAAATCCAAGGAGATTTCAAGAGGGAGATCTAGTACTCCGGCTAAAGCAAGGAACAGAAGGCCGGCATAAGTTAACTCCTCCATGGGAGGGGCCATTCATTGTGAGCAGAGCTCTGCACAATGATGCCTATTATCATATAGATGCGCAGGACCCCAAGAAGAATAAGGCGGACAGGTCCGGAGAAGAAACCAAGAGGCCATGGAACATAGCTCTACTGCGCCCCTTTTACTCCTGAGCAACACAATGTATGTATTTCCATATTTTCCTTTGTATGCCGGCGTGTTGTGCCGGCACAAGACTAATGAATGAAATACCGGCATCCCGAAGAAGCCGGGTAACTAGCTCCGAGGTATATTTGATGTTTATTTACAGTTTTTTGTTATATGCCGGCTGGCTTTATTTGAATGTTTCCTATGTCGGCCTAGTAATGTGTCGGCACCAAAGGCCACTCTTCGACTCAGCTGCTGTCCGAAACCCGGCTTCATGGCTAGCAAGAGTAGATGCCGGAGATTGTCTACACATGGAAAACGGCTAAGGAAATACAAAGCAAGCGAACCGACATTTTCGTTAAAGCTAAAGTTAAAATTTAAAGTGTCGGATGATTTGAAGTCTAAGTCTCAAAGTTAAAGTACTGTATGTTCGAGGAAGCAACCTTGAGACTCATACGTCGAAAGCCAATTGAGGTAGACAAGCAGCCAAGGTTGTGAAATTGAGGAAACAGGAAAACAACTCGGTGACTTAGCCAAAAGATGATCCGGCATTAGTAACAAGCAAACCAAGATAAAACTTGTTCAGGAAGCAAACCAAAGGAAATTAAACGTGTATATTACATCTGCACCTGGCATACCGGGGATCTGATAAAACTTAAAGTGTTTGTGCTGCAAAGTCAAGGAGCAGCGGCAGAAGCAGAGGCGCCGGCTGGTGGAGCAGTGGCGGTGGAGATGTCGGCTTCAGGAGTGCCGGACCCAGCAGATGGAATGGAGCCATCACCTCCGCCCGGGGCAGATGCCTGTTCCGGGACATCAGTGTCGGCCTCTTCAGCTTCATCTTCATCCTGGCTGGAGTCGGAGCCCTCAGCAGCGGCGGATGTCCCGGCATCGTCCTTCTTCTCCGGCTCTCGGATATCCCGAACGAAGGCGTCGGTGTCGGCATAGTCCACATAGCTGTGGGCCAACTCTCGCCGGCGCCGGATATGTTCCGGATCCGTGGTCCAGATGGATCCTTCGCGCACAGTGCGCAAAGTCTCCAAGTCAGCCTTTTCATACCAGGACAAGAAGTAGCTGAGAGCTTCGTCAGCTCCAACCCTCGTGCCGGAATCTCGCCACTCCCGGAGGCGAACCTTGGCCAGCTGCAGATCGTTGCCGAGGTCGACGGGATCAGTGGGAGTCCTTTGTCCCGGCCAGAGGGCAGAGAATGCCTCCTGGGTGCCATAGAAGAGTTCTTCAGTGTAGAGCGTCATGGCGTTCTTCCGGGACTGCAGAGCCAACAGCTGCTCCGACATGTCCCAGTTGGGCGAGTCAACCGGAACACCCCGGCTTTCTCGATCCAACTGCAAAGCCCTCTCAACGTCTTTGACGGAAGCGGGAAACATGTCTGAGGAATAGAAACAATGTTAGCAAAAGGAGAATATGCCGGAGAGAATTACACTATGTCGGGAAGGATAAAGGGAAAGGATTTGAAACTTACTGGCAAGGTCGGCATTCAGCTGTGCAACTGTAACCTCCCATTTGGTGGCCTGCTCCTTCAGGCTATCCAGTTCAGCGTGGGCGTTGGAGGCATCAGTCTCGGAGGTGACAAGCAGGGACTGGGTTTTCTTCAGTAGGCCCTCCCTCTGTTCCTTTTCGTCCAGAAGCTCGGTGATCCGGCCCTTCAGCTGCTCAACCTCGGCCTTGTGACCGGCATCCCGGTCGTCCAGTTGCTTGGCTACATCCACTGAGGACACACAGTCCTAGTGGCGTGCCTCCAGTGCAGCTTTCTCGTCTGAAAAGATTTGAAGTCAAAACAAGGATTTGAAGAAAGAAAACAGTGAAAAGATTAAAGGATTTGAAGTACAGAAGGATTAGTTCAAGGTTAAGAGGATCCGGCATACCAGTAAGTTCCTTCACTCTCTTGGTAAGCTCGGTGACTTGTGCTTCGGCACCAGCTGCCAAATGTCAGACAAAGATTAGGTGTCGGCATATTAAGATGTACCGGCCAGAGGACTATTGAGAAGGGCAAGGTATGTCGGCTGAAATTACCTTTCTGGGACAGTTCCAGCTGGAGCTTGCTGTGTGCGTCGGAAAGCTTCCGATGCTCGCACACCAAGTCATGGAACATGTCGGCACGGGCGTTATTCATGCGCTGCAAAAGTATTAGGATTTGAAGGGATATGAGATAACTAAAGCATGCCAGTACAGTTGAAGATTATACGAACTATTTATGCTATAGGAGATCCGGCACAGGTGCTGCGCACCTATCCCGGCTCTCGGTGACTAGGATTTGAAGCTCGAATCGAGCTTATATCTCGGTCAGGACGATTTGAAAAATAATTGAGATGTGAAATTGTAGAGACCCGGCACAGGTGCTGCGCACCTATCCCGGCTCTCGGTGACTAGGATTTGAAGCTCGAATCGAGCTCATATGTCGGAAAGTTAATTGCAAAAGCAGCTAAGTGCAAAAGGTCTTGGAAAATCCCGGATGTCCGTATCCCGGACAGCCGACATTTTCGGGGACTGGGGATATCTATATGTAAAGGACTTACGTTGGTGGCATCGGCCAGGCGATGAAGTCGTTGCTGAAGACTGAGAAGTTCGCAGGCAATAGGAATGGGCTTAGCGGCCAGGATATCAGCTGGGTTGCCGGTGGCCGAAGCTTCGGCCTATTTCTTCTTCTTGGATTCAGCTGTGTCCAGGGAGCCGGCGTCATTCCATTTCTCGCAGCGCTCCTTGAGAGACCCGAGGCTTTGGTCACTCTTTGTCACCAGGGGGATGATGCCCTCAAGTTCTGGCGTGTCGAAGAAGTTGCGCCGGTAGCCAGGCCGGGCTGCTGCCCTGCCAAGATGCAGGGCCAGAGCAGAGCTGGTCCGAGGCGTTGCCTTAGGAGGAGCAGTGGCGGTGGATGGAGTGCCGGACTTGGCCGGGGCAGAGGTCTTGGCCGGCGCCGTGGTCTTGGCCGGTGCAGGAGTCGTTTCAGCAGAAGGAGTTTTGGGCACGGGCTGTTCCGGTGCGGCCGGTGCATCTTGGCCAGCAGAGGCAGGATCCGGAATAGTCCGGACTTCCGGCACTAAAGGGCCTTTACCCTTGATGTCTGCTCCGGCGTCTTCAGTTGTGCCGGCGTCGCTGGTGGGCGCGCCGGAGTCTGGTGCTTCTTGGTGGGCTCCTGTGTCCATGTGGACATCAGGAGCCGGAGGTTCCTGTTGAGCCCCCGAGTCCATGTGGACGTCGGGGGCAGAGGTGTCTTGTTCCGGCGGAGGAACGTCCTTCGCCGGGGAGGAGGTCTTGTCGGGCGCAGGCGAGGATGCCGGCGCCGGGGAGGTCGTGTGGCTGGCAGAGGGTATGTCGGAGGTAGCAGTGGCCGCGGGCTTGGTAACTTTCGGGTCGCCACTCGAGCCAGAAGCTCGTTCCGGCGCAAGAGGAGCTCTGAAAGAGAAAAAACGCCAAGTCAATAATGCAAGCAAGAGATATGTCGGAAATGAAACAAGCAGAAGGAACTTACCCCGCGGCGACAGGTCTCGGTTTCTTCGGTATGGGCACGCCGACCTTCTGCCTCTTCGACTTCTGAGGTGTGTCGGACTGGGGCTTCACCCCTCGCTTCCGGCCGGCACGTCCGCCGGTGGAAGGAGGTCCCTGGTTCAGAGGGGCGGCGTCGATAACCATATCGTCCGGGATAGCTGAGGACGGCATTGGAAACTCGTAAGCAATAGGTGTTTCTGGAAAGGCGTACGCAAGTGGCATCGGGTCATAGTACAGCAGGATCTCCTCGTCAAAATCAATCTCACTCCGGTCTTGAGTATAATGCCGGGATGAAGAGCCCTTACCCATGGCAGCTGCAGCACGGGTGCTCCTGGGAAGCTTATCCCAATGATCCGGATCTTCAACATCCGCAACAGTGCGGTCCGCCGCGATCTTGATTCGGGAATTCTCCATGGCTTGGAAGCTGAATTTCTGTATAAACAGCAAAGTCAAGTATTCAGACAAGGAAATATGCCGGTGGAAGAGGTATGTCGGATCAATATGATATGTGTCGGCAAACAGACATGTGTCGGCTTAAGTATCTATGTGCCGGACATGGACTTTATGTATCGGATAAGATGGTTTACCGTTGGGGCGGGCCTATCCCGGCTGTATGGTTCTAGCCCCCAGGCAAAAGTGGCCTGAGAGGACTTGCAGACATCCTTAATCCGGCGCAGAATGTCGGCCGGAGTCAGCTCGTGTGTGGAGTGCCGGGTGGGGTCCATTGGCCCGCTCATCTGGCAGATCTTGTGCGACCGGCGCTGCAGAGGGGAGACGCGCCGGCTTATATAGCAGGCCACCAGGTCTTGAGGAGTAAGACCGGCATCCAGGAGCTCGCCCTTAACCCGGTGAAGCGCATTCACCGGCATCACCGAGTTCTTCGGGTTGTAGGTCCAGTTCGTCATAGCCAAGGGTGGCTCGTCCACAAATGGCGGCAGGTTGAGCAGATCCTCGTCGGTGGTGTTCTTGATGTAGAAGAAGCTTTTCTGCCACTTCTTGCAAGATTCCAGGAGTTCCACCTTGGGGAAGTCCGAGCCCTTTCGGGACATGATGGTGGCCGCACCGCAGAGGGTCATGGGGCGGTCCTTCTTTTCCTGGGCCATCTCCGGCGGGTCGTCCTTGCTCCGGGGCGGCTCTTGGACGACTTGCTTCCGCAGTTGGAAGTACTTCGCCCAGCCTTGAGTAAGGGGCTCTATGCCGGCATAGCCCTCGCAAAAAGCAGCGAAGGCGGAGAGGATCATCACGGCATTGGCCGGGATATGATGAGGTTGTAGGTCGTAGGTGTTGAGGAAGTCCCGGAAGAAGTCCGATGCCGGCAGGCCGAAGCCACGCTCGAAGTGGGCGATGAAGACGACGCGTTCGCCAGGTTCAGGTGCCGGCACAGTTTCTCCTGCTGGTAGCCGGCATGCTACGCCCTCCGGGACTCTCCTGGTGGAGGTGACCCAGGATATGTCGGCCGGAGTAACCTCCAACCCCTCCCAGCCGGAGCGTCCTTGGGCTCGGGCCGAGGTATCTTCCTCAGAGGCCGAGGTGCCCGTCATGCTTGAAGATGCCATCTTAGTGGCCGGGACAAGGCGTGAGAGCCGGAGTCCCGTGATGATATTCCTATCAAGGCCGGAGAAAAGAGGGAGGTTAGTCTCTCCGACATACCACTCTCCCCAAGGTTAGCAGAAATCAAAGATCTACCGAGCCAGTTAAAACAGGAAACAAATAAGGGTAAAAATTCTAAGGAAGAACACATGTGAGCGCTGTTAGCAATGCTAGTCGAATCCAGAGAGGAACTGCACTAGATCTATGCGGATATGGCTACCAATGAGGAGCTATGAAGAAGCATCAAAGAGGAAGAACAGAGGGAGAGAGGAACTCACCGGAGTTTGGCCGACGGCGAAAGAACGACGACGGCGAGCGTACAGAAGAAGATCCAATCTCCCTGCAATGCTGCAGAGAGAAGAGGCGGCGGCGGCGGCGTCGTCAATGGTGATGCCGTGCGTCGTCGGGCGTCGGCGCCGGAGTAGAGCGGGTCGTCGGCGGCGCTCCTTCTCTGTCCCTCGGTCCGGCGGCGAAGCGCAAGGGGCAGGAGAGCAGAAGAGGAAGAAGGCACTGTGGCGGGGGTAAAAAGAGCAAGTTTACCCCCACCCCATATTTATACCGAAGAGGCAGGGTCGTGGGGATCGTGGGTAGTGTTCCACTCCCCCGACCGTTCCTGCAGAGAGTCGCCACGTGGCGGCACAGAGTGGGGCGGCGGTTCTGGTAACCGTGCCATGACGCAATGATGGCAAGGAGTAACTGCACTGTGAACCGTCACATCGTGGGTGACCGTTCGAGGTGGCAGGACAGTTACAAGTTTCGATGCAAAGCTGTCAGGCATGGCTTCTCGAGGAAGACTCGTCTATATGTCGGATTAACTGCCCGATGTATATGTTCCGTCCGGAATACCCTCGGGACCGGCCGGAATAAGTTTTAGAACAGGAACAGAGGCCGGGATATAATCTGATCACCGGGACATAATGAAGAAAGGTATGTTGAACCTGTCGAGGCTCCACAGCTATGACTGGGGAACCTCGACAGCTTCGGGGACTAGTGTCGGGGGGATAACCCCCGGTAGGGTCAAGAGACTAGAAAGACACAAAGTCTATGGTTGACTTGTGCCGAGTTATCAAGAAAGGGCCTGGCCGGAATATGAGAGCATCGGTCAGGCCGGCATATGTGTGTATCCCGGCTGGTGTCTGGATATGCCGGTATAGCCGGAATACTAGTATAGGTGTGCCGGCATATACTCAGATATGCCGGCCTAATTATTTTGTGTGTTGTGCAGGAGCAGGGGAGGCCGGATTACCCGACCCTCGTAGGTCGTTGGTCCGGCATATAAGTCCTGGGTATGGCCAACGGTCATATCCGGGATACTTAAGTCAACCAAGGTGTCACATCCCTACAATCAAGGAAGAAAACATCCAAGCATGGTAGCAGAGTAAGATGGCAGGGTGCACAGTGGAGGTTACCTACCCTCACTGTGCACAAGTACGAGCTTACCGCACAGAGGTAAGGCCACAGTTCAAGAGGTACAAGGTACAGGGATATGGCGTCCCATCGAGAGCAATCAGGGGCGAAGTCAAGGGTCTCTGCCATCGTCACCAGCTCCTGTTTGGAGTGTAGCCCGTGTCTTGTGGTCTTGTATGACCGTTGTAACCCTGGCCACCACTATATAAGGTGGCATAGGGAGCCCTGGTAAAGGGTTGGTCACTCTGTGTTCCTACACTTAGCAGTTCATCTTCCTTCTCTAGCAGAGAGCTTGGAAGCACCATTGTTGTGTACTACATCGACCCAAATATCCAATCAGTAGAGCAGGAGTAGGGGTGTTATCTCCTTACGAGAGCCCCGAACCTGGGTAGATCAGTGCCTCTTTCTGTCGTGCTTTTTAGCTCGTTCCCCTCTCCCGAATCCTCCAGCAGCTAGTTCGGCCCCCATTTAAGCCATCCTATGGCATATGTTGTTTCACCACGACGACACTATGCCCCCGCATTCCTTGGGGGCGCAGAGATCTGCCCATTTAACCATATGGTACTTTTGACGCCCATTGCGCTCCTGCCAGAAAAAGCGCGACAACTCCTTATCAAAGTCTCCGTGCACTCCCTCTGGGAGGAGGTACAGCCCCATAGCATACATGGGGAGGCTAGCTAGGCATGAGTTGATGAGCACAGTTTTGCTTCCCTTGGAAGTAAACTTTCCTCGCCAAGGCTCAGCCTTAGACTTAACCCTCCCAACTAGAGGATCCAAGTCCTTGATGAGGATCCTAGTATCCCGAATTGGCATCCCCAAGTAATTAACAGGGAATGACGCTAGCCTGCAATTGAGGTTATCAGCAATCCGCTGTTGTTCCTCATGGCCGAACCCCATGACCACAACCTCGCTCTTATCGAAGTTGATTTTGAGGCCAGACATGGCCTCAAAGCAAAGAAGAAGGAACTTGAGGTTGACCAGATCAAGCTCCGACCCCTCCACCATGATCATAGTATCGTCCGCATATTGGAGATGGGTAACCCCACCTCCAGGAATAAGATGTCCTACCACACCAGAAATGTGGCCGGAAATCTTAGCCTTCTCTAAGATTTCCGCAAGGACGTCCACCGCAGCATTAAAAACAGCGGGGAGATAGGGTCCCCCTGCCTCACCCCACATGAGGATCGAAAGTAGGGGCCCACCTCCCCATTAATGTTAATAGCAGTATTGCCACTCATGACAATCTGCATAATCCAGCTAATCATCCTGTCATCGAATCCTCTCCGACTGAGAGCCTGTCGGAGGAAGGTCCAATCCAACCGATCATACGCCTTCTGGAAGTCTAGCTTTAAGAACACACCCCTAAGGCGACGGACTTTAACTTCATGGATAATCTCATGAAGTGCTAGGATCCCATCATGGATAAACCGGCCTTTTAGAAATGCAAATTGGCCAGGATGCGTCAGGCGCTCCATAAGTGGAGCAAGCCTTGAAGCACACACCTTCGAGAAGATCCGTAGTATGACATTGATCACTGTAATCGGCCTAAATTGGCGGATATCCGTGGCCCCCACAATCTTGGGGATCAGGGTAATCACACCATAGTTAAGCTGAGACATAACTAAGGTTCCAATGTAGAACTCCTGGAACATCGGCATAATCACAACCTGAATCTTCTCCCAAAATTTCTGGAAGAAGATAGTCGGGAGCCCGTCTGGGCCCGGGGCAGAATCGGCCTTCATCTCCATAATCGCCCTTCTAACCTCCTCGGGCGAGAATGGGAGAGTCAGCTCCATATTCTCATCAGCCGAGACCATAGCCCTATCTGGCCAGAAGTTCTCAGCTAACGACACCCCTGAGCGGGGCCCTGCTGTGAATAGCTCCTTATAGAAGGAGTAAATATGGTTGGAGATATCTCTGGCATCCTCCAGAAGATTATCATCCTCCCATAGACAGGGAATGGCGCACCTCCGACGACGACCATTAGCTATGGTGTGGAAATATGCCGTGTTTGCATCCCCTTTTAGGAGCCAATTCTGGCGACTCCGTTGTCGCCAGAACACCTCCTCCCCCTTGTAGATCTCCATAATGGAGGCCTCAAGGGCATATCGCTGAAGCCACTCCTCAGCGGATAAACCAACAGAGTCTGACGTCACATCAAGCGCCTGAATCCTCCCAAGGATGATGCCTTTACTCTGCCGAAGCTCCGCACCGAGATTAGCACCCCAACCCCGCATGAACTGGCGAGACATCTTTGCACAGTGGTGCCAGACGTCCACCGCATTGAACACGCGCGGGGTTGAAAGCCTCGCGGTCTCCCACTTGAGGTTAACCGCCTCCACGAAACCTGGCTTGGAGAGCCAGAAGTTCTCGAAGTGGAAGCGGTTCGACCTCGGGGGAGGCCCACCCCCCAACGAGAAGAGGAGGGGGGAGTGGTCAGAGCCTATCCTGGTAACCGCCCGAAGCGAGCAGAGTGGGAATGCCATCTCCCATTCTACCGAAACGAAGACACGATCCAGCACACTCCGGATCGGATCTATCCTATTATTACTCCAGGTGTATCTCGCTCCCACTCTCGCAATCTCCCTAAGAGCGAGATCCGCAATGCAATCATTGAACATCCGCATCCTAGGGAAGTCAATATTCGCCGAACTTCTATCATCCGGGGATCGAATCAGGTTGAAGTCACCCGCAACCACCACTGGAGTGGAGCATCGATCCACCTTCGATTTTAGTTCGGCGAGAAAGGCGGGGGACCTACTATGGTCCGCGGGGCCGTAGACAATAATAACCTCCCAGCTGAGGTTAGAATGCCTATGTGTGAGAGCCATGCTCACAAAGAATTCCCCGTGGTCCATATCCTCCACCTCGAAGGTGTCCTCCTTCACCCCAAGGAGGATACCACCCGAGTGGCCTGAAGCCGGCGTCCAGTGCCACGCAAACTTGTGCCTACTAAGACCTTCGAGCTCGTGAAGCAGAAAACTTTCTTTAATCGTCTCTTGAAGACCTACAATGTCCACGTTCTCCTGGCACATGTATTCCTTGAGTTGCCGTTGTCGACCCGGCGCCCCAAACCCCCTAAGGTTCCAAATGAGAGCACTCATTGGGAACCAACATTGGGGGAGGTCCCCCTACTAGGGACCGAGCGAGCCCTACCTCTGGTCGAGGGCCTAGACGGAACCAAGGGAGGTCGCCCCCGTGTCCCCCCCACCTGGGAGGTCCCGGAAGGGCCTGCCTCGCTGCTAGGTAAAGGAGCGCTGCCATTACTGGACCCGGGTGCCTCCTGCACAGGTCCAGTAGGTTCTGGGGCCCCTGCCCTCTCGCACTCCACCTGAGCACAAGAAGCGGCTAGGGCCCCCTCATACATCTCCTTAGCCTTTATCGCAGCAATTTGCTCCAAGCGAGGACCGCGCTCCCCACGAAATATAATGCTGCAGTCTGAGCCTACAATGTCCAGGTCGTCCACAGGCACAAAATCTAGAATCGAAAAACAAGAACCGGAAGGAGGGGAAGGGAGATCTGATGAGGGGGTACCTGGGTCCAGGTTGCGGGCGGCCGCCCGCCGAGAAGCCTGCTCGGAGACAGTCGGCTCAAGCACCCCATCTGCTCTAGACCGAGCCAGACGGGTGCTGTAGCGGGGGGGCTGGGCTGGCTGAGCGGACTGACGGGCACGACGAGGGCCACGAGCCCCAGCGCCAATCCCAGGGGTGTCGGGGACGACCGAGACTGTCGCCAAGGAAGCAGGAGTCGGAGTCGTAGGTCCCTGGGGCGGGGATGGAGTAGAGCCTGGAGACCTCGTGTAGCACACCGCCCCAGGAGAGCGGGGTGAGGAGGGAGGAACCACCTCCATCCCCACACTCGTCGAGTCCTCCTCCCCTCCTCCTGGCGACTGAGACAGAGGGCGAGGCTCGAAGCTCAGGGGAGGAGACTCAATGCCAGAGAGGTCGAGGTTGGAGCCGTACTGGGAGAGAGGGAACCCAAAGGACTCCACGAGGTCAGAGCGGAGGGGGCGAGGAGCGACCACCAGCTCTAGCTTAGCCGGCGCACTCCTGGAGAGCAGCACCGACCCTGGGCAGCGGGGGCCAAGCGAAGATGCCTGGACCGGAGCAACGACGGGGGCCGTCGTGCGCGAGGGCGGCGCGGAGGTAGGAGGGGGCGCTCCACCCACTGGTGGAGGAACCACAGCCCCCCCCCCGTCACCGTCAGAAGCGCCGTCGTCGTCTCCCGAAGAATCGTCGTCATCCTCCCTCGGCTCTCTGGGGACGTCCTGGTGAGGGCGGGGAGAATGAGGGAAGGACCCACCCTGGTCCTCCGCACTCTCCAACTCCACGACCAGAGTCCTGCCGTCCTTCCCAAAGAAGAAAGGCGAGATCGTGCAGTTCATCTTGGACGGGGCAGGGCAGAGGACCCGAAGACGAACTGGGCCCTGACCGGCGAGAGACTGTCCATCAACCTCCTCGAGCTTGCCGATGGCCTGCGAGATCAGCTCGATGAAGGGGTCCTTCTGTGCCTCCACCGGGATCCCGTGGACACGAACCCAGATAGAGGAGAGTGAGGCGACTATCTCCGGGTCCACACACGAAGGCCTGATAGAAACCTTGATGTTGTGGAGAGGGAGAATAGTCGTCTCACTCCAAGACACCGCCCGAAGGAGATCAGCTGATGGGAATGCCACCGCAAACTCAGACGGCGAGACCTCTCGCACATTCCACTCACAGTCACACTCCAGCTGAGCCAGCTCAGAGCGGATGATCTCAGCCGTGATCTCAAAGGCCAAGGGAGGGTCCTGAGTGGGAAGCACAGAGATGACTGCGAGGTGCTGAGGGACAGACGGCGCGGCACCCCCCAAGTCCAAGTAGTAGAAGCCTCCATCAATACCATGACCCAAGAACTCTAGGGTTTCCCGCGCCTTGCGCCGGTACCGAGCTGTGCAAGCCATAGCGAGGTGGGGAACATCACCACACAGGATGCACTGCTCCGGCTCCGTGCAGTCCGAGCGGAAGTGACCAACCACCCCACAGTTGAAGCACGTGTTCGTCGTCGCCGACTTCGCTCGAGGCACCACGTCCTCCTCCTGAGAGCGCGTACCGGTCGGCGGCGCAGGTGGGATCCCGCTCTGGATCCCTCCCACGGCACCAGCCGGGCCTTTCTTCTGTTTCTTGTTCTTATTCTTCTTGGCCGCAGCAACACTGACCACACCCGGCTGCTCCTGGCGAGAGGCACCCTGCAGAGTATCACGAGGCTCCCTGCTATGCCTCCAGGAGCCCTGCGCCGGACCTGAGCGCTGGAAAGGGCAGGTAACCAGCTCCTCCCGGAGGGAAGCTGCCAGCCGAAGAGCCTCCGGGGACGAACCACGGCGCCCCGGCGAGCGGGCCCGGAGCTCTGGCGACCTTGCCCGCGCCCGCGGAGAACGCCGCTGGGGCGAGCGGGAGCGACCACGGCCATGCGGCTCGTCGCGGCGGCCCGAGCCAGCGCGGGGCGCTGCAGCATCCCGACGGACAGGGGGAGAGCGGCGGTCGGACGCCCGGGCAGAGGGACGCCCAGAGTTGCGCGGCGAGCTGCGGAGAGCGGGGGAGCGACGGCGAGCCGGCGGCCGGTAGGGCTCGGGGGCGACCGGCCGAGGGGAGGCCTCGCGCACGCGGCGCGGGTGCTGTTGAGGTGGGGATTCGCTCGGGGACGGGCTCCGGCCACGTTTCATCACGACGTCGGCGAACGTCCGGCACAGCGGCGGCGGCGGCGATCTCTGGCGGACGTAGCGCGCGGACGAGGCGTGGCGGCGGACGTGCTCAGCAGGGGCAGGAAACCCTACCGAGAGGCTGACGTCCCCTTCCGTAACCACAGCGAGGCCCCAACGGGCCGGATAAGCGCCTTCGGCCCAGCCGACCTCGCGTCCTGACTGCGCCAGGGGATGATGGGCTTCCGCACCGGGGCCGGCCCAACCAGGCCCACGACGCCCCCCACCGCACCCACCTGCACTGCATCGGCAGACGGGCATGGCGGCGGCACCACGCCAGGCACGACGACGGCCATGGGCGGAGACGGCGAGGCCCGCCCCTCGGAGCGCCTCTCCAAGGGGGGACCGCGTCCCACATCCACGCCGCCATCACCAGCCCGCACGGAGGAGGAGCCCAACCTGGCGCAGCTCCGCACGGAGGAGGAGCCCAACCTGGCGCAGCTCCGCACGGACGCCGCGACCCTGCACACCGGCGGGGACGCCGAGGCCCGCCCCGGCGACCGCGCCGCACCACCACGAGACGCCCAGCCACGCTGCCTCAGGTCTCGGCGCGCCACCGCGACGAAATCGGTGAGGGAAGGCTTCGACGGCGGCGAGCACCGCGCGGCGAGCTCGGCCAGCGCCGCTTCCTCGGCGTCGACCTCGTCAGCCACGTCGGCCCAGCGCCGGCCACGAAGGGACCCCGAGCCCCCCACCACCTGCGGGGAGACGGGGGGTCGCGCCGCCGGCGACGGCGGCCCTCCAAGCGCCATCCCGACCTAGACCTCACCGGATCGCCCGCGACATCGCCAGAGGCGCGAGAGGATGAAAGCTCCTGTCTTTTCCCTTGAGAGTGGTCTCTCAAATGTCATAGACACTCTCGTCACTATGGGTAATGTTTTCAAGATCTGTTTCTCTTTCATGAATAAATCTACTAGTCAATTATTTATCTAGATCTAAATAGTCCACTATCGAGTATGTTTATTTGGCATGAGACAGCATAGTAGAATCAGCGCGATCAGATTCGTGTCATACGCAACATATTGCTCCGGCTCGACATATGGAAATCGAGGACCTCGCCGCCGCCGCCGCAGAGCATCAAGCACTTCATCAACCAGGTCATCCTCAAGTCTTCTTTGGATCGATCGGCAAGATCAACAGGATTAGCCCACGTGACCGTATCACCCGTGAGGTCAACATGCATGAATTGATCCACAGAGACATAATCAGAGGCGGCCATATACACAATCGGGTCATGCGCTCGCCATGGAGCTGGAGACTGCGATCGCCTTCAGCCGCCAATAGTATACCTGCATGAAATCAATTATACGCATCCCGCGAAGATCTAGCATCTATATGTAGATAATATCTAGTGATATTTACCTAGTTATTTGTGATTTATTATAGTCTTAACTTTACGAGAAATTTTCTCGGGCCTGCAGTCTACTCTACTTTGTGTGTAGATTGATTTACAAACGTCGCGATCGGCAGCATCGACGTCGCAACTCCGCCGCGCCAAGTCCACCGCTGCTACTTCATCGACTGCGGTCCGAGCGACCTCGCTGCCGCCTCGCTCGGGGGCTCGCATCGGGACTCTCCGTTGCGCACTCGCCTCGCTTGGGGGCTCGGCATCACCTCGCCTTTGTGTGCGGGAGCTCATCGCCATGATCTTCGATAGCGTCGCCATGATCTTCGAGTTCGTCATCAAGATATTCGACTCCATCACCATGATTTTCGACTCCGTCATCATGACCTTCGAGCCAAGCATCAAGATCTTCAACTCCGTTGTCATGACTTTCGAGTTCACCGCCATGACCTTCGAGATCGTTGTCAAGAAATTCGACCTCGGTGTTGTCAAGAAATTCGACCTCTGCGTCGTGAAGAAATTCGACTCCTGCGTCGTCAAGAAATTTGACCTCTGCATCATCAAGAAATTCGACCCCTGCGTCATCAGGAAATTCGACCTCTGCACCGTCAAGAAATTCGACCCCTGCATCATCAGGAAATTCGACCCCTACGTCATCAGAAAATTCGACCCCTCTATCGTCATGATCTTCGACCTCGCCGTCGCCGCGATTTTCGCCCTCGTCGTCGTCATGATCTTCGATCCTGCTGGCAACAACAAATTCGACCGTGCCATCATCCAAGACATTCGACCTTCCGCGTCAAGATTCTTCGACCCCTGCGAAGCCGAAGACTTCGCTCGACACTCTTCGACCCCTTGGGAAAAGATGTCAAAGCTAAGTCTTCCTCAACTATGAGTCGACTATTTTCATTACTTTCTGTATGCTTTCGACACTTTCGGCAACCGATACTCGGGGGCTTTGCTTTTACATTATACATGTGTTTATTTTCTTTCACATTATACATATGTCTATTTGCCTAATGACCGTCGAGTGCAAGGTATCTACCTCCTCGACTGCAGGGATCAAAGTCATCGACACTCCATCCTGACATACTTCGGCGCCTCGAATCGGCATTCATTTACCCCGGCGTTGGCAACATGCTCGGGGGCTACGTCTCTTAGTGGCATATATTTGCCCCGGCGTTCGCAATACGCTCGGGGGTTGTGCCTCGAATTGACACTCCTTCGCCCTAGCGTTGGCAACACGCTCGGGGGCTACAATCAAAATTCCCGGATTCTGGTGGCAATATACCGATTCGGATGCCGTATGTCAAATACGAAGGTAAGTCCACGGTTCGCAACACCAGATGGCCCGGTATTCGTATCAAGCGCGCTCTGCCGAGTAACTTTCCATACCTTCGGTATGAAGTCTGCACCGATGGACGCATCGGGTGCCTCACAATGAACTGGGCTTCGACCCGGTGAGTCCAACGCGGCTCGGGTCGGGGTAGCGCCAGCCCATGCGGGTTCGAGTTGGGGGACTCGAATCTGAGTAAGCTAACCGAATGTCTTTGCGGCTATGCAATTAACTGAGACCCGGCGTGAGTCTCAGGCTGGTTATGCGCATCCCCCTGCAAACCAAGCTAAACATTTTTCAAGGCTCGGAATGAGTACTACTCGAATTGACATCTATTCGCCCGGCGTTGGCAACACGCTCGGAGGCTTCGCCTCGCATTGGCATCTATTCGCCCGGCGTTGGCAACACGCTCGGGGGCTTCGCCTCGCATTGACATCTATTCGCCCGGCGTTGGCAACACGCTCGGGGGCTTCGCCTCGCATTGGCATCTATTCGCCCGGCGTTAGCAACACGCTCGGGGGCTGCGCCATATGCTGTTAACTTTTGCGGCCTTCTAAATCATCAACGGCTCTCCGTCTGCTATGTCGACTTCGGTTCGACATATTCCGACTCGACAACGACATCGCCTACAGCAAGCATTCGACAACGACATCGCCTACAGCAAGCATTCGACCACGACATCGTCTACAGCAAGCATTCGACAACGACATCGCCTACAGCAAGCCTTCGACAACATCATCACCATGATTCGGCCACCGTGCGACTCCACTGACCACGACATGCAAGAGCTTTATTTGGTGCCCTCACACGCGACATACAAGACTACGACGTCAAGGGGGCTATCTCGGATTAGAGTCCCTGCCATAGTCTTCGACTATCCCAGGCACTCGGGGGCTACTGATGAGGGTATGACCCCTCGGTCCTCGATATTTGCCTACCCGGTTCCTGCCAAGGAAGAAGCCCGCTAGAAGGATACCCGAAGCCCGCAAGGCCCAGCACTTCGACTTGGAGTAGAAGGCAAAAATTACTTGTAAACCCTAACTGGCTGTATATATAAAGCCACCAAGGGCATCCCCTAGACAAGTTAACTCGCATAGGCTACAATACAATCCCGCATAGATACTCGAACACGCATAGGCTAGCCACGCCATCTCCTTCCACCTCCACCAGATTGCATCTGCGCACCATTGTAACACCTCCAACTATACAAGCAATACAAGATCAGACAAGCAGGATATAGGTCTTTACCCTCCGGGGGGGGCGAACCTAGGTAAATTCGTGTGCACCCCCTGTTTCTGTCTGAAGCCGTCGAGTTTGCCGGATCCCCAATGCGCTCCCTAGATCAAAAGCCCTTAAACATGGGCATTGCCGGGTTAGAACCTCGTCAGTGGGAAACGGTTGCCAAAGACTACAACAACTTATGCAAATACACTAAGATTTAATTCATGATAATTAGTTCAAGTTAATCGAATTACTAATGAACTCCCACTAAATTCAACATCCCTCGAAGTTGTTTAGTGAAGCATGATCCAAATTCACTACACCAAGATCGATCATCATGTGAGATTATGTAGCTTTAATGGTGAACATCAACATGTTGATCATATCATCCATATGACTCATGCTTGACCTTTCGGTCCGTGTGTTCCGAGGCCATGTCTGTACATGCTAGGCTCGTCAAGTTTAACCCAAGTATTTTCGCATGTGTAAATCTGGCTTACACCCGTTGTATGTGAACGTAGAGTTTATAGCACCCGATCATCACGTGATGCTTCAAAACGACGATCTTTCGCAACGGCGCATACGAGGGGAGAACACATTTTATCTTGAAATTAAGTGTGAGGGATCATCTTATAATGCTACCGTTGCGATCAAAGCAAAATAAGATGCATAAAGGATAAACATCACATACATATACAATATGTGACATGGTATAGCCAATCTTCGCGCATTGATCTCCATCTCGTGCGTGCCGGCATGATCTCCATTACTCCACCATGATTGCCTCCACCATGAATAGCAACTACGACTATTGCTAACTACTTAGCGATAAAGTAAAGCTATTACATGGCGTATAAGAAGTTGACACGCAGGTCATACAAAATTATAAAGACAACCATATGGCTCCTGCCGTTTGTGAACTCATCGACATGCAAGTCGTGAAACATTACAAAACATGATCATCGCATACATCACATATATCATAGACATCACATCTTGTGGCAATACCATATCACAAACACTCCCTGCAAAAACAAGTTAGACGCCTCTAAATTGTTGATTGCAAGTTTTACGTGGCTTATGGGAGCTACGCATAAGAACGGTTCTTACCTACGCAAAGCAACAACGGTGATATTATGGTTGCCAACATCCATTGTAAATCTCATGACAACTATAGTGAGAGAAACTGGCATCCACCAGCCGCATGTGTGGAACAAGCCACACGTCAAGTGCGGAGCTGGTCTCGCGAACGAGGTCATGTAAGGTTGGCCTGGACCGCTTCGATCTCACTATACCGCGCCATAAGAAGTACAAAAATAGAGGTTTGCAACAGAAACATCAACGCCCGCAACAACATGGTTGCGTTTTACTCGTGTAAAACATCTACGCATAGATCTTGCTCTGATACCACTGAAGGGTTTCGCAGCATAGAAAACAAAATTTTTCCTACGATGACAAACAAGAACAAGCCAAGATCTGATCTACGAGATGCAAAACAACGAGCGAGAGAGATTAGATCTACATACCCTTGTAGATCACACAGCGGAAATGTTCATAAGAACGTGGTCGGGGTAGTCGTACTAGCGTCTCCTCCTCGCGATCCGATCCGATCCAAGCGCCACAACGGGCGGCGCCTCCGAGCGTTGCACATGTACCGCGCAATGACGACTCCTCCTCCTCGGCCCAGCAAGGCGCGGTGGAGTGGTAGATGGGATCAGCAGCACGACGGCGTGGTGCTTATGATGGAGAGTATCTGCGGGCAGGGCTTCGCCTACGCGCGCGAGGTGGAAGAAGATAGGCAAAAAGACTAGTCAAACTAGACAAAAGAAAAATACTACAAAAAGCAACAGGAGACAGTTACGGCTGAAAACAGATTTTCGGTCTCACCGGCCTTGTCCGATCCTTGTCCCTTTTATAGGCGAAGCAACGTAGGGCAGACGCAGGTTTCAGAAAATCTGCCATGCACTCCACGTTGATGGCCGCCTTTGATCGGATCCGATCTGATCCTGGCGCGCCTGGAGACGTATGTGTGCACGCAGGCCCATGCAGCCACCGCTCCTGGTAAGTGATCGATCTCATCGATCGATACCAGGCAGCAAGGCGCATGGCCCCTGGAGCGACGCTCCCCTGGGCGCGTGTGACGTGCGGCCCATGGCCGGCCCACTCGGGGCAACTGGGCCAGGGCAAGTTGGGCCAGGTGCGCCTGGCACTAGCGCTTCCCAGCGCGAGCGGCCAGCTGGGCCGGCCGGCCCAGGTGCCCTTCTCCCTTTTTTTCTCTTTTGCTTTTCCTTTTGATAGTTTTGTCTAGATGGGCTACAAAATTAGCCCATTAGCAAAACTACTTATGGACTAACTTTTAGCCTGTATTTATTTCTAATAAATAAATATATGTATTAACATTTATTAATTCAATTAATTAATAAATCATTAATCTTCTTCCCGGAACAATTCCGTAACTCTCCGAAATAATTTCCATAAATCCTGAAACTACCCTAGCATCGATGAGCGTTAAGTGTGTGACCCTACGGGTTCGAGAATGTATGGACATGATCACCATCAATAATCAATAGCGGGATCTGGAAATCCATATTGATTCCCACATATTCAACGAAGATCATTATCGGTGAACCACGATGTCAGGATTCAAATAATCCCGTATACAAATTTCTTTGTCTCGCGATATTTTACTCGCCCGAGATTCGATCGTCGGCATCGCCATACCTAGTTCAATCTCATTCACAGCAAGTACTCTTTACTCATTCCACAATCCAATATCACCCTGTGATTAAACTCATTAATCACGTGTTTGCAAACGGTGTATGATATTGATTACCGAGTGGGCCCGGAGTATATCTCTCCGACATGGGAGGGACAAATCCCATCTCGATACATGCAACCCAACAAGTACTTTCCGATTACCTGAGAGACACCTTTATGATCACCCTCTCATAGGATGACGTTTGATGACCTCAAATCTCTCTTCCGATACCAGGGAGTGGCATTATCTCATGGTCTAAGGAATAGGATACCGACATAGGAAAAGCTACGCAATTATGAACACAATGACACGATCTAATTGCTGTGCTTAATTTGGGTCTATCCATCATATGATTCTTCTAATGACATGACCTCATTATTAATTGACAACTCATGTCTATGGTTAGGAAACCTTAACCATCATTAATCAATGAGCTAGTCTAGTAGAGGCGTACTAGGGATATAGCGTTGTTCATAAACCACACAAGTATCTATGTTTCCGCTTAATACAATTCTAGCATGGAATATAAACATTATCATGAACAAGAAATATGATAATAACAATATTATTATTGCCTCTAGGGCATATTTCCTTCACTTTTTGATAGCATGCTTAGTGGTTTTGCTGTAGCATGACTTGTCTCAAATGACTAAGATTGCTTAATGAGCCTTTGAAAAAATCATGCGTTGTTTTTATCGTTTGGAAGCATTATTTTGGTTTTCTCCTTGATGCTTTATTTGGGTCGACTTGGCGCATGCTCATACATGTTAGACTCTTACAAAGTCGCCAATAGCCTCTATGATCATTTAGTTTTTGACTTTTGATGTCATCTTATGCTTCTTTTAATGTCGCTTTGTCGCTTTGCATGATTCTGGCCGTTATTGCTCTCTTAGTTGGTCGCTCCCAGTCTTTTGCTAGCCCTCGCCTTGTACTGAGTATGAGCTCTACTCGTGCATTCAACTCCTAAAACCAAGTTGTTCCAAAGTGTCCACCATACATACCTATTAGCAATTTGCTATTCCAAAATACATTTGAATTGCTTTTATCTACTCTTCAAATTAAACTCTTACCAGTGTTATGCGAAAATTGGTCAGTAAAGCTCTCACGAACCGGAAGGCACACTTTACATTTTCTCGTTCTTAAAAATTTGACAATGTGGTCTCTTATGTTGAGTTGTTATGCTTGCAAGTTGTAAGTTGGGAATTAGCCCAGCCATGCCGTCATGGGGCAAGCTTTCAACATTGCACTTCTTATTTGAGTTGATATCATGATCTTTTGTTTATGGATACTCGCGGTGTGAAATGAATTGGGAATCTTGCGGGATCATGGAGTTTGTATATGTGTTAGAGAAACGCCTGGGCCGCCAATCTAAGTCATGCATAATTCATGGTGGAAATTTGCAGCATGCCCATAGTGGACATTCGACGACGCATCTCAAAATAAAAAAGCTATACAAATGGTAAATAAAAGAGATGTTGAGGTGTTCATTGTCTGCTTGTCCTGTCATTTTGATGTGGGATTATTCCATGTCATCGGCCACGGAGGTACCCCGTTGGCGGTTCTCGATGATACGTGTATACTTACAATGATAAGAGCTTGCTTGGGACTCTAAGTAAAGTAGCATGAGGTTTGGGTACTCGCATTCACGGGATACGAGGTTTTCAACTTATGATTTGTCAAGCATATGTAGCATAAGTGTTCTCGCATTAACTTTAATCATTCAAGATGCTTATGATGGGGGCAATGAGAGCTCAAAGCCGGTAAGTACCATAATTTTTGAAGGTTTATAAAACTTGCAAACACTGCTTCCCTCCACGAAGGGCCTTTCTTTTACTTTTATGTTGAGTCTCCACCTTCTATCTTTATGCACCATTAAGAGAGCATAGTTGTCATTCTGAGTATAATGTGCATTGTCCCAAAGTTTTCATTGATTGATTCATATTGTTGGTTTCACTTGTTCTTAAATTATTTGTATCTAGTCGCCCTCTTAAACTTGAAGGTGTCCTATGCATTTATGTTTTGCTCTCCATGAGGGACAAGCTGAAAACCATTTGTATGTTTTTCCTTGTGATTTGAACACACGTTTGACTTTCATTGTTTCATTTTCATGATCTTTTGTTTGTGTTCATTTTCATGTTATAACATGGTTGCTAAGTTTCTTCTATCAAGATTATGTCTTTCATGCCATGTTTTAAGTTCTTTTGATCCCAGCGCACAACGCTTACATATATGATCGAGATTGTGTAGGTGCATGTCACCTCAAAAATTATTTCTTTTGTTATCACTTACCTACTCGAGGATGAGCAGGAGTTAAGCTTGGGGATGCTGATACGTCTCAAACGTATCCATAATTTTTAATGCTCCATGCTTGTTTTTACACCATTTGCTTAGTGTTTCGTTACACTTCGTGACACTTTTATGCATTTTCCGGAACTAACCTATTAACAAGTCGCCACAGTGCCAGTTCCCTATTTTTTGTTGTTTTTGTGTTTCAGAAAAGTTACACAGGAAATATTCTCGGAATTGGACGAAACCAAAGCCAGTCGCCCAGAATTTCACTGAAGCTTCCAGAGAACCGAAGAGGAGACAGAGTGGGGCCACGAGGGCCCCACACAACAGGGCGGGGTGGCCTGGCACCTGGCCGCCCCCTATGTGTGAGGGCGCCTCGGCCCACTCCTGAAGGTGCCCCTTCGCCTATAAAGACCCCCCGACAGAAAAAACCTAAGTACCCGATCACTTTTCCAGAACACATCGCGATCCGCCGCCGCCGTCGACCCGAAGATCGGGAGGGTCCAGAAGATCTTCTCGGCACCCTGCCGGAGAGGGGAATCGCCACCGGAGGTCTTCTTCATCGCCATACTTGCCTCCGGCGCGATGAGTGAGTAGTCTACCTTGGACTATGGGTCCATAGCAATAGCTAGATGGTTGTTTTCTCCACCATGTGCTTCATGTTTAGATCTCATGAGCTGCCTTACATGATTGAGATCACCATTATGTAATTCTACATGTTGTGTTTGTTGGGATCCGATGAATATTGGTGTTATGATTGAGTTGAAGTACTAAAATTTATCTTATGTTATCTCTATGTTATTTATGATCTTGCATGCTCTCCGTTGTTAGTAGCTATCTTGGCCGAGTAGTTGCTAGTGACTCCAAGAGGGGGTATTTATGCTCGATAGTGGGTTCATGCCTCTATTTAATCTGGGGGAGTGACAGAAACCTCTAAGGTTGTAGATGTGATGTTGCTACTAGGGGGAAAACAACATTCATATGCTCGAGGGCATATGCTTTGTTTACATTACACACTTTGCTTAATGCAATTATCTGTTGTTCACAACTTAATACTTGTGGAGTTCGCGGATTAATTCACCACAAGTGGATTATTAGTCATAGATGCAGTTGGATGGCGGTCTATGTATCTTGTTGTAATGCCCAGAGTAAATTTCATAGTGATCCTCTCATCATATGCACGTTGTCTTTATTCTATCAATTGCCCAACTGTAATTTGTTTACCCAGCATATATTATTTTATCTTATGGAGAGACACCACTAGTGAACTGTGGACCCCGGTCCTATTTCCTTTATATTGCTATCACCTGTTTACTTTACTCGCACTGTTTATTTTACTCGCATACTATTACTATTTTCCACTCGATACGCTCATTCCTTTGTTTACAGCAAACCGGTGAGATTGACAACCTCATCGTAAGTTGGGAGCAAAGTATTTGGTTGTGTTGTGTGCAGGTTCCACGTTGCCGCTCGCAAAGCAAAGCTCGGATGAGGCGCCCTATAAATTGTCCGGAGCTGTCGCAAGCTAGCAAGCATCACCTTCAGTCGTATTGGCTCCTTCCTCTCCTGATCGACATACCTTGGTTTCTTAACTGAGGGAAAACCTTGCTGCTATATTCATCATACCTTCCTCTTGGGGTTCCCAACTGGACGGTGAAAAGATATCAACACCGTACCGCATCAGGATGTTGAATGCAATGCTTCATGTCCTATTATTTTGGGAAGAACCTTTCTTCGAACTGTAGGTGCCATCATTGATATAAAGGAAGTCACCATCAAATATCATTTTCCACTCAGGAAAGGTATGGAACACTTCCCTAGGAAGAGAAAGAAATTACTTTTGACTCAATTCTTAGAGAAAATTATAAACTGGATGCTTCATCGCTTGATATTACTTGTTTTCCACCTTTCTGTGCCTAGCTCAAAGGCGTTAAAGAAAAACACTCTTGGGAGATAACCCAATGTTTTATTTTCAGTTCTTTTTCTTTTATTTAAGTCTTGGAAGTTATTACTACTGTAATAACCTATCCTTATCATTTTTATTTCGTTGTTGTGCCAAGAGAAACCTCTAATTTGAGTGAGGTAAGATTTGGGGAGGTTGCTGTCCTGAAACAGATTTTCGGTGTTGCACCGTAAAAATTCGTGAAAATTATCAGAATATATTTTTGACCTACAATTTCTTGTGCATATGCCCCAGGTTATTTCCAAACTTTCATTAGTTTTGCACTTTTTGATTTGAGCAACAGAAAACCCTTGAAAAAAAATCGACCTTTGTCAGCTGTTCTGTTTTGACAGATTTCTGCCACTATTTGTGTTTGCCTCTTGATCGCTTTCTTTTTGAGTTCTTTTGATCACGAAACTTTTGGGGAAGTTTCTACAGTAGTATATGCTTTATATGTGTTGTTTTTGAGTTGAAACCTGAACCGAAAAGGGTTGATTTACTATTATGCTTACACTAATGTTGCTAATAGAATTGTTTCAAGTTTTGTATGAAGGAAGTTTTCAAGTGTAGGGATTGGAGAATGATGAGATGAGGTGAAGAATGGATAAAAGCTCAAGCTTGGGGATGCCCATGTAACCCCCAAGAAATATCCAAGAGGTACAAGCGTCAAAGCTTGGGGATGCCTGATGTCTACACACGCTTCTGTTCTTGTAGACAGTGTTGGGCCTCCAAGTGTAGAGGTTTGTAGAGCAACAGCAAGTTTCCCTTAAGTGGATCACCCAAGATTTATCGAACTCAGGGAGGAGGAGGTCAAAGCTATCCCTCTCAAGCAACCCTGCAATTACGATACAGAAAGTCTCTTGTGTCCCCAACACACCCAATACACTTGTCAGATGTATAGGTGCACTAGTTCGGCGAAGAGATAGTGAAATACAAGTAGTAGTGATGATTATAAGTAGTAAATGTAATCTGAAATAAATATCGCTGCGAGCAAACATGTAACAAAACTGAAAGGAAACGGTGTGCAAAGCTTGGAAACAAGGCCTAGGAATCATATTTTCACTAGTGGACACACTCTCAACAAATATAACATAATTGAACCAATAGATACTATCATCAATATGCCACTCTAAACAATTCTCCAATGGAAAACAAACACTAATCATGCATAGGGCTACGAAGCACTCCTCAAAGTCTGTATTTTCCCAAACTAGATTGTCCCACACTATCACCATGAACGCACTAGATGGTTCCAACAAACACCAACAATTCATAGAGACATTAACCAAAAATATACACATGATGCGCACACTAGTCACCTTCACACCATGATACAAGGTATCTCCGGGGATTACAATAATAAAGCACATGAGTAGCATAATATCTGAATAAGAACATCTACCAATTCAACTAGATACAAAGCTCACGATCACATAAAGATCACATCATGGGAGAGAGAGGTGAACCACATAGCTACCGGTAGAGCCCTCAGCCCCAGGGGAGAACTACTCCCTCCTCATCATAGGAGACAGCAACGGCGATGGAGATGGCGGTGCGGTCGATGGAGACGACGGAGGCGGCAATGGAGACCGATGGAGATGGATTCGGGGGCACTTCCCCGTCCCGGCAGGATGCCGGAACAGAGACTTCTGTCCCCTGAAATTTGTCGGCAGCGGCGGCAGAGCTGCGGAACTCTTTCTGGAAAATTGTCGATTCCTCTAGGGCTTTCCGACGGGAGGCTTTAAATAGGCGGAGAGGCGGTGTCAGGAGGCGACCAGGGCCTCCTCACCCCTAGGGGGCGCGACCAGGGGTGGCCCGCGCCACCCTATGGTGAGCCTGCACCCTGGCCCCCTCCGGCTCTCGTTCGGTCTTCGATACTCTTCCTAGAAAAATAAGAGTTATGGAACTTGTTTCGTCCAATTCCGAGAATATTTCTTGTGTAGCTTTTCTGAAACACAAAAACAGCAGAAAACAGGGAACTGGCACTGTGGCGTCTTGTCAATAGATTAGTTCCGGAAATCGCATAAAAACACCACGAAGTGTAACGAAACACAAGGCAAATGGTGCATAAACGAGCATGGAGCATCAAAAATTATAGATACGTTTGGGACGTATCAAGCATCCCCAAGCTTAACTCCTGCTCGTCCTCGAGTAGGTAAGTGATAACAAAAGAATAATTTTTTAGGTGACATGCACCATCATAATCTTGATCAACGAGGTAAAGCATTGAGTGCTGAGATCAAAGAACTTAAAACATGGGCATGAAAGACATAATCTCAATAGAAGAAACTTAGCAACCATGTTATAACATGAAAAAGAACACAAACGAAAGATCATGAACAATGAAACAATGAAAGTCACGCGTGTGTTTCAACAATATGGAAAACATAACAAGTGGTTTTCAGCTTGTCCTTCATAGAATAGGAAAACCTAAATGCATAGGACACCTTCAAGTTTAAAAGGGCGACTAGATACTGAAGGGTTGCGCAGCATAGTAAATCAAAAAATTTCCTACGGATGCGAACAAGAAAGCCAAGATCTAATCTAGGAGATGTAATCAACGAGAGAGGTAGATGAGATCTTCATACCCTTGAAGATATCGCACAGCGGAAACGTTCAACAGAACGTGGATGATGTAGTCGTACTAGCCGTCTCCTCCCCGCGATCCGATCCGATCCAACGCCGCAAGTGGCGGCGCATCCGAGAGATGCACACGTACGGTGCAGCGACGTCTCCTCCTACCTTGGTCCAGCAAGTATGGTGGAGAGATAGATTGGATCTGCAGCACGACGGCGTGGTGCTTATGGTGGAGAGTTTCTGCGGCAGGGCTTCGCCTACGCACAGTCGCGAGAGAGAGAGGTGGAGGGGCAGCAGTTGGCCGGCGGCTAGGGTTGGAGTAGGAGGGGGCTGCGCCCCTGCCCCCCTTATATGGGGGGCTGGCCGGCTGCCTTGGCCCCTCCTCCAAGCCTCTAGGGCGGCGGCTAGGGGGGAAGAGTAGGGGGCAAGTCTTCCCTCCCCCTTCTGGAAGGTTCGCCTAGGGTTTCCCCTAGGGCTGGCCGGCTGGGCCTTTAGGGCCTTGTGCGCCTGGCCCAAAGTGGCCAGGGCACTTCCCCTTAGGCCCACGCAGGCCTCCGACAAGTGGGCCCACGTTGGTCCCACTCCGGAACCTTCTAGAACCTTCCGGTACAATACCGATAAACTCCGAAACAATTCTGGAATCCAAAAACTGCTTTCCTTTATATGAATCTTATTCTCCGGACCATTCCGGAACCTCTCGTGATGTCCTGGATCTCATCCAAGACTCCGAACTAAAACTCATAAACCAATTATCCATTCTATCCTAGCGTCGATGCACGTTAAGTGTGTGACCCTACGGGTTCGAGAATATGCAGACATGATCTTCTATCAATAATCAACAGCGGGATCTGGAAACCCATATTGACTCCCACATATTCATCGATGATCATATCGGATGAACCACGATGTCAGGATTCAATTAATCCCGTATATGTATTCCCTTCGTCACACGATATTTTACTCGCCCGAGATTTGATCGTCGGTATCGCCATACCTAGTTCAATCTCGTTCACAGCAAGTACTTTACTCGTTCCGTAATCCGATATCACTTCATGATTAACTCCTTAACCATATGCTTGCAAGCGGTGTTGATATCGATTACTGAGTGGGCCCGATGTATATCTCTCCGACTCGGGAGGGACAAATTCCATCTCGATACATACAACCCAACAAGTACTTTCCGATCACCCGAGAGACACCTTTATGATCACCCTCACATAGGATGACGTTTGATGACCTCAAAGCTTTCTTCCGATACCAGGGAGTTGTATTATCTCATGGTCTAAGGAATACAATACTTGACATAGGAAAAGCTTCGCAAAGATGAACACAATGACACGATCTAATTGCTGTGCTTTATTTGGGTCTGTCCATCACATCATTCTCCTAATGATATGACCTCATTATTAATCGACAACTCATGTCTATGGTTAGGAAACCTTAACCATCATTAATCAATGAGCTAGTCTAGTAGAGGCATACTAGGGACATGGTGTTGTTCATAAACCACACAAGTATTAATGTTTCCGCTTAATACAATTATAGCATAGAGTATAAACATTATCATGAACAAGAAATATGATAATAACAATATTATTATTGCCTCTAGGGCATATTTCCTTCAGTCTCCCACTTGCACTAGAGTCAATAATCTAGTTATACTTGCGCCTTTAACACCTATGGCATTTCGGTGTTCTTCATACGCGTTGCACGTGGTAAACCTTATCTACGGGTCTGACACTTTCAGGTCCGTTTGTATTTGCATATTCTTTTGCGTCAGCACGCATTACTCATCTTGTATGAGATAGCATCGTATAAACTTGGTCTTCTGGTGAGACCTTTGTTTCTTGGCCGAGACTATGTTGTCACTATTGTCATACAATAGAACTACACAGTACTAGCACACTTTTAAAAATAGCGATATCCACCGTGCGTCGAAATACTCATTGGTCCGCACACATCGGTATGTATGATTTCCAATAAGTCCGTTGCTCGCTCCATTATTCCGGAGAACGGGGTTTTGATCATCTTGCCCATGAGGCATGGCTTGCACGTGTCAAATGATTCAAAATCAAGAGACTCCAAAAGTCCATCAGAATGGAGTTTCTTCATGCGTTTTACGCCAATATGATCTAGACGATAGTGCCACAAATAAGTTGAATTATCACTATCTACTTTGCATCTTTATGCCGCTTCTAAAACGATTATATACTTAGCCCTCGTTGCAGTGTCCACCACAATGTTAACATTGGAACTCATCCAAGTCATCATGGAAATTTCTTCCATCTTATTGTGCCACCTTCTTACTCAAAACAAATAGCTTAAAAATTGAGATAAAATTTTACCTGTATATGTGACAAAGCCAATGTAACACATTGCAATGAACCATTTGTCACTTTCGCATACAGAATATATTCTTAGTTCTTCGAAAGTATATAAGAATATTCTTACTATTGTCCAACGATCATCATATGAATGCTCGTAACCTTTCAGCGCATTGGACATATCTGGATCTACATATCATGGAACACAAGATTGATAAAATCATTCTTGCGGTTTCACTCATCAAGTGTCAAAACAATTGATTCTTGCTCCAACCTCTTCCATGCAACAAGAACCGTTCTTATTGTTTCCATATTGAACAAATTCAATATTTCATCTATGTACTCTGGCAAAACTATATTAGTGCCTCAATCTATCTGCATAGACATTGATGCTTAATATTCTGGTTTTACCTAAGTCTTTCATCAAAAAACTAATTTTAATGAAAACTTAACAATATCAAGAAAAACACATTATTTCCAATAAACGATATGTCGTCCACATAAAGTATTAGAAATATATCTGAGCGCTCCCACTTACTTTCTTGTAATACAAGCATCTTCAAATATCTTGATGAAATTAACACTTTAACATTTTCATCATTGAAGATTCCAACTTCGCTACGCTTACTTCTACCATAGAAGTTTGCATACATATCTAGCAACCTTTGAATCAACAAAACCCATTGGGTCGTGTCAGTTACACGTCCTTGGTGTGCATTCCGGTAGAGGAACGTTGTTTCGTTTATTCAGCTATCATATCTCAATATGTAATTGTTGCTAGAAAAATTCATATGACGAAGTCAGGGCCCATCATCGCTTCTTTGTATATTGTTGGTTACTATTATCTAATAATATTTCGTCCTCAAATCTTGCTATTTGATTACGACCAACTTGGTTAAATAGGAACTTCGATGCCGTGACTACAACATATTGTAGACGCGTGAGCTATGAATGCAGTTGCCACTTCCAGAACATTTTCTGGTGCTGCGCTACTCTGATCATCTTGCTCAGATTCAATAAACTCATCAAGTTCTATCTTCCTCCCACTTAAACCTTTCGCGAGAAAACTCCTTCATAAGAAATTTACTTTTAAGCGACAATCACTATGTGTTTGGGTTCATAGTAGAAGGAATACCCATCGACATTCTTTGGGACAACCTACAAAGACTTACTAATCCGATTTTGGTTGTAAACATTTTACATATGCCGTGCATACCAAAATTTAAGAAAAGACAACTATAACTTGTACGGTGTCATTTCAGCGGATTATGATGGTGCTCTATTCAGTGAAAAGCGGTAGTCTCTAAAGCATAATCCATAAATTAATTGGTAGTTTATTTCATCATTGATCTAACCATGTCAAACAAGGTTTGATTACATCCATCGAAAACTCCATACTCCTATGGTGTTTATCATGATGCAAGTTTGTGGAACAATTCCCCTAACTCTTAGATGTTTGCTAAACTTGTAACTCAAATATTCTTCTTTATGATCTAATCATTCAACTCAAATATTCTTGTTACAACAATTTTCACTTCATAAATGGAACAATTTCATACTTCTATATCATCAAGTAGATATACCGTACATCTATTCGAGTCATTGATGAAATAGAAAATACACCACGCTTGACTTCACACATGAACTACATACATCAACATGTATGATCTCCATGTAGTTAGTCGCTTGTTCTGTCCATGGCCCATGAACAGAGTTTAATCATCTTTAGGAAAAGTCTCACAAGCGTCAATCAATTCAAAATCAAATGACTCAAAAATCTATCAATATAGAATTTCTTTCATGTTTTGTTTCCAATATGACTTAAACGGCAGTGTCATATATAAGTGAAATTCATTTTGTCTTGCGACCTTTAGCATCAGTGTTATAAATGTCTATTTCACCAACAAGATAATAATAATCTATCCATCGATTATGGAAGATGGTAATAACATGAACAACAATTGTTCTCATAATACCAGAACAAGATAACAATTATTAAGTTCATGAAATATCTTGAAGGCTAGGTTTTATGCCGACGAAAAACACAATAACACATTTATTTGTTTCTCGACATGCATCATTACCATATTCTTTTACTAGTTACTTAGGCCATTGTACTTCTTGTATTGTGTTGCTTTGTATGACATTTCATACCAACAAATCAGTATCGAATACCCAAGAATTACATTGTTAACGAGCAAAAGAATTCATCTATAACATGTATATCATTTATATACCTGAGCTGGACAATTCCAGTTTTTTCCTTTTTCTACCAAATAATTTTGCAGATCCTATTTAGCATTTCCTCCCTTTTAGAAGAATCTATCGACATCAATAGTGGCATCAATCATTTGACACATAGTCCAAAGGATGTTAGTCAAATACTAATAGCCTTGGATTTTGCACTTTGAAGTGGATCGCCATCATCATATGATTGGTATTCTTCCCGATTCCATTCTTTAGTATTCTTTTGGTATAGCAAAACAATTTAGCCGATACCTTTTTATTCGTCCTATCATGACATCTTTCATGATGAAACTACTATAGCTCTTAAGGACAAATGCAAGTATAATATTAGTTTCCCAAACTTTTGGGTGATCGGGATGCCTAACATCTTCAATCTTCACATATAGTCATACAATATGAGCATATGTTCTTTTACTAAATTATACTTCATCATTTTTGCAAACAATCAAAGTTTTAGATATCAAATATCTTTCACTTCTTGATTGTTTCTGAAACAATTCTTTCAGCTCGATGATCACTTTGATTCTCAAACAATTTTGAAGATCAATTTATCATGAAGGCAAACATATGATCTTTAGATACTAAACTTGAATCGTTGCTCTTAGATTAATACAATTTATTAAATCGTATGGAGCAAGCAAGGTTTGCTAAAGTTTGCAATAGGACTTAATCTTTAGTCTTGACATTAAACGACACTAGACCGAAAAGTGATTATCCAGAATTCTATAGTTCTTTTAACTCAATTAAGCTAAGTGTCGGTGGGAAACGGTGCCAAAGACTACAACGACTTATGCAAATACATCAAGATTTAGTTCATGATAATTAGTTCAAGTTAATCAAATTACTAATGAACTCCCACTAAATTCAACATCCCTCAAAGTTGTTTAGTGAAGCATGATCCAAATTCACTACACCGAGACCGATCATCACGTGAATGATGTAGCTTTAATGGTGAACATCAACATGTTGATCATATCATCCATATGACTCATGCTTGACCTTTCGGTCCGTGTGTTCCGAGGCCATGTCTGTACATGCTAGGCTCGTCAAGTCAAACCCAAGTATCTCCGCATGTGCAAATACTGGCTTGCACCCGTTGTATGTGAACGTAGAGTTTATAGCACCCGATCATCACGAGATGCTTGAACACGACGAACTTTCGCAACGGCGCATACATGGGGAGAACACAATTTTATCTTGATCTTTAAGTGAGGAATCATCTTAAAATGCTACCGTCGTGATCTAAGCATAATAAGATACATAAAAGGATAAACATCACATGCATATAATTTTATGTGACATGGTATAGCCAATCTCCGCGCCATGATCTCCATCTTGTGCGCGCCGGCATGATCTCCATCACTCCACCATGATTGCCTCCACCACGAATAGCAACTACAACTATTGCTAACTACTTAGCGATAAAGTGAAGCTATTACATGGCGTATAAGAAGTTGACACGCAGGTCATACACAATTATAAAGACAACCATATGGCTCCTGCCGGTTGTGAACTCATCGACATGCAAGTCGTGAAATATTACAAAACATGATCATCGCATACATCACATATATCACATCACATCTTGTGGCCATACCATATCACAAAACACTCCCTGCAAAAACAAGTTAGACGCCTCTACTTTGTTGTTGCAAGTTTTACGTGGCTTATGGGAGTAGCAAGTTAAGAACGATTCTTACCTACGAAAAGCCACAACGGTGATATTATGGTTGCCAATCCGTTGTAAATCCCATGACTACTATAGTGAGAGAAACTGACATCCACCAGCCGCATGTGTGGAACAAGCCACACGTCAAGTGCGGAGCCGGTCTCGCGAACGAGGTCGCGTAAAGTTGGCTTGGACCGCTTCGATCTCACTATGCCGCGCCATAAGAAATACAAAACAAGAGGTTTGCAACAGAAAACATCAACGCCCGCAACAAGCATGTTGCGTTCTACTCGTGAAACACATCTACGCATAGACCTGGCTCTGATACCACTGAAGGGTTTCGCAGCATAGTAAATCAAAAAATTTCCTACGGATGCGAACAAGAAAGCCAAGATCTAATCTAGGAGATGTAATCAACGAGAGAGGTAGATGAGATCTTCATACCCTTGAAGATATCGCACAGCGGAAACGTTCAACAGAACGTGGATGATGTAGTCGTACTAGCCGTCTCCTCCCCGCGATCCGATCCGATCCAACGCCGCAAGTGGCGGCGCCTCCGAGAGATGCACACGTACGGTGCAGCGACGTCTCCTCCTACCTTGGTCCAGCAAGTATGGTGGAGAGATAGATTGGATCTGCAGCACGACGGCATGGTGCTTATGGTGGAGAGTTTCTGCGGCAGGGCTTCGCCTACGCACAATCGCGAGAGAGAGAGGTGGAGGGGCAGCAGTTGGCCGGCGGCTAGGGTTGGAGTAGGAGGGGGCTGCGCCCCTGCCCCCCTTATATGGGGGGCTGGCCGGCTGCCTTGGCCCCTCCTCCAAGCCTCTAGGGCGGCGGCTAGGGGGGGAAGAGTAGGGGGCAAGTCTTCCCCCCCCTTCTGGAAGGTTCCCCTAGGGTTTCCCCTAGGGCTGGCCGGCTGGGCCTTTAGGGCCTTGTGCGCCTGGCCCAAAGTGGCCAGGGCACTTCCCCTTAGGCCCACGCAGGCCTCCGACAAGTGGGCCCACGTTGGTCCCACTCCGGAACCTTCTAGAACCTTCCGGTACAATACCGATAAACTCCGAAACGATTCCGGAATCCAAAAACTGCTTTCCTTTATATGAATCTTATTCTCCGGACCATTCCGGAACCTCTCGTGATGTCCTGGATCTCATCCGAGACTCCGAACTAAAACTCATAAACCAATTATCCATTCTATCCTAATGTCGATGCACGTTAAGTGTGTGACCCTACGGGTTCGAGAATATGCAGACATGATCTTCTATCAATAATCAACAGCGGGATCTGGAAACCCATATTGACTCCCACATATTCATCGATGATCATATCGGATGAACCACGATGTCAGGATTCAATTAATCCCGTATATGTATTCCCTTCGTCACACGATATTTTACTCGCCCGAGATTTGATCGTCGGTATCGCCATACCTAGTTCAATCTCGTTCACAGCAAGTACTTTACTCGTTCCGTAATCCGATATCACTTCATGATTAACTCCTTAACCATATGCTTGCAAGCGGTGTTGATATCGATTACCGAGTGGGCCTGTAACAACTCAGAAATTGTAACCCAAGTCTTATTAAATAAAGTGCCAAATTTTGGACCAAGATAAAACTTTTTATTCATTATTTCATGCATACATGTATTTTCTATTAGGTGTATTCTATGATTCCATGTGTGTTAATTTTGATTGAGCATTGGTTAGATAATTCTAAGTGAACCAACAGAATCATTTGAGAAGAATATTAAGAAGCAAAGAAACAAGAAATAAAAATAAGTAAGAAAGAGATAAAGTTAATATGATCTAGGAAATCTGTTTGACTACACCACTTTGAGCCTTTAGATTAAGCAATCCACAGCTCACCATCATGTTTGGCCAGTGAGTTGAGCTTAACCAAGTTAGGGACTAACTCAACCAACAAAGATCTACCAAAATTTCAAACCAGAACATCACTCAAACTTGAGCCAAAGTTTGAATCTGAAACAGAAACCATATCAAATTTGAAATATAAATTTTTGCAAAACTCATCCTTTCACTATAACAAAAATATGGCTGGGCACCTTATCCAATATGATGAGCACCCAAAGTGGAAAATTTTGAAAATTCAAATTTTGAGTTCTTGCGGGCATTTCGTCGAGCACTGGCAGAAGCAAATCGAGGGAGATCAAGATCACTGGTGCAGCACTGTTCTAGCTCGCTCCTGTGCTGTAGCCACACTCCTTGGCCTCGCCTCGATCGATTCCAGCGCCCCCAGCCCCGACCCAAGCCAGGAGAAGCGGAGGGATGGTAAGGTTTGCACCCAGGGCCCCCTCCCAGTAACCCTCTGCCCTGCGCGATGCTGACCGTCTTGGAGGCGCCAGAGGAGACCCACAGCACCCCGCGGCTGAACCAGCACCCTCCCAGCACGCGAGCGTGGCCGCCGTGACCGGAGCAAGCTTCAAACGCCGCCAGGGCCCCCGTGCAGTCAAGCTTTTGGTCGCCTGGTTCCTCGACGCTCCGGCCTATAAAAAGCCCCCCCGATCAAACGAAGCAACGCACCTCATCCCCAGCTATCTCCCAGACATCGTCGCTTAGCCTCGCTTGCCCTAGC
Source organism: Dactylis glomerata (assembly GCA_007115705.1). Lineage (NCBI taxonomy): Eukaryota > Viridiplantae > Streptophyta > Magnoliopsida > Poales > Poaceae > Dactylis > Dactylis glomerata. The sequence continues at coordinate 1,643,542 of QXEO01000065.1, forward strand.
TCGCCGTCGCCAGCATCGCCGGCGCAGTACTGGATGCGGAGCGTGTCGACGCGTCCGACCACCTGGGAGCTCGCCGCCGCAGGGAATCGGAGGAGGAGGAGCACCGCAGCCGATCCAGCACGTCGCCGTCAAGATTTGCATCCTCTACGCCTCACCCTCGCCGTCGAACGATCGTCGCTGCTCGCAGGTGAGCTTCCGCCGTGCTGAGGAAGACGATGCACGTGAACCTTCCGATCTCGATCCGACGATAACTTACCGATTCGGGATTTATTAAGTGGGCTGACATCGCGACCCCACCTGTCAGCCCCCATTTTATTCTTTTTCCCCCGCGCGAAACGGTATGGGCCGGCCCGTTCGGCTTTATTCTGAATAGGGCCCGGCTCGTTTCAGTTTCGGTCCGTTTCGTTTTTAAATAAATTCCCGCCCGTTTTATTTATTTCAAATATGTTTCAGATGCTATTTTCAAACTTTAATTCCTAGAGTTTTACAAATCCAAATCTAGCAAATAAATATGCATTGGAAAGCTTATGAGATACTCTACACAATAGTACTGGTTAGAATTCAAAATAAGTTAAGAATTAAATTAGATATGAATAGTGTGTTCATAGCTTGTTTAATAATGAATGTTTTCTAGAAAATTATTTAAGCTATCAAAAATCATGAAAATAAAAATGTGAACTCACTAATGACCCCTCTTACTGTTAGTCAACACTAATCTACCCCCAAACCCTATTAGTTTGATCCATTAGACCCTAATCCAATCCTATTTGGTAGCATAAAATGATAGATCACTAGTGCACACTTAGAACTAATTGCCCTCATTACCAATTCACTTAGTGGACCCATCCCACTTAAACTTGTCTTAGTAACCCTACATCAACACCAATGCTGCACAAGTGAACCACCTATACCACTTAGTAAAGAATCTAGCTTGCACACTTGAAGAAAAAACTTAGAAGAAAGACTTACAATCCAACACCATAAAATTGCAACATGAATGCTTTGGTTAGCAAACAAAGATGTGTGCTTGGTGTGTTGTTAGCTTGGTGAAGTGATGGTGTGATTTGTGTTTATTCGTTATTAGACGCTAGTGTTGCCGAGGAGGATATTGGAGGGGATTATTATTATCAAGAAGAAGAAGAAAACCCCGGACACTTTGCCAACCAAGGCAAGCCATCTCTTGATTCATACTCCCCCTGCCTAGTTTTAATTTTGCATTCTACTTGTTTTAAGTAAATTGCATGATTGAATTGCTAGAGTAGAATGATAGAAGTATATTGATGTCTTGGTTATCAAGAGCATCAAGCTGAGTTTATCCAACCCTAGTTAGTAGTACTATCACTCAATGTAGTTGCTTAGTCGCTAATAAAAGTTGATGCTATCTCTGGAGGAACCCCATTTGAAAGGTGGTGACTTGAACTTGAAACTTGAAATGGGAGATTGCTCCTACATAATGGCTTTATAAAAGAAATTAATCTTGACTAAGAACTATGAAAGATATTTCTCAAATGACAACGAGTGATGTACTATGGGAGCCAATTATACCGTACAACCACATTACCCCTATATGGGAAGGGGCTTAATCCGTAGTTTGTTTATCTTAGTATGGGAGGCCTTGTATCAAAGCTTCATGGAAGGACACCGCGAAACGGTTACTTCTGGACCAGGTGGATTCCACTAACCCGGTACCCGGGATGGGCAGAACTAGAGGCGCCGGAGCGGGGTTCCGTATCCCGGGCTCTAGGGAAGGATCCTATACTAGGATGAGTAAGTGAAAGAGTTTGTTTGATTATCTGAACCTCGCATACTTTGTGTATGTCGAACCATGGATTTCTCCCGGCAGATGTATCGAATCTTGTGGGTAAAGTGTACCCCTCTGCAGAGGTTTTGAAACTATTCGAATAGCCGCGTCCGCGGTCATGGACGGTTGGCGAGCTGTACTTGACTTTTGTCAGGACTAAAAGTGACAATGGTGACTTGGTGAATGTCTTGACCGGAAATATTGTTGACACACTTGAAATCCTCTTTAGATGGAACTTAGAGAACTAAATCTCTTTCCTATAAATGAACATTCTTGGGAAATAAAACTAGCTTTTGCAAATAAACTTAGTGCTTAGTCCACCATACCAACCTTGCATTTCTACTTCATCATTTCAAATATAAGATGGTTTGCGAGTGCATCCAATGTACTCACGGCTGTGTCCCTGGCTATCAACTTGGCCAGACTATGGGGAGGAATACCAGGAGGAAGGGTATGAAGAAGAGTACCAGAACTAAGCTCGTCTCCGTGAGTCGCCATTGCCTGTAGGGAGAAGGCATGGGCCGAAGACGTTATTTTCCGCTGCTACATTGTGTTGTAATGTAACTTGGTCTATATGACCATTGTATTGGAACCCTCGTATTGTAATGACTATGGAACTGAGTACCAACTACGTTATGTATATCGCAACAACGGTTCTGGGATTGCGGTGGAATACATAACGGGCACTTCGAATTTGTATCAAATTTGAGGTCGTCACAAGTTGGTATCAGAGCCTAGGTTGACCATAGGAGACCTTAGTTAGAATGGGCGTTAAACAAAAACCTTGATAAAAGCAAAGATACAAGAACGGTTGCAAAAACTGCTTAGTCTTTCCTCTCTAGTTGCAAAGTTTTATACATACTTCAGTTTTTGCCTACTTAAAATTTTGCACACTTGAGTTGATCACTAACTTGAACTAATCTAAAATTTTGTAGATGGCCCCGGTATTCACTGAGCAGTACCAGTTGGGCCATGGTGGCAGCCTTTGTTTCGAGCGCGACCTCACCACTCCGACCTTGTTCCTGAACCGTTTGTACCCGGAGTTCAAGGGAGCCGTGCTTAATGAGCACCCGGATGGAGAGCTACGGTGGCTCATCCGAGCTAGTTGCCGTGGCAAGAAGGGAATGTTGGGTTCTCCAAGGATCAAGTTTGAGCTTGTGGAGAACACTTGGGCCGATGGTTTGGTCCGAGCGATGCAGGAGATGCACGCCCGCTTGTGCGGACTGCATGTTGAGGAGGTCTAGGGAGGACGCTTCAGGGATTTTGCTCGGCGTGATGCGGATGGACGTCCCGCTAACATGCCCGGGCAGAATGAGCCGAGTACCTACATCGATCACATGGACTTCTTGCTGTACTCCACTCAGCAGGAGGCCGATCGTGCACGTACCAAGGCCAACCTTGAGCACTTCGCCCTGGTGGAGGCGAGGAGCACTATCAGGATTCTTGCGAAGGAGCGCAAGAGCCTTCGTCGCCAGCGCGATGAGAAGGAACAGGACCTTGAGGAGTTGAAGGCCAATGTGGCGGAGTTGACTGCGTACATTGAGAGCCTTGAGGATCACCTTGGTGAGGAGGAAGGCATTGATCTCCGCAAGGAGGATAATGCCCTCATTAGTGATGAGGATGACTTCATGGAGGACCTCGATGATCCGGAAGATGGTGGGCACAATGGATTCATTGTGAGTGATGAGGAGGAAGACCCCAAGGAGCCCGCTGTTTAGATCCGAGATCCACGTGTTATCTAGTATGAGTTCCACTTTATGTTCACTTCGTGTAGGTGTGAGTTGTATCCCCCTCTCTAGTAGACGAGTCGCAATGGTTTAATATAAACCATTTGTAATGTGTGAACTCGTATGTATGATATGTTTGATGAGTGTTGAATGAAATTTGAATTTGTCCCTTAAGGCCTTAGTAAGACAAAATTGCATCATCCATGTTACCTTTAAATCTTAGCAAATTAGCTTTTCCCTCTTGTCTTACACACCTTATCTTCAGATGCCGCGAGCACCCCCACCCCCGAACCCGGAAATGGCCGAATTGCTAAGGTTGATCATGGAAGACCGGGAAGCAGCCCGAGCTGAGCGCCAAGCCAACTTGGCCACTCTTCAGCAGTTAACCCAGATGGCAATGAACCACAACAATGGCAATGGCAATGGCAATGGTGAAGGAGAAAACCATGGCAATGGAGAGCACCGATCCAAGTTGAGGAGTTTCCAGAACACCAACCCTCCGATATTCACTAAGTCTGAAGAGCCCTTAGATGCCGATGACTGGCTTCGTACCATGGAGAACAATTTGGCAGTCGCCGAAGTTGGCGAAAATGAGAAGGTTTTGTACACCACCCACTATCTTGCTGGAGCAGCAAGAGCTTGGTGGGATAGCACCCGTGCAATGCAAGCCCCAGGGTATGTGATGTCGTGGGAAGAGTTCAAGAGCAAGTTTAGCAAAGCCCATGTTCCGATGGGATTGGTTAAAAGGATGAGAGATGAGTTCCGAAATCTGAAGCAAGGTTCTATGTCTGTGGTGGATTACCGTGACAAGTTCCTTACCTTGTCTAGGTACGCCCCAGATGACACCAACACCACTGAGAAGAAGCAAGAAAGGTTTCTGGATGGACTTCATGATGAGATGCAATGTGTCTTGGTCAGCATTCACTTTGCCGACCTGGAGTCATTGGTTGACTCTGCCATTCAGATGGAAGGCAAACTCAAGCAAGCTACCGAGAACCGCAAGCGTCGTATGATGTATCAAGGCAACTCGAGCAACTCGCAGAAGCCAAGGGGAAATGCACCTATGGGTTTCGCCCCTAGACCAATGAGGCCGCCTGCACCTGCTCCACGTCCCAACTATCCCAGCCGTCCGCCCGGCAACAACTTTAACCGTACACCTTCAAGACCCAGTGGCAACAACTTCAACACCAATACTCCAAGGCCAAATGGCGCCCCTGTGTTACCCAAGCCTGGTGACAAGTCTGGTATTACCTGTTATGAGTGTGGACTAAAAGGGCACTACTCCAATGAGTGCCCCAAGAAGTTGAATGATGCATCCAAGACAGCTGCCCCTGTTCAGCAACAACGCCGTGTGGGAAATGGCAAGAACTATCCCCCAAGGAACCAGCCTCGATCTCAAGGCCGTCTGAATCACATGAATGTTGAAGAAGCTCAGGAAGCAACAGACATCGTGCTTGGTATGTTCCCTGTTAACTCAGTTCTTGCAAGAGTTCTGTTTGATTCTGGAGCTTCACACTCATTTGTTACCCAATTATTCGTTGATAAAAGTGGACTTCAACCCACACCCTTGAAAGATGTCATGTCTGTGCAAATTCCCGGGTCAGTAACCAAAGCCAGTTGTACCTGTTTGGCAGTGCCCATAGAAATCCATGGGATCTCTTTCCTAGCCAGTTTTATTGTGTTAGGAACCAAAGGATTGGAAGTAGTCTTAGGTATGGATTGGATGTCCCAACACCAAGAAATTATAGATTGTGCCAAAAAGACCATCACCATGAGGAGTAGCCATGGAGTTTTCGTGAAGCATGTGTCCGTCAAACCCATTCCACTCCCCAGATGTCATAAGAGTATCTCAGGACCAACTTTGGAACAAGTCCCCATCGTCTGTGATTACCCGGATGTCTTTCCCAATGAGCTACCCGGAATGCCACCGGATCGGGATATTGAGTTTATCATTGAGCTTATTCCCGGAACTGGATCAATAGCCCAACGACCCTATCGTATGAACCCAGCTGAATTAGTGGAGTTGAAGAAGCAATTGGATGACCTTTTGAGCAAAGGATTGATTCAACCAAGTTCTTCCGCTTGGAGATCACCTGTTCTGTTTGTGGATAAAAGTGACGGCTCTAGCCGACTGTGCACTGATTATCGCAAGCTTAACGATGTGACCATCAAAAACAAGTACCCTCTCCCAAAGATTGAAGATTTGTTTGACCAACTGACTGGAGCTAGAGTGTTCTCAAAGATAGATCTTAGAACAGGATACCACCAACTGAAGATCCGTGCAGCAGATATCCCCAAAACAGCCTTCACTACCCGATACGGATTGTATGAGTACACCGTAATGTCATTTGGATTGACCAATGCCCCTGCTTATTTCATGAACCTCATGAATAAGGTTTTTATGGAATTCCTGGATAAGTTTGTGGTTGTCTTCATTGATGACATTCTTATCTACTCCAAATCCGAAGAAGAGCATGCAACCCATTTGAGATTAATCTTAGAAACCTTAAGAGAGCATCAGCTGTATGCCAAGTTTAGTAAATGTGAGTTCTGGTTGAAGGAAGTTGGATTCTTAGGCCATGTGCTATCAGCAGGAGGAATATCGGTAGACCCCAAGAAGATCAAATCAGTCATGGAATGGGAAGCCCCTACCACTCAGACGGAAGTTAGAGGTTTTCTCGGATTAGCGGGATATTACCGCAAGTTTGTTGAAGGATTTTCCAGCATTGCCCGGCCAATGACCCAATTGTTGAAGAAGGACAAGAAGTTTGAATGGACCCCTAAGTGTGAAGAGAGTTTTCAAGAGCTCAAGAAGCGATTGGTGACCGCCCCTGTCCTAACCATGCCCGATATCACCAAAAACTTTGATGTCTATTGCGACGCTTCCAAACTTGGACTTGGTTGCGTATTGATGCAAGAAGGCAAGGTCATAGCTTACCTCTCTCGGCAGCTTCGACCTCATGAAGAAAATTATCCCACCCATGATCTAGAGTTAGCAGCCGTGGTTCTAGCTTTGAAGACTTGGAGGCACTATTTGATGGGCAACCGATGTGAGATCTACTCCGATCACAAGAGTTTGAAGTATATTTTTACCCAGAAGGAGTTGAACATGAGGCAGAGAAGATGGATAGAATTGATCAAGGATTATGATCTGGAAATTCATTATCACCCCGGTAAGGCCAATGTAGTGGCCGATGCATTGAGTAGGAAGCCGTGCTCGTTGAATGTGATGATCAAGGAAGAGCAACCTATGTTGCACCAAGAGTTTGAAAAAATTGGATTGGAACTAGTCAGTCAAGGATTCTTAGCCAACCTTGAGTTTCAACCCACCTTGATGAGCCAAATCAAAGAAGCCCAGAAGGGAAATGAGAGTATTGACGGAATCAAGCGTAGAATTGGTTCCGGCAAGGTGCCAGGATTTGAAGAAGATGATCAAGGAGTTCTTTGGTATAAAGGACGTATTTGTGTGCCTGCTGATTCAGAATTGAAGGATGTGATTATGAAGGAAGCCCATGAGACACCTTACTCCATCCACCCCGGTGGAACTAAGATGTACCAAGATTTGAAGGAACAATTTTGGTGGCATGGAATGAAGCGTGAAATTGCATCGTTCATCTCTAAGTGTGACATTTGTCAAAGAGTCAAGGCTGAACATCAACGTCTTGCAGGATTGCTGCAACCTTTGCAAGTTCCGGAATGGAAGTGGGATTCTGTTGGAATGGATTTCATCACTGGATTTCCAAGGTCTAGCCGTGGAAATGACTCTATCTGGGTCATCGTGGATAGACTAACCAAAGTAGCCCACTTTATTCCTGTCAAGACCACTTATAACTCGGGACAGCTAGCGGACCTGTATCTATCCAGAATTGTTAGCTTGCATGGAGTCCCTAAAACCATAGTTTCTGATCGAGGAACCCAATTCACCTCAAGATTTTGGAAAAGTTTGCATCAAGCCTTGGGAACCAAGTTAGCCTTCAGCACCGCTTACCACCCACAGACGGATGGACAGACTGAAAGAGTAAACCAAATACTTGAAGATATGTTGAGAGCCTGTGTTCTAGCCTATGGAGCTAAGTGGGAAGATTGTCTGCCTTTCGCGGAGTTTTCCTACAACAACAGTTATCAAGCCAGTTTGCAAATGGCCCCATTTGAAGCCTTGTATGGAAGAAAGTGTCGTACCCCTCTGAATTGGTTAGAAACCGGAGACAGACAGATTTTTGGACCAGATATTTTGCAAGAAGCCGAGGAGAAAGTTCGCATGATTCGTGAATACCTCAAGGCAGCCCAGTCAAGACAAAAGAGTTATGCCGACAAGAGACGTCGAGAACTGACTTTCAAGAGTGGAGACTTTGTTTATCTTAGAGTATCACCTCTCAAGGGAATGCAAAGATTCCAAGTAAAAGGAAAGCTTGCACCAAGATATATTGGACCCTTCAAGATACTAGACCGCAGAGGAGAAGTGTCTTATCAGTTGGAAATGCCCCCGGAATTGTCCGAAGTACACGATGTCTTTCACGTGTCTTTACTTCGGAAATGTCTTGAAGTGTCAGAGAAGCCAGAAATTTTCAAGAACATTGATCACCGTTCGGTGGACATCAACAAGGATTTGACCTATCGTGAGATGCCTATTCGTATCCTCGAGGAAGCATATCGAACCACTCGAACCCGAAGTATCAAGTTTCTGAAAGTTCAGTGGAGTAATCACACCGAGGATGAAGCTACTTGGGAACGAGAAGATTACCTTCAGAAAGAGTTTCCCAATCTTTTCAGTTCTTAATTAATGAATCTCGGGGGCGAGATTCTTTTTAAGGGGGGAAGATTGTAACAACTCAGAAATTGTAACCCAAGTCTTATTAAATAAAGTGCCAAATTTTGGACCAAGATAAAACTTTTTATTCATTATTTCATGCATACATGTATTTTCTATTAGGTGTATTCTATGATTCCATGTGTGTTAATTTTGATTGAGCATTGGTTAGATAATTCTAAGTGAACCAACAGAATCATTTGAGAAGAATATTAAGAAGCAAAGAAACAAGAAATAAAAATAAGTAAGAAAGAGATAAAGTTAATATGATCTAGGAAATCTATTTGACTACACCACTTTGAGCCTTTAGATTAAGCAATCCACAGCTCACCATCATGTTTGGCCAGTGAGTTGAGCTTAACCAAGTTAGGGACTAACTCAACCAACAAAGATCTACCAAAATTTCAAACCAGAACATCACTCAAACTTGAGCCAAAGTTTGAATCTGAAACAGAAACCATATCAAATTTGAAATATAAATTTTTGCAAAACTCATCCTTTCACTATAACAAAAATATGGCTGGGCACCTTATCCAATATGATGAGCACCCAAAGTGGAAAATTTTGAAAATTCAAATTTTGAGTTCTTGCGGGCATTTCGTCGAGCACTGGCAGAAGCAAATCGAGGGAGATCAAGATCACTGGTGCAGCACTGTTCTAGCTCGCTCCTGTGCTGTAGCCACGCTCCTTGGCCTCGCCTCGATCGATTCCAGCGCCCCCAGCCCCGACCCAAGCCAGGAGAAGCGGAGGGACGGCAAGGTTTGCACCCAGGGCCCCCTCCCAGTAACCCTCTGCCCTGCGCGATGCTGACCGTCTTGGAGGCACCAGAGGAGACCCACAGCACCCCGCGGCCGAACCAGCACCCTCCCAGCACGCGAGCGTGACCGCCGTGACCGGAGCAAGCTTCAAACGCCGCCAGGGCCCCCGTGCAGTCAAGCTTTTGGTCGCCTGGTTCCTCGACGCTCCGGCCTATAAAAAGCCCCCCCGATCAAACGAAGCAACGCACCTCATCCCCAGCTATCTCCCAGACATCGTCGCTTAGCCTCGCTTGCCCTAGCTCGCCGTCGCCAGCATCGCCGGCGCAGTACTGGACGCGGAGCGTGTCGACACGTCCGACCACCTGGGAGCTCGCCGCCGCAGGGAATCGGAGGAGGAGGAGCACCGCAGCCGATCCAGCACGTCGCCGTCAAGATCTGCATCCTCTACGCCTTGCCCTCGCCGTCGAACGATCGTCGCTGCTCGCAGGTGAGCTTCCGCCGTGCTGAGGAAGACGATGCACGTGAACCGTCCGATCTCGATCCGACGATAACTTACCGATTCGGGATTTATTAAGTGGGCTGACATCGTGACCCCACCTGTCAGCCCCCATTTTATTCTTTTTCCCCCGCGCGAAACGGTATGGGCCGGCCCGTTCGGCTTTATTCTGAATAGGGCCCGGCTCGTTTCAGTTTCGGTCCGTTTCGTTTTTAAATAAATTCCCGCCCGTTTTATTTATTTCAAATATGTTTCAGATGCTATTTTCAAACTTTAATTCCTAGAGTTTTACAAATCCAAATCTAGCAAATAAATATGCATTGGAAAGCTTATGAGATACTCTACACAATAGTACTGGTTAGAATTCAAAATAAGTTAAGAATTAAATTAGATATGAATAGTGTGTTCATAGCTTGTTTAATAATGAATGTTTTCTAGAAAATTATTTAAGCTATCAAAAATCATGAAAATAAAAATGTGAACTCACTAATGACCCCTCTTACTGTTAGTCAACACTAATCTACCCCCAAACCCTATTAGTGTGATCCATTAGACCCTAATCCAATCCTATTTGGTAGCATAAAATGATAGATCACTAGTGCACACTTAGAACTAATTGCCCTCATTACCAATTCACTTAGTGGACCCATCCCACTTAAACTTGTCTTAGTAACCCTACATCAACACCAATGCTGCACAAGTGAACCACCTATACCACTTAGTAAAGAATCTAGCTTGCACACTTGAAGAAAAACTTAGAAGAAAGACTTACAATCCAACACCATAAAATTGCAACATGAATGCTTTGGTTAGCAAACAAAGATGTGTGCTTGGTGTGTTGTTAGCTTGGTGAAGTGATGGTGTGCTTTGTGTTTATTCGTTATTAGACGCTAGTGTTGCCGAGGAGGATATTGGAGGGGATTATTATTATCAAGAAGAAGAAGAAAAACCCGGACACTTTGCCAACCAAGGCAAGCCATCTCTTGATTCATACTCCCCCTGCCTAGTTTTAATTTTGCATTCTACTTGTTTTAAGTAAATTGCATGATTGAATTGCTAGAGTAGAATGATAGAAGTATATTGATGTCTTGGTTATCAAGAGCATCAAGCTGAGTTTATCCAACCCTAGTTAGTAGTACTATCACTCAATGTAGTTGCTTAGTCGCTAATAAAAGTTGATGCTATCTCTGGAGGAACCCCATTTGAAAGGTGGTGACTTGAACTTGAAACTTGAAATGGGAGATTGCTCCTACATAATGGCTTTATAAAAGAAATTAATCTTGACTAAGAACTATGAAAGATATTTCTCAAATGACAACGAGTGATGTACTATGGGAGCCAATTATACCGTACAACCACATTACCCCTATATGGGAAGGGGCTTAATCCGTAGTTTCTTTATCTTAGTATGGGAGGCCTTGTATCAAAGCTTCATGGAAGGACACCGCGAAACGGTTACTTCTGGACCAGGTGGATTCCACTAACCCGGTACCCGGGATGGGCAGAACTAGAGGCGCCGGAGCGGGGTTCTGTATCCCGGGCTCTAGGGAAGGATCCTATACTAGGATGAGCAAGTGAAAGAGTTTGTTTGATTATCTGAACCTCGCATACTTTGTGTATGTCGAACCGTGGATTTCTCCCGGCAGATGTATCGAATCTTGTGGGTAAAGTGTACCCCTCTGCAGAGGTTTTGAAACTATTCGAATAGCCGCGTCCGCGGTCATGGACGGTTGGCGAGCTGTACTTGACTTTTGTCAGGACTAAAAGTGACAATGGTGACTTGGTGAATGTCTTGACCGGAAATATTGTTGACACACTTGAAATCCTCTTTAGATGGAACTTAGAGAACTAAATCTCTTTCCTATAAATGAACATTCTTGGGAAATAAAACTAGCTTTTGCAAATAAACTTAGTGCTTAGTCCACCATACCAACCTTGCATTTCTACTTCATCATTTCAAATATAAGATGGTTTGCGAGTGCATCCAATGTACTCACGGCTGTGTCCCTGGCTATCAACTTGGCCAGACTATGGGGAGGAATACCAGGAGGAAGGGTATGAAGAAGAGTACCAGAACTAAGCTCGTCTCCGTGAGTCGCCATTGCCTGTAGGGAGAAGGCATGGGCCGAAGACGTTATTTTCCGCTGCTACATTGTGTTGTAATGTAACTTGGTCTATATGACCATTGTATTGGAACCCTCGTATTGTAATGACTATGGAACTAAGTACCAACTACGTTATGTATATCGCAACAACGGTTCTGGGATTGCGGTGGAATACATAACGGGCACTTCGAATTTGTATCAAATTTGAGGTCGTCACAGGGCCCGATGTATATCTCTCCGACTCGGGAGGGAAAAATTCCATCTCGATACATACAACCCAACAAGTACTTTCCGATCACCCGAGAGACACCTTTATGATCACCCTCACATAGGATGACGTTTGATGACCTCAAAGCTTTCTTCCGATACCAGGGAGTTGTATTATCTCATGGTCTAAGGAATACAATACTTGACATAGGAAAAGCTTCGCAAAGATGAACACAATGACACGATCTAATTGCTGTGCTTTATTTGGGTCTGTCCATCACATCATTCTCCTAATGATATGACCTCATTATTAATCGACAACTCATGTCTATGGTTAGGAAACCTTAACCATCATTAATCAATGAGCTAGTCTAGTAGAGGCATACTAGGGACATGGTGTTGTTCATAAACCACACAAGTATTAATGTTTCCGCTTAATACAATTATAGCATGGAGTATAAACATTATCATGAACAAGAAATATGATAATAACAATATTATTATTGCCTCTAGGGCATATTTCCTTCAGATACAAATAATTTAAGAACAAGCAAAACCATAATCAGGAATCAATCAATGATAAATTTTGGGACAAGGCACATTATACTCAGAATGGCAACTATGCTCTCTTAGACGGTGCATAAAGGTAGAAGGTGGAGACTTAACATAAAAGTAATAGAAAGGCCCTTCGCAGAGGGAAGCAGTGATTAAACATGTGCTAGAGCTTTTCATTTGTAAAACAGAGAGATAAAAATTGGGTTTTGAGAGGTGGTTGCCTTTGTCAACGACTGGCAATGGGGTTCTTACTATCTTCCATACAAAAATGAGCAAGTTTTTGAGAGAGAGATTGGCACTTTTGTGCTCTTTTATAAAGCTTGGCACTCCTCCCCACCTTTTTTTCCTTTTACAAACCATGGCGAACCGATTCCATCGGGTGCCCACCAACATTCACATACCATGGAGGAGTGCCTTTTTTTCTTTTCTTTTTTCTCTTTTTTTCTTTTTGGAATAAAACAATATGGAAGATAGCAAATCCGACCACTACGTCCCCATGAGCTGAAACAGTGTCACAAAACGAGAAGTGTTTTGAAGGTTTTTTTGAAAGGTAGCACATGAAAATTTACTCAAAATGCGTTGCAAATACCATGCATAGGAATTTATAGTAGACACATTGGAATAACTTGGTTTTTAGGAGTTGGATGCACGAGTAGATCTCATACTCAGTACAAAATGAGGGCTAGCAAAAGATTGGGAGCGACCAACTAAGAGAGCAATAACGGCCATAATCATGCATAGCAACAAAACATCATTAAGAGAAGCATAAAGTGGCATCACAAGTCAAAAACCAAATGATCATAGAGGCTTATGGCAACTTGTTAGAGTCAAACATGTTGTAAGCATGCGCCAAGTCAACCCAAATATAGCATCAAAGGAGAAAACCAAATAAATGCTTCCACATAATAAAACAACGCATGATTTTTTCAAAGGCTCATTAAGCAATCTCAGTCATTTGAGACAAGTCATGCTACAGCAAAAATCACTAATTATACTATCAAAACGCAATCAAGCATGGCATGAAAAAGTTTAAGCCGCAGTTTAAACAAGCTCCTTTTTGTACCACTTTTTTGCATGAAACTTTTTCTCTTTTCCAACACCATTCGAACCTTTTTTGAAACAACTTTTTTGATGAATACCAACATGGACCAGAGGTCAAAATACACCTTGATGCAAAGATATAGCAATATCTGAACAAAAATCAAGGCGAAAAACAAAAGCTAAACGCAGTAGCAGAAAAAGAGAACACTCGTGGAACGATAAGAGTGAAAACTAGAGTGTTCTTGGCAAATGAAAAGCGAGTTCATCTCTTCCAAAAGAAAAATGATGTGATCTAACCATTTATTACAGCAAACAAATCAAAACAAAACTGAAAGCAAAAGTAAAGACGCTCCAAGAAAAACGTATAATGCATGAAGCAATAAAAATATAGTGTTTTGAAAGGTGACCTGATTTTTGTCGATGAAGAAGGGGTGACTCGGGGGCATCCCCAAGCTTTGACGCTTGTACCTCTTGGATATTTCTTGGGGGTTGCATGGGCATCCCCAAGCTTTAGCTTTTGTCCATTCTTTACCTCATCTCATCATTCTCCAATCCCTACACTTGAAAACTTCCTTCATACAAAACTCGACACAATTCTATTAGCAACATTAGTGTAAGCATAATAATGAATCAACCCTTTTTGGTTCAGTTTTCAACTAAAACACCACATATAAAGCATATACTACTGTAGCAACTTCCCCAAAAAAATTGTGATCAAAAGAACTAAAAAATAAAGCGATCGAGAGGCAAACACAAATAGTGGCAGAAGTCTGTCAAAACAGAACAGCTGACAAAGGTCGATTTTTTCGAGGGTTTTACGTTGCTCAAATCAAAAAGTGCAAAACTAATGAATGTTTGGAAATAACCTGGGTCATATGCACAAGAAATCGCAGGTCAAAAAGATATTCAGAGAATTTTCAAGAATTTTTACGGTGCAGCACCGAAATCTGTTTCAGGACAGCAACTTCCCCAAATCTTACCTCACTCAAATTAGAGGTTTCTCTTGGCACAACAACGAAATTAAAATGATAAGGAGAGGTATTTACAGTAGTAATAACTTCCAAGACTCAAATAAAAGAAAAAGAACTAAAAGTAAAACATTGGGTTATTTCCCAAAAGTGCTTTTCTTTAACGCCTTTGAGCTAGGCGCAGTAATTCGCAAAGATGCTCATGTAGGCACCATAAAAGAGCTTAAGGCAAAGGCGCCATATAAGAACTTAAAGCAAGAGAGAGCATGAAAAAGCAAATATGAAACACATTTAAATCTAAACCACTTCCTATGGAAAATAGTCTTGTAAAGAGACAAGTCATGAAAGCGCAAAGCGAAAAGCATAGGAAGGCAAAATAAGTACAACCTCAAGAATTCCAACAAAAAGAGGGGAAACTCAATATTGTTGAGATCCATCAAACCATGTTTACCTATCTCATAATAACTTTCGGTAGCATCATGAATAGAATTAACAATATAACTATCACATAAAACATCCCTATCATGAGCCACATGCACAAGAGAATTAATACTCCCCACATGAATCGTAGTAGGAGCAAATTCAACAAAATTATTCTCATCACCATAATCATCAAAAATAGGAGGCATATTGTAATCATACCTTTTTTCCTTCTCAATAGTAGGTGAACTGAAAATATTATACTCATCGTTGTAACCATCATAAACTAGAGGTTTAGTATCATCATAAGCGATAGAATAGCTATCTTCCGAAGCATATTCATCAAACATATCATCATAAGAAGGAACATGGATAGTACTAATGGTGCAACAATTATTAACCTCATAATTTTTAGAATTGGTACGAAAAAGATTTTCAAAATCAAAAGTAGAGTGTTTTTCCCAATCATGATCACTAACATAGGTAACATGCATAAGAACATCATCAAGATCAGAATTATCATAATCTATAATAGGAGCAACATGCTTAGGGGAAGATACTGTTTCCTCTCTCCTTTTACTCCTCTTCTTCTTCTTCTTACTCTTCTTACTCTCTCCTTTAGGAGGGAGAGACTTGAAAGGCATCTTCTCCACATAATCTGGTTTGCTGACAGAAACAACAGAAGAAACTTTGGAGGATTCCTCCTCTCTATTAATAAGATGGAAACCTCTCTTAGTCCTATCATAGCTTGGCAAAACATCATATTTTATAACATTTTGTATGTAAGTATTTGCGTGGCAATATTTAACACAATAAAGATGACAACCCTACAGGATGCTAATATTTTTAAAAGCGCTCATATCTACCAAAGAAGTTTTTCTAGATAACTCTTCATACCCCAAAAACAAAGTAAGCTCATCATGCTGATTGAGAGTGATCTTGTCATCACAATACAAACTTGCGGTACTCATTCGATTAGAAGGGTCACTATTATGGCCTGAGCATTGAAAATTAAAATGACCCTTGTCATGGCAAAGTTCACAAATAAAAGGATAAAGCTCACAAACCTTTTTACCAAGCTCATCTAGAGCCTTATCCCACATTCGGGTTTCTTCATTCCTGTGGTGGATACAATAATCTTCTTTGTTGTGACTCTGTTCACAGGGTCTAAGTACTCCACAAAAATTAACATGCTTATAAGAAGTAGTACTTTCAGAAATTTGAGCATGTTTATTGCAATCATCAATAACAATATCACTTTCTATGCAAGTGTCCTTAAAAGGTTCATGATACACATCCCCATTTCCTTTAGGAACATTAATATGGGAAGCAAAGGCTCTAAAACAATCAACCATAATTTGAGGATGAAGACCATATTTAGCACTAAGCTCTTGAAAATCAGCAGTTTCAGCGAAAGACTTAATGCAATCATACTCATAATTTATACCCGATCCTTTACCTTTGTTGCTATCCCAATCTTCGATATTTCTTTGAATTGTTTCAAGAAGATCCCACTTGGTGTCAACCTCCTTGCTTGTGAAAGACCCATCAAAGCATGCATCTAGATAGTCCTTGTAATATCCTGAAAGCCTTGCATAAAAATTATTAATAACAATATTATGAGGAAGCTCATGAATAGGACATTTGAGCATTAGTGACTTCAATCTTCCCCATGCTTGGGCAATGCTTTCTCCCTCATGCGGATGAAAATTACAAATATAGTTCCTATCTTTATAAACCTCACTAGAAGGATAGAATTTAGAATAAAAGAGAGGTACGATTTCCTCCCAACCAATAGGTCGGCCATCCTTCAACGTCTTATACCATTCCGCAGCTCTGCCCTTCAGTGATAAAGAGAATAGCTTCCTCTTAACTTGGTTCATTGAAATACCTGCACACTTGAACAACTCGCATAATTCATGTATAAAAAGCAAATGATCACCGGGATGGACAGTTCCATCTCCTAAATAGCAGTTATTCATAGCACGTTCAACAATTTTCATAGGTATTTTAAAAGGATGAGGAGCACAAGCATCATAAGAATTATCACATATTGGAGATAAAATATCATCAGAGCAAATTTTCTCCACTAAAGCTGGGGAACTAAAAATATCATGCTTAACAAAACCAGCTTCCCCAAGCTTAGACTTTTCTATAGCATTAGCAATAACGGTGTTCAAAGCATTCATACTAACAACACTATTAGCATGCAAATTGAGCTCCAAAGGTTTTTCAATTTTCTCTTCAAACACTTCATATCCTAACGTAGGAAAAATACTATAGAACTCTTTGTTTTCCATTAAGCCTAACTAGTGAAAATAAAAACAAGAAACAAAAAGATATAATTGCAGAATCTAAAGGAAATAACTTTGAGCACTCACCAGCAACTAAAAGACTTAGCAACCAGAGAATGTGAGTACCTTTTACCTTACCTCCCCGGCAACGGCACCAGAAAAGAGCTTGATATCTACACACGCTTCTGTTCTTGTAGACCGTGTTGGGCCTCCAAGTGCAGAGGTTTGTAGAGCAATAGCAAGTTACCCTTAAGTGGATCACCCAAGGTTTATCGAACTCAGGGAGGAGGAGGTCAAAGCTATCCCTCTCAACCAACCCTGCAATTATGATACAGAAAGTCTCTTGTGTCCCCAACACACCCAATACACTTGTCAGATGTATACGTGCACTAGTTCGGCGAAGAGAGATAGTGAAATACAAGTAGTAGTGATGATTATAAGTAGTAAATATAATCTGAAATAAATATCGCTGCGAGTAAACATGTAACAAAACTGAAAGGAAACAGTGTGCAAAGCTTGGAAACAAGGCCTAGGGATCATACTTTCACTAGTGGACACACTCTCAACAAATATAACATAATTGAACCAATAGATACTATCATCAATATGCCACTCTAAAAAATTCTCCAATGGAAAACGAACACTAATCATGCGTAGGGCTACAAAGCACTCCTCAAAGTCCGTATTTCCCCAAACTAGATTGTCCCACACTATCACCATGAACGCACTAGATGGTTCCAACAAACCCCAACAATTCATAGAGACATTAACCAAACAGATACACATGATGCGCACACTAGTCACCTTCATACCATGATACAAGGTATCTCCGGGGATTACAATAATAAAGCGCAGGAGTAGCATAATATCTGAATAAGAACATCTACCAATTCAACTAGATACAAAGCTCACGATCACATAAAGATCACATCATGGGAGAGAGAGGTGAACCACATAGCTACCAGTAGAGCCCTCAGCCCCGGGGGAGAACTACTCCCTCCTCATCATAGGAGACAGCAACGGTGATGGAGATGGCGGTGAGGTCGATGGAGATGGCGGAGGCGGCGATGGAGACCGATGGAGATGAATCCGAGGGCACTTCCCCATCCCGGTAGGGTGCCGGAACAGAGACTTCTGTCTCCCAAAATTCGTCGGCGGCGGCAACGGAGCTGCTGAACTCTTTCTGGAAAATTGCCGATTCCTCTAGGGTTTTCTGATGGGAGGCTTTAAATAGGCGGAGAGGCGGCGTCAGGAGGCAACCAGGACATCCTCACCCCTAGGGGGCGCGGCCAGGGGGTGGCCCGCGCCAGCCTATGGTGAGCCTGCTCCCTGGCCCCCTTCCGGCTCTCGTTCGGTCTTCGATACTCTTTCGGGAAAAATAAGAGTTATTGAACTTGTTTCGTCCAATTCTGAGAATATTTCCTGTTTAGCTTTTCTGAAACACAAAACCAGCAGAAAACAGGGAACTGGCACTATGGCATCTTGTCAATAGGTTAGTTCCGGAAATCGCATAAAAACACCACGAAGTGTAACGAAACACATGGCAAATAGTGCATAAACGAGAATGGAGCATCAAAAATTATAGATACGTTTGGGACGTATCAATGCCCCCGAGGCACCCCTTCTTCATCGGCAAAAATTAGGTCACCTTTCAAGACACTATATTTTTATTGCTTCATGCACTATGCATTTTTCTTGGAGCGTCTTTACTTTTGCTTTCAGTTTTCTTTTGTTTTGTTTTCTGCAATAAATGGTTGTACCCCAAAAAAATTCTTTTGGGGGAGATTTACTCGCTTTTCATTTGTCAAGAACACTCTTGTTTTCTCACTCTTATCGTTCAACGAGTGTTCTCTTTTTCTAGAACTGCGTTTAGCTTTCGTTTTTCGCCTTGATTTTTGTTCAGATCTTGTTATATCTTTGCATCAAGGTGTATTTTGACCTCTGGTCCATGTTGGTTTTCATCAAAAGAGTTGTTTTAAAAAGGTTCGAATGGTGTTGGAAAAGAGAAAAACTTTCATGCAAAAAAGTGGTACAAAAAGGAGCTTGTTTAGACTGCGGCTTAGACTTTTTCATGCCATGCTTGATGTCGTTTTGATAGTATGCTTAGTGATTTTGCTGTAGCATGAGTTGTCTCAAATGACTGAGATTGCTTAATGAGCCTTTGAAAAAATCATGCGTTGTTTTATTATATGGGAGCATTATTGTGGTTTTCTCCTTTGATGCTTTAATTGGGTTGACTTGGCGCATGCTTACACCATGTTGACTACAAAATAAGTCGCCAATAGCATCTATGATCATTTGGTTTTTGACTTGTGATGCCACTTTATGCTTCTCTTAATGATGTTTTGTCACTATGCATGATTATGGTCGTTATTGCTCTCTTAGTTGGTCGCTCCCAATCTTTTGCTAGCCCTCATTTTGTACTGAGTATGAGCTCTACTCATGCATCCAACTCCTAAAAACCAATTTATTCCAATGTGTCCACTATAAATTCCTATGCATGGTATTTGCAAGCCATTCCAAGTAAATTTTCATGTGCTACCTTATAAAAAACCTTCAAAACACTTCTCGTTTTGTGACACTGTTTTCAGCTCATGGGGACGTAGTGGTTGGATTTGCTATCTTCCATATTGCTAAATTCCAAAAAGAAAAAAAAGAGAAAAAAGAAAAGAAAAAAGGCACCCCTCCATGGTATGTGAATGTTGGTGGGCACCCGATGGAATCGATTAGCCATGGTTTGTGAAAGGAAAAGGTGGGGAGGAGTGCCAAGCTTTATAAAAGAGCACAAAAGTGTCAATCTCTCAAAAACTTGCTCATTTTTGTATGGAAGATAGTAAGAACCCCATTGTCAGTCGTTGACAAAGTCATGGTTCGAATGGTGTTGGAAAAGAGAAAAAGTTTCATGCAAAAAGTGGTACAAAAAGGAGCTTGTTTAGACTGCGGCTTAGACTTTTTCATGCCATGCTTAATGTCGTTTTGATAGTAAGCTTAGTGATTTTTGCTGTAGCATGACTTGTCTCAAATGACTGAGATTGCTTAATGAGCCGTTGAAAAAAATCATGCGTTGTTTTATTATATGGGAGCATTATTGTGGTTTTCTCCTTTGATGCTTTAATTGGGTTGACTTGGCGCATGCTTACACCATGTTGACTACAAAATAAGTCACCAATAGCATCTATGATCATTTGGTTTTTGACTTGTGATGCCACTTTATGCTTCTCTTAATGATGTTTTGTCACTATGCATGATTATGGTCGTTATTGCTCTCTTAGTTGGTCGCTCCCAATCTTTTGCTAGCCCTCATTTTGTACTGAGTATGAGCTCTACTCATGCATCCAACTCCTAAAAACCAAGTTATTCCAATGTGTCCACTATAAATTCCTATGCATGGTATTTGCAAGCCATTCCAAGTAAATTTTCATGTGCTACCTTATAAAAAACCTTCAAAACACTTCTCGTTTTGTGACACTGTTTTCAGCTCATGGGGACGTAGTGGTTGGATTTGCTATCTTCCATATTGCTAAATTCCAAAAAGAAAAAAAAGAGAAAAAAAGAAAAGAAAAAAGGCACCCCTCCATGGTATGTGAATGTTGGTGGGCACCCGATGGAATCGATTAGCCATGGTTTGTGAAAGGAAAAGGTGGGGAGGAGTGCCAAGCTTTATAAAAGAGCACAAAAGTGTCAATCTCTCAAAAACTTGCTCATTTTTGTATGGAAGATAGTAAGAACCCCATTGTCAGTCGTTGACAAAGTCATGGTTCGAATGGTGTTGGAAAAGAGAAAAAGTTTCATGCAAAAAGTGGTACAAAAAGGAGCTTGTTTAGACTGCGGCTTAGACTTTTTCATGCCATGCTTAATGTCGTTTTGATAGTAAGCTTAGTGATTTTTGCTGTAGCATGACTTGTCTCAAATGACTGAGATTGCTTAATGAGCCGTTGAAAAAAATCATGCGTTGTTTTATTATATGGGAGCATTATTGTGGTTTTCTCCTTTGATGCTTTAATTGGGTTGACTTGGCGCATGCTTACACCATGTTGACTACAAAATAAGTCGCCAATAGCCTCTATGATCGTTTGGTTTTTGACTTGTGATGCCACTTTATGCTTCTCTTAATGATGTTTTGTCGCTATGCATGATTATGGCTGTTATTGCTCTCTTAGTTGGTCGCTCCCAGTCTTTTGCTAGCCCTCATTTTGTACTGAGTATGAGCTCTACTCGTGCATCCAACTCCTAAAAACCAAGTTATTCCAATGTGTCCACTATAAATTCCTATGCATGGTATTTGCAAGCCATTCCAATTATATTTTCATGTTCTACCTTTCAAAAAACCTTCAAAACACTTCTCGTTTTGTGACACTTTTTTTAGCTCATGGGAACGTAGTGGTCGGATTTGCTATCTTCCATATTGCTAAATTCCAAAAGGAAAAAAAAAGAAAAAAAGAAAAGAAAAAAGGCACTCCTCCATGGTATGTGAATGTTGGTGGGCACCCGATGGAATCGGTTAGCAATGGTTTGTGAAAGGAAAAAGGTGGGGAGGAGTGCCAAGCTTTATAAAAGAGCACAAAAGTGCCAATCTCTCAAAAAATTGCTCATTTTTGTATGGAAGATAGTAAGAACCCCATTGCCAGCCATTGACAAAGACAACTACCTCTCAAAACCAAATTTTATCTCTCTGTTTTACAAATGAAAAGCTCTAGCACATGTTTAATCGTTGCTTCCCTCTGCGAAGGGCCTTTCTTTTACTTTTATGTTGAGTCTTCACCTTTTACCTTTATGCACCGTCTAAGAGAGCATAGTTGTCATTCTGAGTTTAATGTGCATAGTTCCAAAGTTTATCATTGATTGATTCATGATTATGGTTTTGCTTGTTCTTAAATTACTTGTATCTAGTCACCCTCTTAAACTTGAAGGTGTCCTATGCATTTATGTTTTGCTACTCCATGAGGGACAAGCTGAAATCCACTTTGACATGTTTTTCCATATGGTTGAAACACACACGTGACTTTCATGATTTCATTGTTCATGATCTTTCGTTTGTGTTCTTTTTCATATTATAACATGGTTGCTAAGTTTCTTCTATTGAGATTATGTCTTTCATGCCCATGTTTTAAGTACTTTGATCTCAGCACTCAATGCTTTACATAGATGATCAAGATTGTGATGGTGCATGTCACCACAAAAATTATTCTTTTGTTATCACTTACCTACTCGAGGATGAGCAGGAGTTAAGCTTGGGGATGCTTGATACGTCTCAAACGTATCCATAATTTTTGATGCTCCATGCTTGTTTTTACACCATTTGTTTTATGTTTTGTTACACTTTATGGCATTTTTATGCATTTTCCGGAACTAACCTATTAACGAGATGCCACAGTGCCAGTTCCCTGTTTTTCTGCTATTTTTGTGTTTTAGAAAAGTTACAGGAAATATTCTCGGAATTGGACAAAACAAAACCGAACCTCCTATTTTTACCGAAGCTTCCAGACGACTGAAGAGGAGACGGAGGGGGGACACGGGCCAGCCACACAATAGGGTGGCGCGGCCAGCCCCTGGCCCGCGCCCCCTGGTGGTGAGGCCACCTGGCCCACCTCCTGACGCCGCCCTTCCGCCTATATATTCCTCCCGACGGGAAAAACCTAAGGACCCAATCAATTTTCCAGAAACACATCGCGATCTGCCGCCGTTGTCGACCCGAGATCGGGAGGGTCCAGAAGCTCTTCTCGGCACCCTGCCGAAGAGGGGAATCGCTACCAGAGGTCTTCTTCATTGCCATGCTTGCCTCCGACGCGATGAGTGAGTAGTCTACCTTGGACTATGGGTCCATAGCAGTAGCTAGATGGTTGTCTTCTCCACCATGTGCTTCATGTTTAGATCTTGTGAGCTGCCCTACATGATCGAGATCATCTTTATGTAATTCTACATGCTGTGTTTGTTGGGATCCGATGAATATTGGTGCTATGTTAAGTTGATGTTCTGAAATTTATCTTATATTATCTCTATGTTGTTTATGATCTTGCTGATGGGTTCGTAGCATAGAAAACAAAAAAATTCCTATGCAAGAACACATAAACTAGCCAAGATACTCTACGAGGTGGTAGCAACGGAGATTAACCCTCGATGACCGTAAGCGGGGATTATGTTCCCGCACAAACGTTGATGATGGAGAGTCGATGAAGACGCACATAGTAGACGTAGTTATTCACTTGACGTAGTCGACATAGTGGTTCACTTGATGATCACAAGATCGTGTACACGGCGCCACAACCGGCAGCGCCCCCGTGCTCGGTCACACGTACAGCTCGTCGTCGACTCCTCCACGCCCTCGGTCCAGCGGGGCAGCGGAAGAAGGGATCCGCCGGACACTCCACCACACACTTCTCCAAGTGTATGAATCACGAATTAAAAATCCGGCAGAGCTTCGCTAAGCTAAGACGGATATTTGGACAGCAACTATGCGGGAAGGGGAGGATCAAGAAGTGTGTCACTTGGAGGAGAGGGAGGGGGTTATATAGGGGAGGAGGGGGCAGCCCCCAAGGGGGTGCGCCGGCCCCAAGGAGGAGGCTCTCCTCCTCATCATGGTGCTAACCCCCTCTTCATTCCCTTCATGGTGGTAACCCCCTCATCAACATGAGGTAACCCCCATTTTAATTTTGCATGACATTCATGCTAATTAAAATTCACACTTATTGATTTAATAAAACATTTTTATTTCTTTAATATTTGTTAATTCATTCAATTAACAAACATTAACAAATACACCCTTGAGTTATTTCGATATCCCGAAAAAGTTTCGGTGCTTTTCTGAAACAACCCTCATGTTGTCCTGTAATTCGATCGGAGTATCGTATCCACTCAAAAACGACGGCAAACCTTAAGTGTGTCACCCTACGGTTCGTGAATAACGTGGACATGATCGAGACTCCTCTCCGATCAATAATCAACAGCGGGATCTGGAAATCCATGATGACTCCCACTTACTCAATGATGAACTAGTGATCGTGTGAACCAATAACGAACATAGTTAATTCCTTTTGTCTCACGATATTATTACTTGTCCGAGATCCGATCATTTGGTGTCATCCATACCTAGTTCGATCTCGTTCCCGACAAGTCTCTTTACTCGTTCCGTGATAATGCATTCCTGTGACCTAGTCACATGCTTGCAAGCGATTCTAATGCAATATCACCGAGAAGGGCCCAGAGAATATCTTCCCGTCATCGGGTCGAGCAAATTCCACTCTTGATCCATGAGCCTCAACTAATACTTTCAGAATACCCAAATCAACCTTTATAATCACCCTGTGACGGTGTGACGTTTGATATCATCAAAGCACTTTTCCGGTATCAGTGATTAACATGATCTCATGGTCTGAGGATTAAAACTATTTTGTATGAGTTTGATATAGCAATGAACTTGATGACTTGATCGTATTGCTATTCGTACTATGGGTGTGAGTGTTCATCACATCATTCTTCTAATGATATGACCCCGTTATTAACAACATCCAATGTTCATGATCAGGAAACTTTGATCATCGGTTAATCAACGAGCTAGTATAAAAGAGAGGCTTTACTAGGAACCCTTTTAGTTTATTAATCACACAAGTATTAATGTTTCCAATTAATACAATTCTAGTAAGAGAAATAAACATCTATTATGAACATGGAATAATATAATAACAACTTTATTATTGCCTCTCGGGCATATTCCTTTTAGTCTCCCACTTGCACTAGAGTCAATAATCTAGATTACATAGTGATGAATCTAACACCCATTGAGTTCTGGTGTTGATCATGTTTTGCCTTGGGGAGAGCTTTATTCAGCGGATCTGCCACATTCAGATCCGTGTGTACTTTGCAAATCTTTACATCACCATCCGTGACATGTTCACGGATGGAGTGAAATCGGCGCTTCACATACTTGAATTTCTTGTGAGACCTTGGCTCCTGAGTATTGGCTATGGCACCATTGTTGTCGCAATAGATAACCATTGGATCCAATGCACTCGGAACCACACCCAGTTCGGATATGAACTCCTTCATCCAAACTGCTTCCTCTGCCGCTTCTGAAGCAGCAATGTATTCCGCCTCTGTAGTTGATCTCGCCACCACGCTTTGCTTGGACCTCCTCCATCTTACTGCTCCTCCATTCATAACAAATACGTACCCGGATTGAGACTTAGAGTCATCTGGATCAGTGTCGAAGCTAGCATCGACGTAACAACTTGCGACGAGCTCTTCTTCACCGCCATATACGAGAAACATATCCTTAGTCCTTCGTAAGTACTTAAGGATATTCTTGACCGCCGTCCAGTGTTCCAAACCTGGATCAGATTGGTACCTACTAGTCAAACTAATAGCATGTGCCACATCCGGTCTTGTACACAACATGGCATACATGATAGAGCCTATGGCAGAGGCATAGGGAATCTTATTCATCTCTTCTCTATCTTTAGCTGTAGCCGGACCTTGAGTCTTACTCAAGATCTTTCCTTGCAACATAGGTAAGAACCCTTTCTTACTATCTTCCATTCTAAACCTCTTTAGAATCTTGTCAAGGTATGTACTTTGTGATAGCCCAATTAAGCGTCTTGATCTATCTCTATAGATTTTGATGCCTAAAATATACGCCGCTTCACCAAGGTCTTTCATCGAAAACTTACTGTTTAAGTAATCTTTTACGCTCTTCAAAAGTTCCGTATCATTTCCAATCAGCAATATGTCATCCACATATAATATTAGAAATGCTACAGAGCTCCCACTCACTTTCTTGTAAATACAAGTTTCTCCATAAGTTTTGACAAATCCAAACCCTTTGATAACTTCGTCAAAATGGAGATTCCAACTTCGGGATGCTTGCTTCAGTCCATAGATGGATCGCTGAAGTTTGCATACCTTGTCAGCATCCTTAGGATCAACAAAACCCTTGGGTTGTACCATGTACAACTCTTCCTCAATGTTACCATTAAGGAACGCGGTTTTCACATCCATCTGCGAAATTTCATAATCAAAAAATGCAGCAATTGCTAACATAATCCTAACAGACTTTAGCATCGCTACGGGTGAGAAAGTCTCATCGTAGTCAATTCCTTGAATTTGTTGGAAACCTTTTGCGACAAGTCGTGCTTTATAGACGGTCACATTACCATCAGCGTCTATTTTCTTCCTGAAAATCCATTTATTCTCAACGGCCTTTCAGTCATTGGGAAGTTCCACCAAAGTCCATACTTGGTTTTCATACATGGATTCCATTTCGGATTTCATGGCTTCATGCCATTTGTTGGAATTTGGGCTCATCATCGCTTCATCATACGTCGCAGGGTCATCGTTCTCAACAATAGCATTTACGATAAGATCACCATACTATTCAGGAGTGGCACATGTTCTTGTTGACCTGCGAGGTTCGGTAGTATCGTCTTTTGGAGTTTCATGATCTTCATCATTAGCTCCCACTTCATTTGGTGAAGTCACCACCGGAACGGTTTCCAGCGCTGCGCCAGTCGCCAATTCATGAAGAGGAGGTTCAATAACCTCATCGAGTTCTACCTTCCTACTATTCACACCTTTCGAGAGAAACTCCTTCTCCAAAAAGGATCCGTTCTTAGCAACAAACACTTTGCCTTCGGATCTGTGATAGAAGGTGTACCCAATTGTTTCTTTAGGGTATCCTATGAAGACGCATTTTTCCGCTTTGGGTTCGAGTTTATCAGGCTGAAGTTTCTTCACATAAACATCGCATCCCCAAACTTTTAGAAATGACAGCTTAGGTTTGTTTCCAAACCATAATTCATACGGTGTCGTTTCAACGGATTTAGATGGAGCCCTATTTAAAGTGAAAGTGGATGTTTCTAGCGCATAACCCCAAAAAGATAGTGGCAGATCTGTAAGAGACATCATAGACCGAACCATATCCAATAAAGTACGGTTACGACGTTTGGATACACCATTTCGTTGTGGTGTTCCAGCGGGAGTGAGTTGTGAAACTATTCCACATTCTCTCATATATGTGCCAAACTCGTAACTAAGATATTCTCCTCCACGATCTGATCATAGAAATTTAATCTTTCTGTTACGATGATTTTCTACTTCACTCTGAAATTCTTTGAACTTTTCAAACGTTTCAGACTTGTGTTTCATTAAGTAAATATACCCATATCTACTTAAGTCATCAGTGAAAGTAACAAAATAACGATATCCACCACGCGCCGGCACACTCATAGGTCCACATACATCAGTATGTATGATTTCCAATAAGTCTGTCGCCCGTTCCATTGAACCGGAAAACGGCATTCTAGTCATCTTGCCCATAAGACATGGCTTGCATGTCTCAAATGATTCATAATCAAGTGATTCCAGAAGTCCATCCGAATGAAGCTTCTTCATGCGTTTAACACCAATATGACCTAAACGGCAGTGCCACATGTATGCGGCCATATCATCATTTGACTTAATTCTTTTGGCATTCACGTTATGAATATGTGTTTCATCACTATCAAGATTCAAAAGAAATAAACCTTTCTTCTCAGGTGCATGTCCATAAAAGATATTATTCATATAAATCGAACAACCATTGTTCTCAGACTGGAATGAATAATTGTCTCGCATTAAACAAGATCTGGATATAATGTTCATGCTCAACGCAGGCACCAAATAACATTTATTCAGGTTTAAAACTAATCCAGATGGTAAATGAAGAGGCAGCGTCCCGACGGCGATCACATCAACTTTTGATCCATTGCCGACGCATATCGTGACCTCATCCTTCGCAAGTTGCCGCTTATTCTTTAGCCCCTATTTCGAGTTACATATGTGAGCAACCGAACCAGTATCAAATACCCAGGTGCTATTGCGACTACTAGTAAGGTACACATCAATAACATGTATATCATATATACCTTTGTTAATCTTCCCGTTCTTCGTATCCGCCAGATACTTTGGGCAGTTGCGCTTCCAGTACCCCGTTTCCTTGCAATAAAAGCACTCAGTTTCAGGTTTAGGACCAGCCTTGGGTTTCTTCTCAGAACCGGCAACAGATTTGCCGTCCCTCTTGTTTCTTCCCTTGGACTTATTATCCTTTCTACCTTTCTTGAAATTAGTGCTCTTATTGACCATCAACACTTGATGTTCCTTTTTGATCTCCACTTCTGCAGTCTTAAGCATTGAGAGAAGCTCGGGGAGAGACTTCCTCATGCCCTGCATGTTGTAGTTCATCACAAAGCTCTTGAAGCTAGGTGGGAGAGATTGGCGAACCCGATGTATTCCCAACTCATTGGGAATCGTTATTCCCAAAGAGATGAGCTTATTGGCGTACCCAAACATTTTGAGTACGTGCTCACTAATGGAGCTATTCTCTTCCATCATGCAGCTAAAGAACTTTTCTGAAGCATCATAACTCTCTACGGCAGTATGGGAGTCGAAGATCAGTTTCAACTCTCCCATTGTATCATAAGCGTTGCTGTTCTCGAAACGTTTTCGCATCTCCGGCTCAAGTCCATACAGTATGCTGCAATGAACTAAACTGTGGTCCTCCTTATGAGTTAGAAAAACATTTTTCTCTTCATCGGGAGCATCTTCTGTAGGCGGGTTACCTAGCGGTGCCTCAAGCACATAGCCCTTTTGAGAGGCATTGAGGAGGATCCTCAAGTTAAGTGCCCAGTTGGTGAAGTTGCTACCATTGGTGGCTAGTTTTTCTTTCTCCATGAACGCATTGAAATTTAGAGCAGGTGCTGCCATGATCTACAAATTATTTGCAAAGTTAATTTAGACTAAGTTCATAATAGAATGAGTTCAGGTTAAATCAAATTCTACGTGAACTCCCACTTAAAAACAACATCCCTCCTAGTTTTCTTAAGTGACTACACGAACCAAATCCACTATACCGCAACCGATCATCACGTGCAACGGTATAGTTTCAAAGGCGAACATCACCATGTTCATCATATCAACCATATGACGCATGCTTAACCTTTTGGTTCGTGTTCCGATGCTATGTCTATACATGCTAGGCTCGCCAAGTAGAACCATAACATTTGCGTGTGTAAAACTGTCTTACACCCGTCGTATGTGAACATAGAGTCTATCACACCCGATCATCATGAGGTGTCTCAAAACGACGAACTTTTTTGACGGTGCATGTTATGGGAGAACACATTTTATCTTGATATTTATGTGAGAGGGATCATCTTATAATGCTACCGCGCGATCAAATCTAAGCAAAATAAGATGCATAAAAGGATAAACATCACATGCATATATAATGTGATATGATATGGTCCTTCACACATTCGATCTCCATCTTGTGCGTCATGGTATGATCTCCATCATTCCACCGGCGTAGCACCAAGGTCCATGGCGCGCCACCTTGGTTGTCTTCCTCCATTACAATATATCACTTGGATATATATATTCGGCACGCAGGCCATTTAAATGTAAAGACAACCATATGGCTCCTGCCGGTTGTTTATAACTTATAAAAAGGATCATCGCATACAATTTGTAACATAAACAATTTAACCATATCACATCACATGCCCTGCAAAAACAAGTTAGACGTTTCTAATTTGTCTTGCATATTTTACGTGGTTTGGGGCTTTCTAGGAAGAACCGCTCTTACCTACGAACATGAAACCACAACGGTGATAAAAATATTATTAACAACTATTTGTAAAATAGATTATACCTATAGTGGGAGAAACGTACACCCGCAAAGCCACATATGCCGAAGCATGTCAAGTGTGGGACAAGTCTCGTGAACGCGGTCACGTAAGGTTAGTCTCGGACAGCTTCAATCCCACTATGCCACTATGATCCAAAATACAAAAAAATTGCAATAACATGATCATCAACGCCCACATCCACATGTGTTCTAGCCGTGCGTACCAACTACGCATAGATATGGCTCTGATACCACTGATGGGTTCGTAGCATAGAAAACAAAAATTCTCCTACGCAAGAACACATAAACTAGCCAAGATACTCTACGAGGTGGTAGCAACGGAGACTAACCCTCGATGACCGTAAGCGGGGATTACATTCCCGCACAAACGTTGACGACAGAGAGTCGATGAAGACGCACGTAGTCGACGTAGTTGTTCACTTGACGTAGTCGACGTAGTGGTACACTTGACGATCACAAGATCGTGTACACGGCGCCACAACCGGCAGCGCCCCCGTGCTTGGTCACACGTAAAGCTCGTCGTCGACTCCTCCACGCCCTCGGTCCAGCGGGGCAGCGGAAGAAGGGATCCGCCGGACACTCCACCACACACTTCTCCAAGTGTATGAATCACGAACTAAAAATCCGGCAGAGCTTCGCTAAGCTAAGACGGATATTTGGACAGCAACTATGCGGGAAGGGGAGGATCAAGAAGTGTGTCACTTGGAGGAGAGGGAGGGAGTTATATAGGGGAGGAGGGGCAGCCCCCAAGGGGGGTGCGCCGGCCCCAAGGAGGAGACTCTCCTCCTCATCATGGTGGTAACCCCCTCTTCATTCCCTTCATGGTGGTAACCCCCTCATCAACATGAGGTAACCCCCATTTTAATTTTGCATGACATTCATGCTAATTAAAATTCACACTTATTGATTTAATAAAACATTTTTATTTCTTTAATATTTGTTAATTTATTCAATTAACAAACATTAACAAATACACCCTTGAGTTATTTCGATATCCCGAAACAGTTTCGGTGCTTTTCTGAAACAACCCTCATGCTGTCCTGTAATTCGATCGGAGTATCGTATCCACTCAAAAACGACGGCGAACCTTAAGTGTGTCACCCTACGGTTCGTGAATAACGTGGACATGATCGAGACTCCTCTCCGATCAATAATCAACAGCGGGATCTGGAAATCCATGATGACTCCCACTTACTCAACGATGAACTAGTGATCGTGTGAACCAATAACGAACATAGTTAATTCCTTTTGTCTCACGATATTATTACTTGTCCGAGATCTGATCATTTGGTATCATCCATACCTAGTTCAATCTTGTTCCCGACAAGTCTCTTTACTCATTCCGTGATAATGCATTCATGTGACCTAGTCACATGCTTGCAAGCGATTCTAATGCAATATCACCGAGAAGGGCCCAGAGAATATCTTCCCGTCATCGGGTCGGACAAATTCCACTCTTGATCCATGAGCCTCAACTAATACTTTCAGAATACCCAAATCAACCTTTATAATCACCCTGTGACGGTGTGACGTTTGATATCATCAAAGCACTCACTACTAGAAAAAAGCTTACCCGTAGCGCACCTAATATGGCTACCCGTAGCGCATATGCCGTGCGCTGCGGGTAGCATGCCACTAGTAAAAAATTACTCATAGCGCATGTGTGGTGCGCTACGGGTAATATGCATACCCGTAGCGCATGTATATCTGGTGCGCTACGGGTATGCATATTACCCGTAGCGCGGGTAATATGCATACCCGTAGCGCACCAGACACACATGCGCTACGGGTATGCATATTACCCGTAGCGCACCAGACACATGCGCTACGGGTATTATTTTTTGATTTAAATAAATATGAAATCTAACAGCAGTATATATGTACTTTGCTTTTAGCACAATATCACACTTATGATTCAACACAGAATAAAAGATCACACAATAATCAATTGCATCCATATATTGATAACATAGTTGTTCATTCATAACAGCGAATAGTTTTACAACATGAAGTAGCTCATTCACTCTAGAAAAACTAAGGTTCAAATGTATCGAAGGCTACAACAGGCTAGCTACATATAGAAGCATTATTTATGCTTCTTCATCAAAGATCAATTCCCCGTACTTGATTAGCAACATGCTGGCATGATGAGAGAATACCACTATGTTCTTCAACACTGTCAATGGAGTACATAGGTATGAGTCTCAAATTTAACGCATCAAACAAGTAGACTCAAAGTATTGTTGCACTTTAAGATAATGTATATAAGTAGCAGAATTCACAAGATAAAACCACTTAGATCAGATCTTCACAAAGTGTTCTCTAGCTCATTTCTTTGTATTGGATACAAGATATTCACGTACTAGAATTCCTGACTTGTCATATATCACCTAAAGTGAAACAAATGGTTAAGTATACATGACCATGAGATTCATGTATCTCTCCAGTGTATGGAGTAAGATTCATACCACTGATGTATCAACTATCAATAGGTGCAGCACAAAATATTCTAGAAAGATATGAAACTTAATTAAATATCTAACTAAAGGAAGCACTCACATCATACATATTATACAACAGATCACATGATTTGGGAGCTCATAGTTGTAGACAATAATAAGAAGAAATAAAAGTGTGCACCTGTTGTCTGTTAGCAAGCATGCTCATACAGCCTGCAAATATAGAAGTGGTGTCAAGTTGCGTTATGGAAAATAAATCAGACAGGAAGACAAGCATATTATTCCGCTTCAACTATCCAACACGAACACACTGAAAACCTGGACATTTATTTAACAGAAAAATGACCAAAAATTGATCATCAAAATATCAAGTACATGCCACACCACAGAGTGAGCAATACAGTGACCAGTATAGCATAAAATCTGTGGGAAATAAAACCCATACCTTCTGGATGTTGTAAGCTCGTGGTAATCTATGAAGACCCACATGTGCTTGGAAAGATCTTGGACAAACCAGTTCGAGATGTCCTGATCCAACCTTCTGTGTAAACAAAATAAATGCCTACTGGCAAAATCAAGACTATTTGGAAACTTTTCTAGCAACTAATCGCATGGGAAACTTGTGTCTGTTTGAGCAAGACATGATTTCAGAAAACATCGCAGCTAGCTAAACAGGTGCCAATATTGTGTACAATGACACATGAGCAATGAAACCATGGTGAACGACATACTACACCAAGTAATAAAACAATATAAACAATTATGATGAGAGTAGAATATGGAGCAGTGGTGGCTTTGAAACAATTTACAAGGTAAGGGTCAAAATTAGTGTTGTGAAACCAGAAACTGGACATAGCATGGTGAACGAGATACCACACCAAGTAATAAAACAGTACAAACAATTATGATGACAATAGAATACTGGGCAGTGGTGGCTTTGGAACAATATACAAGCATTCTATTGCACTTCTCGAATAGAGGAATAATGTAAAACCCGTAATGGTAACATACTGATTGGAGTTATGTTAATCTGTCCTATTATGTCTCTTAATCCGATCTGATCTGCCGCAACACAAGAAGTCACTAAATGAGTTAGTACAGAATCCTTATACAGATTTACCAACATAGAATATGTCTACCATCCATGGAGAATTTTATGTGAGAAACATAAGCTATATTCCGAGTAAAATAGATCTTGAACCAGGGGCTCATGCTGCTCAAAGCTAAGCTACAAGATTAAAGAGATTACCCATATTAAAAACAAAACAAAGCAACTTCAAAATTATAAACTCCAGACAGATAACAAATCAGTGACCACGTGTCATTCTTCTAAATGAAGTACTAAAAATTGAATTAATTAAAGGAGTAAGTATGAAATAAAATCTCACTATTTGGAATGAATATCACAAAGAACTGATTGCCACAAGTCACAAGTCGAATGGAGCCCTTTGAGCTGCCAAATAACAGTGAAATTACAATAAGGAACCGGTCTTCTGATTGGTCCATGTTCACTAGGTTTATCATTGATAATTATCATGTGGTTGTGGTTGTTAATTTCTTTCTAGATCCAATGTGAGAGAGTTCACAAAACACGGTAAATTCTACGTACAAGCAACACACTGGATGCATGTCCATTTATTCCTCGATATAGCATGTACAGAGTGGTAAATTCCCAAACGCATAGGCATGCACAGAACAAAGTATACACATGCCCTGAGTATACATACGACTGTTCAAAGGCAAAATGAAGGAGAAAATACACAACTCTACTAGAGTATAGTAAGAGTATATTACAGTACACTCGACTGCCATGATCGATCAGAAGCCCCCCTTGGAAATGTGCAAATTCTTTACTAGGCATAGTCTGCATTAGATGTTTCCTAGTATTAATTTCCCTGCAGCTTTCCTTCCATACCTCCAGGCACCGGTGGGACTTCATCGATTTTATAAGTTGCATCGTCCAAATCTGAAGGTCAGTTTCTTTTTACTAATCGACTGATTTTGTATGTTTTTTAGTTGGCTGACCATCAATGCATCTAGGGCCTACTCCTCTTGCTGTTAAACATAAAAGTTGCTTACTGTGTCAGTTCCTAAGTAAATTAAGAAATCATTGCTGGCCATTGACAGATCTTGGGAAAAATTCTATCTTCCTTGCTATATCAATTTCCATTTAATTCAATATCATATATTAAGTGCATTTTCAATGTTGAAAATCATCTCTTCCATGTTACAGATAGCTTGGAAGTTGCAATTAAATTAAATGCCAGGTTAGATGCAAGCAGAAATGTGGACATCTCAACTGGAATGATCATTGCCTGGTGCCAGCTAGTTCATACAGGCCAGAAATACAATCCAGCACCTAACAGTAGACGATGACAGCCAACTATATCCTCATATATGGTACTACCTTTGTAGCAGATGAGAATGAGTAAGTAAATTCCTAGGCAGGGTAACTAAGGTAGGTGGCCATCCAGAGATGAACATGACGAACCAATCAGACAGGGCTAACCCCAATTTCATCGCAGAACAGAACAACTACGGACTAGATTGAACATTTAGCAGTCCTCAGCATCCAGCTAGGACAATGAAAGAGAAAACAAGCTAGTGTCGGAGGGGATTGTCAGTCTGTTCTCACCTTGCGGTCGATGAACTTGAGGAGGTCGAGCGGCACGGCGTGGAAGCGGTCGTAGACGGGCCCGATGACGGCCTTGACGGTGCCCTCGACGTGGTCCACGCCGGGGCGGAGCGGTCCTGCGCCCTGCTTGGCGTAGGCGTAGGCCGTGGCGGCCAGCACCACCGCCTGCGCCGCCGCCTGCTGCACGAACTCCAGGTACCTGAGCCTGGCCTCCTCCTCCTCGGGCGTCCTCTCCACCGTCACCTCCTCCTCCTGCACAAAACCAAACCAACAGATCAGCGATCAAATCCACAAGAAACCGCGGATTCGAGACGGGGGGAGAGGAGGAGTGGAGGAGTGAAGCGAGATCCGCGCAGAATCAGCCGACTTGTCCACCCATCAATTCGTCTAGCTGCTCAATAAAGAAACAAGCTGCACTAGTTAGCTAGATAATTGTTAAGTAATTAGCTATATATTTCTGGAGTGAACTGATTTTAAGTGGAAATCATACTAGTCATGCATAACTAGCTAGCTAAATTGTGGTCAGCTACTTAATTAGTTAAATGCAATTTTATAGGCATATTCCTACCTAGTTCTTCACAGGTATGCCTGCTCTCTAATATATGCCATGAACAAAGCGTTTATTAAAAATAAATCAGTACAAGCAAAAAATATAGTCTTCACATGAAACAACTATCAGATGTGGCTTGTCACTGAATCATTAATGCCCGGTGCTCCCTTGCAATTCGTACTGCTTCAAGGAGTGCGTCAAAGAGGCAGCTCACCTGCAATTCGTGCTCCCCCTGCTGTTGATCTACTAGAGAAGGGACAGACTTGACTCCGGGCAGCTGTTGATTCCTAGCATGACACAAAAAATAGGTCAAAATTCGCTGGATATCCAGATAAGAATAAAAATAACCAAGCGAACGGGTAGAGGTGGACAAGGCGTCGACCTTGCTGGCTGTCGTCCAGGAGGCGAGGGGGAGTGCGCCGGCACGGGGCATGTCGAGGTGGAGAAGGCGCGTCCTGGCTGGCTGCCGTCCCGACGGCGCGGTGTCGAGGCGGAGTGCGCCGGCGCGGGGCAGGTCGAGGTGCAGATGGAGCGTCCTGGCTGCCGTCACGGCGGCGCGGTGGCGAGGTGGAGTGCGCCGGTGTGGGGCAGATCAGGGTGAGAAGGAGCGTCCTGGCTGCCGTCCCGACGGCGCGGTGCGCGAGGCCGTGTGCGGCGGCGCGGGGCAGGAAATGGTGTGCGGAGGCGGTGAGCGGCAGCGCGGGGTCGGGATTGGAAAAAGAAGAGGATTTTGCGCTTTGGTTAGGATTTTAGGGAGGAAGTTAGGCCCGCGACAGATCTAAAATATTTTGACTCTACGCGCGCGATATGTCTGAACCGCGCCAAAATTTTCGGCACCAGTTACGCGTTTAGCCGTAGCGCATCGACGGGTGCTGCGCTACGGGTAAGATTAACTGTAGCGCATTAGGGAGAGGTGCGCTTCGTATATTTGCAGTAGTAGTTAACTAGACTAGCAGTCACTTCTAGACACAACCACCTATTTACTCCAGTGGCTTCGGCCAAAACTATTCAGTAGAGGCAGCCAGGGTTCGAGTCCTGGTTGCCCCATTTTTTGTTTTTATTTTTTAAAATATTTTTTAATATGTAATAAAATTCCAATAAATGTTAAAATGTTCAAAACTAAATAAACACTTTTATTTTTTTAAATGTAATAAAATTCCCATAAATATTAAAATGTTCAAAACTAAATAAGCACAAATAATATAATATTTCATTCATGCCTAAAATAATATATCATTCAAAATATCTCCGAAAATTACATGTCTGCTTGAGAAAATTACATGTCTAAAATTACATGCCTAAAATTATATATCATGCCTAAAATTATATATCATGCCTAAAATTACATGCCGAAAATTATATATCATGTCTAAAATTACATATCCGAAAATATCAGGAATAATATATCATTCATTCAAAATAATATATCATTCATGCCCACACTTACCCATAGCGCATGTGATATACATGCGCTGCGGGTAGTTCAACTACCCGTAGCGCATCTATACACATGCGCTACGGGTAATATGGCACTGCCTCTGCCCACACTTAGCCGTAGCACATGTGTATAGGTGCGCTACGGGTAGTTGAACTACCCGCAGTGCATGTATATCACATGCGCTACGGGTAAGTGTGGGCAGAGCTCCCCATCCGGGTCTACATATACCCGTAGCGCATTTTATATATGGTGCGCTACGGGTATGTGACATACCCGTAGCGTATGTACACACATGCGCTACGGGTAAATACCCGCAGCGCACCATATATACGGTGCGCTACGGGTAGCTATACTACCTATAGACGTTTTCCTAGTAGTGACTCTTCCGGTATCAGTGATTAACATGATCTCATGGTCTGAGGATTAGAACTATTTCGTATGAGTTTGATATAGCAATAAACTTGATGACTTGATCGTATTGCTATTCGTACTATGGGTGTGAGTGCTCATCACATCATTCTTCTAATGATATGACCCCGTTATTAACAACATCCAATGTTCATGATCAGGAAACCTTGATCATCGGTTAATCAACGAGCTAGTATAAAAGAGAGGCTTTACTAGGAACCCTTTTAGTTTATTAATCACACAAGTATTAATGTTTCCAATTAATACAATTCTAGCATGAGAAATAAACATCTATTATGAACATGGAATAATATAATAACAACTTTATTATTGCCTCTCGGGCATATTCCTTTCACTTGCATGCTCTCTGTTGTTAGTAGCTATCTTGGCCGAGTAGATACTAGTGACTCCAAGAGGGGGTATTTATGCTCGATAGTTGGGTTCATGCCTCTATTTAATATGGGGGAGTGACAGAAACCTCTAAGGTTGTAGATGTGCTGTTGCCACTAGGGAGAAAACAACAATCTTGTGTCTAAGGATATTTGCTTTGTTTACATTACATACTTTGCTTAATGCAATTATCTGTTGTTCGTAATTTAATACTCAAGGGATCCTCGGATGATTCCCCGTGAGTGGATTATTAGTCATAGATGCAGTTGGATGGCGGTCTATGTATTTTGTTGTAATGCCCATAGTAAATCTCATAGTGATCCTCATGACATATGCACATTATCTTTATTCTATCAATTGCCCAACTGTAATTTGTTTACCTAACATGTCGTTATTTATCTTATGGAGAGACACCACTAGTGAACTGTGGACCCCGGTCCAATTTCCTTTACATTGCTATACCGTTTTACTTTTACTCGCACTGTTTACTTTCTCGCATACTACTATTGCTTTCCACTCGATACGCTCAATCCTTTGTTTATAGCAAACCGGTGAGATTGACAACCTCATCGTAAGTTGGGAGCAAAGTTCTTGGTTGTGTTGTGTGCAGGTTCCACATTGCTGCTGATGCAAAGCAAAGCCCTGGACGAGGCGCCTTATAAATTGTCCGGAGCTGTCGCGAAGCTAGCAGGCATCACCTTCTGAAGTTTGGCTTTCTCCTACTGGTTCGATAAACCTCGGTTTCTTACTAAGGGAAGACTTGCTACTGTGCTCATCATACCTTCCTCTTGGGGTTCCCAACTGGGTGGTTATCTGCCCGCATCAATGATCACACTTGATGTCAGTATTAAATCCTGACTTGTACCATAATAGAGAATGGTAGGTTTGCAACCATGAAGCAAAATCAGTATCAGTACTTGCTGCCATTACCTTACCCAGATGATATGAGTGTGTCTGTTTAGTGTAAGAGCTTGCTGCTGGCCACATGTGCCCCCATTCTGCTCCTACTTTGATTTTTTATCAAATTCATCCACATATGGCCGAAGCACTCTCTCTATTCAGCATGGGGGAAAACAACCTTGACTGCATTTTCTAGCCCTTTACATGCATCTGTGTGGACTGCCAAAGGTGACACTGGCCCTAAGCATCTTTTCAACTGCATCATAAACCATGTCCATGAAGCCTATGTCTCTGATTGAAACATGCCAATAGCAATAGGGAACATCCATTTATGTCCATCTAGAGCATTGTATGCTGCTAGTTGACCATTCCACTTTCCAGTTAAAAAAGAGAAGTCTATGCTTAGATATGGATGGCACCCTGCTTTAAAACCGTCGATGCAAGGCTTTGAAGCCATAAAAAACTTAGAGAAGTAGACCTTGCCATCGTTTGCTACCTCAATATCTATCTCCACAACACTGCCAGGTGACCTCTTCTCCACCTCTGCTTTGAAGCTATACAACATCCTAAAAGTATTTGCCCAATCACCATATAACTCTTTCATTGCCCTTTGGTTTGCCTTCCACACTGTGGTATAATTCACCTTAATTGGGTAATCCTTTTCCAAGTCTGTTTTTAGCTTCTTTGCAGTAGTGTTAGGTGTCTTAGCTAAAACAGGAGTGATCTTTTTGGCAACCCAAAACTGTGGTGTCATTGTTGATACTCTCTGTGAACTAGTAATGCAAGTATGTTCAAATGGGATTTGATTAACCCTGATGGTACTTCCATCAGGTTGGCGTCTAGTAGAAATGTACCACATGCAAGGCTTGGCGCCCCCATCATAACCTCTGCACCTCGCATAGAACTTCTTTCTATCAGTCCACATAGTCTTGGCGTCAAACTCCTTAACCGCACAAGTCTTGAAACACATCCTAAACTCACCCATGTTTGGAAACAACTTCCCTACTACAATAACATGGTTTTCCTTGTCATAGACAGTTACAAGCTCATCATCGTGTGCATCATCTACATCATATGCAGCAGTGTCCATAAACTCTATATCCACATCTTCATAAATATGGCTCTTTCCATCATCTACAGCAGCTTCATCCATCTCCTTCTCCTTCTCCTTATATCTATCATCTACTGGAATGCTAAACATTTTGGCCATCTTAGTGTCAGCCATTGGGGCAATGACCAAATCAGTACCTTCATGTAATTCAACTGAATTCCAATCAACACAAATACCATCTGCTTCAGCATCTGCCCCCTCAGCTAATACTATCACTTCGGTCTGTATGGGCACAACCAGACTACGTGAAGCCCAAGCATCATCTGACATCTGTGAAGCCAATTTCGAGGCCACATATCCAACCTTCGAATATGATTTTAGATCAACGAGCTCCGCACGAAAAGTAGCCTCTTTCGTTGTCCAGCCATCCTGCTGATCAATTTCATCTACCATCTCTTCTCCACTCTCAATTCTCACATACTCGCCCTTCCAATTTTTAAACTGTAACAACGAAACTTCTTGCCTTGGACCCCAGATAACACTCTCACCAAGCTTCTCCACCACATTCTTCACGGCCCGCTCTTCCATGTTGTGCAGCTCTTGTGGATCAATCTCTCGAAATTCTACCTCCCATCTCACAATTGTATTTCTCTCGATATTCCGCACGCTACCATCACATAGCAAGGCCTTAGATGGAAAGAAGTGGCCAGTGAAGTGAAAATGTCTCACCGCAGCATCACCCCTGTTTTGAGTGGCGTCGTGCATTGTGAGGTTGCGGAGCATACGAGGAACAATTCGCATTCAAATTCAGATAAAAATAGATGCATTTACCTATTCGAAGGCAGCTCCATCTCGTTGCCCCTCGTTTAGACCCCGCCGCACAAGAAATCTAGATGCACAAATTGGCGGAGGAGACTATGGTCCAGATTCAATCGAAAAGCAGGGGCTAGGGTTCACAAATAACTCACCAGTCACCATGTAACCCGCTGCTGCCTAGAATGAACTGGCTGCCAACCACAGAGAACAAACTGGCCGCCGCCGGAGAAGAAGAAGAGGGGGGAGAATGGTCGGGAATGGGAGGTGCGAGGGAAGATAAAAAAACGTCGGATGCAAATAAATGGGACCCATCTGAATAAGGAATGTCCTAATCTAACCTCAAACCTACTTAAAAAACGTCGCACCAAAGCGTTAAGAGATTAAACCACCCGTGTCGCGTTGAGGCTATTTGAAACATGCAAGATGTTGCTCCAGAACCATTATAGCCAACGACGACGTGTTTCGAACAATACCAATGAAATGTGTCGTGTAGGAGCTATCAGCCCCTCATTCATCTCATTCTCCAATCCTCTCCTCTCTGGCTTGACTTCCTCGTTTGGATTTGTGCCCGCAAGTTAGAGGTAACTCCACCCTCCGGACGCTATCACGCTGCTAGATTTCTGGTCCGAGTCCTTCTTCTTCTGTTGCTTTGCTGGACCGACGACGTCTATACACTAGACGTGTGTAGAACTACGGCGGTGCCGCCAGTTGTGGTTCTTGTCTTTATCGACTTGTTCGACTACACGACCATGAGGTCGGCTTCGCTTGTCTTCATCGACAACATTCGTGCGGGAACATTTCCCGCTTTCTCGGTCTTCAAACGTATGAATAGCATCGCTACTCTGTTGCCTTACAACTACGTAGAATAGATCATGGGTTATGCATCGTAGGATTTTTTTTAGCTTTCTGCTACGAACCCAAACACATCCCTCCCCTCGGGTCTGGGACTAGTCGCCGCAAACTCGCATTGGTTCGGTGAATTAATGAATGCGAATTGTAAGAACTCCTTACAGTAAACTATCTAGATTTCTCCGGTTGCCAAGCAATGATGTCCTCATCAAGACGTCTCGACGTTTTGATTTTTAAGATCGCATTTGCATCAATTGGCCAGAAGGCTCTACGCACCAGGTCTGCTTTTGCCCATGCTCATCCATCAATTCAGCAACTCTACAGTATGCGGCTCCTGCCACGTTGAGTATACCTCACTAGTGGGGACGGGGCCTCCAGTCCCGGCCCGTAAGGGGCTTTAGTCCCGGTTTGTAAACCGGGACCCCAGCCGCGGGACTAAAGGCTGAACCTTTAGTCCCGGCCCGCTTGCCAGCCGGGACTGGAGGGTGTCCACGTGGGCACCTCGGAGCGAATCAGGGCCAGGACCTTTAGTCCCGGTTTGTAACACAGACCGGGACTAAAGGGCATCTGCAGATTTTTGTTTTTTGCTTTAGGGTTTTAGGGTTTAGGGGTTTTAGGGTTTTACGTGGGGGATTAACGTGATGCCCCGTTTGGTGCCTTGGTGTTCGGAATTAGTTTATGCATATATATAAGATTAACTTATCTTACAAGCGAGCATATATATACAATTATATGGAGATCAGAATTATTGGGACAAGAGCCCGTCTATTCGATTACATGGACCAACATCAGTAATGGCCCCTAGCTACACTAAATCGTCCTTTGTCGTCTATAGCTTCTATCCTCAGAAAGGCCGCTAGCTCCTCTGCAACAGCAATCGCGCGTTGCTCTGGTAGGTACTTCTCCCGCATGGCCGTGTACTATATAAGAAGAGGAGATGAATATGAATATCAATCATGATAACAAAGAATGACGAGTAAAAATAGAGGTGTGAATGTTTATTGCTTACATCGTATCTGTAATCCTTGTGCTCAGAGGTAAACGTGCGAATGGTCTCGCAAACATAGTATCCACATAGATGCGTCCCCCGTGGCTGCTGGTCGCACTTTACGAGAATAGAATATATATAATCAAAATAATAATCTAGCATTACAAATGTATTGAAAATAGAAGTATATCATACTACTACTTACCTGAGCCGCTCTAAAGGTCAGCTTCTCATACCGGATACTGGGAGTCACGCACTTGAACCGCTTCCAAACCCTGCCCGACAAGGAAAATGATTTGCTAAGTTTTTCATTAATTGATATATCAGAAAATCATCAAAAGAGACCGATAGAGCGCAAGAATGATTGAAATTACCCTTGGAGCATGTCTTGCAGGCTTTGGAACTGTTCCAAGGGTCTCGATAATGGGTCGAAGGCATCAACTCTTCCCTTATCAATTTGAATGTCCAACAGAATCCAGTGGTAGCTGCACATGTATATATATATGTGTCAGTAACTTATCAATTACACTCATAAGTGAATGGACACAACACAGAAAGACCCTCACCTGAAGTTGTATGGAAACAATATGTGGTCACAGAAATTTTGATCTGTTAGAAACCTTAGAAGGTTTTCCTCCGTCTCCTTGGGGTTATCAGTTAGCGTCGCTATATGTATTTTATCTGGGTCAATAAACCCAATATTGTGGATGTTCCTACTTTTACATTCCAGAATCTTCATTCTGCATAATAGAGTACAAGTCAGAACGGAACAAGTTATATGTAGAAAATGAATTGAAATAACTGAACAAGTTATATGTAGACAATGAATTGAAATAACTGAACAAGTTA
Organism: Dactylis glomerata; assembly: GCA_007115705.1. Classification (NCBI taxonomy): domain Eukaryota; kingdom Viridiplantae; phylum Streptophyta; class Magnoliopsida; order Poales; family Poaceae; genus Dactylis; species Dactylis glomerata. Next base: position 1,686,730 of record QXEO01000065.1, read on the forward strand.
TATGTAGACAACGAATTGAAAAACTTACAGACAATAGCAACTCATAAGCGATTTGTCGAGGGCGTCAGCATTGTACATCTGGAAGAGTTCATCAAAGTCGATATGGATGTCTTTGGGACGGCCGTAGTACTCCCGTGGGACAAGCGCCACGATCATCGTTCTCCCTTTATTTGATTCACTTAAGTACCATGTATGCAAGTAACGCATATTTGTTGGGAGATCATCAAACTTATCTTTGCTGACCAAAGGCGCTCCCATGACAAACTGTGGCTTAGGGGCTACCACAGCCTTGGGTACCACGTCGTCTTGGGAAGCCAGAATGACTTCAACCGGGATACCCCATTCATCCGCCCACTTCTTTGCTAATCCCAAATCTTGCCCCTGCACCAGAGAGGGAACATTCTCGGGTAACACCCTGAGGGGTGGGATCGACTGTTTGGCCTGTTGTCCAAGCTGAGGAACGTCTGATCTTATTTTGCTTGTAGTTGAACTTGATTTGCTCCCACTTGCACTTGCACTTGCACGTGACCTGCTCTTTTTCCCTTCCTTCTGCAATGTACGTGTATAGTCGTCAGGCTTATGGTGTAACTCATACTGTGATGGAAGGGTCGTGAAGTATTTTGCATATGCTATTTGCTTCTCGGTGTATTCCGGGCGGGGCTCGGGTTCCTTCTTTTTCATCTGCGCATCATAATGTTCCTTTGCTATCCTGGCGTTTTCCTCGTCGGTACGATCATAAGGTCTGATAGGAAGATTAGCATGAGGTACCTTTGGGAGGGGCGACAGTTTGCGCTTTGGGGAGCTCCGTCGCTTAGAACTCATGGACGGAGCGTTCTTGCTGGCACGCTTCCGCTTAGTATCCTTAGCGGGCGGCGGCGGAGACGGCCGACCCAAGTCCGGCGGCGGTGATCGAGATGGACTCGTGTTGTGGTGGCCGTCATCATGTGGAGGGCTTGGAGGTGATGGAGGTGTAGGTGACCTGCGACGACTCGGAGGCGGTGTTGTCCTTGGGGCCGAGCCTGGAAGCTTGATGTAGTTCTTGTCCCATAGGATGACTCCACCCAGTACTTCTCCGAGTGTCCTCTCATCTTCGGGTCCAGCCATGTCGAGCTCCATATCATGAAACCCCGCCATGATTTCATCCACCCCGACTTTAGCAAAGCCAGCTGGAATCTCACGGCCATGCCAGCGTGCATCAGGGCCAGAAGGTAAAGCTTGTCCGACGGCCACCTTCATGGATATGTTCTTGAATTTCTGATGGAGTTCACATGATGTTGACTCCTTGATTCCATCCACGGGGTAGCCGGGACCGCCCTCTATCATTCTTCGTGCATCGTCGGGCGGGGCCTCAGATTCAGCCACGCTGCTTTTCCGCTTAGATGGGGCGCCGATAATATCGAGTCCAGGATCTTCCTGGCGCGCTACTCCTCTAAGCTCGTCGATCTGCTTCTGTTGCTCGTTAAGCCTAGCAAGCAACTGGTTGAACTTGTCATTCTCCTCATCCTGCTGTCGCTTCTTTGCTCTCGCCCGGCTTCTGTAAGTGTCTTGGTCTCTGGCAAACCCAAGCCACCACGGGTAAGAAGGACCGAAGCCTCGCGTTCGTCCTCCATGTTCGTCATTGCCGAGGACCAGTGTGAGCAAATCTTTCTCTCTATCTGCAGTGAACTGTCTTTTTCCCTCTTTAATTTCTTTCACTATCTTTTTCCAATTCTCCCTGGGTATCCTAAGACCGCCACTGCAGATGAGGTCCCCTGTTTCTTCGTCGTACGAACCACCATGCGCAAGGAACCAATTCCTTGCTCTCATTTCCCACTCATCACGGATGGGTTCAGGTACGATGCCTTTAGCTAGCAGATCTTGCTCTTTCTTATCCCACTTTGGGATGGCAGTCTCATAGCCCCCTGGCCCCAGCGTGTGGTGATATTTCTTCTTGTCGGCATTTTTCTTGTTCTTTTCTGATAATGCCTTGGCATCTTCTGACTGCTTGTACTCCTGAAATGCCTTCCAGTGATTCGCCTGCTTGGCTAGATACCCCTCGAATACTGGCACTTTCTTTGTCTTCAGATAGTCTTTCCATAGCTTCTTCTTCCAGCTACGGAACAGTTCGGCCATCTTCTTTAGAGTCCACTGCTTGACTTTGGCCCTCAGTTTTTTTGCGGCGTCTTGATTCTCACATTCTGGCAGGTTGAAATGTGACATGATATCATTCCAAAGATTATCTTTGTACCTTTCGGCGACATAGTCACTATCGGCTGCCCCTTTGCGCTTGTTCCACTCCCGAACGCTGATCGGGACGTGATCCCTGACGAGAACTCCGCATTGCTTCTTGAATGTGTCAGCAGCATTCTTAGGAAGCTTTGGTTCGCCCGTAGGCAATATCACCTCAAAGGTGTAATGCGTCCGTGCGTCCAACTTTTTAGTCGGGCCTCGTTTCGTAGATTTGCTCGATGTGGAGGCCTAAGAGGGAGAAACATTCGTCAAATGAATGTATATGTATATAATATCGAGCTATCTCCAATATTTTTCACATATTACAAGTGATTGTCGAACTTCATATGTATACCTCGCCGGACTTTATTATTTCTCCACCGGCTTCTCCACCGGCTTCTCCATCAGTGGAGCTATCACCTTCTCCGTCATTGGAGCTATCTCCGGCCCCATCGGCTTCATCTTCGTGTCGATCAACCTCCATTCCATCTCCGGAGGGGTTTAGATATGACGACGGAGATTCAGCAGTTTCAACGTCGGGGGCGTCTTTTGATTATATCCTCGAGAATTATTCCGCTTCGAGTTCCTCTATTGGATCCAGAGTTCTGCAAAAAACAGACATTTGATACTTGAAAAAAATATATTCAACTAATAATAATTCTATTTGCAAATAAATTCCTAACTAAATTCTATATCAATAACTAATTCTATATCGATATCTAAATAAACTAAATTCCCTAATATCTAGACTCTAAATATTCTAATCTATATCGTAAAAACTAAAATCGATAGCTATATCTAAATAAACTAAATTTCTATATCTAAATAACTAAATGCTATATCTATATCTAAATAAAACTAAATTCTATATCTAGCTCTATATAGTCTAACTAGATCTAAATAAACTAATTCTATATCGATAAGCTAAATAACTAAATTCTATATCTAAAGAAACGAAATTCGATATCTATATCAAATAAACTAAATTCTATATCTAACTCTAATTCTATATCTATATCTAAATAAACTAAATTCTATATCTATATCTAAATAAACTAAATTCTATATCTATATCTAACTCTATATATTCTATATCTAAATAAAATAAATTCTATATCTAACTCTATATATTCTATATCTATATCTAAATAAACTAAATTCTATATCTAAATAAACTAAATTCTATATCTAACTCTATATATTCTATATCTAAATAAACTAAATTCTATAACTCTATATATTCTATATCTATATCTAAATAAACTAAATTCTAACTAATTAACCCTAACCCTAACACTAATTAACTAATTAACCCTAACCCTAACACTAAACAAAATAAAGTTTTGCAAAAAAACCTTGCAGGTGGCGGGTGGCGCGGTGGCTGCGGCGGCGCGGGTGCGCGGCGGCTGCGGCGGCGCGGTGGCTGCGGTGGCGCGGTGGCGCGGCGCGGTGGCTGCGGCGGCGCGGGGGCGCGGGGGCGCGGTGGCGCGGGGGCGCGGTGGCTGGCGGCGAACGGCGGCGAGGCGGCGGCGAGCGCGGCAGCCTGGCGGCGTCGATGAAACTCCTCGCGCGCGAAAAACTGCAAAGTGTGGAGCCGCGGGGAAGAAGATGAAGCATTTAAACCCCGGGACCTTTAGTCCCGGGCGGTGGCTCAGGCCGGGACTAAAGGGGGGCCTTTAGTCCCGTTCCGTGCCACCGTCCGGGACTAAAGGCCTCGGGTGGGGCGTTTCAGCAGCCAGGGCCTTTAGTCCCGGTCTGTGGCACGGACCGGGACTAAAGGCCTATTTTCTGTTTTTTCTTTTATTTGGTTTATAAATAGTTATCTGTTTGCATATTTGAGAATTTGACAAAACTATAAAAATGAAAAGTGTTTGAAATTGAATAGATAATTCAAAACTATTTTCTATTTTACAAATTAATTATTTTAACTATCCTAAGTATTAACTATTTTGCTATTTTCAATTAAAAACTATGTTTATTAATATTCTTTTTGCATATTTGAGAATTTGACAAAACTATAAAAATGAAAAGTGTTTGAAATTGAATAGATAATTCAAAACTATTTTCTATTTTACAAATTAATTATTTTAACTATCCAAATATTAACTAGTTTGCCATTTTCAATTAAAAACTATGTTTATTAATATTCTTTTTGCATATTTGAGAATTTGACAAAACTATAAAAATGAAAAGTGTTTGAAATTGAATAGATAATTCAAAACTATTTTCTATTTTACAAATTAATTATTTTAACTATCCTAAGTATTAACTAGTTTGCTATTTTCAATTAAAAACTATGTTTATTAATATTCTTTTTGCATATTTGAGAATTTGACAAAACTATAAAAATGAAAAGTGTTTGAAATTGAATAGATAATTCAAAACTATTTTCTATTTTACAAATTAATTATTTTAACTATCCAAATATTAACTAGTTTGCCATTTTCAATTAAAAACTATGTTTATTAATATTCTTTTTGCATATTTGAGAATTTGACAAAACTATAAAAAGAGTAGGACGGGAAAAGAACTAGTGAGAATCTTCATCATGCATTACATACAAGATTTAATACATTATTACATTATTGCACCAACAATCCTAACTATTATTTCTGTTTTCTTCTAGGTCGTAGCCATGGAGAATCTTCAATATTCAGTAGGATGCTTGGGTCAGTCTTCACTTTGAAGGGCGGAATTTCATGAAACTTATTATAATCTATTGACATGTCTATCTTGTCATCTACTCCCACGATGTTTCTTTTCCCTGAAAGAACTATGTGGCGCTTTGGCTCATCGGACGATGTCTTCTTTTGCTGATTTCTTTTTCTCGTTTTTGTAGACATGTCCTTCACATAGAAAACCTGAGCGACATCGTTGGCTAGGACGAATGGTTCGTCCATGTATGCAAGATTGTTGAGATCCACTGTTGTCATGCCGTACTTTTGGTCTACAAATACCCCGCCACCTGTCAGCTTCACCCATTTGCACCGAAACAAAGGGATCTTAAAAGTAGGTCCATAGTCAAGTTCCCATATCTCCTCTATGTACCCGTAATATGTTTCCAAACAGTGCCCATTCTCGTCTGTTGCATCAAAGCGGACACCACTGTTTTGGTTGATGCTCTTTTTATCTTGGGCAACCGTGTAAAATGTATTCCCATTTATCTCATACCCTTGGAAAGTACATATAGTCGAAGATGGTGGCCTGGCCAAACAGTACAACTGATCTCCAATGGTGTCGTCATTCATCAGATGTATCTGCAACCAACTACCGAAAGTCTTCTCGTGTTCCCCTTTAATCCAAGAGTCAGCCTTCCCCGGGTTTTCGGAGCGTAGAATATTCTTGTGTCTCACGATATACGGAGCCACCATGGTGGAATTGTGTAGAACTGTGTAGTGTGCTTGCGAGAAAGAATGCCCGTCCATACATACTTTTGCTTTCCTTCCTAGTGTGCCTTTTCCTGTCAGCCTACCCTCATACCGAGATTCAGGAACACCAATCGGCTTAAGGTCAGGAAGAAAGTCCACACAAAACTCAATGACCTCCTCTGTTCCATAGCCCTTGGAGATGCTTCCTTCTGGCCTAGCACGGATACGAACATATTTCTTTAAGACTCCCATGAACCTCTCGAAGGGGAACATATTGTGTAGAAACACAAGACCGAGAATTCTAATCTCTTCGACTAGGTGAACTAGGAGGTGTGTCATTATATTGAAGAAGGATGTTGGGAACAACAACTCAAAGCTGACCAGACATTGGACCACATCAATCTGTAACCCTGATAGACTTTCTCGATCGATTACCTTCTGAGAAATTGCATTCAGGAATGCACATACCTTCACAATTGCCAGGCGAACATTTTCCGGTAGAATTCCCCTCAATGCAACCGGAAGCAATTGCGTCATAAGCACGTGGCAGTCATGAGACTTTAGGTTTTGGAATTTTTTGTCTTTCATATTTATGATTCCCTTTATATTCTACGAGAAGCCAGTCGGGACCTTGATACTGAAAAGGACTTCAAAGAAGATTTCCTTCTCTTCCTTAGTAAGAGCGTAGCTGGCACGCCCTTGAAACTGCCCTGGATGCATGCCATCTCTTCCTTTATGACGTTCCTGGTCCTCCCGTGCTTCCGGTGTATCTTTTGACTTCCCATACAAGCCCAGGAAACCTAGAATATTCACGCAAAGATTCTTCGTCAGGTGCATCACGTCGATTGCGGAGCGGACCTCATGGACTTCCCAATAGGGTAGCTCCCAAAATATAGATTTCTTCTTCCACATGGGTACGCGCTTATCAGGGCCGTTAGGAACAGGTTGGCTGCCAGGACCCTTTCCAAAGATTACTTTTAAATCTTTGACCATATCAAATACTTCAGCACCAGTACGGATGATAGGCTTCCCCCGGGGTTCTGCCTTGCCATTGAAATGCTTGCCTTTTTTCTTTAAGGGATGCTTGGGCGGAAGAAAACGACGATTATACGGGTACACATTCTTCCTACATTTGTCCAGATATATACTTTCTGTCTGATCTAAACAGTGCGTGCATGCATTGTATCCCTTGTTTGACTGTCCTGAAATGTTACTAAGAGCAGGCCAATCATTGATGGTTACGAAAAGCAACGCTCGAAGGTCAAATTCCTCTTGTTTGTGCTCGTCCCACACACGTACACCTGGTTCAGCCCACAGCTGTAAAAGTTCATCAACTAATGGCCTTAGGTACACATCAATGTCGTTGCCGGGTTGCTTTGGACCTTGGATAAGCACTGGCATCATAATGAACTTCCGCTTCATGCACAACCAAGGAGGAAGGTTGTAGATACATAGAGTAACGGGCCAGGTGCTGTGACTGCAACTCTGCTCCCCAAAAGGATTCATGCCATCTGTACTCAGACCAAACCATAAGTTCCTTGCGTCACCTGCAAATCTCGGGAACTCTCTCTCGATTTTTCTCCACTGCCGACCATCAGCGGGGTGCCTCAACTTATCGTCTTTCATACGATCTTCCATATGCCATCGCAACAACTTCGCATGATCTTTATTTCTGAACAGACGTTTCAACCGTGGTATTATAGGAGCATACCACATCACCTTGGCAGGAACCCTCTTCCTGGGTGGCTCGCCCTCAATCTCACCAGGGTCATCTTTTCTGATCTTATACCGCAATGCAGTGCATACCGGGCATTTATCCATATTCTCATACTTCTCACTGCGGTAGAGGATGCAGTCATTAGGGCATGCATGTATCTTCTGTACGTCTAATCCTAGAGGGCAGACAAGCTTCTTTGCTTCGTACGTGCTGGCGGGCAATTTGTTCTTTCTTGGAAGCATCTTCTTCAGCAGTACCAGTAACTTTTCGAATGACGAGTCAGTCACACCGGTCTCTGCCTTCCACTTCAGCAATTCCAGTGTGCTACCCAGCTTCTTCTGGCCATCTTCACAAGTTGGGTACAACAATTTGTTGTGGTCTTGTAACATCTGCTCGAACTGCAACCTCTCCTTTTCTGTGTCGCAGCCTCGCCGTGCTTCAGAAATGACCCGGGCAAGATCATCAGCGGGCTCATCTGGTTCCCGTTCTGCACCCTGATCTTCTTCTTCATTGTCTTCCATTGCGGTATCAGCATACTCAGGGAACATAGATCGGTAGTTGTCATCATCGTTCTCTTCTTCTTCATCGTCGTCTTCCATCATAACCCCTCTTTCTCCATGCTTGGTCCAAACATTATAGCCCGACATAAAACCGGACCGAAGCAGGTGGCTCTGAATGACTCTTGAGGAAGTGTAATCCTTCTCATTCCGACATTCAACACATGGACAAAACATATAGCCACCACCATGCTTGTTCGCATCGGCCGCATCTCGAAAAGAATGCACGCCTTCTCTGTAAGCGGCGGTGCATCGATCACCGTACATCCATGGATGGCTCATCTGCGTCATGCAACAGTATATCAAACATAATCACGATCCTAAAAATTAGTACCACACGGTCTAAACGAGAAAATATAGTTGCTAACCTTTTAGAATAAGTGGAAATAAAGAGGAAGAGACTTAAGCGTGGCTCGGGCACCTCATATCGTAGTTGTGTTCGGTGAACTGAAGCGGCATCACTCTAACACACATTTCATCAAACACCTCTAGTGCATCCATGCAAAAAGGAGAGCTAGCACACACCCACTGAGATCCATCCAAGAAAAATGCAAGGAAGAGTGGAAAGAGGGGCTGCAGCCATATATATAGGCAGAGGACTTTAGTCCCGGTTTGAGACACAAACCGGGACTAAAGGGTGCGCACAGGGGGGCCTCTCAGCGCGTAGCCCTTTAGTCCCGGTTTGTGTCTAAAACCGGGACTAAAGGGTCGTTACGGGCCGGGACCAAAGCCTCCCGGGCGGCTTGGTCTTTTGGGGCGACGTGGCCGAGCCTTTAGTCCCGGCCCAGATGGAGGCCGGGACTAAAGGGTCCAGGCCAAAGGCCCGTTTTCCACTAGTGCCTTCATATAAGAGTCACGTAGGATCCAATTATCACGCGAGATCCAGATGCTGCAGCCATTTTCTATAGGCCAAACAAGCCCCCTCTTCAACAAGTCCAGTCCATGAGATATAGACATCCAAGTAGAAGATGGGTTCCCCATACATACTGTATTAATCAAACTCGTATTAGGCCAGTATATATCTTGCCTTTAAAACACGGGCACAAAGACTGTTAGGGTACGGTGTGTCAATAATCGCCAAGCTTGCCTAGCTAGAAGACCTTGATTATAGATACGCATATCATGAAAACCTAAACCCCTTGCATCTTGGACCTTAGTAATTTAGGCCATCCAATCCAATGGGTTTTTCACTTACCATTCTCCAAGCCCCACAAATAGTGATCATGCGAGTAAAATCATCACATAACGAAAACGACAATTTAAATACAGCATCACACAAGTAGGGATTGCTTGTGCAATAGCTTTGATGAGAATCTCCCGTGAACTTTGTGCCAAAAGACCATCGCCCAACTCCATTAACCTTTCAAACTTGACTGTAGGCTTCCAAATCTACCCTTTAGGCATTCTCCCATCAGGAGTTGGCAACCTCAGATATTTACGGAAAGTCCTTTTGGCTCCCGGGCCCCAGTGCTCCTTTCATCAAAAAAATTAAAAAATCATAGTTTTCAGTTTCAAAAAATTATGCAAATAAATCAGGACATAGGCAATGATGTAATTTGCAAGTATGCAAAATTTTACTACGAAATTCTTTGTATTGTGGGCTACACAAAAATAAAAAAATTGATAAAATTTGTAGATTTGAAATATACACTCAGATTTAGAAGTTTCTCATTTTTATGTAGCCCAAAATACAAAGTATTTGAACAAAATATTTTGCACGTTGGTGGGATAAATAGTTGGCTACATACGAATAATTTTTTCAAATTTATTTAAAACTCAGAAATATGATTTTCATTATTTTTGAAAAAAAACAAGATTACTGGTGCCCATGTGCACCAAATCTTTACTCCACATATTTAGCCTCAAAAAACTTGTTGTTCCTCACTCAAGATAGATCGAATAGCCACTTGAGACTGAGAGTCTTGGGAGCAAGATGCACTAAACAAAATTGAGCATTTTGAGGCATTGCACCTCAACGTTGGACCGCCTATCTATTTCACAACCCGTAAACGATAGAAATGAATTCTCCTAACACACATGTCCCAGCTCCGATCGAGGCTTCAGTAACCGCGGCGGGGGATCTTCAGTTGACGAGCACTGTGCTGTTGCTGCCGAGCAGCTCTTTCTCGGCCTTGAACCGCTTCCACTCGTCGAGCACGCCGACGAGCCTCTCCGTCTTGTTGTGCAGGCCGATGAGGCAGTTGGCGTGGAACGTGCACAGGTTGCGGAAGTCCATCCACCGGGGCTGGCACTGGCTGCCGAGGTAGATGGTGTCGACGTACTGCACCATGACGCCGTGCCGAGCAGCCAGCTCGTGCTTCACCACGTCGAACACGTTCTGGTCGTGCCACCACGGGTGCTGCGTCCTCGCCTCGTACCAGTCCCGGAAGAACGCCTGCGTCCGCGCGTTCGGCTTCGCGTACAGGAACCCGCCGTTGGTCGACTTTTCGAGGTCGTAGGGGCTCTCGCCGTAGAAGGAGTCGCAGGAGACGGCGATGTCGGCGGCGACGGGGATGCGCAGCAGCGGGTTCCGGAACCACACGATGTCGACGTCCGTGAACACGAAGGCGTGGCCCAGCGCCAGGACGCGCGCCTGGAACTTGTTCCGCACCCACATCATGTCCAGGTAGTCCTTGCTCATGAACGCCTGCTCCGCCGTGAAGTTCGTGTTGGCGGCGGCGAGGTAGTAGCAGAGCGGGTGCAGGTGCTGGCACCGCTCGAACGCCTTGTCGTCGATGGCGACGATGACCAGGTGCTTCAGCAGCGCCTGCGTCTTCACGCCCACGCGGAAGCTCTCCAGGAAGAGGTCCAGGAGCGAGCCGGGCAGAGTCCACGCCTCGTTCGTGAAGGTCATTATGATGGTGTTGTCCTCCATTGCTGCGCTCCGAAGCAGCTCCGCGAGGTTGTCCTCCCCAGTTGTAGTCGCAACCTGCAGAATGTATGCCGCAATAAAAATTCAGAACAGGCCAAATGGGGAACTAAGATGAATGAAGCAAACAGTGGGAAAGGAGCTGGAATGAACACTGTAAGCACCGTGTCGGTGTCGAGCTTCTTTGTGCTGGGGTTTGCTGATTGGCCTCCATTGTCCAGCGCCAGCTCCTGGTCTGCCGGCACGACGACGCCGCAGGGAGACGGCGGCAGCAGCAGGACGATAAGGGCTGCCGTGATCGCTGCTCCCAGGAAGAAACCCAAGAAATCCCTCAGTGCGTACATGGTGGACAGAGATCCTCACCACGCTCTGCCCAAGTTCTCCGAGTTCTCAGTGCGGACTGCGGACTGAAGAGCACACTGTGCGGAGTATATAGATAGAAAGTCAAACGGACTCGGCCGGTGACATTTTACCGATCGGTTCCACGATTTCAGATCTTCATCTGTCAGAAGGAAATTGTAGATCCTCCAGAGAATCGAGACGCACCGTGACGATTCCAACAAACAATGCTCCACGTGACGAGCAGATGATGATTAAGAACAGGCAGGAATATAAATAAGAAGAGGAATGGTCGACGCGCGCAGCGCAAGGGCAAATTAATTAGGTCCTGATCTAGATCGCACATAATCCCAGACTCGGAATTTAATTGGCACGTTGCTCGGGATCATGGTCAACTGTACTACTAATGCTTGCCATGCGTGCCACAGATGAGATGGAGAACACTGGAGTATACAATCTGAGAACTTTTGATCATAATTTTAAAAACCGGACCCGTGATCAGACCCGGTGAGGCTGTCGGTTCAGATTTTTACCGGTCGAACCACTGATTCACTGGTTCAAGGTCTGGTTTCTTAAGATATAAAGCATATATTTTTTACTCATAAATGCTGCAATAAATTGATAATTATGCATGCAACGAATATTTCAGATTTGCTATTTCACACTTTAGTAATAGCCAAGAGCTAATACGCATGTATGCCTTTTGCATGTAGTGCAAAGCGTAAAAACATGTCATATTTTTAGTGCTATCGAGTAATAACGTACAAAACAAACTGTGTCTACATATTTAACAACAATTAGTCATAACTCAGATGGTCATGGGCTTGTTTCCGCACAGCGGAGGTACAGGGATAGAATTCTTCTCAGCCTTGCTTAATTTTCCTACAGCATTTAATTAAACCGGTCAAACCAGGTGGTGGCTTTTTGCTTAAAACCAGCGGTTGAACCGCTGTTCGCCTGGTTTTCTCCGGTTCGATGGCGGGAGCGGTCCAGTGACCGATGAGGTTGCCGGTTCCGGTTTTTTCCGGTCCAACCGGTGAACTGATCTGGTTTTTAAAACTATGCTTTTGTAGAGACTAGATAGGTCTCAGTCGACTGCTCCTCTCGTCTAATGCAAGTGTGTGAGTACCTCTAATAGTCTGATTGCTTGCGTCTGTCATTTGCGGTGCACGATATGTAGTCTGACACAGCCCACGAGCAGCCCAAGCTAGCTCAGCTTTCTGTCATCAAACCAGGCTACTAGCTTGTTGATCGCTTGTACTCCCTCCGTCCCCATATATAGGTCTTGCGCGTACCTCTAGGTCGCAATTTTGATAAATATAATATAAATTTTATAATACAAAAATTATACCATTGGAAAGTACATAATCTGTAGCTTTCAGTGATATATATTTTGTAATATATATTTTATATTACTTTAGTCAAAATAAGGACCTAGGGATACGCGTAAGACCTATACATCGGGACTGAGGGAGTACTTCCTCCCTCTACACAAAAGAGTATACTTCCAACTTTTTGGGAAGTCAACTATTTAAAATTTTGATTGTTTATGCAAAAATATAACAATATTTGTGAAACCAAATAGATATATGATGAAAATACATTTCATGAGGAATATAATAAAACTAATTTGGTCATAAATGTTGGCACATTTTTGTTTAAACACGTTTAAACTTAAAAAAGTTTGACTCTCCAAGATAGTTAGAAATACATTCTTTTATAGACGGTGGGGGTAGTGTTGTACGTATAACTTTTTAGAAAAGTTACGAATTACAAAAAATCTTAATATTCAAACTACACATTCGAAAACACATTTCCTTGAATTATTTTATTCCTTGCACCTAGGATTGCAAATTAAAAATAGTTGCATAGAAAAGTGAATACAAGAACAAACGAATATTTTGTGTGCGAAATATTTCTAGAGTAGAGTTAGCACGGTGTTTCTTGCAATGTTAAGTTAGCACAGAGATATTAAACAGCATAGAAACATCCTAATTACATTTATTTGCAACTTCCCAATACTTAGTTCAAAAACAAAAAAAACAAAAGGAAATATGCTAATTACACAACATGTGTGATTCGAAAATTCTTCTTGGGTGACGTAACAATTAGGGCTAGAATTCAAGTCGAGCTGACTGAGTTCGGCTCGAAGCTAAAACAACAAGTTAGCTCGGCTTGGCTCATTGACATAGCGAGCTCAGATTTGAAACTCGGTTAGAGTCAGTAATCTTACGAGTAGCTCGTTTAACTCATTATATTATGATGTGAACATGAGCACATATAAGAAAAGCTGGTAACACTCCTATAAATTTAGTAATAGAACAATTATCATCATTCCATAATTTCAGGTAGGTAAGATCAATGATAAATATATTAGCTCTGCACTATTCTAGGTGTAAAAAACATTAGCAATTTGGTACTTGTCCATGAAATTTTTTAAACTTTGTATTTGAATGAGCTTAATGACCAGTAGCTCACGAGTAGCTCGTTTAGCTTGGTTGAACAAATGAGCTCAAATCTAATACTTGGCTTGGCTCTTTGGATACCGAGTTTGAGCCGAGTCATGAGCTATTCATTTAGCTCGCGAGTTTTGAGTTTTAATTACAGCCTTAATAACAATGCAAGATCACATATACACGACCGGTTGTCCCAAAATTGGGAAATACACTAGTAGAAAACTGCTCATAAACAATGTCGATATTAGCAGTAGCGTATTACTTTTGTCTACATCACGAGTAAGACACTATCAATGGCATGTTTGAAAATGACACACAGACACAGCTATACGGGGCCCATGGGTTTGCCGGACAAAAAAATACTAGTGGTGTGGCAATTCTATAATACTTTAATATTTGAGTATCTTTGAAATATACGCCACTAGTATGTAAATTTTAGTGGCGTTGGGTGGTTGTGTCACGCTCCACTAATTTTCTTATAGAAATAAGGGACCGACCAAGCTGGCTAGACATGCCCAACGACCGGCCCACACGTAGCACGACACCTCTCTCTCTCTCTCTCTCTCTCTCTCTCTCTCTCTCTCTCTCTCCATGCACCCGACGTAACCGCTCACTCTAATCGACGCCGCAACCCTTCTATTCATCCCGAACCGTGCCGCCGCCTTCTATTTCTCTCAACACCGCCATCGCCCCCTCATGCTCCTCTAAACTCGTATCACCATGGCTGCCCCTTTATCATCGGCCTCATTGCTACCCTTGGCCGCTTGACCTGTTGATATGTCGGTGCAACCACCACGTCTGTGTCGCTGAGCCATCGGTGCCACCCCGTCGAAGCCGCCATCGCCGCATCCGCGTATCATCCTCGGTGAAATATATTTTATACTTATGCGGGATAAATCATGGGCGTCATCCTGAAATATTTTTCATTTCTTTAAAACTTGTAAATGTATTTTTTTGAATTTTTTTAAAAGAAAGAAACCGCTGGTGCCGGAAGCAAAAAAACTCCACTCAACGACATGTTCTTTTAAGCGCAACATATCCTTGGCTTGCTATTATACCATCCAATCCAAAGAGGCAATAATTTCAATCCAAGAATCCGTCAACCTGGTGCAATGATGCTGATCGTCCATGTAGTCATCAGGGTCTTTACATCAATGTTGTTACAAAGGATGCTTTCACGTATCATCTTAAATCTTTCCACAAAGAACCGATCTAAGGAAACATCTTATTATTACAAATCACTATCAAAGTTATGGACCCGCGCAAATTAAGGGAGGTTTACATTTTGAGACGAAGGGAGTAGTAAAGATAACACCACTTTTGTTCCAAATAATAAAATGTTTCGGTAGGCTATTTTGTCCTACTAAAACGCCTTCCCAAAATACAAGTCATTCATATTACATATATAAAATTTCAAAGTTTTAGAGAGCTATGGCCGCTGCCACATCAGCTGCTTGCACTGTAGATATGCGTCTACAGTACCCATCTACAGTGTTGCTACAGTAGTATCTATAATTTAATTAAGTACCCATTTTGGTTTTGAGTTGGTGAAGACACTTTCTCTCTACATCGCTTCATCTCTTCGGCACCTCCCGCCCGCAAATCAAGCCAGAAATTGGAACCTCCATCGCAGCCACCCCTGCGGTGTAGCAGCAAACGAGGGCGGATCCTGATTGAGGATACGAGTGGTTGGATTTGCAGCCACCGAGTTGATCATGGAGGAGCTCAGCCCGTTCGTCGATCTGCCGCCGGCAGGAACATCTGGCTGCAACACCGCCTCCCTGCAACCTTCGTGGCCACTCCCTCCATCTGATCCCCCACCTCTCCTTCCCTAGGTCCATCCCCCCACCTAACTGTGTGTTCTATCGCCGGCGCGGCTTGCTATCTTGTAGTCCCGCCCTCATCCAGCATGCCGCCAACGACGTAGGGTTACTGGATTCTGAATCCTTTATCCTGAACCTATTCTCAAATTTTTCCCCGTCAATTACAACACCTAATTCCCTAATTTACTCTCTGTTTTTGGATTTCAGGTTCGGGTGCTGCTAGGGATCTGCTACATTGGCTCTAGGTCCAACAAGGTATTTACCGCCACACCACAAGACAGACGACACCATCATGGCCTCCATGGCGTCAGGGGAGTTGTCACATAGCTCGCCACCGCATGGCGTTGTCACATAGCTCCTTGCACCTAGGTGAGTTGAAGAAGCTGCCCAACCCTTGCTCACCTTCAGGGACACCGGCGTCCCCGGGCACATTGTGTGGCTCCCAGTCATCGGCGTCGGCCACGGCTATGCGCTCATACCAACCCGTGCATTGAGGTAACACTGCCAGACAAAAAGAAGATAAACACTATTTTTTTGGAACAACAAGCACGAATCATAAGCACTTCACATGCAGAGTTTGGTTCCTACGATCCATGGTAGAGTTCAGGTAAATCACTATTTTTTTTTTCTTGAATTGATGAATCACTAACTTCAGAGTGTAGGAATCTGTCAATCTGCCCGTTTACATTTGAATGACCAAGGCCGATATTTTCTATATATCTAGGTTGCTAATTATAAGAAACTGTGTATATCTCTAGGATGCAAAAATACTGAATATAGGTTATATCGAAAGTGCAAGTACCTGATATTGTGGGTGGTTGCTTTACTGTGGTATTGTACGTAAAATGGATGTTCATGGATTGTTTCTATGTGACTGAATTTTCATATGTTCTATGTTTACATGTACGAAGAGAAGAAGACTTGAGTAGACCGTCGACTATATGGTCTAACATTTAGAGAACCTGCTAGAAAAACTATTTTAATGTTGCCCTATATAGATATATAGGGGAGACATATTAGGGGAGCTACCGAAAATGCTAAGTGTGGAGATGGAAGAAGGTGAATGGGAAGACAGTAACTTGGAAAGAGAATTGTATTTCACTGTGTATAGATATTAACATATAATTTTAAAAAACTGCTTCAACTGTTGTGCAACGCTTATTCTTGAATACTACATTAATTTTTATTAATAGGCATATAGGCATATCATTTTAATTTTAAAAATTATTTATCATTGTACCAATAAATTTTAATCAGTTGAATTTGGTCCATAGCACCACACATTTTTCTTTTTAACACACATGAATTCTTACACGCATCATGTTTTATGTGCGTGCGATAAAAATAGCAATTTATCGGACCGTAGCAACGCACGAGCATTCAGCTAGTATATAAAAGTTCAAAGTTTTAGAGAGCTATGGCCGCTGCCACATCAGCTGCTTGCACTGTAGATGTGCATCTACAGTACCCATCTACAGTGTTGCTACAGTGGTATCTATAATTTAATTAAGTACCCATCTTTTGCGAAGATCATTAGCAAAGAGTTGTGGATCAGCAAAGTTAAGGGGGCTTACATTTTGAGATGAAGGGAGTAATAAAGATAACATCACTTGTGTTCCAAATAATAAAATGTTTGGTAGTCTATTTTGAACTACTAATTCATTTCATATATGTTAATGCTACTTTTGTGTATATACTATTATTATTATAAAAGATAACACCGCTCCAAATTATGAGACGTTTGGGTATGCTAATATGTTGAAACAGAGAAGTACTTCAAAAATAAGCGACTCAATAGTTTCTTGATACTACACGTTGAAATGTGTCTCAGTCAAATATTATGGTACTAAATAAGATGAAGAAGTCTTTCAGAAAGATATCTATCTGGGGCAAAAAAAGAAAGCAAGGTGTTGCAAGAAAAGCTTTGACATGTACTTGATTGATAATTTCTTGTTCTTCCAGTGGCTCTTTTCTACAGCGTGGTGCTCAGGTGTCAACAATTTGCGAGTTTTGTAGGCTGAGACTGCTTGTTGATTAGGAGGTTGTATGCTTTAGGTGTTGTTTTCTTATTGTCTTGTTGTAGTTTTTATCTGATTTTCATTAATTAATTGGTCAATTTTTTTCTTAATTAATATATTGGGGCAAAGTTTTTCTTCTTTTCAAAAATAAATTTAAGACAAAGATATCTTTACTATTGGTTTCGAGTTGGTGGTGAAGCCACCCACTCGACATACAACATGTAACTGACGAAAATACCCCTAGCAGAAAAAACTGGTTCGCAGACAATTACGCCTAGCTTTATATATGGTAGCCAATCAATCACGTAATTATCATCTTTACTATTGGTTTACATCATTTGACAATCAATCACATAAATAATACTCCCAACAATTATGGGAAATCTTTACTATTGGTTTCGAGTTGGTGGTGAAGCCACCCACTCGACATACAACATGTAACTGACGAAAATACCCCTAGCAGAAAAAACTGGTTCGCAGACAATTACGCCTAGCTTTATATATGGTAGCCAATCAATCACGTAATTATCATCTTTACTATTGGTTTACATCATTTGACAATCAATCACATAAATAATACTCCCAACAATTATGGGAAAAGGATCCCAAGAGTTAATGTCCGTGCGTTGAAACCTCTATGAGATCCTGCTAGTGCCAAGGACGCCACCAGCAACTCTGCCCGACGGCCCATCCTACCCCGACCTTCGCTGCCTCTCTACGAAGGCTGAGACGACATAGACCCCAGAACATGCTCTCTGCCGCCAGAATCTCCGCCCCAGATCACCCTCTGCCCCGATCTGCCTGTCCCGAACTAGACGGCCAAGACAACTCTACTCCGGCCACCTGATCTCTGGCCTCGATCCGTCCACTACTGCCGACTCGAGTTGGCAGCTTCGGCCGCCTTGGCCACCAGCGACTTGACTGATGCAACTCTTTGACACACGCTCTCTTGCACCACGATCTGGTAATCCACTCACTATTCCTTCATGCTATTGCTTTTGCTATGCGGTAGATCCTACATGTATAGCATATATCTAATTAATTTGCTATGCGGTAGCAGGTAGGTTACAGGTCGTGCTGGATGAGCTGAATTTTCGGCTCGTTCTCATTCATGTTGTAGATTCCAGTCAGAGATACCACTTGGCTATAGTTTCTGATCACATTCAGGTGGTTAGAGAGGCAGTCCACCTTCCGTGCTCCGAGGCGATGGCAGCGACCACGCGCTCCGACATGATGGCAACGACCACGCGCCCCGACATGATGGCGACGACCAACGCGCGCACTGCCTCCGCCGCCGCCCCGACTACCTGGCGTGCACCGCCCCTCACCGCCGAACCGGCTCTCCTGCGCGGTCGAAACGAACTGTCACCGGACAACGCCGACAAGCGCGGCTTACACTGCGCGTACCAGCATCCTCCATCTTCCCCTTCGACAGCGAGGGCGGCCTCGCCCGCGCGTCCCCACCGCCCTCAGTCCTACTTTCCCTTCTCCGACCCTGCTTGCCGTCACGGTTCCGTGCACCTCGCCAGCAAGCTCCGATCATGGACTTCATCTGCAGGCGTCGTATCCCACGATCTGGTAAGATATTGCCCAACAGTTCTTGCAGCGCACCGAACATTCTTTGACCTGTGGCCTTCTTTCTATATGTCCAAGCATGGATCTTACGATATTAACAATCATGCCCAACAGTTCCTGCAGCGCACCGAACAGTTCTGGCATACTACTTTGGTTGCACCTTATGATATTATCAATTATGGATCCAGGTATACCGGTCATAGCTGGAAGCATCAGGTGAGGATTTCAGCAATATATGGTCCTTCGGCTAGCTACATGTTGGAACTTTATCAAGTTGAGTTGAAATATCAGTTGCGAATCACAGTATTATGATCTCAAATCTCAAGATTATCCAAAGCGGGCCAGATAGAATTTCGTGAATTTGCTTGGCTACTGCGAAGTTAAATCCTTCCCTTGAGCTATAGTATTCGAATATGCTCCAAATGGGACTCTTTTCGAGCATCTTCATGGTAAGTGATGTACTGTTTATGTTATTCTTTCTCTATATCATATTTAGTTTTTGTCAACAAAATGCTTCTCATTATATCGCTGACACTTCGAATTGAGTTTCACCAAAAACTACAAATGAATCATGCGCTGGAAACACTGCTTCTTATTATGTTGCTCTTGGAGAATCTGAGAACATGATGGCCCGACTTGGGATATCGATGGGGATAGCTTATAGTGTAGACTACATGCGTAAGCTGAATCCTTGTCGCATTTCCCCGCTGTCAGGGCGATGTGGCTGACTCCATCGAGTGGCGTCGCGGCAATGTCGACACGGCCATCGACAATGTCATCTTCTACTGCAAGAAGTGCATCGAGTGGCGTCACGGCAATGTCGACACGGCCATCGACAGTGTCATCTTCTACTGCAAGAAGTGCATCTCAGAAACCAGTATGTAGAAATCAACTTTGAATTTCGTCTCTGTTTCTAGGGAAAATATGTATTGCCATATTATTCGCAGGTTGTCTACATGAGTTTTTGAATCCACGTTTCTTTCTCAGTTTTTTGGAAACCAGTCCCTTTTGATTGGAATTCTCTTCGGATTGTTTACTCTTCAGGATACAACTGTTTCAACCCAATTATTTTGAGAAACCGTGTATACAACTATTAATTGGTACCTTTTAGTTTTCCTCAGTATATTTGTGCAACGACTCATGGTGGTGGTGGTGGCAATTTGCAGGCACTGCAATGGCAGTGGCATATACATATTGCAACCGTGAGAGTTGATTTTGGCTAATGGGGCCATGGTGCAGAAGTTGCAACACGATGAAATTTGGTTTGATGCTAGAAAAAAATCTTACTGTAACAGTGTACGTCTGCTTTCACTCTATCCATAAAAATATGATCATCTGCTTTCTTAAGTTACCGATCAAATGTGCTAACATAATACTTACTGTAACATAATGCCTCTCAGTATCAGATTTAAATAACTCTTAGTAGTAACCATTCTCAGGCTAGAGTTCACTGAAAACATATATTGGAACTACCAGCTGACATAATAGATGGTGAAAATGGTTTACTCAATTGATGTGAGATAAGCTTATATGGATGCTTGAAAAATATTTAGTCCAAGATAAAAGTACACCAAAAGTTCTCTTCTGTCAATTAGCAAATTCACACTAGCATATATTTATTCAGTTTAATTTCATTTTTTAATTTATGCTGTCCAGAAATTTGTGTGCTATTTTCACTTCTTTAATTACATTCCGCACTGTTTTTTATCATGAATGCATGGTGTTGTTTTCTCATTTCATTCACAGGTAGTAGAGGTTTTAGGGTTCACGGTATTATTCCAATTTACTGCAACTAAACTAAGACATGACAAGTTTGCTGGGTTAAGGTTTCACTATTTCATTTTTTTTGAAAGGCGCCACGAACTGTGCACTAATATTTATTGTGGATTCGGCACAGGGCCTAAAATATGCAGTCTACAAGGATGTAAATATGGAAATAACTTCTACAATGAGGAAAGCGATATTGTTTTTTAGATGTTGGTCTTCCATGGATCTAAAGAAGGAAGTAATTGTTTTAATGATGGACAACCATTTCATATAGTATGAACTATCATGCATGTGTTAACTTTACATGTGTGGCAAGAAAAAATATTTAAGGGACCCGTAACAACGCACTGGCATTTAACTAGTATTGTAAAGATAACACCGATTCGTGGCAATTAAAAATGCAAACCACACGTGTCGTGTGGTCTTCAATCAGACCTATGCATATATCAATGAGGTGTTCTTTTCTTATTGTCTTGTTGTAATAGTTTTTATCTGATCTTCATTAATTAATTAGTTAATTTTAATTTTCTTAATTAATATATTGGGATAAAAGTTTTTCTTCTTTTCGAAAATAAAATTTAAGAAAAAGATATGTTGTAAAGATAACACCGTTTCGTGGCAATTTAAAAAAAGCAAATCACACATGTCGGTGTTCTTTTCTTATTGCCTTGTTGTAACAGTTTTTATGTGTTTTTCATTAATTAATCGGTCAATTTTAATTTTCTTAATTAATATATTGTGGTAAAAGTTTTTCTTCTTTTCGAAAATAAAATTTAAGAAAAAGATATGTTGTAAAGATAACACCGTTTCGTGGCAATTTAAAAAAAACAAACCACACATGTCGTGTGGTCTTCAATCAGACCTATGCATATATCAATGAATATCTTAAGATTAGTGCTGACCGGGCCTGCCGCCCGGTGTTAACCTTCCTGCGAGGTTAGCTTATAAGCAGGCATCGTTGAGCTTACGGGAGCGATGTGGTACTAAACATAAAGCAGAACGGGAATTTTAAGTCGGAGTGCCGGTAAGCGCGCAGTGTATATATCATGGGCTATTCGGGGATAACTTCTCGATAAGTAGGCCACAAATTTCTGATCAGCCCATTGTGGACGTCCGTCGAGGGCCAGGCCCGCCACGAGAAGAGCTGGCGTCCATGCTGCTGCGTCGGTGGAAACCATCCCGAAATCTGGGTCGGTCACCGGGAAATCGGGAACGGGGAATCGGCCGGCGACGTCCATCTCCTTGCCCCCCACGCGTCGGGGACGACGACCTCCGGCGCGAACTCTCCTCCACGTCCACGCCGCCGCACTGCTCCGTTGCCCCGTGACCCGGTGCGAGCTCCTCCAACTGCTGCGACCCCGAACCTTCTCCGGCGAGGCCAGGGACGGTGACCTGCAGCACAGACTCGTCCTCTACGCCCCTCTGCATCCCGGTCTTCACGGCCGAAGCAAGGTATACCTTCCTTTTTCTCTGTTCTTTAATCCTTCTTCATACAAGAGGAGGATGGACTGGATGCATGCGTGTACTGTTTCGGATTTTAGAATTGTTTGTAGGGAATATGTATGATAGATTTGCTTGTATGGACTGAATCTATGATAGAATTGTTTTAGTTTGATAAACATCTGTAGTATGCAAACAATCATCATAGTACATATGGATTGTTGGTGGACATGGTTGGATGTAATTTAGGATGGATGCAATCTGCCATGTACTACTTAGATAATTGTTTACAATTGGCTATTCTTGTAATGATTAAGTTGAAACAGATGGACTAATGAACTTATGAAATGCTAAAAGTTACTACAATACTCACATCAAAATGTGCTTTACAAACCCTACTACAACAAATAAATATATTTTGTACTTCCGTTGCTAACTAAGGTTCTGTCAATTTTTATATGTTTTGGCCCCTTTTTGTTTGGCCTAGGCCGCTCTATGTTTGCTCCTACTATATCAATATAAAAGGCAAAGCTTTTTGCCTCGCTTGAAAAAAAAGAAGATCCTGTCAATTTCAGGTTTAAGCTGATTGGACCTAGACACTCAGCGATAGAAACTGACAGTGGCGTACCCAGGATATTTTTCCCAATGAGTGTGTTGTACCACTTGAGACGCCAGTTTTTCAAAAATAGTAAGAAGTACGAACTACTACACTTAATCCAAAAAGACTCATATCTTCTTGTGTCACAACATCATGAGGAACATTTTAAGTGTCAAAGAAATGAGCACATAAAGATTAAACTGCATGGATGAACATTCTCATTTATGCTGTCATGTAGTGGAAGAGAATGTTCCTCCTTGCATGTCATAAGTTACCAACAGATATTTATATGCTATAGTATGCTTTTGTAAGGCACTTTTTGATGCGACATCAGATATTTTAGCATGTCTTAGCACGCCTCCTTGTATCATCCCTGAGTCCCCACTACTGTGATTCATTAACCCTCATGGTTTATCCATTAGTTTTCCTTCGGAATTCATTTTCTGAAGCTTCAGGTGAGGAATGGCTTTTACTGTGGAGTGGAGGGATCAATCCTCCCAGTGGTCGAGGCACACAAGATCCTGTTCTCCGGTGAGGGAATGTGTACCACCTCCACGCAAGCAGGTCCATCAGACCGGATGAGACGTCATAGGCTGAGAGGAGTCACTTCACCTAGGAGACGGTCTCCTGTTAAGGCTAGCCTTTCACATCGCCAGAGAGAGAATGTGAAAGATCGGGTCATCTTACCAAAACACAATCTTGTACTATCACGGTCACCATCACCTGCTGGGAAAAGGGAGTCTTGGTTGCTCTCATCACGTTTCAAGGGACTAAGAGCTTGTCTAACAGACCCCCTAAAAGGGCCAATCCCGTAAAATAACCGCTAAAATACGGGGTAGGGCTCTACCCGGCCGTCTAGCAGACCCCGTAAAACAGGCCCCCGCGTCGGTTTTTTACAGTTTCGTTTAGGGGGTGGCTTCTGGCCCCCTACTTGTGCGGGGCGGGAGAGGAAATAAAGGGCAAACTCCCTATCCCATTTCAGCTAGGGCGCGCGGACATTTCAGAATTCCCACCCGTTTTCCCCCGCGCCGCCGCCATAGCAACCCGCGCGCCGCCGCTGGAAACAGAATATTCCGTAGGATTCTGTTTTACGGGGTGGGGATACGGGGTCTGCTAGCTCGGACGAGTTTTCGGTCGGTGGAAAGTAAATACAGGGCCCTCTACTCGCGTTTTACGGGGCAGAAAAATAGGGGGTGTGTTAGACATGCTCTAAGCAGAGCTCAGGATGAGCAGGAAGAGGCGGAAGTAACTGAGGGCGACTGTGGAAAGCCTCTCCCAGCAGAGAAGAGCGTGATGAGGGGAGTGATGTGTCAAGAAATAGAAAGGTGAGTCTGGATAATGATGATGACAGGGATCATTATTATGGAGCTCTGGCCGTGAAAGAAAAGGTAGCCTACACACCATAATGGATATTGCATTAATGTTAATTTAATAATCTGCATAATACTCTATACTGTTCATATACGTAAAGCTTGTTGCTTCTAGCAAGCCTTAATGCAATAATTCTCTTGATTTATCTTTCTTTTCATTTATGGCATATTCTTATTGTTAGTGATTGCTTTTTCTTGCAGTAAAAACCATCATTTGAGTTGTCTGGAAAGCTTGCCGCGGAGACTAACAAAGTTGTAGGTGCTGATCACAAGCATGTATATCTTCAGTATTAATTTTGTAATAATCATAGACTCCTACCGTTCTTATGGAGGTTGCTGGTAGAGTCTACGGTTCTATTAGGTCTCGGACGTAGAATATAGGGGTGGAAGTGAGGGCGGCGAGGCTGGAGGCGCAGACGCCGGCGGCTGGGCGCCTTCGCTGCGAGAGAGAGAGAAGGCGGCGGCTAGGGAAAGGTGCGGCTAGGGTTTGGGGCTCCCGTCTCCTGAGGGAGACGACAACAGTATATGTTTACTGTCTGATTGATACGGAGAGATTACATGAGTTTATATAATAGTCCAGTTAATAAAACCCTAGATAACTTGGGCTAAGCCCCTAATTCGGCCCACTATTGGGCCTCTTCCGTGCATATTGGAGCCCGACCATAACATCTCTCTCCGCCTTCTCAAACAGCTCGTCCTCGAGATGAACATCTGGAAATTGCTGGTGAAAATCGTCGAGCTTCTCCCAAGTCGCCTCTTCCGCGGGCAGGCCGGCCCACTGCACCAAGACATGCCACATGCCGCGACGCTGCTGCGCCTGCATCACCTTCGCCACCTTCGCGGGGGCTAGCAGAAGTCGGCCATCCGAAGTAGGAGGAAGGGACGGTGTCGCCGCAGGAGGGTCCCCTCGGTAGGCCTTCAGTAAGCCGTCATGGAAGACGTCGTGGAAGCGAGAACCAGCTGGCAGCTCAAGGCGGTATGCGAGTGTGCCAACACGCTCCAGCACACGAAAGGGACCGGCGTAGCGGGGTCCCAATTTGCGCTTGGAGCGCGGGTCCAGGGACTGCGTGGTCCTGTGAAGGAGGCGCAGCCACACCCAATCGCCCACTGCGAATTCCGCCTCGCGATGATGAGCATCATAGTACTTCCTGGCCAGCTGCTGTGCTTGGAGAAGACGTTGGCGCGCCTCAGCCAAGATCTCGTCGTGGGTGCGGAGTAAGTCGCCCGCCGTCTCGGACCGAGCCGTGCCAGACTCATAAGGAAGCATCGGCGGAGGTAGGCGCCCGTAGACCACCTCGAAAGGCGAGGCATGCAGGACGGAGTGATATGAGGTGTTGTAGCAGTACTCCGCCCATGCCAACCAGTCCACCCAAGCTCGTGGACGATCACCTGTAACACAGCGCAAATACATGGCGATCACCTTATTGACCACCTCGGATTGGCCATCCGTCTAAGGGTGGAACGCCGTGCTCATGCGGAGCTTTACGCCCGCCAGCCGAAAGAGATCCCGCCAGACGTGACCCGTGAACACAGGATCACGGTTGCTGACGATGGACGAAGGAAACCTGTGGAGGCGGATGATACCGTCGAAGAAGGCCCGAGCCACGGACGCAGCTGTATAGGGGTGACCGAGGGCGATGAAGTGCGCGTACTTGGAGAAGCGGTCAACCACCGTGAGGATGACGGACTTGCCACCCACCTTGGGAAGGCCCTCGATGAAGTCCATGGAGATATCAGCCCACACCTGTGAGGGCACATCCAGCGGCTGTAGCATACCCGCGGGTCGCAGCGTCTCCGTCTTGTTCTGCTGGCACGTCACGCATGACCGCACCCAGTCACGGACCAGCGCGCCATCACAGGGGATGTAGAAATCAGCACGGAGGCGATGTAGGGTCTTCTGCACGCCTGGTGGCGCAGGTCACCATGGTCGGGCACGAAAAGGCAGCGCCCGCGTAGAAGCAGCCCATCGTCCAGGCGCCAGGGCGCCCCCAGCTCGCCGGTGTCAAGGCGCCCGCGGAGCGCCTGTGCGTCCGCGGCAGTAGAAGTTGCCCGGCGAATGTCGTCGATGAAGGCGAAGAACGGCCCGGAGCGGATGCACAGGACAGTGCCTGCCGTGGCAACGTCGTCCGCGACATCCTCACGGCGGGACAAGGCGTCGGCGACCGTGTTGAGATGGCCGGGGCGGTACTCGACAGTGAAGTCGAAGCCGAAGAGCTTGCTGATCCACTGGTGCTACGGGACGGTGGAGAGGCGCTGGTCCAGCAAGAACTTGAGGCTATAGTGGTCCGTGCGCACACGGAATGACCAACCCCAAAGGTAAGGTCGCCAGTGGCGCACCGCCTGGACCAGCCCGATAAGCTCGCGCTCGTATGCCACGAGCTTGTGATGGCGAGCGGCGAAGGGGCGGCTGAAGAAGGCTAGCGGTCCCTCGCCCTGGTGGAGGACGGTGTCGAAGCCGATGCCGGAGGCGTCACAGTCCACCACGAACGGCATGTCGAAGTCCGGCATCTGGAGGATGGGTCCCGTCGTGAGCGCCCGCTTGAGAGCCGCGAACGCCGTAGTCGCCTCCTCGTCCCAGGAGAAGGCGTCGCGTCGAAGGAGGCGCGTCAGTGGCGTGGTGATGAGGCCGAAGTCTCGTATGTACTTCCGGTAGTAGCCGGCGAGGCCCAAGAAGCCGTGGACAGCCCGCGGTGACTGCGGGGTTGGCCACGCGGCGACGGCGGCGACCTTGTCCGCGTCCATCGCGACACCTTCCGCCGAGATGACGTGCCCCAGGTATGCGACGGAGGTCGTGCCAAACGAGCACTTCGAGCGCTTGAGGTGGAGACGATGCGCTCGAAGCTCGTTGAAGATGATGGCCACGTGCTGCAGGTGCTCCGCCCGGGATGAGCTGTAGATAAGAATGTCATCAAAGAAAACAAGCACAAAGCGGCGCAAGTATGGGCTGAGCATGTCGTTCATCAGGGCCTGGAAGGTCGCCGGCGCGTTGGAGAGGCCGAACGACGTCACCAGGAACTCGAAGTGGCCATGGTGAGTACGGAACGTCATCTTCTCGGTGTCGTCTGGGTGCATGCGCACCTGATGATAGCCCGAACGCAGGTCGAGCTTGGTGAAGAAGCGCGCTCCGTGTAGCTCGTCCAAGAGCTCATCCACGACGGGGATGGGGAACTTGTCCTTGGACGTCATGGCATTGAGGGCGCGGTAGTCGATGCAGAAGCGCCATGTGCCGTCGGCCTTGCGCACAAGGAGCACCGGGGCAGAGAACGGCGATGTCAAAATCCGGATGATGCCTTGCGCGAGCATGATCGCCACCTGGCGCTCGAGCTCGTCCTTCTGTAGCAGCTGGGGGTACCGGTACGGGCGCACGGCGACAGGCGCCGTGTCCGGCAGCAGGTGGATGCGGTGGTCACAAGGCCGCGCGGGTGGGAGGCCCTGTGGCTCGTCGAAGATGTCGTTGTGCTGCTGCAGGAGGTCGGCCAGGAGAGGATGCGCCTCGTCAAGTGCGGCCGCCATCAACTGGAGCTGCGGGGTTGCGGCGCCAGAGCCCCCGATGCCCGTCCACTGAACGCGACGGCCGCCCTCGCGCCAGAAGATGAGGGACAGCATGTCGAGGTCCCAAAGGATGGGGCCTAGTGTGGACAGGAAGTCGACGCCGAGGATGAAGTCGTAGCAGCCTAGGTCGATGCCGACGCAATCGATGGAGAAGGGCTCGTCGCCGATGAGGACGGGAACCTGCCGTGCCACGCCCTGGCAAGCAAGGCGATCCCCGTTGGCGACGGTGACGCTAAACTTCTCCGCGCCCGCTGGCTGGAGGGCGAGGCGGCGCATGGCGTCCCTAGACAGGAAGTTGTGCGTCGAGCCCGTGTCCACGAGCGCGGTGAGACGCTCCCCGTGGATCGTCACCGGAAGCAGCATCGTCTTTGCCGTCTTGATGCCCGCCATGGCATGAAGGGAGACGACGAAGGCGGTCGCATCGACCGGCCCGTAGGTCGTGACGTCGGCCTTGGAGAGTGTGGTGGCGTCGAGCTTCGCAGTGAGGGCCTCCACCTCCGCGTCGTCGACGGTCTCCAAGTAGAACAGGTGGGCGCACGTGTGACCCGGCGCGTATGGCTCGTCGCAGTTGAAGCACAGGCCCTTGCGGCGCCGCTCGAGCTGCTCGACTGATGTCAAGCGCCGGAAGGTACATGCCAGCGCGGGGGCGGCTGCAGCAGCGGCCGGCAGGGCGGAGCGCGTCGGGGTGGTGGTCGCCGGTGCAGGGCGGGTCGGGGGGCGCGCGCCGCGGCCCGGGAACGCCTGCTGCATGGCGTTGGCGCGCTGCTCATACGCGCGCGCGTAGTACATGGCCATCTGCAGGTCCTGGGGGTCGCGCATCTCGACGTCGACGCGGATGTGGTCGGGGAGGCTGCCGACGAAGAGCTCGGCGCGCTGGCGAGCCGTGACGCCAGGCGCATGGCAGGCCAACGTCTGGAAGCGGTTGGCGAAGTCCTGCACCGAGGTGGTGAAGGGGAGGCGACCGAGCTCGGCCAGGCGGCTCCCACGTATGGGGGGGCCGAACCGGAGGAGGCACAGGTCGCGAAAGCGCTCCCACGGAGGCATCCCGCCCTCGTCCTGCTCGAGGGCGTAGTACCACGTCTGTGCGGTGCCACGGAGGTGGTAGGAGGCGATCCACCTGCGGTCGGACGCCATGGTCCGCTGCCCCCTAAAAAACTGGTCGCACTGGTTGAGCCACCAGTTCAGGGGGTCCACGGTGCCATCGTAGGTGGCGAACTCTAGCTTGGTGAAGCGAGGCGGCTGCTGCACGTGCGGCGAGGCCGTGTAGGCGCCCTCATGGCGACCCAGCGTGGCGGGAGGAGAGTACTGCGGCACCATGGAGCTCCCGGCGGATGGGTCCGTATACCCGCCGAACTCCCCGAAGGTGGTGGCGGGCGGCCGCAGCACCGTCGGCTGTGGCAGCGCCGTCGTGTAGGTCGGCGGGGCGATCCACGTTGGCAGCGGGGGCGGCGACGACGGGAACCTGATCTGGGTGATCGGGAGTCCCTTGGGCGCGACGGTGGCCGGTGGTGGTGGCGCGAAGCGCGCAGCCGGCGGGGACGGTGGCAGCGGTGGCGCGTAGGGAGCCTGGAGGAAGGTCCAGAGGTTCGAGACCACCAGGGTGAGGTCGCGGATCGCCGACGACATCTCCGCCGGAGAGAGGACGGGGACCGCGTCGGCCGCCATGGCCGCGGCGCCCGAGGCGGGCGGACCCGAGGTGGCCGACGACGACGGCTGGGAAAGTGGCGGCGGCTGCGAGGTGGAGTCGGCGGCGGTGGTGGGGAGGCCTAAAGAACTCATCGAACCAGAGCAATCTGATACCAAATTGGTAGAGTCTACGGTTCTATCAGGTCTCGGACGTAGATTATAGGGGTGGAAGTGAGGGCGGCGAGGCTGGAGGCGCAGACGCCGGCGGCTGGGCGCCGTCGCTGCGAGAGAGAGAGAAGGCGGCGGCTAGGGCAAGGTGCGGCTAGGGTTTGGGGCTCCCGTCTCCCTCAGTATATGTTTATTGTCTGATTGATACGGAGAGATTACATGAGTTTATATAATAGTCCAGCTAATAAAACCCTAGATAACTTGGGCTAAGCCCCTAATTCGGCCCACTATTGGGCCTCTTCCGTGCATAGTGGAGCCCGACCATAACAGTTGCACAATCAATTAAAAGAGCTCATGCAAGTGTTTTCCCTTGTGTGTTACTGCATGATCTTGAGAGCTGACAATTTATTTCCTCTTCAGGTATAACACTGCTATATTCAGAACCTCCGGAGGCTCGCAAATCAGTGGAGACTCTATGTCTTAAGGGTGGAGCACTGTATGGTACATATTTTCGAGTTGTTACTCTCCATTTATGGAGCTATTGTTTGTTTTATGTCATGCTATCCATCTTTCCAGTAGCTATTTGTTCCTGCCCTGTACATATGGCCTCTTTCCGTACTGGATACACATTGTCAATAGTTAGGATCACTATCTCGGAATCAATATCAATACTTTGTATGGTCAATCTTCCTGGTGCATCTGAATATGAACTAATCAGTGAGGCACATGATCAACAGATTAGTTCCCAGCATCAGGCATGCGTAGTGAAAAACCGTTGTGTTGACGTATATGCTGTGGTGTGAGTTTTCTGTTAAATGGAGAAGAGTTGCTGCAGCTGGCCAGCGGCTGCTTGATTTGTCCGGCCAGGCAGATCATGAGTGCTAACTGGGGTAAGATGGGGCCAAACAGGACGACCTGCAAGTCCCACATATTCTCGGTGTATACCCGTGGGTGCCCACACACTATGTTATGTGGGACGAGTCACGCGTGGTGGAAGGCCCACTCCCACTTGTACTCTGATGCTTAATAAATAGTTCACTAGATTTGATGTTGAATTGAAGTGAATGCATTGAAGCTAACGGTAATAAGCAGTAAGTTAATAAAAACATGTTTGGTTCCGTCGCTCGACCTCTTTAGCCCTGGTTAGCAAGGTTAACGGGAATTCAGGATGGATGCTTTAGCTCCCCAGTCTGACAGAAGATTTCCTCAGCAGGAGTGCCTGGCTGAGAAGCAAGGCTAGCCGAAGGAACAAAGATATTCCCTTGGGTGATTTTATATGATGTGTGGGGTGCCAACGAATTTTCTGTGCTTGAATGTTTCTGATGATATAATCAAATTGAACAGAACCATTGTATGTTCATCATATGAGCCACTTTTTTGGAAGGGAAAGGTGAATTGCAGACATCCCCAAAGATCATCCCTCCTGCAGCAAGCAACATGCGGTACTTCAATATAGGTAGGTTTAACACTCTTCTTTACATATGTTGAAAAATCATACCGTGCTTAACTAATCTTTTCCCTATTCAGACTTGTGGAAAAGGAGCAACCAGATGGCGTGCTGTCAAAGAAAGTGAGGTACTTGGTTATTGCATATATCAATTTGTCGTAATTCTGCATGATCCTAGTTGGTCAGTATTTCATATTAAATGATGTATTTTATCTTTCTTTTTTTATAGACCTTATCCGATGGATCTTGGAAGTACCTCTGGGGCTTTCATTAATGTACATTTCTACATTCACACTTTCCACTTTAATAATTTCAAAATTTTGCTTTTTATGCCAATTCTATTTTTCTCAAATATGCTGTATTGTTACGGGAGAATCTCGTTGAGCCTCACCCTTACTGTAGAATCTTTGAAAGGGACAACGTTAAGTTCAACAAGAGTAGTAGGTATGGCCATGATAATTTAAGAATTTATTGCCTTCCTTGCTGTTTAAAATGTTTTGCTTGTTTTGGTGTTCCCATTAAGTCACTTAAAGGAAGTGACATTGGAGTGTCGAGTACGTTTAACTGTGTTAGTAACTCCGCCTTTTCTTGTTCCCGATCTATTTTGATTTAAAACAACTCCAAGCAATATATACCAGCTCATTTATCTTCTTATATCTCTTCAACCTGTTGTAGATATCAGTTGTTTTTTCAAACTAGTCTTGAAACCATGCCTAGTATTTATTGCCTTCCTTGCTGTTTAAAATGTTTTGCTTGTTTTGGTCGTTCCCATTAAGGCACTTAAAGGAAGTGACATTGGAGTGTCGAGTACGTTTAACTGTGTTAGTAGCTCCGCCTTTTCTTGTTCCCGATCTATTTTGATTTAAAACAACTTCAAGGAATATATACCAGCTCATTTATCTTCTTAATATCTCTTCAACCTGTTGTAGATATCAGTTGTTTTTTCAAACTAGTCTTCAAACCATGCCTATGTTCTAACCTATCTGGCACATGTTTTTACTGTGTGTGCCTTCGATTGTAAGTTCAACCAGGCAAATGCTTTCTTAAACCCACATTATTTCTCATACCATTACCCCCTCTAGACCAAGCAACCTCTTGTGAAAAGCCTTCAACTTATGGTGTCAATGTTTCCGTTGCTTGCAGCCGGGAGTATGTATTGTATTGCTCCATGAGAACTCCACAGATTGAGGAAAGAAACAAGATGTGGAGCAGGGTAGGTCGGAGCTTTGCCTCAAACCTTGTGAGCTACTAAGGATAGTAGCTAGGCGGTTGGGATATTACATTTGTGGTAGAATGTTTCCTAGATAGATGTTTTTTGTGTAGTAGGTGAACACGTAGCTGTGTGACCCAGTGGAGCTTTGGGCTTGTATCATGATATCTGAATGTATATTGTGCTTCCTGAGCAACTAATACTGGGCTTGGCTTAATCTGATGTGCTATATGTTTGTTGCATTTTGGTGACATTACATGATGTTGCTTGGTTTTGGTGACCTGATCACCTGAAAGTATTTGGTGACTGGTGTGTGAATTGTAACTCAGAGATCACCTAATATAGAGGTAGTCATCCATATCTAGAGGCATCACTGCGGATATGGTGCTGCCGACGTTGAGAACGTCCAGCTGTGGAGCACTGAGCGTCTTGGCGGCCAGGGGCAGTGCCAACATCGCTCGCCGAGTGGAGGAGTGAAGGAGCACCCCTGAAACAAAGATCGGCTGGAATGTGGTGTGGCCAGTATCCATGAGGACTCCTCTCTAAGCTGCCGATCATCCTCTTTTTCTCAGGATATTTGAAATGCAGCTTTGTTTGTTTTGAAAAATGCATCTTGTTTGATACAGCTGATAAATGGTCTTTGGAGGTAAAAGTCACTGATAAAACTATGGCTGCAGCAGCTTTGTTCGGTTTTGCAAAATGAACCTTGTTTGATACAGCCGATAAATGGTCTTTGGAGGTAAAGTACTAAAGTTCAATGATAAAACTATGGCTGGAGCAGCTTTGTTCGGTTTTGCAAAATGCACCTTGTTTGATACAGATGATAAAATTTCATAGATGAAAATGCAAAGCGAGCGCTCTACCATTTGAGCTACACCTCCTTACGTCTATTTAACTTATTTTGTGCTATATTAACTTTACAATTTGTATATTCAATACGCCTCTGTATTCTACAGTCACACAAATGTCACAAATGTCACTGTAAGAACAGATAATACATTGTTAATCGGACGACAGCAAAGAGGAGAACCTTCGGAAAACCTGTAGCATCAAGGGTGGTTCACTCATCTGGAACGGATGGGTGCAGTGCAGACACAAGAAACAAAGGATTCCATTAATCCAGCACAAACGCTGTCAGTATCCGGATCATCCAACTTATAAGGAGCACACGCAGGGCAAAGTGACCAGCACGCAACACAAGAGCCAGGGGCAGTCCTGCACCCTGCACCATTAAGAACAGATTGGTGCATCCAGAAGAAAACAAGCAAAGAATCCAACGATTCAGCGAAAACGCTGAGGCAATGCAGGTCAGCAAAAGAAAGTGATGCATAATATCTAACTAGCATTAGTGCAGAATAACCAGCAACCAGCATTTCCTCATCACCAGGTTCAAGAGTGTATCAGAATATCACCACAAAAACAAAGACCTCCCGATCTACCAGAACCTACTTATAACTTCACCCTATCATTGTTTTTCGAACCACAAATGGTTAAAACAGTTGCTCCCTTGTTTCCTTTCCTTGCTGGTTATATGCATTCAATGTCATGGCGGCGACCTTCACTCGAAGGCCCACTGGTTCTCCCTCCGGATTTCCTCCTCCTCCTCTGGGGTGAAGTCGTTCTTGATGTTGAAGATCTTACGGATTTCCTCTGGAGTCTTTCCCTTGATCATGTCAGCAACCGTCTGGCAGGTCAGGTCCAGCAGATCCTTGATGTCAAGGTAGTTCGCAGCCTGTCCACAAAAATACAAGATGATCAGGCATCATACTTGAGCCACGAAACATGTTTAGACAGATAAAAATAGATTACTGCACCATCCACATTATGGGGCAGAAATACATATACATAAACAAAATAGTGGTGAGTGGTGACATAGCAAGTCTTTGTCAATTAATACATTGCTATCTTCAGCTTGAGTAGACCTTTCTGGTATCACAAATAAACTAGTTTTACTCTACCGGCTTACACAACAAACAATAGTAAATAGTAAAGTACAAGAAATAAACCAACAGCAGAGAGGAGCAGTGAAGACATACTATATTATGTGCAAAAGCAAAGACAAAAGGAACCATTACATGCATGTGCAAGCAATAGATAACCAAGATACCACAAGCAAAGCATTGCAGAATAATGTCCCTGTCTAAGAACAAACAAACAAAGAAATTCACAATTTGTCCCAGTATCGCTTTTAAGTAAAGAAAATAGATGGAGTTCTCAATTAGAACAGGAAACAGAAATGAGCTATGAAAAGAAGCCTAGTCACAACTACATACCCTGCCTAGACTAGATAGCCCAAAGAAATTCACAAACGAAATTTATGTCAGTACTCAATATTGAAACAGGAAACATGATCCAGATTTGCAAGAAGCTTGATCAACAATAAATAATGCCCTGCTACTACAAAGGATTCCATAACCTCCTATCAAACATAGATTTTAATCACAAACTGATACTATACTACAATTGACAGCTACTGCCAGATGCACATTACATTACAGAAGTTAGAGATGCAGTTAAACTTGGACTTCAGGATGACACAGACAGAAGTGACAACAGAAACATAAAAAATCTATTATAATGAGTTCATCCGCCCGTATTTCTTCCATCATGTAATAATTAAGCACGTAAATATGACGCATCTAACCCAAGAAAAAAAAACGAAGAGCCCGCACTCTTTTAAGGAGAACTACATATATATGCATCCAATCGCTTAACAGGAGACCTGCAAAGATTTCAATATTTTCCTGTTCCCAAACAAAAAACGCTAGAAAAGTAGAAAACCGTCCAAAAATAAAACCCTAGCTGTACACAAAGTAACGAATAATCTGACTAATCGACGATCAAAACAACACGGCAGAATCGTGCCTACAAGACTACAACATCAAAACACACAAGACCTGCACCCAATTAGACGAGTATTCGAACTAGCAGTAAGGGAATGGATGGGGAAGAGGGATGAAAGTCTCACCAGGATGAGGTCGAAGAGGGTGGCCTGGTCGACATCGACGAACTTCTGGTCGAAGGTCTTGAGGTCCGTGGAGGACGTATCGGAGTCGCCGGCGGCGCCGGCAGCGTCTGCCTTGACGTGCTCCTTGCAGTACTCGATGACCTTGGTGAGGGTTTTGGCGCTGACGTTGGGGAGCGGGATGAGGTTGTTGGCGCAGTCGTCCTCGATCATGTGCTTGATGGTCTGCGACTTCATGGCCACCGCCTCCTCCACGTCGAACTTCTCCATGTCGGAGCTCTGCAGCGTCAGCTTCTTCTCCGCCTCCACGTCCGCCATCGCTCGGGTCGCCGGGTGTAGTTGGTGCGTAATGTGGAAACCCTAGCTAGGAGATCGGAGCGCAGCCGCGATGTTGTTGTGGAGACGGGAGAGCAACGGGGCGCTATTTATTTCGGGGATCATAGAGGAGAAGCATCGAAGCGGGATCGGTTCGGACTCTGCTCCATCGACAGTTCCTTCTTTCTTTCCTTGTTTGTTTTCTACTCCGTATCGGGCGCGGCTCTCCAAACAGCGTGGGCAAACCGAGAGCCACACGGCCCACGGGCGCAGCAGCACAGACGCTTGTCGCGCCGGGCCTAGACGTCTACGGACGTTCATGACGGGCAGGACGCTTTTTGACTACGGCCGTCTACCTAGAGAACGTATGGTCTGAAGAACAAGCTATACAATAATTTGCACCCAAATCTCCCAGAGATCATTTTTACTCGATTTCTCTAACCACGTGGAGTGACATGCCAGTCACAGCTAGGCGTGACATATAGGGGCCACACCACCTCTACATATTTAAGTTATTTGCGAAGGACAGCCGATAATAACTATCAACAACATCAAAAACCTTACCAAACGACGACGACTATATATTTGGTTCAGCATAGATCAAAACTATATTTTTTTCCACATAGATCGAAACTATCTAATTGGTTCCGCTATCTGACAGTTCTTGCGCGTAGTTTTTCTAGCTGTGATGAGCATAGCTTGTCCAACCTGTAGATCTTGCTTAGTCTGGATCAAGTTCTTCCACCCTTCAATACAAAAGGAGAAGGGGACATCCGTCTCCGTCTTGTATGCAATGGTGTTGACCTCGCCATCGCCAACGCATACTCCAACCTCTCCTTGATAAGCAATGTCAAGACAGTTCTCCAACTCCCGCGGAAATTTTTCTGGGATGCAAAATAGGAGAAAAGTAAGATAGTTTTCTACAAGTTCTAGGTGGAGACGAAAGAAAGAAATATATATATGCATGTAACATGAAAGAACATATCATTGTGGTCAAGCAAGTCACAAATGACACCCCAACAAATACATTAGTGAAAGGTAGGATTTCTAAGAGGTACTCTTGCTCATTGTCGGTGAGCGAGGTTGCATATTTGGGTGATAACAGTAAATTCCTAGGCCTCGTCTTTCTCGTCAACAATATTGAAAAGCACAACACTTATTTTTGGCATTTCTCCTCTCAAGGGAAAGCATAGCACATCTACTTCGGTGAGATGGTGTTGCGTAATCAGCCAATTCCATCGAGCGCATCCCAAGCGAGTCCTTGATTTACCTTTCTTGGACATCAACCTTGCATATCCGTCCATGTATCTGAAATGACACACTACCTCATGTTATTTCATTAATTTATTGTGCTGCTTGGAAAGCAACTTATTTGAATCTAACAATTTCAGTGCTTGGAGACCCATATCTAGACAGAGAAGTATGGAATTTCCACTATATACTATCTAGACCAGTGTAGTCTGTTGACTAGGATGAACAACAGCAGAAGAACTAGCTTAGGAGGAGTCATGACCCAGAGTTTATACATAGCTATTCAGCTACATGAGTGCACTAGCTGAATTAATAGCCCCTTCTCAACTTTGGATGGACGTTCGGCCTTAAAAGTAGTACACAACAAGATAATTGCATTGAATCTTTATATACTCCTGATGCATCTGCTATTCTGAAAAACTTCTCACCCAATTTTATTGTCCTAAAGCTCTGGATCAGTTGAAAGAGAAATGACTGTATTTATTTGTTAAACTGAAATTCTCCCTTGCCATTGTTCCCTGTGTATGTAGGGAATGGACCATGATATCCCTCTGTTGATGTCTTCATAATGACAAGTTCTGCAAGTATTTCAAATATTTGTTAAAGTTGGGGCTGAAGTTTTGACCTGCATATGAATTGCGTTATGATGAGTACCAGCATACATTTAAACAGTCTGGAATGCATGTCTCTGCCTTTAATCTTATTTGACTAAATGCCTAATTTTGGGCTGCATTGGTGACAACGAATTGTGGAAGATATTTTTTGAGTTCAAAGACCAGAACAGCGAATGAAATAGGAGGTATGAGAATAGGGATAAATCACAAGGATGAAAGTGTGGCGGCAATTCATAGATACGCGTGGATGCTGCACCTAAAAGGTTCAAGTAAGTTACTAACTGACAAAAGTATTCCCGCCGGCAAAATCGTTATTCAGTGTGTCATGTTGCTCACTCAAATTGAATTGAACACATCATGTGACTTTGTTTGCACTTTTAAAATAAAAATGCATTGCATTGTTTTGAGGGGGACATGCGACAATATTAAGCGGGCTAGAGAAGGATGATAACATATTAACATGTTCTTTTCTTCCAAGGTGAGGGTAAAAAAGAAGACGTGTGATAAAGTCTTAATGTATTCTTGAATTAAAACGCCGAGATATATATTTATAAAGGGTTATTTATTCGTTTGCCACTAAAGGCCGTCGTATGCTCAGTTTTGCCCTCAGTGGAGAATGGTGCTCAGTTTTGCCTCTAGTGTTCACGCAAGCACTCATTCCGTGATGCTTCCCGTCTCTGTTAGGTCAATGGTGGTTGACTCATCCCTGTCAGGTGGGACCAAGCGTGGCTTGAAGACCAGACCGTTGGTGGGCACGGCTTGTGGGACCCAGTAGCCGTTGGACCGCAAACCGTTCGCAGTGGGGATAAAAGCGCCGTAACGCGCCGCCGGAGCTCGCAGCGGTGAGCAGAAATCAGCCGCATATATGGGAATCGACCCCTGTTGGTAGCCAGGAGCCGGGCGCGGGCGATCGAGAGGGCGGTCGACGGGGAGTGCCGCTTTCTAGTAGCGCGGAGCCGCCGACAGAGCGCTCGACCGTGTGCCCTACAGAGCGCGGGCGACCGAGAGGGCGGTGTCGGCCTTGCCCCGAGGCTTTGAGATCACCTACGGCTCCGGGCGGTCGCGAATCGAGATCCATGTCTTCTTCTAGCTCCCGCGCCACCTCGCGGATCGATATTCCGGCGAGCTTGGAGATCCCGATCTTCCTCTGTCCGCGGTGTCGGGCGGAAGTTGTTCGGCGGATTTCACGCACAGAGAAGAACCCTAATCGTCCGTTTTATGTGTGCAGCGAGAAGGGGGTAAGAATCAGGGCAATTTCATTATTTTGTGGTCGGGATTTTTGAGCTATGGTTGATCTATTTTTTTGCGTCCATGCAGGTAAGATGTTTCTTTCTTTGGGTCGATGCTCTGGTCCAGATGCTGATGCATGATCTGCCAGAGACGGCAGCGGCCGCAGCGCGAGCTCAGGCAGAGGAGACGGAGGTAGCTATTGAGCTCAGGAGTTTGAATCAGAAGATTAGGAAGCTCGAAGAAGCACAAATTAGCAATTACGTTTGGGCATTTGTAGGTGTTATGGTAATTGCAGTGGTTGTAATGTTGAAATTGTATTAGAAGGCATGAATTTGGGAGGAATTTGATAGCTAGAATTTGGGAGACTAAATGGAAAAAGGTTTCTGTTAAAAAAAGTATCTCAGTGTGTCTCCTTGACTAATGGGCCAACTCCATCCAATTAGGCCCATTAGGGATGGGCAATGAGAAGGCTCAAAAAATATAAACCCAAAAAGGGGGGTGTGTCTAGGATTCGAACCCAGGACAGAGTGGTTTCGCAGCGTTCAGGGTTGTGCTTGTAACCGGTGGGGCTGATGGAAAGATATTGAGAATCGTAGGGAAGAATGGTAGGTATAGTAAAATCATTATTTGGTTTAGGATTGAAAAAACGTATGTCGTGTTTGTGATTTATACAGGAGCATGTCGTATTTGTGCATGATCTTGTAGTGTGTTTTTTGCAATTGGGTTGTCTGCATAAGAGAAATGGTGAGTTATCAAATGGTGAGTTGTCTCTTCTATAGAAATTTGATCTACTAAGAGAAATTTGATGCCGATATCTTTATTCAGTGTTTCTTCCTTTTACACATAATCTGGAATATTAATATGGTTGACTGCATCTTTCGAAGTTATCAAATGGTGAGTTGTCTCTTCTATAGACAATCAAATTTGTGCACGGTGGATAGGGTGAACATTTGTGCACGGTAGATAAAACCCAATTACAGGGATAGGGTGAACATTTGTGCACGGTGGATTATGAGAAAATAAAG
Source organism: Dactylis glomerata (assembly GCA_007115705.1). Taxonomy (NCBI): domain Eukaryota; kingdom Viridiplantae; phylum Streptophyta; class Magnoliopsida; order Poales; family Poaceae; genus Dactylis; species Dactylis glomerata. Next base: position 1,726,238 of record QXEO01000065.1, read on the forward strand.
ATATCCATGGATTTTGAGAAAAATAAAAAGAGCATGTAAATAAAAGTACATATGGACCATTGTAAATAATGGTATCACCATGGACGAATCCAGGAATTTAACTTTGGGTGTTCAAAAAGGTTAAGATCTGTGAGTTTACGTAAATAAAAGTACATATGGACCATTGTAGAAATATTATTTCACAAAAGGTGATGAAGAAAATACCCTCTCAACAATAGCAGTGGTAGGGTTAACAAAAATTTGAGAAGCTTGTAAAGAAGGTTATAGGCCATATTGTTGTTTGTTTCAATAAGCATAATAGAGAGTTGAATAATATTTTTGAGGTTTTACACATCTAATCTCTACGCATATCAGAAATGAAAAGAATAAATCAGTAATACTTATTATCACGCATAATAACTTAGATATAAGATGCAAAGTAGCATGATCACCAAAGTACACATAATAACACGACAATATATTAGATAGATGGGTACCCTAGATGGCTAGATAGATGGGTACCCTAGCTAGATGGCTAGATAGACGAGTTCATGGGACGGACATGAGACACGGCACGCCAAATGACATAGGAAATAAAATGATAAAAACATGACAAGCTACCGGAGAACATCTTCTTCTTTTCCGCATCACCTTCTTCACCACCGTCTTCACTTGTCGTACGGGAGGCAGTGCATGTGGTTCCTGGTGGGGAAGATGCTGGTGATGTTGGTGAAGATGTTGTAGTTGGTGAAGAAGATGGACTCGCATCCGCACCAGAAGACCTCGCCGAGGAGCTCATACGCGTCGAACGGGTTGGTGAAGGTGACCATGAGCAGCTTGAGGGCAACACCATCACGAACCACGTTGAGGCGGTACATGACTGGCGCGCCCCGTGGGAGGTGGGCGTAGCCCTCGGCGAGGAAGTCTTCTGCGAGATCGACGGCGCCCCTCCACCTGGACTGCGCCCACACGCGGAGCGTGGTCTCCACGACCGTGCCCGAAGGGTACTGCTGCTCCGGTGTGGTACGCGGTCGACGGAAGGTCGGTCCTTTGTACTGCATCTTCTCGACCGGCAGGGTGGTGCTTGGGATAGGGAAAGGAAGAGGAAGAGAGGTGGGTGGTGTGTGCGAGAGGAAGAGGAAGATAGGCCCCTTTTAAAAGAGAGGAAGAGGAAGAGGAAGAGAGGTGGGTGCCGTTAGGGTTGCCAATGGCACCAAGCGGTGCGCGTGGGTATCCGGAGCAGTCGTCGTGGAGAACCAAGCGCGTGTGTATCCGTAGCCGTCTTGAAACCACGATGCAGTGACGCGTGCGTAGCTGAGTCACTGCGTGCGTAGCTGAAACGAGCTAGGTGATGGCGTGTCCAACGATGCATGCAGCGTCCCGTGCGTAGCTGAGTCACTGCCTCCCGCGCATGCATGCAGCGTCGCCACCTCCCGCGCAGGCATGCAGCGTCGCCGCCTCCCGCGCAGGTCCGGCATGCAGCGTCCCGCCTCTCATCGTTTCCCGCGCGTGTCTGAAAAGGCTGAGAACGAGCTCCGCATTGCCCAACGGACACAGGCGCGCCCCGTACCGCGACACGGCCCAACTAGAGCGCACGTTGAGCATCCATGCGTGGTGCGGAAAAAAAGAGCGAAAAAAATGAGTCTACCCAATCACAGCGCAGAACGAGCTCCGCGCGGATCGCCCCTAACCGTGGCCGCAGATGAACGATCGGATGGCTGCCGTCCAGCCAATCAGAGTCAAGAACCAGCAGACCGCGGATCGCACGTCGCCTGCTCGCAGATTCCTTCTAGAAGATCGATCGGACGGCTACAGTTCAGGACTGGGGTTATATCGGACGGATGGTGTTCCGCGCTATGGTTTGTAGCCAGTCAAAGATGTTTCAAAAACTTTGACTAGCGCATAAAAAATTCAAAAAAATCAAAAAAATGAAAAACCTGTGCACATAGTCTTCTTATGTCTTATACTAACCACTGAAGTTGATAAACATAATCTACATATGTTCAAACAAAAAAATCATGTATATATTGTGATATCTAGAACTCTGTCGTATGAAGTCAAGGGTGAAGAGAGGTGGTTTAGGTTTTGGAACTTGAAAAGTGTCAAAACCCACACAAAGCTTCCTTTTGGAGTGACTACGAAGGATGCAGGCTTAGTTTTTGATTTTCATGTTTCAAAAAAGATTAAATGTTGGTCAAAGTTAGGTTTGACCAATATTCAAATGAGCATAAAAAATTCAAAAAAAATCAAAAAAATGAAAAACCTGTGCACATAGTCTTCTTATGTCATATACTAACCACTGAAGTTGATAAACATAATCTACATATGATCAAACAAAAAAATCATGTATATAGTGTGATATCTAGAACTCTGTCATATGAAGTCAAGGGTGAAGAGAGGTGGTTTAGGTTTTGGAACTTGAAAAGTGTCAAAACCCACACAAAGCTTCCTTTTGGAGTGACTAAGAAGGATGCAGGCTTAGTTTTTCATTTTCATGTTTCAAAAAAGATTAAATGTTGGTCAAAGTTAGGTTTGACCAATATTCAAATGAGCATAAAAAATTCAAAAAAAATCAAAAAAATGAAAAACCTGTGCACATAGTCTTCTTATGTCATATACTAAGGGCAGGAAAGCCATTTGGCTGATTTAATGAAGGTCGAAAAAAAGCTTGCTTACAAATGAGGCCGTTTACCCTACCTTTGGAGCTTCTTTTTAGCACATTTTTCATGAATGTGAGTGTACTTCGAAAAATGGGCTCGGATTGATGTCCAAGTTATAACAAACAAGTTTACCATTGTTTGGAAAGCATTGCAACATCCAAATAGCATGTCAAACAAGTTTACCATTGTTTGGTTCAAATTTGAAGTTTGGTTCAAATTTAAACATAATTCCAGCATTATTCAAACATAATTCTAACGTAGGTCCAACATCATTACACACAAATAGAATTACATTCATAATGTTTCATAAATTTTACTTAGTTCCCACTCAATCATCTCCAAAGCGTAAGGGCTTCTTTTTGGTCCTTGTGCTTCTTGCCGACACTTTGCTCCTTGTGATCCTTGTGCTCATTGCCACCACTTTTCTCCCTCTGCTCTTCTCTTCTACTCTTATCCTCTTGGTTGTTGGTACCTCAAGTACCTCAGAGCTCACTGCCACTTTGTTTGAACCTACCACAGAGTTGTACAACAAAAACACATATCGGGTTGGAATTAATTTGCTCAAAATAGTAGAACTCACAATAGTATTGGCAAGAATTACATACCAAGTAGAACTCGCAACCACAGAATTTGGAGCCTCAATTTGCTCACCATCAATTGGAGCATCATTTTGCTCACCATCAATTGGAGCATCATTTTGCTCACCAACAATTGGAACATCAGGTTGCTCAGCCTCAAATGGAACATCATTTTGCTCAGCCTCAAATGGAACATCATTTTGCTCAGCCTCAAATGGAACATCAGGTTGCTCAGCCTCAAATGGAGCCTCATTTTGATCATTTCCAGAATCATCATTTGGCGCCTCATTTTGATCAACCGGCAGCTGATCTTCATTTTCATCATCGAAACACTCTCCGAACGCTGGATCTACTGCATTATCACAATACTTTGCAAAATGACCCGACCCACCACACCTTGTGCACTTACGCTTCCTTGCTCCAAGTCCAGATCCTTTGCTGCGAGGTCTAATTTGGCTCTTCCTCGGTCTACCTGCTGCTCTCTTCAGAATTGGAGCACACAACTTGAAACCAGGGTCCACTATGTCCCATTGTTGTTTTCCCTCCAGAGCAGGTAAGGCATGAGCATATGTGGCTTTAAACCTTGCAACAGAGTAGTATTCATGCACATACTGTTGTATGTTCCCTGCTTGACCTGAGAGAGTAGTGATGAAAAACAAGGCATGAATGCATGGCAACCCAGTTATCTGCCATTGTCTACAGCTGTAAGTTCGAACTTCTAAATCCACTGGATATCTCCATTCCCTCTTCTCTTTATCCAAAAATGATACCTCTGCTGTGGTGGCCGAGCAAAGAGTCATGTCCATTTCCAAGCCTCTTGTTTTCTGCTTCAATTCATTCATCACCGAAGGGATGATAATGTGGCCCATGAATTTTGCCGCGGCAATTCCTGCACGAACATGAAACTTCTTAGTGTATTATATCCTTATCTTGTCAAGCAAATCAACCAAATATAGACCCTTTAGTTTTTGGATCATTGAGTTGAAAGACTCTGCAAGATTGTTGTGCACATAGTCAACTTTGCTCAGGTCACTGAATTGCCTTCTCGCCCATATCTTGGAGTGGTGTGTTTCCAAAAATTCCTTCACTTTGTCATTCTTGTATAACTGCCTCATGTGGTAGTTGTGCTTCTTCACACTGCAAGTCAAAGATGTTGGCCACAAATTATCGGCATACACCTTTCCTTTGAATTTCCTCCCAAAATTTGCAGCAAGGTGACGCATTGATGACCCACAAGTATAGGGGATCACAACAGTCTTCGAGGGAAGTATTACCCAAATTTATTGATTCGACACAAGGGAAGCCAAAGAATATATGTAAGCCTTAACAGATGAGTTGTCAATTCAGCTGCACCTGGAAACAGTCTTGCTCGCAATGGTTTATCAGTAGCAACAGTTTTATAGTGGTGACAGTAGTGAAACAGTAACAGCAGTAGTAAAATAGCAGCGGTAATAGTAACAGTAGGAACAAATACTGTAGGCATAGGGATGGATTACGTGCGTTGCATGGATAAGATAATTTATAAAATCAATGAGACATGGGCATTGCAGATAAATAATGATAAAGCATCCTAGTACAAACAATCATAGGCATGTGTTCCGTATATAGTCATACGTGCTCACAAGGAGAAACTTGCACGACATCTTTTGTCCTACCAGCCTGTTGCAGCAGGGCCTCAAGGAAAACTACTGGTAATTAAGGTACTCCTTTTAATAGAGTACCGGAGCAAAGCATTAGCACTCGGTGAACACATATGATCCTCACATCATAGCCATCCCCTCCGGTTATCCCAATTTCTGTCACTTTGGGGCCTCGGGTTCCAGACAACAATATGTGTATACAACTTGTAGGTAAGACCATAAACAACAAGTATCATCATAGAAATAATAACATGTTCAGATCTGAAATCATAGCACTCAGGCCCAAAGTGACAAGCATTAAGCACAACAAGTTGCAACAATGTCATAGGTACTAAATAAAGATACTAGGCACTATGCCCTAACAATCTCATATCAAATTACATGAACAATCTCATCCAATCCCTACCATCCCCTCACCTACAGCGGGGGAATTACTCACACATGGATGGGGGAGTCATGGATGGTCGATGGAGGAGCGTCGGTGGTGATGGTGATGAAGATCTCCTCCGAATCCCCGTCCCGGCAGGGTGCCAGAACGGATTTTCTTTTCCGAATCGCGGTTTCTGATGGCGGCGGCGCAGCGGAAGTCTATCTGGGAAAAACGCCGTCTCCCCGATATTATGTCGTCAGAGGGTATATATAGGCGAAAGGGGAGGCCGAGAGGATGGCTGGGGCCTCCTCACGCCAGGGTGGCGCGGCCAGGGCTGGGCCGCGCCACCAGTGTGTGAGGCCCCCTCGAGCCCCCTCTCCGTCCCGTCTTCTGGCTCCGTGGGTCTTCTGGTGAAATATGATTTTTGATGATTTTTCTCGAATTTTTACAGAAAGTTGGATTTCTGCACAAAAACGAGACACCAGAGCAATTCTGCTAAAAACAGCGTCAGTCCGTGTTAGTTGCATTCAAAACACATAAATTAGAGGAGAAACAATAGCAAAAGTGTTCGGGAAAGTAGATACGTTTTGGACGCATCAACTCCCCCCAAGCTTAGCTATTTGCTTGTCCTCAAGCAATTCAGTTAACAACTGAGAGCGATAAAAGAAACTTTCACGAACACATTTGCTCATATGATGTATATATACTAACTATGTGATCAAGTACTCAGGCAATTCATAATAAGAAATATGCAACTAATGTCACCTCATAGTCAAGCAAACTATGAAAGAGTGCCAATGCACTAATAACAAGTAACATGTACATAAGAAGCTACAAGATTGTAATATGCATAGATGATATGAAAGAGTGGTATCCCGCTTGCCTTTATTTGTGGAGCAAAACATAAATGCTGAGGCACCTCTGAAGTTCAAGAGAAGACTAGAAGTAGAAATATCAAAGATACAAGCATCAAAGTTATACCACAATTAACCGTGTTCTGGGACAAGCACATTACACTAAGAATAAGAGCTATGCTCTCAAGAAGTGCTTAAGGTTAGAAGATGGTGACTCAACATAAAAGTAAACGAATGGCCCTTCGCAGAGGGAAGCAGGGATTTAACATGTGCCAGAGCTTTTCATTTGTAAAACAGAGATAAAAATTTATTTTGAGAGGTGGTTGTTCTATGTCAACGACTAGCAATGGGGACTTGCTATCTTACATAATAAACAAGTGGGAGCGGTTCCGAGTTCTTTGAAATTTGGCACATTGGTGCTCTTTTATAAAGCTTTGGCACTCCTCCCCACCTTTTTCCTTTCTCAAACCATGGCTAACCGATTCCATCGGGTGCCCACCAGCTTTCACATTCCTTGGAAGAGTGCCTCTTTTTTTTCGTTCTTTTAGAATTATATTATAATGGTCTGACCAGCTCTCATGCAAATTAATGACGAGCTGATGAAGCTGCCTAGTCGAGGGGTACTTAATTTAGTATGGAAGATAGCAATTCTGACCACTACGTCCCCATGAGCTAAAAACAGTGGCACAAAATGAGAAGTAGTTGAAAGTTTTGAAAGGTGGCACATGAAAATTTACTTGGAATGGCTTTCAAATACCATGCATAGGAATTTATAGTGGACTCTTTGGAAAACTTGGTTTTTGGTAATTGGACGCACGAGTAGAGTTCATACTCAGTACAAGTGAAGGCTAGCAAAAGACTGGGAAGCGACAATCGAGAGAGCAATAACTGTCATAATCATGCTTGCGACAAAACAAAATTAGTATAGGCATAAAAATGATACAAGAACTCTGAGGCAATTTAGATCATTGAGGCTTAATTGACTTTTTGTTCGGTCATATGCATGCTTGAGCATGTGCCAAGTCGATTCAAATGAAACTCTCAGAGGTGGATACCACAATAACATACCATATTATGAATAAAACAAAGCATGCAAGCATCTACATGACATGCTACAGGCTAATAGTAAATTGAAACTAATCATATGAAAGCAAGAACTACAAAGCATACATTTGATAACATATACCTTACATGAACCGACTAAGCATGTCCACATAGATGAGTATATGTACAAAAATGAAAACAAATAGAGTTCATACCAGCCTTTTACCACAACTCAGATTGTCATATATCGTCATTATTGCTCTTCACTTGTGTGGCTTGAATAATATAAAGCGAATACCAAGCTCCAATGGAGTAACGGGAGACTGAAATCTGCAACAAACTTTACAAAACCAAAGAAGAACAACAAATATTTTTGGGGTTTTCGATTTTGAAACAAAAGCAGAAGGAAATAGCAAACAAAGCAAAATATTTTTGGATTTTTCAAATAGCAAACAAAAATAGCAAGTAAAGCAAACCAAAGGTAGCAAACTTAAAAGACAAACAAATAGAAACAACGGAAATATTTTTGTTCTTTTTGTGTTTTGGAAAAGTGGAAATAAGAACTAGAACACTAGAGAAAGCGAAACATGGATATACAAAGATCCGACAAAATATGATATGTAGATGAGTGAATCGTCGGCGTACCTCCCTCCAAGCTTAGGCTTTTGGCCTAAGTGGAGATCAATCCCAACTCGGCCAACTCGGCCATGAGGTGGCGCCTCCGTAGTGTGACGAAGAAGCACCATCGTCCTAATATGAGCTCGAGGATGCCCCGGAGTGGTACGTGGTGAAGTCATAGGCCGGCTCCTCCTCTTCCTCCTGGACCACTGCACCGTGTTGGACATTGAAACCAAGCAACCTCAGCTGATCATCCAACTCCACCTTCATGCGCGACCATGGCCTCATGTGAATGCTGAACAAGTTAGGCTGAGGCAAGGGAATTTCCCTTTCCTCTCCATCAATAAATAACATCCTGTAAACTAATTTCCCTGCACAAGAGTTAGCAGTAACAAAATGATGGAGTTTCATAGCAGCAAGATCTAGCCTTTGTGGAGCCAACAATACATCATTAGGAGCAATAGAAAGTCCTAGCTCAGCAACAATGCGCGCGGCAATAATACCTCCATAAATAGGTCCCCTAGCGGCTAGGCGACGAGCAATAATAGCACCAAGGTTATACTTCTTACTAACATCAAGAGCGGTAGCTAGAAAAGCTAAATGATAGTTGGAGATATTGCTAGTGTTTTCTCTACCAAGTACACTAGTTGCAAGATAGTAAGTGAAATATCTAATAGCTGGGAGCTGAATGTTTCTTATCTTGCCACGCTGTGCGGTGCGGTCATCATCATTGGTCACTCCTCGGTAAAGCTCCACCAAATCAGTGGGGTGATTTTGTATCCTCTTGGCCATTCCAAACATGGGAATACCTAAAATAGAACAAAACCTCCCCAAAGACATGGTGATAGACTCATCATAAATCTTCAATGAAATGGAAGGATTGAAATGAGCGTTAATAAATTTAAAACTTTCAACGAAAGTCTTTGTAAGCAAAGCATATTGGTCTCTTTCATCTGTCATGTAATCAGTCAACCCAACCCTATTAATAAGGACCAAGAAATCATCAAGAATCCCTGCATCACTCAAACAGTTAAAACAAGGGAAGGTGGATGGATGTGCATCTCCATCGTCCCCTTCAAGGTTTGGTGACATGAGATCCTCATTATAAGACATCCTATATTGAGCAGTGGATCTTGAGGGCCTTGATGACCTTGGTGCATCACTTTCAAACACTTCTCCATATGTGAAGTTGTCCATCTCCCTTCTCTGAAATTTTTCAACAAACTCATAAAAAGTGACTGAAAGACAAGCAAGTGTAGGAAACTACTATAGTGGGTTACTAGAGAGCTAACATGCATCAAAATAGCAATTCTAAGCAATAGAACAAGCATGCATACTTATTTATCCTGCCACCTACAATGCTAAAATACTCAAGAAATACTCCACCAAAAGAAATTCTACTTGGACAAGTGGAGGAGTCACATACCGGAGAACAAATGCTCCAAATTTCAGCAAAAATGTTGGGCTGAGCAAGGAGATCGAAAAATGCAGGTGAAGAACAGCAGGAACTCGGGTTTGAGCTGGGTGTGTCGTTATTTTCGGCAGAGAGAAAGAGCAGGGGAGGAAGAGATAAGTGAGGGGCCAGATGGGGCCCTCTCACACCTGGGTGGCACGGCCAGGGCTGGGCCGCGCCACCTATGTGTGAGGTGGCGTGGCAGCCCCTCCTGGTGCCTCCCAGGTGTCTCTCTGCCCCATTTTTGACATAAAAATTTATAAAGAATTTTCTGGAATTTTTCGAGGATTTTTCAGAAATTGGCATATCGATAAAAATTCAGAAAAATGAGGATAAAATGATTTCAAGCAAATCAAAACCAAACATGCAGCAGCTCTGAGATACTCTTAATCATGCAACTAAACTGAAGGAATACAATTTTGATGAAAGTAAATACAAGTGAGGTGGAGTGGATGCGGTGAAAACGAAGTTTCGTTCATATAAAATCACTTTATTAACAAGGTTGATCAAGTCTTGTTCCCAAACTAACTTTATATGAGGCAAAACTTTGCACTTCATTTAATGCTTATGTTACCTCAACTTTGATAGGTATAGTCCCAACCATAACAATTTTATATTCTTCCTTGGGCTTTCGCTCTGAACAAATAATTTGACCAACTTTGATGGTCTCAACATGCTTGATTGAATTTAGAGCACTCTTCCTATCAATCTTCTTGGGAAAATAGACCGTATACTCTTTATCATTAACATTAAAAGTGACTTTTCCTTGATTGCAATTAATAACAGCACCTGCAGTGTTTAGAAAAGGTCTCCCAAGAATAATAGACATATTATCATCTTCAGGCATTTCCAACACAATAAAATCAGTTAATATTAAACAACTGTTAGCAACTTGAACAGGAACATTTTCACATATACCAATAGGAATAGTAGTAGACTTATCAGCCATCTGCAAAGATATATCAGTTGATACTAATTTTTCTAGATCAAGTCTCTTATAAAGAGAAAAAGGCATGACACTAACTCTAGCTCCCAAATCACATAAAGCAGTTCTAACATAGTTATTTTTAATGGAGCAAGGAATAGTTGGTATACCTGGATCTCCAAGCTTCTCTGGAACTTTACCATCAAAAGAATAATTAGCAAGTAAAGTGGAAATTTCCTCACTAGGGATTTTCCTTTTGTTAGTGACAATATCTTTCATATATTTTGCATGAGGAGGCATTCTAATAGCATCAGTCAAAGGAATTTGCAAAAATAAAGGTCTCATCCATTCACAAAACCTGTTGTAGTGTTCTTCTTCCTTGGACTTGTGTTTCTTACTAGGAAAAGGCATTGGTTTCTGTACCCAAGGTTCTCTCCCTTTACCATGCTTGTTAGCAATGAAGTCTTCTTTGGTGTACTTTGCATTTTTTATCAATCTTTTCTGGTTCCTCTTCAACTTCTTCTTTATCGGAAGCATCTCCTGGTTCAGTTTCAGCATCAGAAATAGAAACACTGTTAGGATCTTTACCTGCATCGGATGATTCTGCAGTTGTTTTATGCTTCTTCTTCTTCTTCTTCTTAGAAGGAATATCATCACTTGAAGTACGTTGAGAATCTTGCTCGACCCTCTTAGGATGTCCTTCAGGATATAATGGATCTTGAGTAGCAGCGCCACTTCTTGTACGTATTTCACATGCTTGCTTCTCTCTTGCGGCATTAACTAGCAAGTCTTTTTTAACCTTGGTAAGCTGATCAATTTGTGTTTGAACCATTTGAAAATGTTTAACAAGTATCTTCACATCATTAGCGGTTCTCTCCACAATATCCTGCAACTTATTAATAGCTCTAGAATTTTCCAACAAATGATTATGCACCATTCTATTAAAATTTTCTTGCTTTACAATAAAATTATCAAATTCATCTAAGCATTGATCAGGAGGTTTAGAATAAGGAATATCTCTTTCATCAAAGCGTTGGAGAGAGTGTACCTCAATAGTTGATGAGTGAGGGATTGGCTTGCATAATTCTTCTATAGGAGGTAAATTCTTCACATCTTCGGCCTTAATACCTTTCTCCTTAAGAGATTTCTTAGCTTCCCTCATAACTTTATCATTTAATTCAATCATCCCTCTCTTCTTCGGCGTAGGCTCTGTAGATGGCGCAGGGGTTGGTGCTAGTGTTGGCTCAACCAAAGTCCAATCATCATGATTCCGGCTTATTTTAGCGATTAATTCTTCAGCATCAGCCGGAGTTCTTTCCCTGAAAACACAACCAGCACAACTATCCAAATATGACTTAGATTCATCCATTAGTCTATTATAAAATATATCAAGGAGTTCATTTTTAGGCAATGGTTCTTAAGGCAAAGCTCTAATTAAAGAACAAAACCTTGTCCAAGATTCAGGCAATATCTCTCCTTTTTCCTGTTCAAAATCAAAGATTTTCTGCACAACAGCATGTTGAGCACTAGCAGGAAAATATTTCTGAAAGAAAGCATTAACCAAAGCAATAGGACTAGTAAGAGATCCAGGAGACAAGCTATTAAACCAAGTTTTAGCACCATCTTTCAACGAGAAAGGAAAAATCTTAGCAACAAAATAAGTGTGGAGCTTAATATCATCAGAAAACAAATTACTCAAAGTAGAAAGCTCATTCATGTGCCCCATAGCACTCTCATCTTTAGTACCACATAAAGGAGTTTTCTCAACAATAGATATGTAAGATAAATCCAAAGAGAAATCATAATCCTTGTCTCTAATATTTATGGGAGAAGCAGCAAACTTAGGATCAGGAGACAAATTATATCTAACAGAACGTCTTGCAAGAAGTTCTTTAACATTACCAGCATTACGAGCAGCACGTGCTTCAGCAATAAAATCATCATTAAGCTCGATATAAGCATCATCATCATAATCATCACTAGAATATTCCCTAGACTCAGGTGAACTAACAGGTGTAACAGTGGTGCTTCCCAACTTAGCTCTAGCAATAGTAGCATCTAAAAAGGAACCTAGTGAACCACTCTCATCAAGCACAGTACAAGCATCATCTAAATTATCAGTGGCATTTTCAATCTCAGCAGAAGTAGTAGCAGTAGCGTGTGGGTGTGGTGGTGTAAGCAACTTACTCATAACAGATGGTGAATCAAGAGCAACAGAGGTATTGAGAGTCGTACCTCTTCTTGTAGTGGATGGCAATATAGGAACTTTTCCATCACGAGATTTACCCATGATGAAAGGATTGCAGCGAACAATATGAATACCAAGTGAACTTACAAATAAAGCTATGCTCCCTGGCAATGGCGCCAGAAAATAGTCTTGATGACCCACAAGTATAGGGGATCGCAACAGTCTTCGAGGGAAGTATTACCCAAATTTATTGATTCGACACAAGGGGAGCCAAAGAATATATGTAAGCCTTAACAGATGAGTTGTCAATTCAGCTACACCTGGAAACAGTCTTGCTCGCAATGGTTTATCAGTAGCAACAGTTTTATAGTGGTGACAGTAGTGAAACAGTAACAACAGTAGTAAAATAGCAGCGGTAATAGTAACAGTAGTAAACAGTAGGAACAAATACTGTAGGCATAGGGATGGATTACGAGCGTTGCATGGATAAGATAATTCATGAAATCAATGAGACATGGGCATTGCAGATAAATAATGATAAAGCATCCTAGTACAAACAATCATAGGCATGTCTTCCATATATAGTCGTACGTGCTTACAAGGAGAAACTTGCACGACATCTTTTGTCCTACCAGCCTATTGCAGCAGGGCCTCAAGGGAAACTACTGGTAATTAAGGTACTCCTTTTAATAGAGTACCGGAGCAAAGCATTAGCACTCGGTGAACATATGTGATCCTCACATCATAGCCATCCCCTCCGGTTATCCCAATTTCTGTCACTTTGGGGCCTCGGGTTCCGGACAACAATATGTGTATACAACTTGTAGGTAAGACCATAAACAACAAGTATCATCATAGAAATAATAACATGTTCAGATCTGAAATCATGGCACTCGGGCCCTAAGTGACAAGCATTAAGCACAACAAGTTGCAACAATGTCATAGGCACTAAATAAAGATACTAGGCACTATGCCCTAACAATCTCATATCAAATTACATGAACAATCTCATCCAATCCCTACCATCCCCTCACCTACAGCGGGGGAATTACTCACACATGGATGGGGGAGTCATGGATGGTCGATGGAGGAGCGTCGGTGGTGATGGTGATGAAGATCTCCTCCGAATCCCCGTCCCGGCAGGGTGCCAGAACGGAGTTTCTAGTTCCGAATCGCGGTTTCTGATGGCGGTGGCGCAGCGGAAGTCTATCTGGGAAAAACGCCGTCTCCCCGATATTATATCGTCAGAGGGTATATGTAGGCGAAAGGGAAGGCCAAGAGGATGGCTGGGGCCTCCTCACGCCAGGGTGGCGCGGCCAGGGCTGGGCCACGCCACCAGTGTGTGAGGCCCCCTCGAACCCCCTCTCCGTCCCGTCTTCTGGCTCCATGGGTCTTCTGGTGAAATATGATTTTTGATGATTTTTCCCGAATTTTTACTGAAAGTTGGATTTCTGCACAAAAACGAGACACCAGAGCAATTCTGCTGAAAACAGCGTCAGTCCGTGTTAGTTGCATTCAAAACACACAAATTAGAGGAGAAACAATAGCAACAGTGTTCGGGAAAGTAGATACGTTTTGGACGTATCACACATGCATTCCCTATGCTCTACTCCAGGGAACACATTATCCACGACCACTTCTAAACCCTTGCATGCATCTATATGAATTACCAACCCATTGGGATGTGCAATAGCCCAGCGCAAATTCTGCAAAAACCAAGTCCAGCTCTCCTCAGACTCTGTCTCAAGCACACCGTATGCAACTGGAAATACAAAATTATGTCCATCAACTGCACAAGCTGCCACTAACTGCCCTTTAAACCTCCCTATGAGGAAAGTTGCATCAATAGCTAAATAGGGCCTGCAGCCTTCCAAAAACCCCCGGCGACAAGCCTCAAAACATACAAAAACCCTCCTGAAGCATTCTTTGGTCATTGTCACTCCCCTTAATCTGTACTCCACGGAGTGGTGGTCAATATCTACAATACTACCTAGGCTGGTCCTCTCCACTTCACCCTTGAATGAATACAACATTTTGAAACTTTCATGCCAATTACCATAAATAGATTCCATAGCATGTTGTTTACCATTGAACACCCTCATGTATGGTAAATCTATCTTAAACTTTTCTTTTAGCTTCTTCTGCAACTCCTTTGTACCCACTTGATGGTTTTCTGTCACCTATCGCTTTACTTCTTCAGCCACCCATCTTGACTTGGCTCTACTAATTGTTTCCTTTCTAAGAGTTGATTCCAGGCATGTGTGCCTAAAAGGGTTCACTTTGACTTGAACATTTGTGCTATTTCGCATTTTAGATGCGTGCATCCTCCATGGACAATCATCAGTCGGACAGTGCACTCTGTAACGGACAGTATCGCTCTTGTCAATTTGAAATGTCCGTTCTGCCTTGATGTAGTAGGTCACAAGTGCATTTCTGCACTCACTCATGGATGAAAAGATGGAACCTTCTTCCATCTGAGGGTTCTCAGGGTCCCATTGAACAGGTGGAAGGTCTTCTTCCTCACCTTCCTCGTCATCTATCATAGAAACGTCATTCTCAGCCTCATCTTGGTTTTCAGCACGACATGCCCGTCGTAAATTCTGAACTACATCAGAATATAGCCTCTCTTCATCATCTACATAGTCAGGCTCCACTTCTCTGGGGACCCTACTGCCGGTGCCCACGCTTGTCGAGCCACCACGTCGCCGTGCACTAACTGAAGGTCCTGAACTGTTCTGGCTAGAGCTGCCATTAGGATGACATGATTCTGCCCGAGAAGGTCCAAGTGCCGGCACAATCACATCATTTTGCAGCCTCACATGAAATTGCCCTTTCCCCTTATGCTTAGCAAACATGGTAGCGAGCTCTGCATCATTACTCACTTTCACCCATTCACTTCCTCCATCATAGTATCGGAACTCCACTTCATCATGCAAACCCCAAGGATATGGACTACAAATTATCTCCGCAAATTGTCTAAAACTCCAATTACAATCCACCGGCAACGGATAATCGAACCCTCCTTGAAATTTCTTCCTATTCTTTGCATCCATGATGTACCGGTCCCTTCTAATGTTCAACAAGAAAGCAAACCGCATCTCCATCCTATGCCATGAGCAAAGAAACGCAATCAGCACACCAAAATCCAAAATCAAACCGCAAAAGATACCGCAAAATCAACCAAAATCAATGCACAAAAAAGCTTAATGGTCACAACACTTACCCCTCGGGAACCCAGTCGTGGATGCGGAGGGTCTCCGGCCCGATGCCTGCCCCGCCATGTTCATCGCTGCCGCTCGCCATTTCGTCGAGCACGTGGCGGGCGCACTGGCGGAACAACCGCCCCTACGGTGGCGTCGCAATAGCGGCGGAGCAGATGGCGTCCGAGGAGGGGGCGGCGGAGCAGGTGGCCTCCGAGGAGGGGGCATCCGAGGAGAGGGCGGCGAGGTAGGTGGTCGCGGGAGCAGGGCAGTGGTTAGCGTGCCGCTGGAGCGTGTCGCGGGAGCAGGGCAGTGCTGAGGCGGTGAGCCAGGCGCGGCCGGTGAGCGTGTCGATCTGGCAAACTAACCCGGTCCCACCTGTAAGTTCTAAGTTGCCCGGTCCCACATATAAGATCTGGACCCACCCTCTCACTAACGCCACTGGACGGAATCGGGCCAAACTTTGCCGTTTGGCCTCGCCATAGCACCTGCGCTCTATGTAGTGGCAAAACTGAGCACCCTTTCGAGCTAGTGGCAAAACTGAGCACTCGACGGCCTTTAGTGGCAAACGAATAAATGACCCATTTATAAATTAGTGGCAACGGATGAACATTCAGCTAGTATAACTTAAAAAACCAGACTATGAATCAGTGATCAGATCGGTAAAAATCTGAACCAATATGCTCACCGGTTCGATTACCAGTCCAGTTTTTTAGACTATGGTTTCCGCGTGCGTCAACGATGCCATTTCAGATACAACAATGCTACATCTACGGACTAGTTTACAAATTTTACTTACGGACTCACAGCACGCAGGGTAGGATTGAGAACCCGATCCGATTTTTTAGACGAGGGATGAAAACGTAGCCAATTAGATGAGGGCACGTCCCTCCCTCCGTAGGAGTTTCCGTAGAACTTGCAGTCCATAGGTTTAGCCTCGATTTTCCCATTACGTGGAGTACACTTTGTTGGCGCAACTTCTCGATTCTTTCATCACTGTAGTAGTCTAGTATATTTTCTTCTGCCCTTAGAACCGATAGATAAAATATCACTGGCCGAGTCCGTTTGACCGTCTGGATATATACCCAGTGTGTGCCTGTGTGGTCTTCAGTCTGCACTGACAACTCTGATAACTTAGTCAGGGCGTGCTAAGGATTTCTGTCTACCATGTACACAGTGAGAGATTTCCTGAGTTTCTTCGTGGGAGCAGCGATCACGGCAGCCCTTATCGTGCTGCTGCTGCCGCCGTCTCCGTGCGGCGTCTCGCCGGCAGCCCAGGTGCTGGCGCTGGACAATGAAAACCTGCTAGCAGATCACAGCCTTAAGGAGCTACACACGGTAGATTTATTTCTTCATTGGAAATTAACCTTTTCTCCTCTTGATTCTTCTGAAACTCTGAATTAAACGTTGCGCTTGTATGCGGTAGGTGCACGCGGCGAATGGTGAAAAGGACAACCTCGCGGAGCTACTTCGAAGCGCGGCAATGGAGGACAACACCATCATAATGACATTCACGAACGAGGCGTGGTCGGCGCCCGGCTCGCTCCTGGACATCTTCCTGGAGAGCTTCCGCGTGGGCGTGAAGACGCAGCCGCTGCTGAAGCACCTGGTGGTCGTCGCCATGGACGCCAAGGCGTTCGAGCGGTGCCAGCACGTGCACCCGCTCTGCTACTCCCTCGACGGCGCCTCCGCCGGCGACAACAACTTCACGGCGGCGCAGTCGTTCCTGAGCAAGGGCTACCTGGATTTGGTGTGGGTGCGGAACAAGTTCCAGGCCCGCGTCCTGGCGCTGGGCCACGGTTTCGTGATGACGGACGTGGACATCGTGTGGTTCCGGAACCCGCTGCTGCGCGTGCCGGCCGGCGCCGACATCGCCGTCTCCTGCGACGCCTTCTACGGCGAGAGCCCATACGACCTGAACAAGTCGACCAACAGCGGGTTCATGCGCGTGAAGGCGAACTCGCGGACGTCGGCGTTCATCCGGGACTGGTACGAGGCGAGGACGCGGTACCCGTGGTGGCACGACCAGAACGTGTTCGACGTGCTGAAGCACGAGCTCGCAGCGCGGCATGGCGTCCTGGTGCAGTACGTGGACACCATCTACCTCGGCAGCCAGTGCCAGCCCCGGTGGCTGGACTTCCGCAACCTGTGCACGTTTCACGCCAACTGCCTCATCGGTCTGCACAACAAGACGGAGAGGCTCGTCGGCGTGCTCGACGAGTGGAAGCGATTCAAAGCCGAGAAAGAGCTGCTCGGCACCAACACCACCGTCCTCGTCAACTGAAGATTTATTTCCCCTCGGTCCCGGTGACTCTTCTTTTAATTTCTTTCCCTTCAGAATTAATCACGGTTTGGTTGGGGTATGACGTCGGAGGGCTGTGTACCCTGGAGGGCAACCTTTGTGTATGGTAAAGCTAAACGCGAGTTATGTCATGAGTTCTGGTCTCTTCTGCGCGTCGACTGAGCAACCACAGTGTTGCCAAAAGCCAAATATGCCACCTAATGAAATATGGCATCGATTCTAAATGGCTACAATAGCCACAGTGTTGCCAAATAGATAGATGCCAAATTATTCAAACCATGGCCCACAACAAAGAGATACTAGAAAGATGAGAGAGAATTTGGCTGTGGGAGCATCTACTTGCTCCCACACCATAAAATTTGGCTATGGCAAGACCCTCCACAATGGAGGGAACCAATGCCAAAAGCCAAATACACATTTGGAACCCCTATTTGGCATACACTGTGGATGCTCCGGAATAAGAAGGGCCATGGATTTGTTGTGGTGACTTCACCAAGATGAGCATTGTGGGGTCGCTGAAAGATCAACGTCGCAGATGGCTCAGTTTCATGACTGTCTTGATGATTAATTGTGGACTCGTGGACTTGGGTTTCACAGGATCAAAATTCGCATGGAACAATCGCCAAGATGAGGAACATCATGTTAAGGTTACTTGACCGGGCAGTGGCAAACAGTGCCTTCACGGATATATGTTAGAATGTTTGGGTTGAGAATGTGATCACCACTGCCTCTGATCATATGGCTATCTCCATTTCACTCTCTGTTTCTAATGATTTAAGTTCTAACAGTGCAGCATGGTTTTCGGTTTGAGGCTGCTTGGCTTAGGGCGCCAGACTGTCGGGAGACCATGGAGAAGGACTAGGCCGAGGGCACTACTGGAAAACAGGCCTTCAGTTCCGGTTGGTGCCGGGCTTTAGTCCTGGTTGTTCAACCGGGACTGATGACCCACCCTTTAGTCCCGGTCGTGTTAGGAACTGAGACTAAAGGCTCACCACGTGGCCGCTGCCAGGCGCTCGAGGGCGTATGGACTAAAGTGCTGCACACGTGGCATCCTCTCTCTTCCTCTTTATTTTTCTGCATTTCAATTGTTATGTTATCCTTTTATTTTTATTTTGCTCCATTCAATTTTTTGGTTCATTTCAAACAAGTTTTCATATATACATATTCGTACAATACAACATAGTATACACGCCGATACATCTAATCTAAATCTAAACTACATATAAAAGCACGAAGTTGGCAGGAATATTTGATTTCAGCCATCCATCTCCCGCGATCCGGCGGCCTAGCGTGCTCCAATGACGTTGCGCTTCAATGAAGTTGCGCGTCCTTGTGAACTAATCGCTAACTAATTTGGAAAGGATACATTAAATTTGCTACTCCCTCCGACCCGAATTACATGGCCCCTGTATGTTTTGTAAAAATAACCTCCACAAATTTCCGACAAACTTTCCTTCCCCTTCGGCTCGCTCGCTCACTGACGGACTCCTCGCTCCCCGCTGAAACTTCTGACCTCGCTCGCTCACCGTCGACCACGCCGCTCGCCGTCGACCGCTGCTGCTCGCCGTCAAACGCGCTGCTCGCCGACGCCGCCTCATCGGCCGCCACGCCCTCGCTTGAGCCTTGAGGAGATCTAGCCACCCAAGTTTTCATCTTGGAGGCTGCAGCGCGGAACCATGTCGATCTCACCGCCGCCGCTGCCGCCCGCCGGATTCTCTCCACCGGCACTCTGTCCCGCCGCCGCACGTCTCGATCCTGTGCGCCGACCCCTCCCTCCCCTTTGCCGTGGCGCTCCATTTAGCCACCGCCGAGATCCGGCGCTGCCCGGCAGAGGGCGAGCGAATCCATAGCGGCTCGGGGATTGCGGCTCCAGGAGTTCATTGCCTTTGACCATGGCCAGAGGGATCAAGACGTCTGCTTGCTGGCCTGCGTTGTCAGCAACGTCCCGGGGGCTGGGGCTGCCCGGCTGGCCTTCTACGTCGTCGTCGGCTCCGCCGGACACATGCTTCCACCCGCGCTGCACGCAAGGTATCCTCTGCTAGTCACTTACTAGCCTGCTTACTAACCTGTGGCCTGATTCAACTAGAGTACTGCAGTAATATGCTTACTAGCCTGTATGCCTAATTCGTAATATAGCAGTAATCTGTTGATAGGACGGTTTGATTCGTAATACTCTACTCTGTTCAGTCTGCAGTAATATGCTTACTAGGAGTAGCTCTAATCTGCAGTTGCTCTAATCTGTTCAACTCTGTTCGACTCAGGGAGTCTTTCTTCCAGCTCTAGTGTTGGGCAGCTTGTTTGTTTATGTACAAATCAAATTTGCAAGGAGTAGATTCTTCTCTGTAGATTATTTGCGCTATTACTTGGTTGTCCGCACTGTCTTGCACAAGATTCAGGGACTGCTTCGTATGCTACTCTGTATTGCACATGTTAAGAGTCAGGGACTTGAATTTACCCTGTAGCTTATCTGCTCTATTAACTGATGCATTTTGTCACACATATCCAATGCTTGAAAGTAAAATAAATTAGGTGCCAAACAAGAGTTAATCCCCATGACAAGCAAGTTAAAAAGGTACTTGCTTGAATAAGTGCTGCAGTAATACATTAAAGGACTTGCTTGAATAAGTGCTGCAGTAATACATTAAAGGACTTGCTTGAATAAGTGCTGCAGTAATACATTAAAGGACTTGCTTGAATAAGAGTTAATCCTCAAGACTTTTCATGGAAATTAAAATCTGTCCAAATTAAAATCTGTCCATTTTTTTGATTTTTTTGATTTTGTCACTAGATTTTGTCTGTAACAGTATAGACTCTAACCTCTGAATTATTCTGCATCATTCAGAGGGGTGCTACTTTTTAGCGGCTCTCCAGATTTTTAGAAAAATATGGTGTCCTATACACATGTTCCAGTACTTATGTATGGTTGAATGTTGTTTGCATGCTCTGTAAACCTAGCTTCCTAGATGTGTCAACTATAGCTGCTTGTGCTTTCTTGAGCCGATGTGCTTCCTAACGTAACTTGTCTGTCTTTCCCGAGAGCTTTTAGTGCAACATATATCGCATATCTATGACTGTCTGGCAATTCCCTATGGTGTGTCGGTTGTTCATCTTCTTCTTGTGCATGATGTTCATCTTCTTCTTGTGCATGATGTTCATCTTCTTCTTGTGCATGATGTTCATCTTCTTCCTGTGGAGTCAAATTGAGAGCCAGGTCCATCTTGTGCCTGTTGTAATAAGCACAGTAATGTCAATGAGAAGCTTGCAAAATCATCACCAAAGTATAAATATGCTTCAGAGATTTTTTAGGTCACTTCTGAATATTATCTGATGTATGCTTTATGCTCTCTTCAGGAGGCGGGCATCTTCCAAGGAATGTGAAAGACACTAAATAAGCACACTTGCAACAGAGGTAATAGTTCACTTATTTTGGGGAGTTACATTTGATCATTTCTCCCACCTGTGTCTCAATAATCCCTATTGTTCTGCTGTCTCTCAATAATGCATGTGATTAATAACTCATCATTCAAGCTACCCAATAATTAGTTTATGGCATGAAAATATGAGCATTATAATGGAAATTGCACCCCAGATTTGTCCACGTGCATTTAATTTTTGTTGTATCAGAGCAGTGTCCTAGAGGCATTTGCATGCCCACTTGGATTATGACAACTTTGTGAACCTAGGATTGTACATTTATAAAACTGCAGCTCTTTTCTTGAGAATGGAGTGGTTTCTGTTATTTTTCTGCTTCAAAATGGGTTTAGGTTCTTTGATTATGTACACAGATCTTACTGCATTTCTGCTTAGTTGTATGCCTTCTAATGCAAATGCACCAGCTATTCCTATCCCAATTTGTTGATGTATAGTTCTTCCATATTCAGTGACTAGTTTGTCAATCATCTATCGGGCTTTTGCCCTTTGTACCTGTGCCAATATGTTTGTTCATTTCTTCTCCATGTTCACCACTTACTTGAACTAAATACTCGTTAAGTCATCATTATTAACATTGGTCTTCCTTTCAGAGAACCATATTCACATGGACCAAGTCTTGATTTACGGTTTGCCTCTACTGCATCATCACTCACCATACGGGTGTGTAGACAGACGGATGGTTTCAGTCTGCAGCATGCAGATGCTGCACAGTGCTTGCTCAGTTCTGGTCTGCACTCATTCTTCATTCATGGGTTAGTTTGGCTTGCTCAGTTCTGGTCTACACTCATTCTTCATTCTGCTGCGTCGTCTATGCATCATTAGTTCATAATGCATTCGTGTACTTACTGTTGTACTAGCTAATCGTGTTAGGTTCATCTACCAGTACTGGTTGTGGTTGAGTTTCCTGATTCGCGGTACGGTTCTTCCATCGATTGCCACGATTTGGTTTTGCGCCGATTGATAAGTAGTTCAACTACTCCAGTCTACCAGTACTGGTTGTGGTTGAGTACCTGTCTAGTGTCTAGTTCCCCTGGGGCTACAAACAACGTCTTACGGGAGCACACAAATTAAGATCCAGTGGCAGCAGACATCAGTAGCAGCACTACTCGATCAGTTATCTGTGCCAAGCGAGGTTTAAATCATCTTGCTCACCTGAAGTTTCTTGTTGCAGAGAATGGCGATGCGGAGGCCTTTCTGCGACGAGCGAGCGGAGCACCAGCGTGGAGCACTTCGACGGCGAGCGGAGCACCGGCGCTGGAGCCCTTCGACGGCGAGCGGAGCACCGGCGCTGCCGGAGGGAGCTCCGGACAGCGGCGAAGCGGCAAGGGTTGGCGAGGGAGCGGCAAGGCAGGAGACGGCCGGCGGGGGAGCTCGGCCTCTCCACCGCTCCTGGAGGGCACCGCCTCCTCTGCTAGTGGAGCGGCCGCGGCCGGGCGGCCGGCGCGCGAGCCCAGCTCCGGCGCGTGCCCAGCTCCGGCGCGCGAGCCCAGCTCCGGCGCGTGCCCAGCTCCGTCCCTGATTTCGAATTTGGGACCAACGGGGAGAAGAAACAGTCTAGGGAGGGGTTTTTTGCAAAGGGCGTGGCTACACAGTGCCCAGGCACCGGTTAGTCTTACGGGGTGCCCCACCCAAATATAGAAAGATAAGTGTCTGACAGCCCACGCGTTCCAAAAGTAGAAAAGTTTTACTTCTTCACGTTTCCTCCTCCCGCGCTGCTTTGTCTTTCCGTATACAGAGAGCGCATCTCCACTGCTCCCTCGCACGTTTTCATGGCGAGAAAAAAACGAGTTCATGATTGCATAGATCCACGACCGTGGTAAATGCATGTATCGCCTCCTCCATAAATTACATCGCTTGCCCGCCCTATACCTCAAATATGGCACAAAGGATGTAAAAAAGCAGTGGTTGAAAGTAATAATTATATATTTATACTTTTGATATATTTTGTAGCTTTTGTTCCAATTGAGGATGTAAAAATAGCAGCCGTGGATGTAAAAATACATAAAAATTACATCAAAATGCACCAAAACTGGGATCGCAAACATAGTGTTGGACTCCTTGATCCAATTGATATTCTATATGTAGAAGAAAGACAAAATTACATCCAGATGCACCAAAACTATGATCCAAAACATACTAGTACTTTACACATTGACCTATTCAACATTCTAGATGTAGAAAAAGATAGAAAGATACATTCTGGATGTAGAAAAAGATAGAAAAATACATTCTGAATGTAGAAAAAGATAGACAAATACATCCAGTTGCATAAGTTTCATCTGGAATTGGGAAAATACACCTTGACCCTTTCATCATCTTAAATGTAAAAAGAAGATAGAAAGTACATCTGGTTCCAAAATTTATAACCACAATTGGAGGAAAAACTATTATTGTTACATCCATCGATACTTCTCGATGTAGCAATAACAGAGTGGCCATGGATTCGCCATATCTCACCAACCATGCATCAATGATCATCATGCGAAACCATACAACCATTAGTGCGAAGCGAAATCTCACCTTTCTGCAGCCTGAGGTTGTTGGAATGGAGGAGCAACAGGAACCCAGCGTCGCGACGGCTCCCAGCCATGAAGCTTGGCTCGGAAACCACCCTCCCGCCCCACTGCAGCGCACCTCTCATCGCCGGAATCATAGGATCAGGAGGACCCGACCGCCCCACCAGCAGATCCTCCCAAATCCCAATGGCCTCCGTGCCAGGAGGCCAAATAAACATCCTGCAGATTTAGCCATACACCCCAGCAACCAGCATGTATATTTTCTCTAATATTTACATCATGAAAAGGATTGTACATTGACCAGTAGTGGAAAAATAACTTAAAAGTTCGGAAAAAACATCTAACAGTAGTGATTTTACTTGTTATTTGAATATAAAAATGGTAAATATACATCTAGTGATGTATAATCCTACAAATTATAATCCTGAAAAGGATTGTGCATTAACCATATACCAATAATAATTAGTACAAAAAATACATCCTGTAGATTTAGCCATAGACCCTAGGGTGTAGTTGTTTACTAATATTTACATCCTGAAAAGGATTATGCATTAACCATTACTGAAAATAACTTAAGTTCAGAAAAATACATCTAACAGTATTCTCATCTGTATCCGAATCAGTATTGACCTAGCATGCATGTGTATAAGAGGTTGTGGAAGGCAATTCTTCTATCGGCAGTCAATCAAGTTCACCAGCGAGCAGCGACCACAGCAACACACATGTATTGTGCTAGTTATACTTAACCCATGCATGATCAAAACCTCAAAATAAATTGCAAGAACATACATCTAACACTAATAATTTTATTTGTTATTTACATACAACAATGGTAAAATATACATCCAGATATTTCTAAAAAAGTAGTAAAAAATAACATTCAGGTATGTCAAAAACATAGCATCAGTATGTACATAAAAATTAGATGTACTGAAAAATATATACAGCCCGAGTTATATTCACTATTTTTTTTACAAAAACATGATGATATTTAGCCCAAACAGATGAATATCTGATCAACGATACATGAATATGCCTACAAGCTTTTTGAACAAAAAAAACTCAGAGATCCGGTCATAGCTACACAAAACAAAATAATGTCTAACATTGCCGTTCAGTTCTACAAAATTGACTGAGGATATGCCACCAGGAGCACGGGGGGCTTCCCGTCCTCGCCAGGCCTGTGTCTCCGCCACTAAAAATCGAACGCAAATCGACAACTAAATCACCACCGTGGGAGATAAACTGGGAGGAATGTTGGGGACAGAATCACTCACCAGCTTAGGAATCACCACCGCGGTCTGGACGCAGCACCACACCGCTGAATCCTCTCGCGCCGACACCTCCAACGACATCCACCCCCGAGCCTCGAATGCGTCTAACACAAAAAAAAAATCCCGCCTCTGCCAGGTCGATCTGCACAACCGCGATGGATAAAAGATGCCCCACTGCTCCCACCACACCAGAAGAACCACCCCCGTTGCTCCCCGGCACTTCACTCGCCGCCGTCGAAGCTGATTTGGTGGGGGAGATCGGCGCGGGAGGAGCGACCAAGCAGACGCGGGGGAGAGAGAGGAGAGAGGATGTGGACGACTTGCCTTCGAACAGTGGCCGAAGGAGGTCGTTTATTTGGATGCTTCCGTCGGTGCTAACGTGCCACACGATCAAGATCGGACGGGCGCGAGATGGGAGCACCGTGTAAGACCAGAGAGTGCCCTGGCAATATTTAGATTTTGCGTTTTGCAAATATTCTGTTTAATGGGCTGGGCCGCTTGGGGGCCATCTAATTCGGGCCGGAGGGAGTATTGTATTTTGGAAACAAATTTCCACCGCGCAAGCTGGGCGTGCACATCCATCTCTCGGTATCCATCCACTTCTCAAACCTCCAACTAGACAGCGACACGAAGAGCAGAGGCTGGGAGGTGGTGGGGTGGAGCGCTGGGCAGGAGGCGAAGCAGAGCTTCGCGGCCACGCGAGGAGGCAGATCAAGGCAAGCCCGGCGAGGTTTGCCACGCCGACCCATCGGTGCTTGCTGTCTTTTTAGGTACTAATTTAATATCATGGAGTCCTGCGAGCATTGCCATCAGATGTCAGGCTCATGCACAATGCACTGCCCTTCCTCCAGACAGGCTCTGTCGTTCCCAGAAACAGCCGCCTCCAAGCATCGAGAACCAAGACGTCCCTCATCGAGAACCAAGGGTTAGTCTTCAGTCCCGGTTGGTATTACCAACCGGGACTAGTGAGTTTGGCAACGGCCGGATTTGACCCCGAACCCTTTAGTCCAGGTTGATAATACGAATCGGGACTAAAGGTTCCAAACAAACTGGGACTAAAGGGTCTGGGCTCCTGCAGCTGAAAAAGGAGTGAGCCCGGTTCATTATTCCCGGTTCACAAGGCAATCGGGAATGATGCCTCTGGATATTAGGCTGGTTTTCTACTACTGGGGGAGACGGGGCCAGACTCGCTTCACTCGACTTGGTCCACTTTGCACAGTGTTGCGGCCTCGCTGAAGAAATGGGGACGTGAATCTTTTGGTGCTATCAAAAGACAAGATTTGCAGGCTGGAACAAAAATTGAAAGCTATGCGCCTCGGTACTAAGGATGGCACCCTAGCTGAGATTCGATTGATTGAGAAAGAACTCCGTGAGCTCTTTGAACGGGAGGAAGTGATGGCTCGCTGATATGTCTCAAATGTATCTATAATTTTTGATGATCCATGCTTGTTTATGCACCATTTCCTTTGTGTCTTGTTACACTTTGTGGCGTTTTTATGCATTTTCCGGAACTAACCTATTAGCGAGATGCCACAGTGCCAGTTCCCTATTTTCTGCTGTTTTTGTATTTCAGAAAAGCTACACGGGAAATATTCTCAGAATTGGACAAAACAAAAGCCGAAGTTCCTATTTTTCCTGACATGAGACGGAGTCCAAAGCAGAGACAGAGGGGAGCTAGGGAACAGCCACACCATAGGGTGGCGCGGACTAGCCCCTGGCCGCGCCACCAGGTGGTGGGGCCACCTGGCCCACCTCCTGACGCCGCCCTTTCGCCTATATATTCTCCTCTATGAGAAAATCCTAAAGACCCGATCAATTTTCCACGAAACATACTGTAAGCCACCGCCGTCATCGACGCGAGATCGGAAGGGTCCAGAAGCTCTTCCCGGCACCCTGCCGGAGAGGGGAATCACCACCGGAGGCCTTCTTCATCACCATACCTGCCTCCGGAGTGATGTGTGAGTAGTCTACCTTGGACTACGGGTCCATAGCAGTAGCTAGATGGTTGTCATCTCCTCCATGTGCTTCATATTTAGATCTTGTGAGCTGCCTATCATGATCAAGATCATCGTTGTGTAATTCTACATATTGTGTTTGTTGGGATCCGATGAATATTGATACTTTGTCAAGTTGATTTATTGATTTATCATCTCTATGTTGTTTATGATCTTGCATGCTCTCCGTTGCTAGTAGATATCTTGGCTGAGTAGATGCTAATGACTCCAAGAGGGAGTATTTATCATCTCTATGTTTTTTATGAAACCTCTAAGGTTGTAGATGTGCTGTTGCTACTAGGGAGAAAACAAAAATCTTGTGTTCAAGGACATATGTATTGTTTACATTACACACTTTGCTTAAGGCGATAATCTGTTGCTTGCAACTTAATACCCAACGGTTGCTCGGACGATATCCGGCGGGTGGGTTATTACTCATAGATGCAGTTGGATTACGGTCTATGTATTATGTTGTAATGCCCAAGTAAAACTAATAGTGATCCTCATGATATTTGTATGCTTGCTTTATTCTATCAATTGCCCAACTGTAATTTGTTTACCCAGCATGTTATTTATCTTATGGAGAGACACCACTAGTGAACTGTGGACTCTGGTCCATTCTTTACATTCTTATTGCCGTTTACTATTTACTCACTTTATTTACATTCTTGCAAACTACTATCTTTTACCACACGATACGTTTAATCCTTTGTTTACAGCAAACCGGTGAGATGGACAACCTCACTGTAAGTTGGGCAAAGTACTTTGCTTGTGTTATGTGTAGGTTCCACGTTGCTGCTGGTGCAAAGCTACGCCCCAGATAAGGTGCCATATATAAATTGTCTGGAGCTCTCGCGAAGCTAGCAAGCATCAACCTTCGGAAGTTGGTTCTTTCTCCTACTGGTTCGATAAACCTTGGTTTCATACTGAGGGAAGACTTGCTGCTGTGCTCATCATACCTTCCCCTTGGGGTTCCCAACTGGGCGGTCATCTATATGCCATCAAGCAATTTTTCTGGCGCCATTGCCGGGGAGAAAGAGGATTTCTGCAAGGGGAGTCTCTCGCTTCCAATCTTTTACTTTGTTATTGTTATTGTTTTGCGTTATTTTATTTTTGCTTGCATCTTTTTATAAAAAATACAAAAAAATTAGTTCATTTATAGTTGTTAGTTTTACTTGTCTGCTTTTAGTTTTGCTAGAATGGGTACTCCTGAGAACACCAAGTTGTGTGACTTTACTAGCACCAATAACAATGATTTTATCTGCACTCCTATTGCGTCACCTGCTCCTGAGGCAAATTTTTATGATATTAAACCTGCTTTGTTGAATCTTGTTATGAAAGAGCAATTTTCTGGTGCTAGTACTGATGAGAGACCTCGCTCTGATACCAATTGAAAGGACACAGATGTTGCCTAGAGGGGGGGGTGAATAGGCGATTAAAAACTTTTACGAGTGGCTTGACAAATGCGGAATAAAACTAACGTTTAATTTGCCAAGCATACAAAACCTAAATAAACTAGGCTTACCTATGTGCACCAACAACTTATGCTAAACAAGATAAGCAACTATGTGATAGCAAGATATATAAGACTTCAAGCACGATGGCTATCACAAAGTAAATTGCATAAGTAAGGGAGCTCGGGTAAAGAAATAACCGAGGCACGCGGAGATGATGATGTATCCCGAAGTTCACACCCTTGCGGGTGCTAATCTCCGTTGGAGCGGTGTGGAGGCACAAGGCTCCCCAAACGCCACGGAGGCTCACCGTAATCTCCTCAAGCCCTCCCACCAAGATGGAAGACCCAATCCACTATGGGACCCTTGAGGGCGGTCACCGAACCCGCACAAAGCTTGGGGCAACTCCACAACTTAATTGGAGGCTCCCAAATACACAAAGCCACTAAGATTGGGGCACACTCCACAACTCAATTGGAGGCTCCCAATAATCGCCACGGAGGCACCACAAAGCTTGGAAAGATCTCCACAACCTAATTGGAGCTCCCCAAGAAATCCACTAAGCCATCTAGGGTTCCAAGAACCCAAGAGGAAATAAACTTCTTGCTTTCACCACCGAATCTCCGAGGAGAACTCAAACTGATGCAACCGATGCAATGGCAAGAACACACAAAGTGATGAAATCCTTCTCTCACAAATTCTACCAAAGCAACAAATGCTATGGAGGAAAATGAGAGGAAGAACAAGGAGGAAATCCACAAAGAACTCCAAGATCTAGATCCAAAGGTTTCCCTCACAAAGAAGAGAAAGTGATTGGTGGAAATGTAGATCTAGATCTCCTCTCTCTTTTCCCTCAAAATGATTCAAGAAGCATGGGAGGAATGGAGGAGGGAGGGCAAGCTACTCAAGGTCAACAATGGAGGAGAGAGAGAAGGAGTAGCAACAGCCCAAGGAGGAAGAAGGGGGCCTTTTATAGGTCTCCCCACGAAAATAGCCGTTGCAGGCCACTTTCTCTGGAGTCTCCGGCCTTTGGAGGGCGGAGACTCCGGGCAGGGGCTAAAAAGCCTCCGTCCCCATCTCTGTGTTGAGCGACACCTCGAGTTTTCGAGGTCCGGAGACTTGGGCCGGAGTCTCCGGTCCCTAGGGGCCAGAGTCTTTGGCCTGGAAAAGTACCCGGAGGTTCCAGGCCAAATCTCCGGACGAAAAACAGCGAAAACACATTTTGGGCCGGAGTCTCCGGCCCTGGAAAAGGCAGAAACAGCTGAAACCAAAACGACCATAACTTGAGCATCCGGACTCCGTTTTCGATGATCTTGGGCTCGTTGGAATCACAACAATGAGCTCTACAAGTCTATGCATAGAAACATCATAGTCCAACCAAGGAGGGTAAAACCAAATGATGAAAGGTTTGACCTCTCTACAAAGACAAACCGGTAAAACCTCCAAACATCAAAAACGCAATAAGAGTTTCATGCAAAATCCGTTTTTTATGAGCTAGAGCTTGTCATGGAACTAACCACAAGCTCTAAACATCATTTTCATAAAACCCAAATAAGAACCAAGAAAGATATGCCGAATATGCAAAGGTTTGAGCTCTCCGAACGATATGATTAAGTTACTCACTCGAGAGCCCCTCTTGATAGTACGGCTACCGATCCTAAAACCCGGTCTCCCAAACACTATGAGACCGGAAAGAAAGAAACCCTATCAAGATCATACCTTTGCCTTGCGCAATCCATTTGAGCTAGATAATGACGATCTTGATCTTCTCAAGTTGCACCACCTTTCTTGAATGCGCTTGCTCGGTAAAGTCTTGCGGATTGCTCCTCCATACTCCACTATGGGAGAGACTCTCTTTAAGCATAACTTCACTTATCCATGATCACAATATATATGTCAAGCTTCAAGCATATGAACTCTTCTAGATTCCATCTTGAACTTGCGCTTCGGCTTGATCAATTCTCGAACCACTTCTTCTTTTTCCACAATGGTGATGTCTTGAAGATTCACATGAGGGCATACTCAATCTTATTCTTCAAGACACACTTGATATAGGCTCAACTCCCTTATGACCAATCTTCGGATCACTCCTTTAATAACACCTTGATCATCACATAATCTTCTTTATATCCAACTTCTTACAACCTTGAACCCAACATATGGATCAAGCGTTGTCTACGGACAAGTCCTACAAATATAACTCAATGCAAACATTAGTCCATAGGGATTGTCATTAATTACCAAAAGCACACATGAGGGCACATGCTCTTTCAATCTCCCCCATTTTGGTAATTGATGACAATCTCTTTGCGAGGGTTTATGTAATGAATTTAAAGAACTAAGATGGTTACACTAACATCAATTACTACAAAAGTAAGTGATGCTAGTAGAACCATCATATATAGAGCAAACTCCCCCACAATCTATGCACGTGTGAATGAACTTGAATTTCATTGCATAGATTGCCAACCAATATTGTTGGTGGAGTTTACACTATATATACTCACCCATGCAAAGCATGGAAGGCAAATGCTTAAGAACAAAACCAAAGCATGAAGCCCAATTCCCTTCAAACCCTCGAAACTTCTCCCCCATTGGCATCCATTGCCAAAATGGGCGGAAAGGCTTAGAAGGCCAATATAGTGAGAGTTCCTCCTCAAGGTGTGCATGGCCCCAAAAGAGTGAAAACGCATGCACAAATCCAAGGACAAAAATTTGGAGGAAATCAACCTATATTAAGGATCAAAGATTGCACACAAAAGGATGACATGATGGTAAAACTTCCAACAAATGAAGGTAGCAATCAAAAGATCCAAAAAAAAGTCAAATAAAGATATTATTATAAGACCAAAACAATGCTCTAAATAATATGAAGAAGCTCCCCAAGGTTTGTGCACAAGATATTCCATTTGAATTGAAGTATAAGGTGCACAAACATGGAATCATCACTCCCTTCATATTATTCAAAACAAAATGATACAAAGTGACATCAAATACTATGATAACCGCTAAATGGTGCTTTATAATGAAATGAGGAAGTTCCCCAAGGTACGTGCACATGATAGAATGTTTGCATTTGAATACAATTTGCACAACATGGAATCCTCACTTCCTCACTACCATTTAAAAGCAACTATTAGCAAGAGATCATAGAAAAGACAATATGCTTAATACTTGTATCAAAGAAATGGTTGAGCAACAAGTAAGGAACCGACATATTAAATGGCTCAACCAAAGGAATGTCTGATAGGAATGACAAAGCATATTATAAGACTAGTACAAGGATGCACAAAGAGCATCCACATAGTTCTCAATAAATGAAATTGCTTAGCATTCCATCCCAACACACAAGGAAAAATAAGATATCAATTAAGGAGATATCATCTCTCATGTGTATAAGTTTCTAAGT
Organism: Dactylis glomerata; assembly: GCA_007115705.1. Lineage (NCBI taxonomy): Eukaryota > Viridiplantae > Streptophyta > Magnoliopsida > Poales > Poaceae > Dactylis > Dactylis glomerata. Next base: position 1,758,128 of record QXEO01000065.1, read on the forward strand.
AGACAACATCACAAAGATAATTATCACAAAGAAACATATACACATAAAATAGATACAAAGAATAGAACATGATATCTAAACAAGTTCATGCAATATACCAATGAGATTTTTGCTTTTAAAGCATGGCCAAAGGCTCAATTTATCTTATTGCATATTGAAGAACTTCAACCACAAACATGTCAAAGACATCACAAATATCAACAAGGGAAAGAAGATAGTTGGGATGTTTTGAGAAAAGCAACAAGTATCACGAATAAGTATACCAAAAGAAAGAACTAAATTTGCACTTTCATCAATATTGCACATGTGAGGAACTTGAGAAAATGATATGCAATAAAATTGCTAGATAGACATATTTGGGAAGGGTTCCCCAAAATATGCACTCATCTCAAATTACTCACATTAACAATAAAGAGGTTTCATTAAGATCATTGCAAAGAAAGATTTGCATGCCATGAAATGAGCCACACAAGGTTAGATGCTAGAAGAGTATGCATGAAAAAGATACTTGTTACCGAGATATCATTGGAAGGATGTAGTAGATAGGAGTTCTTCAATAATCGTAGCTTGCCACAATTTATCAACTAGTCACTGTTCATCCTTATTATTGAGACAAGCACCAATATATCTCCCATATACCTAAAACATATTCAAGTACAATATGGTCCCCAAACTCATTGGGTCCGAAGTAGTTAGAGACACTACAATATATAGGACAAGCTCCACATAAATATGTGCATATAGATATGAACTTGAATTTCATGCACATCTTAGGCGATTTAGGATTTATTAGAGTTTACCCTATATATTGGATCAAAGAAAGCAAAGCATGCCATAAAAAATGTAGTAAGTAAATATGCATGCTAAAAACTTTCAAGAGCCAAAGGGAGATACAATTTGGATGAAACACCAAGAAGACCAAAGAGTCACACGAAGGTGTGAAAACCCAAAAGTTGTCCAAATTATATCAAAGAATCAATTCAACACAAGATTGACTCCAAAGTCCACCAAATGAACAAAGCAAATACCAATGAGCATAAAGAATCATTAAAAGACACATGCCCAAAGACTTATCTCATTTAAGAAAAAGAGCAAAATCAAGAAAAAGAGATAGCCATTCTCCCAAAGAGAGCAAGGTTCCAACAAACAAACCAAACTCTCCATTCTTTTATGATGGCACACTAAGTACCAAAAACAGAAAGATTTGTCTTCCAACAATAACCAATACCAATTGAAATAAGCCGCAAGAGTATGTTATAGAAAATATAGGAGAGCTCCCCCAAGATTAGTGCATTATTTATGATTTTGCATTTGAATACAAAATACACACAAATGGCATCATCATCTCTACCTACATTAAAAATAACACAAAACAAGTTCAACAAAATCAAATGGACTCACAAGAGTCAAGGAAGACAATGGCAAATAAAACAAATACATTTCTTGGCAAGAGATAAGGTAATTAAAAGCAATAGCCAATTTAAAGATGATCAATATATATACCACAAGACAAAGTACCAATTGTTCAAGGACAAGAGGTATTTGGAGTTATTAATTTCCCGGTGGTATTTTACACATAAATCCAAGATCATCTTCACAACAAGAAGCATATGAAAAGGATAAGAATTAAACACCATGCTAAAGAAGATATTCTTGATAGACTCAAATAGTTAAACAATCATGCAAAGCAATGATTAGGATAACTTGAAGTAAATACTTTTCCAATTTTGATGTAGAATTCCACGTTTTAGGAAAACCCTACCAAGAATGTATCTCACAAACAAGATCCAAAACAAGAGCAATAAAAGAATTTGGCAAATTGAAACTTGTTTGAGCAAATATGTCACATAGAAGATAGATAATTTGCAATATCAAAACTATGTGACACAACCTCAAATATACACATTTTATTGGTTTGTAGTATGCACAAAGCATATTACTCCCCCATAATGTGATAAAGCATTTAATTTCACAAGAGGCAAATAAAATCCAACATGAGATGATTAATGGACATTATAGAATTTGAATTTCTCATGAGCATGACATACCACATAGAGACTAGATAATTTAAAATATAAACACTAAGTGGTATTCCTCATGTACACACATTTTTAGGGTTGTGAAATGCCAAAGCATATCACTCCCCCAAGATGGGATGATCCATTAATCTCTTACAAGAGCCAACAAGATACAAACAATATGCAAAGGGCTCAACAAGAACACCCGTACATGGTGTGCAACCAACAAGCACACACTTGATTACTCAAAATAAAGCAAGTAGGAAGCACAACATATACAAACTCATGCAACGGAACAAAACCGACACATGCAAAGGGGCGAGTAACTTTCAATGTATAGAGGTTGAGAATATGTTACCGCAAGGAGGAACAATGGATATAGGATGTAAACATTATAATCCAATTGACTTGACTCGATACAATATAAATGATGAAGATCCCTTAATTCTTCATGATATAGCCAAATCTCCAATGCCCTCCAACAAACACCTATTGATCAAGTTTTGGCTTGTTGGTCCCCAACCAAGTTGGGTCCTAAGACATTAGTCACAATAGGTTTGGCAACCCAAATGGTTCTTTTCTTGACACCACTTTGAGAACCAACATATTTGGCAAACACATTGCCAACCTTATCCTTGTAAAGTGAATAAGCATCATCAATTATGATAGGGTTGGATGAGTTACCCATAGTGCATGAAGAAGATAGGTGGCCCTTCTCACGGCATGTGTAGCATGTTCTTTTCTTCTCCTTCTTCTCACTTGATTTCTCCACAATGGGAGCATTAGCTTGATTCTTCTTGGGAAGTGGCCTTTCTTCAACCCGAGGTTGAGCATGACCTTGACCTTGAGGCCGCTTCCCTTGTTGCTTCTCAACTAGTGCCTTCTTCTTCAAAGGGCAAGATCTAACATGATGCCCTTCAATTTTGCACTTGAAGCAAACAATCTTGGCCATATCTTTGACTTGTCCTTGGCCCTTCTTCTTCTTGTTAACCATGGACTTCTTGTTGTTGTTGGAGATAAACCCAAGTCCACTCTCATCATTGGGGGATTTTTGCACACTCAACATATTGTCGAGTTTGGATTTCCCTTCATGACTCTTTACCAAGTCTTTCTTCAAAGAAGAGACTTGGGCCTTGAGCTCTTCGATTTCCTCTACATGGTTAGTAATGTAGCGTCCTACCTTTTACCAAGGTAGAACTCCTGCGTTAATGTGCTACTCCCTGGATCATTAGATAGCACCACAGTACAAAATATAGTGATCATTGCAGATAGTGTCATTTATTACATCGCGAATCCAGATACAATAGTCTTTAAACCTTACAAAATAGCTTAGCCACTTGGACTTGCTTGAATACCAGAGTTCAACACAAACTAACACAACGGAAAGTAAATTGCAATGGGCCTCCATCTTCAGCAATGTGCCACAGGCAGTCATGTTGGTATGCAGGCTCAAGACTCCTCCATCTACTCCTCATCAGAACAACCTACACGTTTGAATATGTAGCCCCAAAGGGGTCAGTACAACAATGTATTGGCAAATGACACATATTTGGTGGCATTTTGTGGAAAGACTATACTACATGATATTTGGCCAGTGGATCTCAAAGGCTAATTTGCATAAGGCAGTTTTATCCTATATTTTCCAAAACCAAAACATTTTAAAGCATTCTGATTTTTCTTTAATATCAAGACAACTCCTAGGTCACCACCACATACATGGTTTTCACTGCCAGTATGTAGCCCCGGATAGTTACTCTACAAAACTTGGTTAATCTCTCAATATCAAGATAACTCCTAGGTCACCACCACATACATGGTTTTCACTGCCAGTATGTAGCCCCGGGTAGTCACTCTACAAAACTTGGTTAATCCCTCAGGTCACCACCACATACATGGTTTTCACTGCCAGGCATGTAGCCCTGAGGCTTCTCCACTTTCTACACAAATTTTAATTATTTCAAAAAGGTGATGAGATTCTTCCGTACATTCCATGTCTAGAGACTCAAGTTGTCCATAACCGGGGACACGGCTAATCGATTAGTTTTGACACCCTGCAGGGGTTGTGCACTTTCACCTTACGATTCATTTTATGCCCATACATAAAATGAAACGAGACCTTTTAGAAGGAGAGGGCAACTAACTGGCAAGCTCTGTTCCCAACCTACAATTCAACTACCTCCACTTCTTGCACACAAGTTGCACCCTCACATCTAATCAGTCAAGACAAAGCCCATAATGTCATAAGGTTGCACTGGAAGCACATCTAAGCATGGAAGACATAGTAACCTCTTTGTTCCTGGGTGGCAAACCACAAGTGTACTACTTAGGCCACTAACACATACCATGGTTTTCACTTCCAAGATATGTGACTCCTAAGTAGACACTCAACACACCCAAAGCCACACCAATCCACCCAGGTAGTTCATTGAAGTTGTAGTTTAATTTTGAGAGTAAAACACCAATAAAGCATGGTATCACTTTCCCAAGTAATTTGCAATCCTATCAAGTGGGGTTTAAAGGATGGCTACACACTACTAGGTTCTAAGCCTTTCATAAACTTCTTTGAAAACAACCTATCATGCATACTACTGAAAAACACTAATGCAGTAGTAAAAATAGGTAGAAGAATGTGTGTCACTTGCCTTGGAAACAATCAGCACACTCACATCAATCACACTTGGAGTTCAGCTCCCCTTCATAATCTAACAGGAAATATTGCACACAAATAAACACACTATACAATCCAAACATAAACAACAAGACAAACAAATGAAAAGGGTTTGTTTTACATTTTAGATTTATTAAGATACTGTGATAAGAGAGATATGGCAAAAGAATTGTGGATTGTGAGATATGGATTTTGAGAACTCGAGTGGCAATATCAAATGATTGGAAAGGATTGGTCCTCCAAGGTACAATGTAGTGATATAAATCTTGTGCTTGGCATAAGCAAGGTAGAGTTTAGAGATGACTCATGTGGATGGATTCACATGAGTATACAATAGTGCAATAGAATAAAGTGTGACAACACTTATTCATAATAGTATAAGTTACACATAGGCTTGGGTAGGGGTTTGTGATATATTGATTTACTCAATTAACTCATTTGTTAATTGAATAGTTCTATACATGAGATCAGGATCAAGTGGACAGAGGATAGAGTAGGGGTAGATAACATTTGAGATTATGGTTTAAGGTTCCGATTGGGTACATGGAGTATTGGATAGGTGCTATAATGTTGATTAGATCAACATAGCAAGAATAGAATCTATGATTGAGGTGTATCACTCTTTACTCAAACAACACAATTGTAATTTGAATATGTGTGAACTAGACAAGATAGGTCTAAGTAGATATGATCTTGACCGAGATGTTGTTTAGACAATATTGATGACTAGGTATGAATATAGGATTCACTAAAGTTGAAAGGAACATTGCTAAAAGAAATAGTTTTATCCTTATAGTAGAAATTACTCAAATCCTCATATTAGAATTTGAATAATAGTGAAGTGTTTCAATAAATTATGGGAGTGATGCTACTGGATGTCTTGCAGTAAAACAAAGCTACAGCAATTGGATTCATTCTAAAATAAATTTTAGAACTCAAGATATGGTCAAATTAGTGATTTGGATAGATTTGAATGCACAAAGTGTGTGCACGTATCAAATTTGGATTTTATTAATCCTATGATGTTCTACATGATCAGAGGATTCCAAAGACTACAAATTTGTAATTTTTGGATGGACAGAACTAAGGATATGAATTTAGCAAGCTAACAGAAGGTTTGATTCCAATTTGAAAATAGTTTCAAATTGAACCCATAAAATATAAGATAATATTGTACTACTGGATTCTAGATGTTCTAAGGATTCCAACGGTATATCATTTGTTATTTTTGGACCTACAGATCAATAGATAAGAATTTCACAAGATTTGGATTAAATCTGGTTTCAAACTTCTAATTCGAAATTCTGTTTAACCCGGAAGCTGCCACGTGCTCTGTTCTGATTGGCCGGTACCTTTTCGGGTGGATCGACGATTTGGGCCGTAGGATTTAAAGGAGAATGAACGCACCAGATCTGAGGGTACCTATTCGTTAAGTGATCTAATCATAACCTTAGAGTCCAGATCCGACGGCTACAGAAGGAGAGGAGGGAGATGCTCATAGTGAGGCTAGGGTTCCGGCGAACTCCGGCGGCTGCGGCCAGATGGTGGTCATCGGCGACGTTCCAGGAGCTCCCGAAACTGGCGGATGGATGGACGGCGTGCAGAACGTTGAGGCGAGCTCGAATGCGAGAACCGCGACGTCAATCGCGTCCAGGGAAGGAGGAGATGGGCGGCTGGAACTCGGCGTTGGCGCAGGTGACCTTCGGCCGTTGTCGATTGCGTTGCTCTGCTGCTGATACGACGGAGAAACATAGTCCGGGAGGAGCGCCAGAGGAAAAGAAGAGAGAGGGGAGGGAATAGGAGGCGCGGGGTTCACCGGCGGCGACGAATTCGTCCGGAGATGCTTGCAGAGGCTGCAGACTCCGGCGAGCGATTTCTTCCTCCTGGGGGCGTCTCGGGCGAGAGAGAAAAGGGGAAAGGGAGAGGAGGTTGAGGCCTTCTTATAGGCGTGGCGCGGGGAAGAAACGGGCAGGTATTAAAGCGGGATTTAACGCCGAGAGAGGTTACTGCACGGGCGTTACTCCGGCGTGATCACCGGCTAGGGAAGAAGATGACTGACGGGTGGGGCCCGCTGTCAGTGAGAGTGAGAGAGGGAAGAGTGTACCGGTTCGGGGAGAGGCTTCCTGGGCCACGGGCCGGTTTCCTGTCTGGGCCGAAAGGTTTCCCCAGGTCCATTTATCCTTTTTCGAATTTCCTTTTGGTTTTCCTTTTCCTGATTTCTTAATTCCTTTGAACTTTTGCATGAATTCTTCAAACAATGTCAAACCAAATTCTAATCTTTTCAAAAATTCAATTAAACAATACAAAACAGTAAGAGATAAGTTTTTTGAATAAAACATGATTTTCCAAATAAAACTCTATATTTTTAGCCAAAGGGCTTATTTGCATGAACCAAAGTAGATATAGGATTTTAAAATAATCCTTTTAAATTCAGAGAATAAAGTTTACAAAAGTAGTTTTTGAAATATATTTTTCAAACATTCCTTTGGCATAGAAAACTTTATAAACCATTTTGTAAATATCCCTTTGCAAGATAGCTTGCATAGGTTCGAATAAACACAGAATAGTATTTTGATACTTTATTTTCTCAAAGGCATTCTTCAAGGAAAATAATAGAAAGTTTAAAATAGTTTTCTAATAAAGCTTTCAAATAGACTCAAAAAGTTTTAAATCCCTGTGAATTTCCAATCATCTCAAGCAAAACAAAAGCAAAAATTTCCCCCAAAATTTGATAAAATCTTGGGATGTTACAAGTAACAACACAAGCACTAGAGGAAATATAAGCTTCATTGTTAGAGCAACAAGGCAAGGAAAGTAATTCATCACAAGATGTAGCAATATTATGAGTGGATGAATTACTAGGACTAGCACATGGCAATATGGCATTTTGAGAAGTAGTGCAAATGGCCACATGAGGCTCACTAGATGTTACCTTTGACATAATAGACTCATGAGCTAATTTTAGCCTATCATGGGAAGCTAGAAGATCCTCATGGAAGCTAGAGAGCTTTCCATGATTTTCTTCCAATTTCCCATAATTGCTAGTTAGCAAGTCAAGTTGAGCCCTTAGCTCAACATTCTCCTTCAATATGGATGCTTCAGAAGAAGTAGAGTTAGTAGCACAAGCATCATCACTAATGGAAAGCGGAGAAGGCAATTTAGTAAGCTCATTTGAATTTGAAGCTTTAAGTTGCTCATGCGACTCGGTGAGAATGATGGGCTCACACGAAATGACCCTAGAGTCATTTTTAAGAAGCACAACATTCTCAAGGAGTTTAGCATAAGTAACTACAAGCTCTTCATATTTAGTTTCAAAATCATTTGCCACCATAAGAGTTCTATCATAGGATTTCTTTATTTTAGATAACTCTAAAGTAAAGGTCTCCTCAAGAGATTCCTTGGTGGTTTGTTCTTCTTCTAGAGCTTCTTTTAGATCCGCGATCTCATCCGCGTAATCACAGGCATGACCTTGCATTTTAGAAATGGTATTCTCATGCTCCTCAAAAAATTTATTGCTCTCGGTGGCAACAGCCAAAATCTTATAGAAGAAAGAGCAAGCAATTTTATTCTTACGAATAGCATGAAAAATATTTCACTCTTCCCAAATAAAGAGGCAAAGTCATCATCCTCTTCTTCATTATCCTCATCATCATCACTAGATATATTGGGTTCCAAAGTAGGAGTTACCTTTGAAGACCTAGCCATAAGGCACATGTGGGAACCAAGAGATGATGAAGAAGAATCACTTGAAGCTCTAATTAAAATATTGTCTTGGCCCATGAAATAATTGCTTTCCTCTACATTGTTAGACACACAAAAACTAGAGGAAGTAGATATAATTGTATCATGGAAACAAGACAAATCAAGCATATCATCATGAGATTTATTCATGAAACTTGCACATGATATGCAAGGACTATCAACACAAGCATGTAAAGCATTTATGGTGCTAGAAGTGTTTAAGTCCAAAGATGAAGCATTGCAATGAGATAGAGATGAATGGTCATCACAAGTAAGCTTACTATCAACATTGCAATATTCATCACCACTCACCATATCATTACCTTGTGTCTCACCACACATTGGTGAGGTGGATGAGAGTTCATCACGGCCAGAAGTGGAGGGAATACAATCATCCTCAATCTTGTTGGACATATCATATTTGTCTTGAATCTTTGTCCAAAACTCATGAGCACTACGGAAAGGCATGATTGCAAGAATAACTGCATTGCTCACAAAATCAACAAGCACATTAGAAGCTCGAGAATTAAGATAAGAGTTTCTCTTCTCCTCTAAAGATAGACTTTGGGAATCCTTAGGAGGAGAGAAACCCATATCTAAAATTCTCTCTATATTTGGGTCCATATCACGAAAATGATTAAGCACGCAAATTTTCCATATATCATAATTAGTGCCATCAAATATAAAGGTGTCATTGTGCACTAATCCCCTAGCCGACATCTTTGCTCTCAAGGCGGTGAAGCCTAAAAATGAGAGACCTCGCTCTGATACCAATTGAAAGGACACGGATGTCGCCTAGAGGGGGGGTGAATAGGCGATTAAAAACTTTTACGAGTGGCTTGACAAATGCGGAATAAAACTAACGTTTAATTTGCCAAGCATACAAAACCTAAATAAACTAGGCTTACCTATGTGGACCAACAACTTATGCTAAACAAGATAAGCAACTATGTCATAGCAAGATATATAAGACTTCAAGCACGATGGCTATCACAAAGTAAATTGCATAAGTAAGGGAGCTCGGGTAAAGAAATAACCGAGGCACGCGGAGATGATGATGTATCCCGAAGTTCACACCCTTGCGGGTGCTAATCTTCGTTGGAGCGGTGTGGAGGCACAAGGCTCCCCAAATGCCACGGAGACTCACCGTAATCTCCTCGAGCCCTCCCACCAAGATGGAAGACCCGATCCACTATGGGACCCTTGAGGGCGGTCGCCGAACCCGCACAAAGCTTGGGGCAACTCCACAACTTAATTGGAGGCTCCCAAATACACAAAGCCACTAAGATTGGGGCACACTCCACAACTCAATTGGAGGCTCCCAATAATCGCCACGGAGGCACCACAAAGCTTGGAAAGATCTCCACAACCTAATTGGAGCTCCCCAAGAAATCCACTAAGCCGTCTAGGGTTCCAAGAACCCAAGAGGAAATAAGCTTCTTGCTTTCACCACCGAATCTCCGAGGAGAACTCAAACCGATGCAACTGATGCAATGGCAAGAACACACAAAGTGATCAAATCCTTCTCTCACAAATTCTACCAAAGCAACAAATGCTATGGAGGAAAATGAGAGGAAGAACAAGGAGGAAATCCACAAAGAACTCCAAGATCTAGATCCAAAGGTTTCCCTCACAAAGAGGAAAAAGTGATTGGTGGAAATGTAGATCTAGATCTCCTCTCTCTTTTCCCTCAAAAAGATTCAAGAAGCATGGGAGGAATGGAGGAGGGAGGGCAAGCTACTCAAGGTCAACAATAGAGGAGAGAGAGAAGGAGTAGCAACAGCCCAAGGAGGAAGAAGGGGGCCTTTTATAGGTCTCCCCATGAAAATAGCCATTGCAGGCCACTTTCTCCGGAGTCTCCGGCCTTTGGAGGGCAGAGACTCCGGGCAGGGGCTAAAAAGCCTCCGCCCCTATCTCTGCGCTGAGCGACACCTCGAGTTTTTGAGGTCCGGAGACTTGGGCTGGAGTCTCCAGTCCCTAGGGGCCGGAGTCTTTGGCCTGAAAAAGTACCCGGAGGTTCCGGGCCAAATCTCCGGACGAAAAACAGCGAAAACACATTTTGGGCCGGAGTCTTCGGCCCTACGAGGCCGGAGTCTCCGGCCCTGGAAAAGGCAGAAACAGCTGAAACCAAAACGACCATAACTTGAGCATCCGGACTCCGTTTTCGATGATCTTGGGCTCGTTGGAATCACAACAACGAGCTCTACAAGTCTATGCATAGAAACATCATAGTCCAACCAAGGAGGGTAAAACCAAATGATGAAAGGTTTGACCTCTCTACAAAGACAAACCGGTAAAACCTCCAAACATCAAAAACGCAATAAGAGTTTCATGCAAAATCCGTTTTTGATGAGCTAGAGCTTGTCATGGAACTAACCACAAGCTCTAAACATCATTTGCATAAAACCCAAATAAGAACCAAGAAAGATATGCCGAATATGCAAAGGTTTGAGCTCTCCGAACGATATGATTAAGTTACTCACTCGAGAGCCCCTCTTGATAGTATGGCTACCGATCCTAAAACCCGGTCTCCCAAACACTATGAGACCGGAAATAAAGAAACCCTATCAAGATCATACCTTTGCCTTGCGCAATCCACTTGAGCTAGATAATGACGATCTTAATCTTCTCAAGTTGCACCACCTTTCTTGAATGCGCTTGCTCGGTGAAGTCTTGCGGATTGCTCCCCCATACTCCACTATGGGAGAGACTCTCTTTAAGCATAACTTCACTTATCCATGATCACAATATATATGTCAAGCTTCAAGCATATGAACTCTTCTAGATTCCATCTTGAACTTGCGCTTTGGCTTGATCAATTCTTGAACCACTTCTTTTTCCACAATGGTGATGTCTTGAAGATTCACATGAGGGCATACTCAATATTATTCTTCAAGACACACTTGATATAGGCTCAAATCCCTTATGAGCAATCTTCGGATCACTCCTTGAATAACACCTTGATCATCACATAACCTTCTTTATATCCAACTTCTTACAACCTTGAACCCAACATATGGATCAAGCGTTGTCTACGGACAAGTCCTACAAATATAACTCAATGCAAACATTAGTCCATAGGGATTGTCATTAATTACCAAAACCACACATGAGGGCACATGCTCTTTCAACATTTGTATGCTTGCTTTATTCTATCAATTGCCCAACTGTAATTTGTTTACCCAGCATGTTATTTATCTTATGGAGAGACACCACAAGTGAACTGTGGACTCTGGTCCATTCTTTACATTCTTATTGCCATTTACTATTTACTCTCTTTATTTACATTCTTGCAAACTACTATCTTTTACCACACGATATGTTTAATCCTTTGTTTACAGCAAACGGGTGAGATGGACAACCTCACTGTAAGTTGGGCAACGTACTTTGGTTGTGTTGTGTGTAGGTTCCACGTTGCTGCTGGTGCAAAGCTACACCCCAGATAAGGCGCCATATATAAATTGTCTGGAGCTCTCGCGAAGCTAGCAAGCATCAACCTTCGGAAGTTGGTTCTTTCTCCTACTGGTTCGATAAACCTTGGTTTCATACTGAGGGAAGACTTGCTGCTGTGCTCATCATACCTTCCTCTTGGGGTTCCCAACTGGGCGGTCATCTACATGCCATCAAGCAATTTTTTTAGCACCATTGCCGGGGAGAAAGAGGATTTCTGCAAGGGGAGTCTCTCGCTTCCAATCTTTTACTTTGTTATTGTTATTGTTTTGTGTTATTTTATTTTTTCTTGCATCTTTTTATCGAAAATACAAAAAAATTAGTTCATTTATAGTTGTTAGTTTTACTTGTCTGCTTTTATTTTTGCTAGAATGGGTACTCCTGAGAACACCAAGTTGTGTGACTTTACTAGCACCAATAACAATGATTTTATCTGCACTCCTATTGCGCCATGCTCCCGAGGCAAAATTTTATGATATTAAACCTGCTTTGTTGAATCTTGTTATGAAAGAGCAATTTTCTGGTGCTAGTACTGATGATATTGCAGCTCATCTCAACAATTTTGTTGAGCTATGTGAGATGCAAAAGTATAAGGATGTAGATGGTGATATTATTAAGCTTAAGTTGTTTCCTTTCTCTTTAAGAGGAAGAGCTAAGGATTGGTTGCTATCTTTGCCTAGAAATAGTATTGATTCTTGGGTTAAGTGTAAGGATGCTTTTATTGGAAAATATTATCCTCCTGCTAAGATTATAGCTTTGAGAAGTGATATTATGAAGTTTAGACAGTTTGATAATGAACATGTTGCTCAAGCTTAGGAAAGAATGAAATCTATGATAAAGAATTGTCCCACTCATGGACTGACTACTTGGATGATTATTCAAACCTTTTATGCAGAACTAAATATTATCCTCCTGCTAGCAATCCTCTTACTTTAATTGGTGTAGAGAAAACTCCTCCTTGTGCGAAAAAGCCCAAAACTGCAAAAACTTTTTCTACAAAAAGTGCTGAAATTTTTCGGAGTAAGGAAGACAATAGCTCTACTTCTTTTAATGATTTTGATGTTGATGGTTGCAATATCTCTGAAGTTATTTTGTTCTTGCAAAAGCTTGCTTTAAGTCCTAATGCTAGTTCTATGCATGTTGCTTTTACAAAGCATATTACAAATGCTCTCATGCAAATTAGGGAAGAAAAGTTGAAACAAACGGTTTCTATTCTCAAAAGTTAGAAGATGGTTGGAAGCCCATCATTGATATGAATGTGAATGATTTTGATTGTCATGCTTTATGTGATTTTGGTGCAAGCATTTCTATTTTGCCTAGAAAGATTTATGATATGCTTGGTTTACCCCCGCTTGAAAATTGTTATTTTGATGTTCCTCTTGTTGATGTTGCTAAGAAGAAACCTTTGGGAAGGATTAAAGATGTTATAATTATGGTTAACAATAACCTTGTTCCCGTTGATTTCCTTGTTTTGGATGTTGAATGCAATGCTTCATGTCCTATTATTTTGGGAAGGCCTTTTCTTGGAACTGTTGGTGCCATTATTGATATGAAAGAAGGCACCATTAAATATCAATCCCACTCAAGAAAGGTATGGAACACTTCCCTAGAAAGAGAAAGAAATTACTTTTTGACTCTATTCTTAGAGCTAATTATGAACTTGATGCTTCATCGCTTGATATTACTTTATTTCCACTTTCTGCACCTAGCTCAAAGGCGTTAAAGAAAAGCACTCTTGGGAGATAACCCAATGTTTTATTTTCAGTAATTTTTCTTTTTGTTGAGTTTTGGAAGATATTACTACTGTAATTACCTCTCCTTATCATTTTTATTTCTTTTTTGTACCAAGAAGAACCTCTAATTGGAGGAAGGTAAGATATGGGAAAGTTGATGTCCTGAAACAGATTTCTGCGCTGCACCGTAAAAATTTGTGACAATTCTCAGAATATCTTTTTGATCTGCAATTTCTTGTGCACTTGACCAAGGTTATTTACAAACTTTCATTAGTTTTGCACTTTTCGATTTGAGCAACAGAAGGTCCTCAGAAAAATCGATCTTTGTCAGCTGTTCTGTTTTGACAGATTTCTGCCACTATTTGTGTTTGCCTCTTGAGAGAAAAGAAAACATTGGGTTATCTCCCAAGAGTTTTTTTCTTTAACGCCTTTGAGCTAGGCGCAGAAAGTGGAAATCAAGTAATATCAAGCGATGAAGCATCAAGTTCATAATTTGCTCTAAGAATAGAGTCAAAAAGTAATTTCTTCCTCTTTCTAGGGAAGTGTTCCATACCTTTCTTGAGTGGGAATTGATATTTAATGGTGTCTTCCTTCATATCAATGATGGCACCTCCAGTTCAAAGAAAAGGTCTTCCCAAAATAATAGGACATGAAGCATTGCATTCAACATCCATAACAAGAAAATCAATGGGAACAATGTTATTATTAACCATAATAAGAACATCATTAATCCTTCTCAAAGGTTTCTTCTTAGCAACATCAGCAAGAGGAACATCAAAATAACACTTTTCAAGAGGTGGTAAATCAAGCATAACATAAATCTTTCTAGGCATAATAGAGATACTTGCACCTAGATCACATAAAGCATCACAATCAAAGCCATTAACATTCATATCAATGATGGGATCCCAACCATCTTCTAACTTCTTGGGAATAGAAACCTTTTGTTTCAACTTTTCTTCCCTAATTTTCATGAGAGCATTTGTAATATGCTTTGTAAAAGCAACATTCATAGAACTAGCATTAGGACTCAGAGCAAGCTTTTGCAAGAACAAAATAACTTCAGATATGTTGCAGCCATCAACATCAAAATCATTAAAAGTAGTAGAGCTATCATCTCCCATTCTCCGAAAAATTTCAGCACTTTTTGTAAAAAAAGTTTTTGCAGTTTTGGGGTTTTTCGCACAAGGAGTAGGAGTATTCTCTACACCAATCAAAGTAAGAGGATTGCTAGCATTTGAAACAACATTATTAGAGGTTGTAATAGTACATACCTTCATCTTTCTAGCCATCTCATCTTCTCTTTCCCACATGGCATGCAATTCTGCTAACATCCTAATATTTTCATCAATTCTAACTTGAATGGCATTTAAAAGTATTGCTTTCTTTCACCTCATTAGGCAACACTTTTAGTTTCAGAAGTTCAACATCAAGAGCAAGGCTATCAACTTTAGAAGCAAGAATATCAATTTTACCCAACTTTTCCTCAACAGACTTGTTTAAAGCAGTTTGCTTACCGATGAAGTCCTTGAGCATGAGCTCAAGATCGGAGGGCGCACCCCTAGTGTTGTTGGAGGAGTTACCATAACCATTACCATTGCTAGAAGGATACGGCCTATAATTGTTGCTAGCAAAATTATTCCTATAAGCACTGTTGTTGAAATTATTACTTCTAATGAAGTTTACATCAACATGCTCCTCTTGGGCAACCAAAGAGGCCAAAGGAACGTTATTAGGATCAACATGAGCTCTATCATTAGCAAGCATAAGCATAATAGCATCAATCTTATCACTCAAGGAAGAGGTTTCCTCAACAGAATTTACCTTCTTACCTTGTGGAGCTCTCTCGGTGTGTCACTCAGAATAATTTACCATCATGTTGTCAAGAAGCTTCGTTGCGGCGCCCAAGGTAATGGACATAAAAGTGCCTCCAGCAGCTGAATCCAATAGATTTATTGAATAAAAATTTAGTCCTGCATAAAAAAGTTTGGATAATCATCCAAGTAGTCAGTACATGAGTGGAACAATTCTTTATCATAGATTTCATTCTTTCCCAAGCTTGAGCAACATGTTCATTATCAAACTGTCTAAACTTCATAATATCACTTCTATAATCTTAGCAGGAGGATAATATTTTCCAATAAAAGCATCCTTACACTTATCCCAAGAATCAATACTATTTCTAGGCAAAGATAGCAACCAATCCTTAGCTCTTCCTCTTAAAGAGAAAGGAAACAACTTAAGCTTAATAATATTACCATCTACATCCTTATACTTTTACATCTCACATAGCTCAACAAAATTGTTGAGATGAGCTGCAGCATCATCAGAACTGGCACCAGAAAATTGCTCTTTCATAACAAGATTCAACAAAGCAAGAATAATCTCATAAAAATTTGCCTTGGGAGAAGGTGGCGCAATAGGAGTGCAGATAAAATCATTATTTTTGGTGCTAGTAAAATCACACAACTTGGTGTTCTCAGGAGTACCCATTCTAGCAAAACTAAAGGCAAGCAAGTAAAAGTAACAACTATATAGGAACAAATGTTTTTGTATTTTTGATAAAAAGATGCAAGCAAAAATAAAGTAAAGCAAAACAATAACAAAGTAAAAGATTGGAAGTGAGAGACTCCCCTTGCAGAAATCTTCTTTCTCCCTGGCAACGGCACCAGAAAAAATGCTTGATGACGCATAGTAGGCACCCAGTTGGGAACCCCAAGAGGAAGGTATGATGAGCACATCAGCAAGTTTCCCTCAGTTGTGAAACCAAGGTTTATCGAATCAGTAGGAGAAAGAACCACACTTCCGAATGTTGATGCCCGCTAGCTTTGCGACACTCCGGACAATGGCACCATAAAAATGCTTGTCGGCATGTAGCTTTTCACCAGCAGCAACGTGGAACCTGCACACAACACAACCAAGTACTTTGCCCCAACTTACGATGAGGTTGTCAATCTCACCAGTTTGCTGTAAACAAAGGATTAAGCGTATCGAGTGGTAAAAGGTAATAGTTTGCAAGAATGTAAATAATGCGAATAAAGTAAAATGGTAATAGCAATGTAAAAGAAATTGGACCGGGGTCCACATTTCACAAGTGGTGTCTCTCTATAAGATAAATAACAACATGCTGGGTAAACAAATTACAGTTGGGCAATTGATAGAATAAAGATAGCGTACACATGTCATGAGGATCACTATGAGATTCACTCTGGGCATTACGACAAAATATATAGACCATAATCTAACTGCATCTATGACTAATAATCCACTCTCGAGGTGTCATCCGAGCACCTGTTGAGTATTAAGTTGCGAACAACAGATAACTGCATTAAGCAAAGTGCATAATATAAACAATGCAAATGTCCTTGAACACAAGAATGTTGTTTTCTCCCTAGTGGCAACAGCACATCTACAACCTTAGAGGTGTCTGTCACTCAACTAGATTACTAGAGGCATGAACCCAACTATCAAGCATAAATACCCCCTCATGGAGTCACTAGCATCTACTCGGCCAAGATATCTACTAGAAATGGAGAGCATGCAAGATCATAAACAACATAGAGATAACATAAAGATAATAATTTAGCACATCAACTTGACATAGTACCAATACTCATCGGATCCCAATAAACACAACATGTAGAATTACACAAAGATGATCTTGATCATGTTAGGCAGCTAACAAGATTTAAACATGAAGCACATGGTGGAGGAGACGACCATCTAGCTACTGCTATGGACCCGTAGTCCAAGGTAGACTACTCACAGATCACTACGGAGGTGACCATGGTGACGAAGAAGGCCTCTGGCAGGGATTCCCCTCTTTGGCAGGGTGCCGGGAAGAGCTTCTGGACCCTCCCGATCTCGTGTTGATGATGGCGGCGGCTTGCAGTAGGTTTTGTGGAAAATTGATCAGGGGTTTAGGTTTTTCCCATCGAGGGGAATATATAGGCGGAAGGGCAGCGTCAGAAGGTGGACCAGGCGGCCTGATGACCCACAAGTATAGGGGGTGTATCGTAGTACTTTTGATAAATAAGAGTGTCGAACCCAACGAGGAGCAGAAGGTGTTGACAAGTGGTTTTGATCAAGGTTTCACTATAAATACTAGCAAACGAGTTTTCAGGGGTATTTGATAATGCAAATAAATAAAGTATGAGTAAATAAAAGACAGTAGTAATAATTGTAGCAAGTGGCCCAATCCTTTCTTTAGCAAAGGACAAGCCGGTTGTGTAACTTATGATGACCAAACGTTCTCGAGGACACACGGGAGTTTCTGTCAAGTGCTTTCGCTTCATACTGCTAAATAATCTTTATTGGTTTGACAAGTGTTATGGGGGTGAACCTGTGCTAGCGCACTACCCTTACTAGGATAAATACACACTTATGATTATACCCCTTGCAAGCATCCGCAAATACAAGAAAGTAATTAAGATAAATCTAACCACAGCCTTAAACTCTAAGATCCTATGCTCCCTGGTGCAATGGTTTCCCAACGGAGGTTTAGGTTTCTGCCACTCTAGCAACCCCACAATTGGTAGCCAAATACACAATGCATCTCACTAGGCCCATAAATGGTGAAGTATCATGTAGTCGACGTTCACATGACACCACTAGTGAAATAGCACCATAACAAATAAATATCAAACCATTAAATATTACTCAACATAATTCCACTACTAACGACTTGACTTCTCCCATGTCCTCAAGAACTAAACGAACTACTCATAAGACATCATATGGATTATGATCAGGGGTGAAATAATGGTAAATAACAATCTGAACATAAACCTTAATTCAACGGTTCCACTCAATAGCATCAACCACAAGAGTAATCAACATCGGGAAAGTTTCCCCTATGAATTTGACAAGATTCAACTCAAGATGTTACAGCGGGATGGCGTGGTGATGGTGGAGATGAAGGTGCTGGTGATGGAGATGATGATGATCCCGATGAAGTCCACTGCGATGATGATGACGATGGTGACGATCTCCCCTCTCCGGGAAGGAATTTCCCCGGCAGATTTCTGCCTGCCGGAGAGCTTTTCTCTCTCTGGTGTTTTCCGCCCCGCAGAGGCGGCGGTATCTAGCCCTGCGCCTCCCCTGACTTAGGTTTTCAGGGACGATGAAGTACGCGAAGGGGCGAGACCTGAAGTGGGCCAGGGTGGCCTCACACTAGGCTGGCACGGCCAGGGGCCAGGCCGCGCCCCCTATTTGTGAGCCTACCCCTGGCTCCTCTCGCCTCCTCCTTCTGGCTTCCGGAGTCTTTTGGTAAAATATAATTTTCTGGTAATTTTCTGGAATTTTCCTGATCTTCCGAAGTATGGTGTCTTGACGGTCCTTTTCCAGCAGAATCCTGACTCCGACAGCAAATCCTCCAACGATCATCAAACATGTAAAAACAGAGGAAACAACATAAGTATCATCTCTAAATATGAAATATATCAATGAATAACAGTAAATTATGATACAAAATAGTGATGCAAAATGGACGTATCAACCCCCCCAAGCTTAGACCTTGCTTGTCCCCAAGCGAAAACTGAACTCGGTAAACATGACCAAAGGTTTATGGAGTGAAGTGTCGATAATAAAAATACGGACAAGAAGCATCACATTCACCAAGGCACAAGTTACAATAGACAGCAACTTCCCTTTATATAATATAGACTTGCAATAAGTAAAGGGAATCACATATAAAGATGCAGAAAGTAAACTATAATTGGTGGTGGCAAACCTTAGTTCTTGGTCAGAGAACAATAAACAAACTATACTAGCCTTTGAATGGAGCCTTTTTAAAACAGAGCTAATATAGCAAAAACCATATGCTCAATGAAACAAACTTTTTGCATTCATAGAAAGCTTTCAAAGATATATTCCTTCCGATAAAAGCATTGTACTAACAAAAGAAGTTAGTAAACATGATTAAACGGATCAACATATGGATGAGTGAAACATAACAACTCAAATGCTTGCTTGAGATAGAAGGGAATAGGTTGACTCAACATGAAAGTAAAAGACAGGCCCTTCACAGAGGGAAGCAGGGATTAAACATGTGCTAGAGCTTTTCATTTGTAAAACAGAGGTAAAAATTGTTTTGAGAGGTGGTTGCTTTTGTCAACGACTAGCAACAGAGTTCTTGATATCTTCCATACTAAACAAGTGAGAGCAGTTCTGAGATGTTTGATTAATTGGCACATTGGTGCTCTTTTATAGCTTGGCACTCCTCCCCACCTTTTCCTTTCTCAAACCATGGCTAACCGATTCCATCGGGTGCCGACCAACTTTCACATACCTTGGAGGAGTGCTCTTTTCTTTTTGAGATTATAATGGTCTGACCAGCTCCCTTGCAAAATTAGTGACGAGCAGATGAAGCTGCCTAGTCGAGGGGTACTTAATTTAGTATGGAAGATAACAAACCCATCCACTACGTCCTCATGAGCTAAAAACAGTGGCACAAAATGAGAAGTATTTGAAGGTTTTTGAAAGGTAGCACATGAAAATTTACTTGGAATGGCTTGAAATACCATGCATAGAAATTTATAGTGGACTCTTTGGAAGTAACTTGGTTTTTAGGAATTGGATGCACGAGAAGTATTTCCTCTCAGTACAGGTCTTTGGCTAGCAAGGATGGGTAGCAAGCATAAGAGTTGCATGAAACAAACAAACATACATATAATAAGAAAAATCATGCAAACTTCCTTGAAGGTACAACGATTTTAACTTTGAGAATAATAATGCTTATAAGCCAATCATAAGGAAAACTGAAGTGATGTAACTACAAGCACTTCTTTCTTCTTTTCTACTCAAACCTCAAGGTAATGTTGCTACTGACCAAGCTAAGTTTGCCAAAACCAACTAAATTTACTCATTCTCCCAAAGTGATACCAATACTAATCAACAAAACTAATCATATAAGGAACATTGCAAACTAAAATAAAGTGTGCAGAAAGTAAACGATAAAACTTCTCATTAATATTTCATTACCGCAACTCACACCAAGGGATACATAGATAACCAACTAAGGAGGATACTTCCAAACTGCAAACTATTCTATAGGATAATTTCTCTATTCATGATATGACTCTACTTGAAAAGTAAATGAGTAAAAAGGTGATGATATCATACCGTGGCACTCCCCCAAGCTTGGAACTAGCCAAGGGGATGCCAATACCGTGATGAATTACTCCTTTGGCGGTGGTGGTGAGTCTTTAATAAGCTTCTCAATCAAATCTTTCAGATCATCAATCTTGTGACTGAGGTTACGAATCATCTCTGAATTGTGCTCAACACGGCTCATGAACCTGTCAGCTAGAGAATCCCAGCTCTTGGAATTATTTCCCCATCCTTCTTCACTCTTGGAACTTTCTTTCCCTGCACTGTTAGAACGATCTATATCCCAACCAGAGGGTAATCGTGATTTGGGCACCTTTTGAAACTGATGTTCATGAATCAGAGTATGGAAAGGATTGTTGCCTGACGAAGATGCCCAAGGAGCTAAGATGTGGCGCGGCACACCCCCTTCGGTTCTTATACGTGCGCTCTTCTTGAACTTGTCATGACTTGTCACCACCCCAATGCTTGCAATCATGGTCCTCGGGCGTGAACTTTGATCTTCTTCCTCGTCTTCACTTTCAACTTCTTCCTTCAGCTGAAAGTCTTGGTGGTCATCTGCTAGAGGTGTCTTCTCCTTGTCATCGCCTGAAGAGGCCATGGCGTTCCTAAATCTGAGATCAACTCCTGACAGAAACAGCTCGAAACAAAACACAATGAGAAAATGATATATAGCCCTCAGGTACTCCGGGGGGTTATATAGGCAAAAATTATACATCAAAGCGAAATCACAGGAGGAAACCGGGACGAAAACGAGTTCCGAGGTGTTCTCACACCAGGGCAGCGCGGCCAGGGGTGGGGCCGCGCCCCCTGTGTGTGAGGAGCACCCGGACTCCTTTTCCTGCCCGTTTTTGTCTCGTGATTTTTCATATTTAGTAAAAACAGCAAATATAATAAAGGAAGAGTTTTTCACGAACCTTTTCTGACTAGAACTGTTACTTATTCGAAAACGAACTCTGCAGGTTTCTGCAAATTGTCCTGGATGAATTCTTCTGGAGAAACTATTTCAGTAACATCTACATCTTCATTATAAGAATCTCCAGCAATATAATGTTTGAGTCTTTGCCCATTCACCACTTGTGTAGTGTCATCTTTCAACGAGGCAATCTTTATCGCACCTGAGCGGTATACTTCCACAATAACATATGGTCGTTCCCATTTAGAGAGTAATTTTCCTGCAAAAAATCTGAGACGAGACCTATACAAAAGAACTTTCTCACCAACATGAAACTCTCTTTTAAGAATTCTCTTATCATGCCATTGCTTGACTTTCTCTTTGAAAAGTCTGGCATTCTCATACGCTTCGTTTCTCCACTCATCTAGAGAACTCAAATCTAACAACCTTTTCTTACCGGCGAGTTTAAAATCCCTATTAAGCTCTCTCACTGCCCAAAAAGCTTTGTGTTCTAATTCTAAAGGCAAGTGACACACTTTTCCATAAACCATCTTATAAGGAGACATGCCCATGGGGTTCTTATAAGCAGTTCTATAAGCCCATAAAGCATCGTTTAACTTGCTAGCACAGTTTTTCCTAGACCTATTAATAGTCTTCTGGAAGATAGACTTGATCTCTCTATTTGAAAGCTCTACCTGCCCACTAGTTTGGGGATGATAAGAAGAAGCAATTCTATGATTAACATCATATCTAGCAAGAGTTTTTCTAAAACCACCGTGAATAAAATGAGAACCTCCGTTTGTCATAAGATATCTAGGCACACCAAACCTAGGAAAAATAGCATCCTTAAGCATTTTTAACGAAGTCTCACCATCGGCACTCTTTGTAGGTATGGCTTCTACCCATTTAGTAACATAATCAACAGCAACAAGTATGTGGGTATAGCCTTTTGAAGGAGGAAAAGGACCCATAAAGTCAAATCCCCAACAATCAAACGGTTCAATAACAAGAGTGTAGCTCATAGGCATTTCATTGCGTCTAGAAATATTACCAACTCTTTGACATTCATCGCAATATAAAACATACCATCTAGCATCTTTAAAGAGGGTTGGCCAATAAAAACCTGATTGTAGAACCTTTTGCGCGGTTCTATCTCCAGCATGATGTCCTCCATAAGCGCTTCCATGGCATTTCCTCAATATTTCTTGTTGCTCATATTCTGGTATGCATCTTCGCATAATACCATCAACTCCTTTATATAAGTGTGGGTCATCCCAAAAATAATGCCTCAAATCATAAAAGAATTTCCTTTTTTGCTGAGCTATAAAGGTTGGAGGCAAATACTTGGAAACAATAAAGTTAGCATAATCAGCATACCAAGGAAGGTCTCGGGAAGTTACATTTATTGCAGCCAACTGTTTATTTGGAAAACTATCATTAATAGGAATAGGATCAAAAGAAATGTTTTCCAATCTAGACAAATTGTCAGCCACAGGATTTTCAGCACCTTTCCTATCTACGATATGCAAATCAAATTCTTGTAAAAGCAACACCCATCTAATAAGCCTAGGCTTAGCATCCTTCTTAGTCATAAGATATCTAATAGTAGCGTGATCAGTATGAATAGTAACTTTAGAATCAACAATGTAAGATCTAAACTTATCACATGCAAAAACAACAGCAAGAAACTCTTTCTCAGTGGTGGCATAATTCTTCTGAGCAGCATCAAGAGTCTTACTAGCATAATGAATAACATTCAACTTATTATCTACGCGCTGTCCAAGAACAGCACCAACAACAAAATCACTAGCATCACACATAATTTCAAAGGGTAAATTCCAATCAGGTGGTTGAACAATAGGAGCAGTAGTTAAAGCCTTCTTAAGAGTTTCAAAAGCTTCCTTACAATCATCATCAACGACAAATGGTACATCTTTTTGAAGAAGATTAGTAAGAGGCTTTGAAATCTTAGAGAAATCTTTAATAAACCTCCTATAGAAACCAGCATGACCAAGAATACTACGAATACCTTTAACATCTCTAGGACAGGGCATTTTCTCAATTGCCTCAACTTTTGCTCTGTCAACTTCAATACCTCTTTCAGAAATTTTATGTCCAAGGACAATTCCTTCATTTACCATAAAGTGGCATTTCTCCCAATTGAGAACAAGATTAGTTTCTTCACACCTCTGCAAAACTTTATCAAGATTGTGCAAACAATTATCAAAAGAAGTTCCATAGACGGAGAAGTTGTCCATGAAAACCTCCACAATTTCTTCACAAAAGCCATGGAAAATAGCAGACATGTATCTTTGAAAAGTAGCAGGAGCATTGCATAAACCAAAAGGCATGCGTCTATAAGCATAAGTTCCATAAGGACAAGTAAAAGTGGTTTTCTCTTGATCTTCTTTTCTAATAGCAATCTGAGAGAAACCGGAATAACCATCAAGAAAACAAAAGTGTGACTTCTTAGACAACCTTTCTAACATCTGATCTATAAAAGGTAAAGGATAATGATCTTTCTTAGTAACCTTGTTAACTTTTCTATAGTCAATGCACATCCTATAACCAACTACTATCCTTTGAGGAATAAGCTCGTTATTCTCATTAGGCACAACAGTCATACCTCCTTTCTTAGGAACACAATGAACAAGACTAACCCATTGACTATCAGCAATAGGATAAATAATACCAGCATCAAGGAGCTTTAATACCTCATTTCTTACCACATCCTTCATCTTGGGAATTAAGCGGCGTTGATGCTCCACAACCAGCTTCGCGTCTTTCTCCATGTTAATAGCATGTTGACATAAAGTGGGACAAATCCCTTTTAAATCATCAAGAGTATATCCCATAGCTCCTCGGTGTTTCCTCAATATCTCCAATAATATTTCTTCTTCCTTTCCTGAAAGCTTAGAACTAATAATAACAGGATATATTTTCTTATCATCTATATAAGCATATTTAAGATCATCAGGTAAAGGTTTTAATTCAAAAATAGGATCTTCCTTAGGTGGCAAAGTGGTACCAAGATCCTCCACAGGTAAATTGTGCTTGATTAATGGTTGTTGACGAAGGAAAATATCGTCAATCTCTTCTCTTTCCTTACTGAAAACATCACTCTCATGATCTTCCATGAATTGCTGCAAAGCATTATTAGGAGCAAGAGAAATAGAGGCAAGCTGTTCAACTCGAAAATTTTCATTAGGCATGTTATTTTCATAAGAAGTCTTAGCAAACTTGGAAAAATTAAACTCATAAGACTCTCCATTAAACTTAGTGAAAATTTTCTCCTTCTTACAGTCTATCACGGCGCCACAAGTATTCAAAAAGGGTCTACCAAAAATAATAGGACAAGTTTTACTAGCCTCCTTACCAAGTACTAGAAAATCAGTGGGGTATTTAGTCTTACCGCTTAGGACTTCCACATCTCGAACAATACCAAGAGGCCAAACAGTCTCTCTGTTAGCAAGCTGAACAACCACATCAATATCTTCAAGTTCACAAGCGCCAATCTTATGCATAATTTCTTTGTAAAGCTCTAAGGGAATGGCACTTGCACTAGCACCAATGTCACATAAACCATAATAGCAATGATCTCCAATCCTGATAGAAATAACAGGAACACTTGTTTTCCTATGCCTTTTAGGATGTGAGAGAATGTTAGAAGCATCTTCACAAAAAAGAATATATTCATCCCCTACATCTTTAGTAACAAGGTCCTTCAATATAGCTACTGGAGACTTAATAGTAATTTGCTCATCAGGCTCTACAGCTTTCTTAGTACTTTTATTAGACACACTTACCAAAGTAGAATACTTTTTTTACCTTAGCAGGGAAAGGTGTGTTCTCAAAATAAGGTTCAGGCACAATGCTATCAACAGTACAAACTTCAGTAGCTGCAGCAGGAATATGACTAATGTAATTTTTATAAGGCGCATGATATTTGTTCCAATCTTTCTTTGGACCATCAAGATAAGAGGCAAAAGCCTTAAGACAATTAGCAAGTATTTGAGAATCAAGACCATAAGCAATGCTAACACTATGAAAGTCAACGGTTCCCATAAAAGTTTTAATGCATTCATAATCATAATTTATACCTGACTTCCTACCTTTGTCATTTTCCCATCCTTCAGCATTTTCTTGGATACGGTCAAGGAGATTCCACTTAGCATCTTCCTTCATATGAGTAAATGATCCAAAACAAGAAGCATCCAAATAATCCTTATCACGAAGAGTAAGCCTCGCATAAAAATTATCAATAACAATATTATTGGGGAGCTCATGAATGGGGCATTTGAGCATTAGTAACTTCAATCTCCCCCATGCTTGGGCAATACTCTCTCCATCATGAGGTCAAAAGTTATATATCCGATTACGATCTTTATGAATTTCACTTGGAGGATAAAACTTGGAATAAAAGAGAGGCACAATTTTCTCCCATGCAATAGATGGACCATCTTTAAGCAGCCGATACCACTCCTCAGCTCTGCCTTTCAATGATAAAGAGAATAGCTTCCTCTTGACCTGGCTCGGTGAAGTACTTGCACACTTGAACAACTCGCATAATTCATGTATAAAAAGTAAGTGATCACCCGGATGGACAGTTCCATCTCCTGAATAGCAGTTATCCATAACACGCTCAACAATTTTCATAGGTATTTTAAAAGGATCTACTTGGGCAGGTGGTGGTGGTGGTGGTTCATCCACATGTGCAGCAGTGGTAGAAGTGTTCCCAAATAGGAAACCAAATGGAGAATTCTCCATAGCAAAATAAAATAAAAGTAAAAGACAAAAATAAAAACAATACTCATAGCGACGGTGACCTTTACCAATTCCACTCTTCAATAGAGCTTCACTCCCCGGCAACGGCACCAGAAAATAGTCTTGATGACCCACAAGTATAGGGGTGTATCGTAGTACTTTCGATAAATAAGAGTGTCAAACCCAACGAGGAGCAGAAGGTGTTGACAAGTGGTTTTGATCAAGGTTTCACTGTAAATACTAGCAAACAGGTTTTCAGGGGTATTTGATAATGCAAATAAATAAAGTACGAGTAAATAAAAGATAGTAGTAATAATTGTAGCAAGTGGCCCAATCCTTTCTTTAGCAAAGGACAAGCTGGTTGTGTAACTTATGATGACCAAACGTTCTCGAGGACACACGGGAGTTTCTGTCAAGTGCTTTCGCTTCATACTGCTAAATAATCTTTATTGGTTTGATAAGTATTATGGGGGTGAACCTGTGCTAGCGCACTACCCTTACTAGGATAAATACACACTTGTGATTATACCCCTTGCAAGCATCCGCAAATACAAGAAAGTAATTAAGATAAATCTGACCACAGCATTAAACTCTAAGATCCTACGCTCCCTGGTGCAATGGTTTCCCAACAGAGGTTTAGGTTTCTGTCACTCCAGCAACCCTACAATTGGTAGCCAAATACACAATGCATCTCACTAGGCCCATAAATGGTGAAGTATCATGTAGTCGACGTTCACATGACACCACTAGTGAAATAGCACCATAACAAATAAATATCAAACCATTAAATATTACTCAACATAATTCCACTACTAACGACTTGACTTCTCCCATGTCCTCAAGAACTAAACGAACTACTCACAAGACATCATATGGATCATGATCAGAGGTGAAATAATGGTAAATAGCAATCTGAACATAAACCTTAATTCAATGGTTCCACTCAATAGCATCAACCACAAGGGTAATCAACACCGGGAAAGTTTCCCCTAAGAATTTGACAAGATTCAACTCAAGATGTTACAGCGGGATGGTGTGGTGATGGTGGAGATGAAGGTGCTGGTGATGGAGATGATGATGATGATGATGATCCCGATGAAGTCCGGTGCGATGATGATGACGATGGCAATGATCTTTCCTCTCCGGGAAGGAATTTCCCCGGCAGATTTCTGCCTGCCGGAGAGCTTTTATCTCTCTGGTGTTTTCCGCCCCGCAGAGGCGGCGGTGTCTTTCCCTGCGCCCCCCTGACTTAGGTTTTCGGGGACGATGAAGTACGCGAAGGGGCGAGACCTGAAGTGGGCCAGGGTGGCCTCACACTAGGCCGGCGCGGCCAGGGGCCAAGCCGCGCCCCCTATGTGTGAGCCTACCCCTTGGCTCCTCTCGCCTCCTCCTTCTGGCTTCCGGAGTCTTTTGGAAACTATAATTTTCTAGTATTTTTCTGGAATTTTCCTGATCTTCCAAAATATGGTGTCTTGACGGTCCTTTTCCAGCAGAATCCTAACTCCGGCAGCAAATCCTCCAACGATCATCAAACATGTAAAAACAGAGGAAACAACATAAGTATCATCTCTAAATATGAAATATATCAATGAATAACAGTAAATTATGATATAAAATAGTGATGCAAAATGGACGTATCATGGCCTCACCCCTGGTGGCGCGAGCCAGGGCAAGGCTGCGCCGCCCTAGGGTGCGACCGACCCCTGGCCCCCCTCCATCTCATCTTCGGACTTCGCGACGCTTCGGGAAAAATAGGAGGTTTGGCTTTTCTTTCGTCCAATTCTGAGAATATTTCCTGTGTAGATTTTCTGAAACACAAAAACAGCAAAAAACAGGGAACTGGCACTATGGCGTCTCGTTAGTAGGTTAGTTTCAGAAAATGCATAAAAACGCCACAAAGTGTAACAAAACACAAAGCAAATGGTGTATAAACAAGCATGGAACATCAAAAATTATAGATACGTTTAAGACGTATCAGTATTCGTACTTCGCTGAACATGAGACTTTCAACTTATGATTTGTTAAGCATATGCTTCATAATTGTACTCGCATTAATGTTAACCACTCAAGATGCCTATGATGGGGGCAATGAGAGCTCAAAGCTAGTAAGTATCATAATTTTTGGAGGTTTATAAAATATGCAATCACTGCTTCCCTCTGCGAAGGGCCTTTCTTTTACTTTTATATTGAGTCTTCACCTTCTACCTTTATGCACCATCTAAGAGAGCATAGTTGTCATTTTGAGTTTAATGTGCATAGTCCCAAAATTTATTATTGATTGATTCATGATTATGGTTTTCCTTGTTCTTAAATTATTTGTATCTAGTCACCCTCTTAAACTTGAAGGTGTCCTATGCATTTATGTTTTGCTATTCCATGAAGGACAAGCTAAAAACCACTTTGCTATGTTTTTCTATATGGTTGAAACACACACTTGACTTTCAATGTATTATTACTTATGATCTTTTGTTTGTGTTACTTTTCATGTTATAGCATGGTTGCTAAGTTTTATTTTCAAGATTATGTCTTTTATGCCCATGTTTAGAGTACTTTGATCTCAGCACTCAATGCTTTACATCGTTTGATCAAGATTGAGAGGGTGCATGTCACCTAAAAAAATATTTTTTTATCACTTACCTACTCGAGGATGAGCAGAAGTTAAGCTTGGGGATGCTTGATACGTCTCAAACGTATCTACAATTTTTGATGCTCCATGCTTATTTATGCACCATTTGCTTTGTGTTTTGTTACACTTGTGGCATTTTTATGCATTTTCTGGAACTAACCTATTAACGAGATACCACAGTGCCAGTTCCCTGTTTTCTGCTGTTTTTGTGTTTCAGAAAAGCTACACTGGAAATATACTCGGAATTGGACGAAACAAAAGCCGAAGTTCCTATTTTTCCTGGCACGAGCCGGAGTCCAAAGCAGAGACGGAGGGGAGCCAGGGGCCAGCCACATCATAGGGTGGCGCGGGCCAGCCCCTGGCCGTGCCACCAGGTGGTGGGGCCACCTGGCCCACCTCCTAATGCCGCCCTTCTGCCTATATATTCTCCTCGATGGGAAAACTCTAAAGACCCGATCAATTTTCCACAAAACATACTGTAAGCCGCCGTCGTCGTCAACGCGAGATCGGGAGGGTCCAGAAGCTCTTCCCGGCACCCTGCCAGAGAGGGGAATCACCACCGGAGGCCTTCTTCATCACCATGCCTGCCTCTGGAGTGATATGTGAGTAGTCTACCTTGGACTACGGGTCCGTTGCAGTAGCTAGATGGTTATCATCTCCTCCATGTGCTTCATGTTTAGATCTTGTGAGCTGCCTATCATGATCAAGATCATCGTTGTGTAATTCTACATGTTGTGTTTGTTGGGATCCGATGAATTTTGATACTTTGTCAAGTTGATTTATTAATTTATCATCTCTATGTTGTTTATGATCTTGCATGCTCTCTGTTGCTAGTATATATCTTGGCCGAGTAGATGCTAGTGACTCCAAGAGGGAGTATTTATGCTCGATAGTGGGTTCATTCCTCTAGTAATCTGGGGGAGTGACAAAAACCTCTAAGGTTGTAGATGTGCTATTGCTACTAGGGAGAAAACAACAATCTTGTGTTCAAGGATAATTGTATTGTTTACATTACACACTTTGCTTAAGACGATAATCTGTTCCTTGCAACTTAATACCCAACGGTTGCTCGGACGACATCCGGCAGGTGGATTATTAGTCATAGATGTAGTTGGATTACGGTCTATGTCTTATATTGTAATGCCCACGTGAATCTCATAGTGATCCTCATGACATTTGTATGCTTGCTTTATTCAATCAATTGCCCAACTGTAATTTGTTTACCCATCATGTTATTTATCTTATGGAGAGACACCACTAGTGAACTGTGGACCCCGATCCATTCTTTTACATTCTTATTGCCGTTTACTATTTACTCGCTTTATTTACATTCTCGCAAACTACTATCTTTTACCACATGATACGTTTAATCCTTTGTTTACAGCAAACCGGTGAGATTGACAACCTCACTATAAGTTGGGGCAAAGTACTTTGGTTGTGTTGTGTGCAGGTTCCACGTTGCTGCTGGTGCAAAGTACGCCCCAGATAAGGTGCCATATATAAATTGTCTGGAGCTGTCGCGAAGCCAGCAAGCATCAACCTTTGGAAGTTGGTTCTTTCTCCTACTGGTTCGATAAACCTTGGTTTCATACTGAGGGAAGACTCACTGCTGTGCTCATCATACCTTCCTCTTGGGGTTCCCAACTGGGCGGTCATCTACACGCCATCACTCGCCAGTGATCTCGCGTTGATTGGCTCAAGGAGATAGGAACACAGCCTTCTTTCATGCTAGAGCGTCTGCATGGAAATGTACAAATAAAATTAAGTTTATGACCAGAGAGAATGGAACACATTGTGATGATTTGGAGGGATTTAAAGATATGGTGCAGTGCTTCGATGGTGGCTTATTCACATCCGAACCATCGCCCTCTATTGATGTCGTCCTGAATGCTATACCTCGTAAGGTCAGTGGTGAGATGAATGATGATCTGACCCGTGATTATAGCAATGATGAGATCAGGACAGCTCTCTTCCAGATGGGTCCCACTAAGGCACCGGGGCCAGATGGCTTCCCGGCTTTATTCTATTAGACACATTGGGATTTTTTGGAAATGAAATTTGTCAAGATGTGAGGAGTTTTTTGGAAGGGGGAGTTATTCCAGAGGGTTTATGTGACTCTATTATTGTCTTAATACCATAGGTGGCTAACCCTGTCCATTTCAAGAATTTTAGGCCTATTAGCTTATGCAACGTTCTGTACAAGATAGCCTCCAAAGTGTTAGCTAACCGGTTGAAAATCATCATGCCTTTGATTGTTTCTGAGCATCAAAGTGTGTTTTTCCATGGAAGACTTATCACGGATAATGCACTGATTGCATACGAGTGTCTACATACCATCAAATAGCAATAGTCGAAGATGCCATTTTTCACGATGAAGGTGGACATTATGAAAGCCTACGATCGCGTCGAGTGGAAATATCTAGAAGGGTATCTCTTGAAGCTCGGCTTCTCGCCTACTTGGACTCGCAAGGTGATGCGGTGTTTTACTTCCGTCAGGTATGCGGTCCAGGTTAATGGCGAGTTGAATCAACCAGTGATTCCAACTAGAGGGATACGACAAGGGGGCCCTATAAGCCCCTACCTTTTTCTTCTCTGCACCAAAGGACTGTCTTGTCTTCTGCAACAAAAGGAGCATCAAGGTGAACTACAAGGTATTTAAAATGGCCGACTTGGACCTCCTATCTCACACCTACAGTTTGCGGATGATAGTATATTCTTTGCTCGCAGTGATAGAAAAAGTGTTGATGCATTACATAGTACCTTGGAAACTTTCTGTGAGGGGTCGGGGAAGAAAATCAATAGAGACAAGTCGTCTAGCTGCTTTGGTGCCCGATGTCCAGATGCTGTCAAAAATGCAGTCATGCAAAAATTAAATATACATACCGAGGTCCTCAATGATACCTATTTTGGTATGCCTACGGACGTGGATCGTTCGCCGGTGAGTGTGTTCCGATTCTTGTATGATCACATGTGGAAGAGAGTTAATGGATGCTTGGATAGACCTATGTCCAGAGCTGGGAAGGAAGTATTTCTCAAATCGGTCATTCAAGCTATTCCATCTTTTGTTATGAGTTGTTTCTAGATCCCAGTGTTGATTTGTGAGGATATGAGAAAAGCTATTGCAAATTTTTGGTGGGGAATAGAAGAAGGAAAGAAAAAGATGCACTGGAGATCTTGGAAATGGCTCACAACGCCGAAAGCACTAGGAGGGATGGGATTTCGTGACATGGAACTTTTCAATCAAGCAATGCTAGCCTGCCAAGAGTGGTGACTGCTCACTAATCCATCCTCTCTTTGTGCTCATGTCCTGAAAGGGCGATACTTATCGAATTGTGATTTCTGGGAGGCACCGTCGCCACGCTCGGCATCATACACCTGGCGTAGCATCCTGCATTGTTAGGAACTGTTGAAGAGGGGTGTCCGATGGGGTATCGGTGATGGAAACTCTACTATGATCGAAGCTGACAATTGGATCCCTGGTGTTTCCCTGTTATGCTGAAGCCGATGGTTCCTTTGCTGGATAACCAGTTGGTGAGCTCTCTGATCTTGGAAGAATCTCGGTCTTGGGATGTTGAGCTGGTCAACACCATCTTCTCGGAGGATGTTGCTGTGCAGGTGCTTCAGGTTCCCATCAACCACCATGGAGGTGTGGATTTCGTGTCATGGCCGCACACCCAGTTCGGCTGCTATACCGTTCGCTCGGGGTACAACTTGGCTTGTACATGCAAATTCAAGGAACAAAGATCTGCTAAAGGTTGTGGCCTGACGTCTGAAACTGAAGGTGATTCCAAACTTTGGAAATCTTTAGGGTCAGTGAAGGCTCCTGGGAAGATGAAAATCAATTTGTGTTGGTTTTCCCATGACTGTCTTCCATCTGGGCATCAACTTCAGAAACGACACATCCCTGCTTGCCCGGACTGTATTTTTTGTGGACGACATGAGTCCATTGAGCATGCAATTTTATTCTGCCATTATGCTCGTGAAGTGTGGGAAGCTGTCCGAAGTAACCATCCAATTAATCTGCAGCGCAAAGGTTTTACATCCACTCGTGTTTGGACGTTGGATTTCTTGGAACGGTGTTCTGATTTGGAGGCGACAGCTATGGTCGTTACTATGTCGCATATCTGGGATGCAAGAAATAGATTCCCTGAAGGTGAACCAATGATGCATCCTAGGTCAGTTGCCGAGAAAACTCTAGCTTATATTCAGATGATCGTTACGCATCTGTACAAACCATCAACAAGTCATAGGCGTGAGTCCAAATCATCAGTGCTCAAATGGTCTCCGTCGCCGGCTGGTATGGTTTTGGTTAATGTGGATGCATCGATTTTCTCTGCTTCTCATTGGATGGGGGTTGGTGTCGTGATCCGAGACCACAATGGCGTGTGCTTGACTGCTTGCAGCGAGTACCAGGAGGAGGCCCTGTCGCTGGAGATTGCTGAAGCCTTGGCTTTGAGGCGTGCGATTAACCTCGCTAAGGATGAAGGTTTCACCAAGATCATTATCAATTCGGACTGCTTATCTGTGGTGAACAGAGTGTATGCGGTGGAGGATGACAGATCCCTATGTGGCCCTGTTATTCATGATATTAGGAAGCTGATGCCTTCTTTTACTTCCTGCTCCGTCAAACATTTTGTTCGTGGTTTGAATGTGGCTGCTCACACTTTAACTAAAATTAAGTGAAACTTTAGGCTATGTTGTGTGGCGTGGTGTTTCTCTGGATTGTATCCGTGAGATTCTTTATAATGACATTATGATTATGTGATCAATAAAGCTAAACATTCTATCAAAAAAAGGGCAAACGGTTCGATCAGAGATGGAACATGTGTCTTCGAAGGATGCATTCTACCGTTTACCGGTTGTCAAATAGGGTGGCCGGTCGAATAAAATGTTTCCAGAACATTACTCTCTTCGCAAATGAATCTCCCCTGGGACTTTTTGTTTTATCTTTAAACTAGCACGGCAGGCGCCACACGCTTGGGCTGCCGCGGATTCGCCTTAGGGACAGGAGCCATCACCGTCGGCCGTGGAGGAGCAAACATCTGCCCTCGGACAACAGCGGTGGAAAAGATCCAGGGGCAGCTGTGGGGGCGGTGGAGAAGGGAGGCGTCGGGAGATTGGCCGAGCCACTGGACATCGTGTTGGACATTCACCGCCGGCAGAAGAGGAGGAGAAGGAGAACACGCGGGAGGGAGGTTTTAGCTGATAGTTTCGTGGCGCGCGCTTGGAAGAAAGTTTGCCCCCGCGCGCGAGTAGGGAATTTCGCGTGCGCCATAAAATTTATAGCGCACGTTAGTTTAGCGCGTCTGAAAATCCGCCTAAATGCACCTGCCACACAGTAAATCGGTGGTTTATCCCACGCCGCGCTATTATACCATCTCTGTTGGAATGCTTTTACGTAAGCCATGTGGTACCAAAACATAAAGTGGAACCGGAATTCGTAGTGCCGGTACGCGCGCGCGGAGTATGTAGCATTTTGGCGACAACTTCCTCGACAAATATGCCACAATTTTCTCACCAGCCCGTTATGGACATCCGTCGAGGCCCAGGCCAGCATGAGAAGAGATGAGGCTGGTTGGCGTCCATGATGATCCCTATTTGACGCGCGTTGCGTCGGTTATGGGGTCGACATGTGCCCGTCCGACGCGACAGGGCCAGTTCACCATGGTTAGGATGGGGCGGTGGATCATGTCGGAGACATAGAGGATGACGACCGGGAAAACCTTGCCGGAGATAGGGACGATGCGGCCTTCCCGCGATGTCGCCGGCGGAGGCAATGCCAAGACCACATCGGAGTTGGGTAAGACGCGGCTGGCCACATCATCGCCGGTGAAGGCGAGGAATGAAGCTTAGGGTGGCGGGTGTGGGTGCGGGGAGCTCGCCGGCGACTTAAGGTTCGGGTGGTGGCATGGAACCTTGCCGAAGTTATATAAGGGAAGGTTAGGCCGAGGGCGGCGGTGGACCGGCGGAGGTGGTATCTTGCGCAGGGCGCGGCGAGAGCACCGCTGGCCGCGGGTGGCGACAGCAGTCAGTTTGGCTGCGAAAGCGGTGGAGATGAATATACGGATTGAGTTTTTCGTTTGGAGGAAGGTAGAAGAAGATAGAGGAAGAAGATGAGTGCTCGATGGTGGGCCGCGGCTCGTTGGTGGTTTCTTCAAGCGTTGACTCGATCCATGGCGCTTGAAGCTCCAAATAAGAGGACCCGACATGCATGCTGCTGCCAGGGTCCTCCTATTTGCCGTTTCACGCATCAGCAATCGAGTCAACGCCCGCAGAAGACCCCGAGTGGGTCGCAACCAACCATCTCGAGATAGCGTCGTCTTCATCCTCAGAGCAACTCTAGCAGACCTCCCATCCAGCCCAAACCCGCAAAATAACCGTCGGTTTGTAGGTTGGGGACGAAAAAATGCGCCAATCAGACCCCCCATCCAGCGCCGTCTTGGAAAAAAATTGGGGCGCCGCCATCCAGGCGCCCGCGACCTGTGCTTGTGTGGGGTCGAAAGGATAAATCGAGCCCGCCCCCAACTCGTGCGAGGCGTTGGCGGGAGGGACATTTCAGTGCGCACTCCACCCGCTTCCGCGCCGCCTCCGACCCCGATCTCCTCTCTCCGATCAGCGCCGACCGATTACGCCGCCGCGGAAGCACCCATGGCCTCCCCATAGCCGCCGGTGGTCGCCCAGCGCCCCGCGACCACCGATTCGGCCCTGCCCGCCGCCACCGCATCTATGGCTGCCGGTGGTGCCCCGGCCGCGCCCGGAGGCACCATCGCCGGTGCCACCGCGGGTTCGAAATGCAAGCGGATGGGCACTCACCTCGTTGGCCTGGGGCAGGCGGCCGCGGTAGGGCAGGTGGCTGGTGTGCCATCCACTCCGCCGGTCCGCCCGGTTGCGAAGACGCCCCCGATACCCAAACAACGCGCGAAGAAGCCATCGACAAAGCCTCCGGTGGTGAAGAGGGCACCGGCAAAGAAGGGCTCGCTCGTGGCAATCAATGCGGTGGCCGCAGCAGTGCCCATGGCCGGCGGTGAACACGCCCGCGAGGTGTTCAATGAAATGCCGGAGAGGTATGTTTCTATTTTAATGTGCTAAATGTTTGTTGCATTTTGGTGACATTACATTATTCTGCTTGGTTTTGGTGACCTGATCAACTGAAAGTATTTTGTGACTGGTGACTGTAGTGTAACTCAGAGATAACCTATAGAGGTAGATTCATCAACTCATCCATATCTAGAGGCATCACCGCAGATATGGTGCTGCCGGTATCCTTGAGGACTCGTAAGATACTATCCCCTGTATTCGCTGTTAAGCACTGATAAAACTATGGCTGGAGCAGCTTTGTTCGTTTTTGCAAAATGCACCTTGCATGATACAGATGATAAATGGTCTTTGGAGGTAATTTTCAAAGATAAAACCATGACCTGGAGATGCGGGGGATCGAACCCCTGTACCTCACGCTTATACTACAAACTCTTTGAAAGCGACAACATTAAGTTCAGCAATAGTAGGTATGGCCATGACAATTTAAGAATTTTTTTTGGTTTCCTTGCTGTTTAAAATGTTTTGCTTGCTTTGGTCGTTCCCATCGAATCACTGAAAGGAAGTGACATTGGACTGTTGACTATGTTTAACTGTGTTAGTAACTCCGCCTTTTCTTGTGATCGCTCTATTTTGATTTAAAACAACTCCACGGAAAATATACTATCTCCATTTATCTTCTTAATATCCCTTTAACCTGTCACTACGGGAACAAGACAATACGCCGACGGCCCAGAGCTATGCCGACGGCTTTTTGTCGGGGCCGTCGGCGTAGCTCGTTGAATAGGAATCCTACTAAAAAGGCCGTCGGCGTAGAAAAGCCGTCGGCCTAGTTATCTACGCCGACGGCAAAGCCGTCGGCATAGCAAAGCCGTCGGCCTATGAAGGTACGCCGACAGCAAAGCCGTCGGCATATCAAAGCCGTCGGCCCAAGGTGGGCCCGTAAACTGCAACCCTAACGGCGTCACGGGAGGACCGCCTGTCCAATCTATGCCGACGGCAATGCCGTCGGCTTAGATTTTTCCAAAAAAATTTCCCGCATTTGGTTTCGTGATAATTTATGCACCACTAAAATATATCATAAAATAACAAAATATAGATATTTTGATGTTTTAAGATTTCAGAAAATGATGTATGGGATCGCATGAAATGACACGATAGGAAGTTCGCACCACGGGTCTATGATGTTCTTGGACTCTACGGTGTTGTTCCATGTTGAAATCCCCCAAAGCTATCACTTTTCCCTAATATATGTAGTTACGTGTGTTAGGGTACTTAGAGAGGCAACATCTATCTCCGAGGTGTCACCCTCTTCAGACCTACACATGCGATAACACTCTCGAAAATCTCGGGCATAGGACGGGAAACTCCCACGACGGGTCTACTAGGGGGGCTCTTGGCCTCCACGGTGTTGTTATGTGCTCCTATTGCCTAACCAAACAAAATAAAGTAAAAAAGGTCCACCGGTCCACCGTCGTTGGAGGGAAGTCAAAGGGGTAGACCACGCGGGCCCACCTGGCTAGAGTTTCGATGTACGCCGAGCCTGAGAAGAGTAGGAATCCCCCCCAAAGCTATCACTTTCCCCTAATATATGTAGCTATGTGTGTTAGGGTGTTTAGAGAAGCAACATCTATATCCGAGGTGTCACCCTCTTCAGACGTACACATGCGATAACACTCTCGAAAATCTCGAGCGTAGGGCGGGAAACTCCCACGACGGGTCTACTAGGTGGGATCTTGGACTCCACGGTGTTGTTCCATGCTCCTATATCCTAACCAAACAAAATAAAGTAAAATGGTCCATCGGTCAACCGTCGTTGATGGGAAGTGAAAGGGGTAGACCGCGCGGGCACACCTGGCTAGAGTTTTGATGTACGCAAAACCTGAGAAGAGTAGGAATCCTCCCAAAGCTATCACTTTCCCCTAATATATGTAGTTACGTGTGTTAGGGTGCATAGAGAGGCAACATCTATCTCCGAGGTGTCACCCTCTTTAGACGTACACATGCGATAACACTCTCGAAAATCTCGAGCGTAGGGCGGGAAACTCCCACGACGGGTCTACTAGGGGGATCTTGGACTCCACGTTATTGTTCCATGCTCCTATTGCCTAACCAAACAAAATAAAGTAAAAAGGTCCACCGGTCAACCATCGTTGGAGGGAAGTCAAAGGGGTAGACCACGCGGGCCCACCTAGCTAGAGTTTCGATGTACGCGGAGCCTGAGAAGAGTAGGAATCCCCCCAAAGCTATCACTTTCCCCTAATATATCTAGCTACGTGTGGTAGGGTGTTTAGAGAGGCAACATTTATCTCCGAGGTGTCACCCTCTTCAGACGTACACATGCGATAACACTCTCGAAAATCTCGGGCGTAGGGCAGGAAACTCCCACGATGAGTCTACTAGGGGGGATCTTGGACTCCACGGTGTTGTTCCATGCTCCTATTGCCTAACCAAAAAAAAATAAAGTAAAAAGGTCCACCGGTCAACCATCGTTGGAGGGAAGTCAATGGGGTATACCGCGTGGGCCCACCTGGCTAGAGTTTCGATGTACGCGGAGCCTGAGAAGAGTAGGAATCCCCCCAAAGCTATCACTTTCCCCTAATATATGTTGTTACATGTGTTAGGGTGTTTAGAGAGGCAACATCTATCTCCGAGGTGTCACCCTCTTCAGACGTACACATGCGATAACACTCTCGAAAATCTCAGGCGTAGGGCGGGAATCCCCCCAAAGCTATCACTTTCCCCTAATATATCTATTTATGTGTATTAGGGTGTTCAGAGAGGCAACATCTATCTCTGAGGTGTCACCCTCTTCAGACGTACACATGCGATAACACCCTCGAAAATCTCGGGCGTAGGGCGGGGAACTCCCACGACGGGTCTACTAGGGGGGATCTTAGACTCCACGGTGTTGCTCCGTGCTCCTATTTCCTAACCAAACAAAATAAAGTAAAAAGGTCCACCGGTCAACCATCGTTGGAGGGAAGTCAAAGGGGTAGACCGCGAGGGCCCACCTGGCTAGAGTTTCGATGTACGCGGAGCCTGAGAAGAGTAGGAATCCCCCCAAAGCTATCACTTTCCCCCAATATATCTAGTTACGTGTGTTAGGGTGTTTAGAGAGGCAACATCTATCTCTGAGGTGTCACCCTCTTCAGACGTACACATGCGATAACACTCTCAAAAATCTCGGGCGTAGGGCGGGAAACTCCCACGACGGGTCTACTAGGGGGATCTTGGACTCCACGGTGTTGTTCCATGCTCCTATTTCCTAACCAAACAAAATAAAGTAAAAAGGTCCACCGGTCAACCGTAGTTGGAGGGAAGTCAAAGGGGTAAACCGTGCGGGCCCACCTGGCTAGAGTTTCGATGTACACGGAGCCTGAGAAGAGTAGGAATCCCCCCAAAGCTATCACTTTCCCCTAATATATGTAGTTACATGTGTTAGGGTGTTTAGAGAGGCAACATCTATCTCCGAGGTGTCACCCTCTTCAGACGTACACATGCGATAACCCTCTCGAAAATCTCGGGCGTAGGGCAGGAATCCCCCCAAAGCTATCACTTTCCCCTAATATATGTAGCTATGTGTGTTAGGGTGTTTAGAGAGGCAACATCTATCTCCGAGGTGTCACCCTCTTCAGACGTACACATGCGATAACACTCTCGAAAATCTCGAGTGTAGGGCAGAAAACTCCCACGACGGGTCTACTAGGGGGGATCTTGGACTCCACGGTGTTGTTCCATGCTCCTATATCCTAACCAAACAAAATAAAGTAAAAAGGTCCATCGGCAACCGTTGTTGGAGGGAAGTCAAAGGGGTAGACCGCGCGGGCACACCTGGCTAGAGTTTTGATGTACGCGGAGCCTGAGAAGAGTAGGAATCCTCCCAAAGCTATCACTTTCCCCTAATATATGTAGTTACGTGTGTTAGGGTGCTTAGAGAGGCAACATCTATCTCCGAGGTGTCACCCTCTTTAGACATACACATGCGATAACACTCTCGAAAATCTCGAGCGTAGGGCGGGAAACTCCCACGATGGGTCTACTAGGGGGATCTTGGACTCCACAGTGTTGTTCCATACTCCTATTGCCTAACCAAACAAAATAAAGTAAAAAGGTCCACCGGTCAACCGTCGTTGGAGGGAAGTCAAAGGGGTAGACCGTGCGGGCCCACCTGGCTAGAGTTTCGATGTACGCGGAGCCTCAGAAGAGTAGGAATCCTCCCAAAGCTATCACGTTCCCCTAATATATGTAGTTACGTGTGTTAGGGTGCTTAGAGAGGCAACATCTATCTCCGAGGTGTCACCCTCTTTAGACGTACACATGCGATAACACTCTCGAAAATCTCGAGCGTAGGGCGGGAAACTCCCACGACGGGTCTACTAGGGGGCTCTTGGCCTCCACGGTGTTTTTATGTGCTCCTATTGCCTAACCAAACAAAATAAAGTAAAAAGGTCCACCGGTCCACCGTCGTTGGAGGGAAGTCAAAGGGGTAGACCACGCGGGCCCACCTGGCTAGAGTTTCGATGTACGCCGAGCTTGAGAAGAGTAGGAATCCCCCCAAAGCTATCACTTTCCCATAATATATGTAGCTATGTGTGTTAGGGTGTTTAGAGAGGCAACATCTATCTCCGAGGTGTCACCCTCTTCAGACGTACACATGCGATAACACTCTCAAAAATCTCGAGCGTAGGGCGGGAAACTCCCACGACGGGTCTACTAGGGGAGATCTTGGACTCCACGGTGTTGTTCCATGCTCCTATATCCTAACCAAATAAAATAAAGTAAAATGGTCCATCGGTCAACCATCGTTGGAGGGAAGTAAAAGGGGTAGACTGCGCGGGCACACCATAGGGTAGGTTCCTGTGACCCATCATATTTTTTGCTGGTGATGTGGTAACTTGAATCCTTTGGGTACCCGCGTTTTGCGAACCCTGCGGGTAAAGCACAACACACCCATCTCTTTTTGGTCGTCTTCATAATTTTCTTCCCTCCAGGCATGGCGCGATTTATTTACTCGAGCCTGTGCTATTATATTTCTTGCATCCTCCTTCCTTTTTTGTTGCCTTTCTTCTTCTGATGACTCGCTAGACTCGTTTTGTATGATACTGTGTTTGAACTTCTCCTTTCGCCTTTCTCTGTAGCTTGTCGACTTTGTCTCTGGGCCTTTTCCCCTGATCTTGTCTTCCACTATCCCAAGGCTTCGTATTGCGGCTTGGTGCATGTCTTCCCACGGATCTCCAGGTTCTGGCCGCGTGGTTAGTAAATATGCATGTGCTGCTATCAGCGCTGCTTCCGGTGTCTCTTGCACAAAGTCTTCTTCCTCCTCCTCTAGCCATGGAGTAATACTCCTTGAATACCTTTCCTCTCTACTTTCGGCTGTTGTTCCTCTGTTGTGCTTTGGGTCTTCGCGCCTTTCCCTACTGTACTCTGAGTCCTCACTATAATCATCCCAATATTCTTCCCTTGATATACTGTTATTATCTTGGAAAACCATGTCTCTTTCCTCTCTTAGTTTCTTCCTATGCTGGTGCAATGCGTACTGATATCCCATTAAAACTTCTCTTCTCAATCCTTCGGGTACTTCTGTGCCATAATTTATAGCTGACATGATGATTCTCCACTCTCCGGCTGAGACGTGAACCTTCTCCTTCTCCTTCTTGTTGCGCTCCTTTACCTTGTCGACTTGCTTGTCGACCCCTTTACTCCCTTCGTTGTTGTTTTCCTCTTCTGCTTCAGTGATAATGACGCATAACTGGTGTACTCTTTTGGAGACGCCACTACCTCCAGCGGCGAAGTCCCTTGCACTGTTGTGTGTTTTATACGCTTTTTCTTCCAAATCGAGTTTTTCCTGAATTTTGTCGCCTTCTGCGATTTGTGCTTTTCCTAAGCTGACCGGCGAGTTTACCTCACTAGAAGAGCCTTCCGATGATTCCAGCATTACTACTGTTTCGGGCTTACTTGCCGACGGATCTGGTTCTGTCGAATCCGAGAGGCGGGATGAACCCGATGGCCCGATGAAGATGCTTAAACTTCCGATTGTCAATTCTGTCTCTTGATTTTCGTCGACTTCTGTGCTGCTGTTGGCTGAAAGCGAAAAAGCCGTCGAATTCATGATTCCAACACCCAGAGTCCCCACGGTCGGCGCCAATTGACGAGGGTTAACTCGACAAATGTCCTAGATGAAGGACTTAGGATAGGGGAGACAGGGCGTCGGATGAACTCGAAGGCAAGGTTAGTCGAAATAGGCGTATATCGAAAGTAAACTTGGGTCTTGAACCTGGCTTGCTTATAATCTGGCCTACACCGTCCCCTCCTGGCCCCTATATATAGGTGGCCAGGTCTCGAGGATCGGGTAGGGTCCG
The DNA here is from genome assembly GCA_007115705.1 of Dactylis glomerata. Classification (NCBI taxonomy): domain Eukaryota; kingdom Viridiplantae; phylum Streptophyta; class Magnoliopsida; order Poales; family Poaceae; genus Dactylis; species Dactylis glomerata. Next base: position 1,800,527 of record QXEO01000065.1, read on the forward strand.
ATACAGATTACAATATCGACATACGGTAAAGATTCATATCTCGACTATCATTACAATTGGGCCTAGCTTAACGGGCCTCAGGGGTACTCAACTAACGGGCTCTATTAACTATACCCTTGTCAGTAGGAATCCCCCAAAAGCTATCACTTTCCCCTAATATATGTAGTTACATGTGTTAGGGTGTTTAGAGAGGCAACATCTATCTCCGAGGTGTCACCCTCTTCAAACGTACACATGCGATAACACTCTCGAAAATCTCGGGCGTAGGGCGGGAATCCCCCCAAAGCTATCACTTTCCCCTAATATATGTAGCTATGTGTGTTAGGGTGTTTAGAGAGGCAACATCTATCTCCGAGGTGTCACCCTCTTCAGACGTACACATGCGATAACACTCTCGAAAATCTCGAGCGTAGGGTGGGAAACTCCCATGACGGGTCTACTAGGGGGGATCTTGGACTCCATAGTGTTGTTCCATGCTCCTATATCCTAACCAAACAAAATAAAGTAAAAAGGTACATCAGTCAACCATCGTTAGAGGGAAGTCAAAGGGGTAGACAGCGCGGGCACACCTGGCTAGAGTTTTGATGTACGCGGGTCCTGAGAAGAGTAGGAATCCTCCCAAAGCTATCACTTTCCCCTAACATATGTAGTTACGTGTGTTAGGGTGCTTAGAGAGGCAACATCTATCTCTGAGGTGTCACCCTCTTTAGACGTACACATGCGATAACACTCTCGAAAATCTCGAGCGTAGGGCGGGAAACTCCCACGACGGGTCTACTAGGGGGATCTTGGACTCGACGGTGTTGTTCCATACTCCTATTGCCTAACCAAACAAAATAAAGTAAAAAGGTCCACCGGTCCACCGTCGTTGGAGGGAAGTCAACGGGGGTAGACCGCGCGGGCCCACCTAGCTAGAGTTTCGATGTACGCGGAGCCTGAGAAGAGTAGGAATCCCCCCAAAGTTATCACTTTCCCCTAATATATCTAGTTACGTGTGTTAGGGTGTTTACAGAGGCAACATCTATCTCCGAGGTGTCACCCTCTTCAGACGTACACATGCGATAACACTCCCGAAAATTTCAGGCGTAGGGCGGGAAACTCCCATGACGGGAATCTTGGACTCCACGGTGTTGTTCCATGCTCCTATTGCCTAACCAAAAAAATAAAGTAAAAAGGTCCACCGGTCAACCGTTGTTGGAGGGAAGTCAAAGGGGTAGACCGCGCGGGCTCACCTAGCTAGAGTTTTGATGTATGCGGAGCCTGAGAAGAGTAGGAATCCTCCCAAAGCTATCACTTTCCCCTAATATATGTAGTTACGTGTGTTAGGGTGCTTAGAGAGGCAACATCTATCTCCGAGGTGTCACCCTCTTTAGACGTACACATGCGATAACGCTCTCGAAAATCTCGAGCGTAGGGCGGGAAACTCCCACGACGGGTCTACTAGGGGGATCTTGGACTCCACGGTGTTATTCCATACTCCTATTGCCTAACCAAACAAAATAAAGTAAAAAGGTCCACCAGTCAATCGTCGTTGGAGGGAAGTCAATGGCATAGACCGCGCGGGCCCACCTGGCTAGAGTTTCGATGTACGCGGACCCTGAGAATAGTAGGAATCCCCCCAGAGCTGTCACTTTGCCCTAATATATCTAGTTACGTGTGTTAGGGTGTTTAGAGAGGCAACATCTATCTCCGAGGTGTCACCCTCTTCAGACGTACACATGCGATAACACTCTCAAAAATCTCCGAGGTGTCACCCTCTTCAGACGTACCTATAAATGGTTTATTATTCAACCAAGTGCTGAATTTTAAACCCTAAGCGTTCTAATATTTTTTGAGATTGTTTTGGCCCAATTTTCAAATTGAATTTTGGTAGCTCCTTCACTAAACATCGATTTGCGCCACTTAGAAAATAAAAAATGAGTTTTTCATGCAAAGAAAATGAAAAATTCCTTCTGCAACATTGTTTGTCATTCCGAGTCGAACACTTTTGCACAATATATGATCATTTGAACAAACTATGCCATGATTGTGGCCATGACATCGGTAGTTTAGCTTAAAACTCAAGAATCTTCGTACATGGTAGCTCTTTTGTATATATGGGTGGAATCTTGCAAAACTTTATGTATATCTCTGATAAAATAGCAACTTGTGCATCTAAAAATCTTTTTTTTAAAAATTATGTGAAAACTATTAAGCACTTGGAGTTCAAATTGGGCCCACTTCCTGCTAAATCGGTAGAAAGTTGTCAGAAAATTAAAAAAATACCTGTAAATGGTTTATTATTCAACCAAGTGGTGAATGTCAAACCCTAAGTGGTATAATATTTTTGTAAATTATTTTGGTTCCATTATCAAATTGAATTTTGGTAGCTCCTTCACAAAAGCATTGATTTGTGGCACTCAGAAAATGAAAAATGACATTTTTGTGCAAACAAAATGAAAACTTCCTTCAGCAACATTGTTTGTCATTCCGAGTCGAACACTTTTGCACAATATAAGATCATTTGAACAAACTATGTCATGATTGTGGCCATAATATTGGTAGTTTGGCTTAAAAGTTAGGAATCTTCATACATGATAGCTCTGTTTTGAGAACACTTTTTTTAAAATATTTTAATATTCCAAGTTTGTTATTTTTCCTTAGAATTAGGTCAAATAACATGACGCAATGCGAAGGTTTTCTTTTTTTTGATTTTTTATGAATTTCTTGTCCCAGTTTTAAAAGGCGATCAAAATGGTGAGCGCGACCGTTCTTAGATCGGGGTGGAATCTTGCGATTTTTTTGTAGATCTCTGATAAAATAGCAAGTTGTGCACCTAAAAATATTTTTTGCAAAAAATCATGAGCAAACTATGAAGTACTTGTAGTTCAAATTTGACCCACTTCCAACTAAATCAGCAGAAAGTTATCAAAAAATTAGAAAATACCTTACAATTGTTTATTATTGAAACAATTGCTGAATCGTAAACCCTGAGTGGCATAGTATTTTTGGAGATTGTTTTGGTCCAATTGTCTAATTGAATTTTGGTAGCTCCTTCACAAAAGCATCAATTTGTGGCAATCTGAAAATGGAAAATGAGTTTTTCATGCAAAGACAGAGGAAACTTCCTTCATCAACATTGTTTGTCATCCCAAGTCGAACACTTTTGCACAATATAGGATCATTTGACAAATCTATGTGAAAGGACAGAGATGTCGCCTAGAGGGGGGGGGTGAATAGGCGATATCAAATTTTACGAATGGCTTGAACAAAAGCGGAATTAAACTAGCGTTTATTTTGTCAAGCACACAAAACCTAAATAAACTAGGCTCACCTATGTGCACCAATAACTTATGCTAAGCAATACAAGTAACTAGGTGATAGCAAGATAATTGACTTCAAGCACGAAGGCTATCACAATGTAAAGTGCATAAGTAAAGAGCTCGGGTATAGAAATAACCGAGGCACGTGGAGACGATGATGTATTCCCGAGTTCCTCCCTTGAAAGGGAGTACGTCTCGTTGGAGGGGTGTGGTATCGCCACAAAGGCCTAACAAACGCCACAAAGGCCTCACCCTATTCTCCGGTGTGAGCTTGCGCCACAAAGGCCTAGCTCACTCTTCCACTAAGGGGTTCTTCAAGGCGGAACCGGTCCTTTACACAAATCTTGGGGCACACATCCACAACTTAATTGGAGGCTCCCAAGGATAGCCACCAAGGCACCACAAAGCCACAAAGCCGTCTAGGGTTCCAAGAACCCAAGAGTAATAAGCTCACAAGCTTTCACTTACTCGAATCTCCGGGGAGAACTCAAACCGATGCAACCTATGCAATGGCAAGTGCACACAAAGTGCTCAAATCCTTCTCACTCAAATCCTACCAAAGCAACTAATGCTATGGAGAGATATGAGAGGAAGAACAAAGGAAATCCACAAAGAACTTCAAGATCTAGATCCTCTATGTTCCCCTCACTTAGAGGAGAAATGGATTGGTGGAAATATAGATCTAGATCTCCTCTCTCTTTTCCCTCAAAAATATGCAAGAATCATGGGAGGAATGGAGGAGGGAGGGCAAGCTTTCAAAGTCAACAATGGAGGAGAGAGAAGCCAATTTCGTGGCTGTTCCAAGGAGGAAGAAGGGGTATTTATACCCCCCCTCCAAAATCTGACCGTTGCCAGCCAGGAAAGTCCGGCTAAAGCCGGAGTTAAGTCCGGCTAAAGCTGGTCACACCGGCTAAAGCCGGCCTCCACACCGGCTAAAGCCGGTCCAAAAAATCCGGCCCTGCCGGAATAAGCCGGACAAAAAGCCGGGTTACACCAGAGGCGCATTGCTCCTTCCGAAACTGGGCAGTCCGGCTATAGCCGGCCCTCAGACCGGCTAAAGCCGGTCTGACCGGCTATTTCTGGCCCCCCTGAAATAGCAGAAATACCAAAACGAAAACGGCAATAACTTGAGCATTCGGACTCCGTTTTCGATGATCTTGGGCTCGTTGGAATCACAACAACAAGCTCTACAACTTTATGTAGAGAAACATCATAGTCCAACCAAGGAGGATAAAACCAAATGATGAAAGGTTTGACCTCTCTTCGAAGACAAACCGGTAAAACCTCCAAACACCAAAAACGCAAGAAGAGTTTCATGCGAAGTCCGTTTTTGATGAGCTAGAGCTTGTCATGGAAATAACCACAAGCTCTAGAACCTCACATGGATAAAATCCAAATAAGAATCAAGAAATATGATGCCAAGTATGCAAAGGTTTGAGCTCTCTCTGAACGATACAATTAAGTTACTCACTCGAGAGCCCCTCTTGATAGTACGGCTACCGATCCTATAACCCGGTCTCACAACTAACACCATGAGACCGGTAAGAAAGGAACCCTAACACTATCATACCTTTGCCTTGAGCATTCCACTTGAGGTGGTTAATGACGATCTTGATCTTCTCAAGTTGGACCACCTTTCTTGATTGAGCTTGCTTGGTGAAGTCTTGCGGATTGCTCCCCCATACTCTACTATGGAAGAGACTCTCTTTAAGCATATCTTCACATATCCATGATCACAATATATATGGCAAGCTTCAAGCATATGTTCTCTTCTAGTTGCTCATCTTGAACTTGCGCTTTGACTTGATCAATCCTCGAATCAATTCTTCTTTCTCCATAATGATGGTGTCTTGAGGATACACATGAGAGCTCACTCAATCTTATTCTTCAAGACACACTTGACATAAGCTCAACTCCCTTAAGACCAATCTTTGGATCACTCCTTGAATAACACCTTGGTCAACACATAATCTTCTTCTTACAACCTTGACTCCAACAAATGGTTCAAGCATTGTCTATGGACAAGTCCTACACATATAACTCAATGCAACCATTAGTCCATAGGGATTGTCATTAATTACCAAAACCACACATGGGGTTCGATATGATCTTTCAATCTCCCCCATTTTGGTAATTGATGACAATCTCTTTGAGAGGGTTTATATAATGAATTCAAAGAACCAAAATGGTTATACTAACATCAAATACTACAAAAGTATGTGATGTTAATAAAACCACCATATATAGAGCAAACTCCCCCACAGTATATGCACGTGTGAATGATCTTGATTTCATTGCATATATTGCCAACCAAGGTTGTTGGAGGAGTTTCCACTATATACTCAACCATACAAAGCATGCAAGGCAAATGCTTAAGAACAAACCAAAGCATAAAAGCCAATTCCCTTTAAACCCTCGAAACTTCTCCCCCATTGGCATCCATTGCCAAAATGGGCGAAAAACTTAGAAGGCCAATATAGTGTGAGTTCCTCCAAAATGGTGTGCATATCCAAAAGAAATAAGTGAAGACACATGCACATATACAAAGACAAATATATGAAGGAAACCAAACTATATTGAGGATCAAAGATTGCAAAAAAAAAGATAACACGATGGATAAACTTCAACAAATGAAGAGAGCAATCAAACAATCCAAAGAACAAACTGAATAAAGATTTTATGATAAGATCGAAAAGGTGCTCTAAATAATATGAGGAAGCTCCCCAAGGTGTGTGCACAAAATATTCTATTTATTTGAAGTATAAGGTGCACACACATGGAATCATCACTCCCTCAATATTATTCAAAACAAAATGATACCAAGTGAAATTAAATACTATGCTAACCGCAAAATGGTGCTTTAAATGAAATGAGGAAACTCCCCAAGGTACGTGCAAAAATTGGAATGTTTGTATTTGAATACAATTTACACAACATGGAATCCTCACTCCCTCAATAACATTTAAAATGCAACCATTTGTAAGAGATCATAGAGAAGAAATTAAGCTTAACACTTGCATCAAAGAAATGGTTGAGCAAGAAGTAAGGGATAACATATAAAAGGCTCAACCAAGGAATGTGTGAGAGAAATGACACAACATATTATAAGACTAATACAAGGATTAGCATAGAGCATCCGCATAGTCTTCAATGAATGATATTGTTTAGCATTCCATCCCAACACATAAGGTTCAAGTAAGATATCAAATAAGGAGATATCATCTCTCATGTGTATAAGTTTCTAAATAGACACCATCACGAAGATAATTATCACAAAGAAACATGTACACACAAAATAGATACTAAGAATAGAACATGATATCCAAAATGAAGTCATGCAATATACCAATGAGATTTTTGCTTTTAAAGCATGGCCAAAGACTCAATTTATCTTATTGTATATTGAAGAATTTCAACCACAAACAAGTCAAAGACATCACAAATATCAACAAGGGAAAGGAGATAGTTGGGATGCTTTGAGAAAAGCAACAAGTATCACAAAGAGGGATACCAAAAGAAAGTACTAAATTTACACTTTCAACAATATTGCACATGTGAGAAACTTGAGGAATTGATATGCAATAAAATTGCTAAATTGACATATATGGGATAGGAGAATCATGAGCATGATTTTATATGTTCCCGATAATATGCACTCATCTCAACTTACTCACATTTGCAATAAAGAGGTTTCATTAAGACCTTTGCAAGAAGCACAACATTTGCAAATAAAGATTTTCCATGCCATGAAACAACCTACACAAGGTTGGATACTAGAAAAGTATGCATGAAGAAGATACTTGTTACCGAGATATCAATGGTAGGATCTAGTAGATAAGAGTCCTTCAATAATCCTAGCTTGCCTCAAATTATCATTTAGTCACCACTTCATCCTTATTATTGAGACAAGAACCAATATATCTCCATGTACCTAAAACAAATTTCAAGTACAAGATGGTCCCCAAACTCATTGGGTCCAAAGTAGTTAGAAACTACAACATATACGACAAACTCCACATAAATATGTGCATATAAATATGAAATTGAATTTCATGCACATCTTAGCCGATTTAGGATTTGATGGAGCTTTCCCTATATATTTGACCAAAGAAAGCAAAGCATGCCATAAAGTATACATTTAGTAAATATGCATGCACAAGACTTTCAAGAGCCCAAAGGAGATACAATTTGGATAAAACACAAAGAAGAACAAGCGAGCACACAAAATTGTGAAGCGACAAAAAAGGTTGTCCAAATTATATCAAAGAATCAAATCAACACAAGATTGACTCCAAAGTTCACCAAGTGAACAACGCAAAAGCCAATGAGCATAAAGCATAACTAAAACACACATGCTCAAAGACATATCTCATTTTAAGAGTAAGAAATAAATAATAAGGAATGAGATCACCAACTCCCAAAGAGAGCAAGGTTCAAACAAACAAACCAAACTCTCCACACTTTTTATGATGGCACACTAAGTACCAAAAAGAAAAGATTTGTCTTCCAACAAAAAACCAATACCAAATGAAATAAGCACAAAGAGTGTGTTATAACAAATATAGGAGAGCTCCCCCAAGATTAGTGCATCATTTATGATTTTGCATTTGAATACAAAATGCACACAAGTGGGATCATCACATTTACCTGCATAGAAATAACACAAAACAAGTTCAACGAAATCAAATGGAATAACAAAAGTCATGGAAGACAATGGGAGCTAAAACAAATACATTTTTGGCTAGAGATAAGGCAATTAAAAGAAATAGCCAATGTAAAGATGATCAATATATATGTACCACATGATATAGTACCAATTGTCCAAGAACAAGAGGTATTTGGATTTATTTCCCGGTGGTAGTGTACATATAAATCCAAGATCATCTTCACAACAAAGAAGCATACGGAGAAGGATAAGAATTAAAAACCATGCTAAAGAAGATATTCTTGATAGACTCAAATAGTTAAACAATCACGCAAAGCAATGATTAAGATAACTTGAAGAAAATGGTTTTCCAACTTTGATGTAGCATTCCACATTTTAGGAAAACCCTACCAAGAAAGTATCTCACAAACAAGATCCAAAACAAGAGCAATAAAACAATTTGGCAAATTAGAACTTGTTTGAGCAAACATGCCACATAGACGCAAAATAATTTACAATATCAGCACTATGTGGCACAACCTCAAATATACACATTATATTGGTTTGTAGTATGCACAAAGCATATTACTCCCCCATAATGTGATAAAGCATTTCTTTTCACAAGAGGTAAATAAAATCCAACAAGATGATTAATGGATATTATAGAATTTGAATTTCTCATGAGAATGACATACCACATAGAGACTAGATAATCTTTAAATATCAACACTAAGTGGTATTCCTCATGTACACACATTTTTAGGATTGTGAAGTGCAAAGCATATCACTCCCCCAAACTGGGATGGTCTATTAATCTCTCACAAGAGCCAACAAGATACAAACAATATGCAATAGGCTCAACAAGAACAACCGTACATGGTGTGCAACCCAACATATACATACTTGATTACTTAAAATAAAGCAAGTATGAAGCACAACATATACAAACACATGCAAGGTACAAAACCCAACACATGCAAAGGGGCGAGTAACTTTCAATGTAGATGAGTTGAGTGCATGTTACCGCAAGGAGGAACATTGGATATATGATAGAAATAAGAGAATCCAATTGACTTGACTTGAGAAAATATAATTGATGAAGATCCCTTAATTCTTCATGATATAGCCAAGTCTCCAATGCCCTCCATCAACACCTATTGTTCAAGTAATGGCTTGTTGGTCCCCAACCAAGTTGGGTCCTAAGAAGTTAGAAACAATAGGTTTGGCAACCCAAATGGTTCTTTTCTTGACACCACTTTGAGCACCAACAAATTTGGCAAACATATTGCCAACCTTATCCTTGCAAAGTGAATAAGCATCTTCAATTATGATAGGGTTGGATGAGTTACCACTAGTGCATGAAGAAGATAGGTGACCCTTCTCATGGCATATGTAGCAAGTTCTTTTCTTCACCTTCTTCTCACTTGATTTCTCCACAAGGGGAGCATTAGCTTGATTTTTCTTGGGAAGTGACCTTTCTTCAACTTGAGGTTGAGCAAGGGCTTGAACTTGAGGCCGCTTCCCTTGTTGCTTCTCACTAAGTGCCTTTTTCTTCAAAGGGCAAGATCTAACATGGTGCCCTTCAATTTTGCACTTGAAGCAAACAATCTTGGCCAAATTCTTGACTTGTTCTTGGCCCTTCTTCTTCTTGTATATTTTGGACTTCTTCTTGTTGTTAGAGATAAATCCAAGTCCACTCTTGTCATTGGGGGATTTTTGCACACTCAAGATTTTGTTGAGTGTGGACTTCCCTTCATGACGTTTTTCCAAGTCTTTCTTCAATGAAGTAACTTGGGCCTTGAGCTCTTTGATTTTCTCTACATGGTTAGTGACAACACAAGTACTAGTGGAAGTAGAGGCTACATTGTTAGAGCAACAAGGCAAGGAGAGTAATTCATCACTAGATGTAGAAATAGTATGAGTGGATGAATTACTAGTACTAGCACATGGCAATATTGCATTTTGGGAAATAGTGCTAGTGCCCACATAAGGCTCACAAGATGTTACCTTTGTAGATATAGCCTCATGAGCTAACTTTAGGCGAGCATGGGACACTAGAAGATCCTCATTAGAGCTAGATAGCTTTTCATGAATTTCTTCCAATTTCCCATACTTGCTAGTTAGCAATTCAAGTTGAGCCCTTAGCTCAACATTCTCCTTCAAAATAGATGCTTCGCAAGAAGTAGAGTTAGTAGCACATGCATCATTATCATTATGAATAGGAGAAGACAACTTGGCAAGAGCGAGGTCACGTTCTTTAGTGAGTTTAGAAATAATTTCATTACATGACTCCTCAATGGATTCAAGCTTCTCCTCAAGAGAAACCCGAAGCTCTTGCTCTTCCTCTAGAGCATATTTTAAATCATGGATATCATTGGCATACTCACGCTCAAGAGAAAACATTTTATCAATTTGTTCTTCCTTCATCTCAATGAGTTTCGTGCTCTCAATAGCACAACTCATGATTTCAAAGAAGTTGGGCAAAACATTTTTATGGTTATGCAAAGCATCAAAGACCACCTTACCCTTCTTGTTTAAATACTCAATATAGTCTTCTTCATTTTCCTCATCCTCACCATTGTCCTCAACATCATTATGATTTGAAGACCTAGCCATAAGGCATATGTGGGAACCGTGAGAAGAAGAAGATGAAGAAATACTTGAAGCTCCATTCAAGACCTTGTCTTGGCCCAAAGACTCTTCGGTTTCCTCTATATGGTTAGCATCACAAATACTAGAGGAAATAGAAGCATTTGTATCATGGCAACAAGACAAAGCAAGCATATCATCATGAGATTTATTCGAGAAATTTACACATGATATGCAAGGACTATCAACACAAGCATGTAAAACATTTATGGGGCTACAAGTGTTTAAGTCCAAAGATGAAGCATTGCAATGAGATAGAGATGAAGGATCATCAAAAGTAAGTATACTATCACCATTGCAAGTTTCATCACCACTCACCATATCATTACCTTGTGTCTAGCCACACTTTGGTGAAGTGGATGAAAGTTCATTGCGTCCGGAAGTGGAAGGAACACAATCATCCTCAATAATCTTGGACACACCATATTTTTCTTGAAGCTTTGTCCATATCTCATGAGCGCTCTGAAAAGGCGTGATGGAGAAGGTAACTACATCGCTCAAAGCATTAACAATCACATGAGTAGCTTGAGCATTGAGATACAAGTTTTTCTCATCCTCTAAAGATAGATTTTGAGTATCCTTTGGAGGCGAAAAACCCGCATCTACAATTCGCTCCATAGATGGGTCCATGACCCGAAAATAATTAAGCATGTGAATTTTCCAAGTATCATAATTTGTGCCATCGAATATAAAAGTCTCATTGTGCACTAATCCCCTAGCCGACATCTTTGCTCTCAAGGCGGTGAAGCCTAAAATGAGAGACCGGGCTCTGATACCAATTGAAAGGACACAGATGTCGCCTAGAGGGGGGGGGGGTGAATAGGCGATATCAAATTTTACGAATGGCTTGAACAAAAGCGGAATTAAACTAGCGTTTATTTTGTCAAGCACACAAAACCTAAATAAACTAGGCTCGCCTATGTGCACCAATAACTTATGCTAAGCAATACAAGTAACTAGGTGATAGCAAGATAATTGACTTCAAGCACGAAGGCTATCACAATGTAAAGTGCATAAGTAAAGAGCTCGGGTATAGAAATAACCGAGGCACGTGGAGACGATGATGTATTCCCGAGTTCCTCCCTTGAAAGGGAGTACGTCTCGTTGGAGGGGTGTGGTATCGCCACAAAGACCTCACCCTATTCTCCTGTGTGAGCTTGCGCCACAAAGGTCTAGCTCACTCTTCCACTAAGGGGTTCTTCAAGGCGGAATCGGGCCTTTACACAAATCTTGGGGCACACATCCACAACTTAATTGGAGGCTCCCAAGGATAGCCACCAAGGCACCACAAAGCCACAAAGCCGTCTAGGGTTCCAAGAACCCAAGAGTAATAAGCTCACAAGCTTTCACTTACTCGAATCTCCGGGGAGAACTCAAACCGATGCAACCTATGCAATGGCAAGTGCACACAAAGTGCTCAAATCCTTCTCACTCAAATCCTACCAAAGCAACTAATGCTATGGAGAGATATGAGAGGAAGAACAAAGGAAATCCACAAAGAACTTCAAGATCTAGATCCTCTATGTTCCCCTCACTTAGAGGAGAAATGGATTGGTGGAAATATAGATCTAGATCTCCTCTCTCTTTTCCCTCAAAAATATGCAAGAATCATGGGAGGAATGGAGGAGGGAGGGCAAGCTTGCAAAGTCAACAATGGAGGAGAGAGAAGCCAATTTCGTGGCTGTTCCAAGGAGGAAGAAGGGGTATTTATACCCCCCCTCCAAAATCTGACCATTGCCAGCCAGGAAAGTCCGGCTAAAGCCGGAGTTAAGTCTGGCTAAAGCCGGTCACACCGGCTAAAGCCGGCCTCCACACCGGCTAAAGCCGGTCCAAAAAATCCGGCCCTGCCGGAATAAGCCGGACAAAAAGCCGGGTTACACCAGAGGCGCATTGCTCCTTCCGAAACTGGGCAGTCCGGCTATAGCCGGCCCTCAGACCGGCTAAAGCCGGTCTGACCGGCTATTTCTGGCCCCCCTGAAATAGCAGAAATACCAAAACGAAAACGGCAATAACTTGAGCATTCGGACTCCGTTTTCGATGATCTTGGGCTCGTTGGAATCACAACAACAAGCTCTACAACTTTATGTAGAGAAACATCATAGTCCAACCAAGGAGGATAAAACCAAATGATGAAAGGTTTGACCTCTCTTCGAAGACAAACCGGTAAAACCTCCAAACACCAAAAACGCAAGAAGAGTTTCATGCGAAGTCCGTTTTTGATGAGCTAGAGCTTGTCATGGAAATAACCACAAGCTCTAGAACCTCACATGGATAAAATCCAAATAAGAATCAAGAAATATGATGCCAAGTATGCAAAGGTTTGAGCTCTCTCTGAACGATACAATTAAGTTACTCACTCGAGAGCCCCTCTTGATAGTACGGCTACCGATCCTATAACCCGGTCTCACAACTAACACCATGAGACCGGTAAGAAAGGAACCCTAACACTATCATACCTTTGCCTTGAGCATTCCACTTGAGGTGGTTAATGACGATCTTGATCTTCTCAAGTTGGACCACCTTTCTTGATTGAGCTTGCTTGGTGAAGTCTTGCGGATTGCTCCCCCATACTCTACTATGGAAGAGACTCTCTTTAAGCATATCTTCACATATCCATGATCACAATATATATGGCAAGCTTCAAGCATATGTTCTCTTCTAGTTGCTCATCTTGAACTTGCGCTTTGACTTGATCAATCCTCGAATCAATTCTTCTTTCTCCATAATGATGGTGTCTTGAGGATACACATGAGAGCTCACTCAATCTTATTCTTCAAGACACACTTGACATAAGCTCAACTCCCTTAAGACCAATCTTTGGATCACTCCTTGAATAACACCTTGGTCAACACATAATCTTCTTCTTACAACCTTGACTCCAACAAATGGTTCAAGCATTGTCTATGGACAAGTCCTACACATATAACTCAATGCAACCATTAGTCCATAGGGATTGTCATTAATTACCAAAACCACACATGGGGCTCGATATGATCTTTCACTATGTCATGGTTGTGGCCATGATATTGGTTATTTGGCTTGATATGTGGATATATGTTTTTGGCCAATCAGATGAGAGAACCAAAGTACACACAGATCACCTCATAGAAGTAGATCTCAGCCATCCAATGATCTCCATCCAACGCCTGAGCAATACCAACAGTGCAGGAAAAGACGCGGGATCTGGAACTGGAATCCCGCCCACGCCCCAATACCCCACGGGCGGGATCGAATTTCAATTTTGGTTTATATCCCGTGGGCGGGCCAACGAAACCCTATCTCCTCCGAAACCCTATCTTGTTTCCTCTCCATCTTTCTCAGCCGCCGCACACGAGATCCATCTCCCCCGATTGCCAAGCCGCGCCGCCGTCTCCTCCGATGGCACAAGGCGACGAGGTCCTCCGACAAAAACCGCCTAGATGCAGACGCACAGAGAGAATCGAAGGAGAGATCAAGATCTAGGATTCTAGGGCAATTGCTGCTAGCCATGGCGCCGCCAAAGCCGACCTCTCCCCGCTCCGATTTCGACATAGAATCTGGCCAGGGCCTGCCATGCCCGCCTGTGCCGTCTCTAGCTCCTCCGCAGGCGCTGCGTCGTGGAGCTCAGGAGGGAGGGCCCCGTGTCGCACCCGCTGCATTCCCCTGCGCACCAGCTGGCTCCGCCGCTCGTGCCAGGCTTCCTCGCGCCTCCCGCGCCCGCGCAGGCGCCAGCACTCATGCCGACGACCGTGCCGGACGGCGTGGGGTAACTCGAAGGTACGCAGATCGTTCCCAGATCACGAATACCGTGTACAGAGACGAGAGGATTTGCACTTCAGATTTGATGTGGAACATCGATACAGTTTTGCACTTCAGATTTCATGTTTTTATCTGCTTGTAGAGTCACAGCTAATCTCGAAAGAGTACTATGGTCTAACTCCGCTAATGCTTTGTATTAGGCCAGCACAGTGAAGTGGTTCTGATAGAGTAATTTATTCAAACCATCCCTAACATAAACATCCGTACTACAAGCTCAGTTGTACTGATCGTCAAATAAATGAAGAAGTGCATTTGTCCCAGGATATTAGCACATATAATATGTAATTTGTCCAAGATAAACCAATGAAGAAGTGCTATTTTTTTGTTGCATCATATCATGGTTAAATATTTGAAATGTCCTGCTCATGGTGGAAGCACAGCTTGAATCAGATGCTAAACCAGGAAAAGATTTCTATTATAAAATGCAATTTTTGGGTTCCATGTGTATATCATTATGAAGGTGATGCTGACCAGGTTCATTATACAGAGAGGAGCACGAGGTCCTTGGACCATGGCGATGGCGGCAGGTGATGACCAGGTTCGGCGACCGGCTTCACCGCGCGAGGTATCATGGTATCTCCCCTGTCGTTCCTCTCCTCTCCCTCCTCGTTCCTCTCCATGCTAGTAATGCAGCGCCAACAGGTGGTTCCACCTGCTAGTAATGAAATTGCCCTGTGCTGCATTGACTGTTCTGTCTCTCCTGGATGCCCTGTATAATTTACAAAATGATGATACTCACAGTCTGCTACATGACTGCTTGGTCTGTATGTTTTACTTATGATTGACGAGTTCACAGAATAGATGGTTGTTTTGTATCTGCTCCTCGCAAAGCAAATCACAGAATTGACAAGCATTCTTCACTGTATTTTTCTGTCTTTATTCTATTCCTGCAGATATGTTGTGCTACCCCCTGTTATTTTGAATTAACCTGATATTTTGAGTTGCATTGGGTGCTTATTTCTATCAACAAAATCCGAGCAGTGAGTAAAACTAGTCACTCTCATAGTACTGCGTGTGTGCCCTTTCTAATTTAGCAATTGCACATTGTAAGATGATCTGTTATGTTCTGTCAGTATACTTCTGGGTGCTGGATCTTATTACATGCCTGAGCTAATAAAACAATAGTAAGATGTTTAACTTGTTACAATTTTCTTCTATCCATATATTGCAGTAAACATATACTATATCTGCACTTATTACACAACACTTGTTATCTTAAATCCTTGTCACCAGCATGTTAAGTTGTTGAATTTTGTTGCAATTTTGATCTTAAATGCTTTGCTTGACTTGAGTTGATACAAATAGCTAGCTGTGTATTTTTTATATGTTTTATAAATGATAGTTTTTGCGAGATGTGCTCATGCTGATTTTCGTTGAAATGACACTGTTATGCACCATATTTTTTACTTAGCTTTATGCTTTACATGTGTTCTGGAGCCCATCACCTTTGATTCTTACTGGCCTTTGCGCAAGACGATAACATTATATTTTTCAGCATTAGCACACAAATGCAGCATATATATACAGTTTGGAGCTTAGCACATCAATGTCCATGGGCGCATGCATGCATATATCCTTCACTGGTTTCGGCTTGTTCTCAAATGTTTAACATGTAGGCATGATTTTTTAGAAACTGTGCAGAAAGGATTGCTTGTTTCAGTCATGTACTAACTGAATTTTTCAGAGAAAGAGTTGCTTTCGTATGTCTTGTTTCAGTCAGAAACCAAATACATTCAGTCCTGTACTAACTGAATTTTCCACAGAAAATGCAAACTGCATTGTCAGAGAAAATGCATCAATTTCATAACTGAAGTTTCAGAGAAAATGCAAACTGAATTTTCGTGTACCCTCTTCTTTTCAGAGAAGAACTCCAGCAATGATCACCGTTGGCGACTCTTGGGTGGCGGCGCCGCCTGTTTTTGGTCAACCTTGAGGCTGTGGATGACTGGGCAGCGCGAGGACTTGGCCGTGAAGAAGCTTGACCTTGAGGCTGTGGAGGAATGGGTCGTGGAGGAGCTCTACCTCCAGGCCGTGGATCAGCTCGACCTCCAGGCCGTGGAGTACTTGGCCGTGGAGCTCGACCTCGAGGGTGCGATGGCGGCAAGGAACAGGAGCTCGAGCGCGAGGGCGGGAGATCGAGCGGGAGGGCAGCGGCGCCAGGTACGGCGCGAGGGATAGCGGCGGCCGGCAGACGCCCAGGGCGGGCCGGCGGGAGCTAGAGCACGGCCGGGGAGGAGGCCTTGAACAGCGTAGGCTGAGACGGAGGGCAGCGGGGGGCGGAGGGTGGCGGAGGCGGAGGCCGTCAAGGGCGGATGGCGGAGGGCGGAGGCCGGCGAGGGACGGCCGGCGGCCAGGAAGGGCGGCCAGGAAAACACGCGTATTTGATTTCACTGTTCAGGGACCCGATTGGAGAAGACTTGAAACAATAGGGGTTTTTTGTAAAAAAATATTTGAACACGATGTCCGTCATCTATTTCGTGCCGGAGGGAGTATATTACTTTACAACACGGATATTCCTATACTTGTGCTTACTTGGGAAGCCTCTGTATTCTACAGTCACAAAAAAGTCACTGTAAGGACATATAATACACTTGTTAATCGGAAGACAGCAAAAAGGAGAACCTCGGAAAGCCTAAGCATCGAGGGTGGTGCACCGGGTGCAGACACAAGGATTCCATTAATCCAGCACAAACGTTGTAAGTATCCGGATCATCCAACTTTGAAGGAGCACACACGCAGAGAAAAGTGACTAGTACGCAACACAAGAGCCAGGGGTAATCCTGCACCCTGCACCATCTAGAACAGATGGGTGCATCCAGAAGAAAACAAGCAAAGAATCCAACGATTCAGCACAAACACTACAGGCAATGGAGCTCAGCAAAAGAAAGTCATGCATAATATCCAACTAGCATTAGTGCAGAATAATCAGCAACCAACATTTCCTCATCACCAGGTTCAAGAGTGTACCAAAATATCACCACAAAAACAAAACAGAGTCAGCTCAGCGAATGGCAAGATGACCTCCCGATCGACCAAAATCTACTTACAACTTCACCCTAGAATTTGTTTTTCAAACCACAAACGGTTAAAACAGGTGCTCCCTTGTTTCCTTTCCTTGCTGGTTATATGCATTCAATGTCATGGCGGCGACCTTCACTCGAAGGCCCACTGGTTCTCCCTCCGGATTTCCTCCTCCTCCTCTGGGGTGAAGTCGTTCTTGATGTTGAAGGTCTTGCGGATCTCCTCTGGAGTCTTGCCCTTAATCATGTCAGCAACCGTCTGGCAGGTCAGGTCCAGCAGATCCTTTATGTCGAGGTAGTTCGCAGCCTGTCCAGACAAATACAAGATGATCAGGCATCATACTTGAAACACAAAACATGTTTAGAAAGATAAAAAACAGGAGCATCAGACTATAGATTACTGCATCATCCATATTATGGGGCAGAAGCGCATATACATAAACAAAATAGTGGTGATATAGCAAGTCTTTCTCAATTAATACATTGCTATCTTCAGGTTGAGTAGACCTTTCAGGTATCACAAATAAATAACTACTTTACTCTATTGGCTTACACAGCAAATAATAGTAAAGTGCAAGAAATAAACCAGTGAATACATACTATATTATGTGCAAAAGCTAAGACAAAAGGAACCATTACATGAAGCTTGGTCAACAATAAATCATGCCCTGCTACTACAAAGGATTCCACAACCTCCTATCAATCATAGATTTTAATCACAAAGTGATACTATACTACAATTGACAGCTACCAGTTGCACATTACATTACAGAAGTTAGAGATGCATAAGGATGACACAGAAGTGACAACTGAAACCTAAAATTAAGTTAACCTGAAAGCTACATTCAAGGAAGTAGACAGTACATAACAATTAAGGAAAGGCGGCACTCATACTATTATAATCAGTTCATTAGCCCATATTTCTTCCATTGTAAAAGAGTTCAATTATGCACTTCTGATCATGTAAGCACGTAAATATGAGTCATCTAACCCAAAAAAAAGAGAGTCTGCACTCTTTTAAGGAGAACTACAAATATACATCGAATCGCATTACAGGAGACCTGCAAAGAACCTACAATATTTTCCTGTTCCCAAACAAAAAACGCCAGAAAAGCAGAAAACCCTAAATCAAAAAATAAAACCCTAGTTGTCCACAACGTAACGAATAATCTGACTAATCTACGATCAGATTAACACGGCACAATCGAATCTACAACATCAAAACACAAGATCTGCACCCTAGACGAGTAT
Source organism: Dactylis glomerata (assembly GCA_007115705.1). NCBI lineage: Eukaryota > Viridiplantae > Streptophyta > Magnoliopsida > Poales > Poaceae > Dactylis > Dactylis glomerata. The sequence goes on from QXEO01000065.1 coordinate 1,819,192, forward strand.
TCGAACTAGCATTAAGGGAGTGGACTGAGAGGGGGAGGGAAGTCTCACCAGGATGAGATCGAAGAGGGTGGCCTGGTCGACATCGACGAACTTCTGGTCGAAGGTCTTGAGGTCCGTGGAGGACGTATCGGAGTCGCCGGCGGCGCCGGCAGCGTCTGCCTTGACGTGCTCCTTGCAGTACTCGATGACCTTGGTGAGGGTCTTGGCGCTGACGTTGGGGAGCGGGATGACGTTGTTGGCGCAATCGTCCTCGATCATGTGCTTGATGGTCTGCGACTTCATGGCCACCGCCTCCTCCACGTCGAACTTCTCCATGTCGGAGCTCTGCAGCGTCAGCTTCTTCTCCGCCTCCACGTCCGCCATCGCTCAGGTCGCCGGGTGTGGTTGGTGCGTAATGTGGAAACCCTAGTCGAAGCGAGGCGAGAAACCCAAGGAGATCGGAACGCGGCCGCGATGTTGTTGTGGAGACGCGAGAGCAAGGGGGCGCTATTTATTTCCGGGATCATAGAGGAGAAGCATCGAAGCGGGGTCGGTTCGGACTCTGCTCCATCGACAGTTCGTCTTCTATCTTGCTTTGGTCTCCAGACGTTCATGACGGGCCGGACTTAGAATACACTCTGGGCTCACACCGGCATTACGCTTTCAAATTCGCGATTCTGTTTCATGTAGTTTTAGTACCACATCGCTAGCCTAAGCTTGACGGGACAAGTTTATAACCTAGCCTCCTGTGAAGTTTAACACCGGGCGGTTGGCACGGTCAGCAATTACAAATATGAGAAATTGTTATATATGATGATTGGATTGGATTGAAGACCACACGACAAGCGTGGTTTGCTTTTTTTTTTTGAAACAATACTATGATATACTAGTTGAATGTCCGTGCGTTGCTACGGGCTATTAAGTTTTTCTAACCACACCGTTGGTCGTGTGCGTTTAATAGTTTTGTCAATAAGTTTTTATTTAATAAGTTCCAACAGCAAGTGTTTTGTGTCTATGTTTTCGAAGTATTTAGAATATCTATTTTGTTTCGTGTATGATCTATAAAAGGGAACCATATGTGGGATATTAAATTATATGTGATTTTATCAAACATGCATAGAAGAATAATGATAATACTGTACGCACACCTCATTTCTTTTTTACCTGTTGTTTTTTATTTGGCATATCCCAATTTTTTTCCCCAAAATCGATTATATGGTGTAATTTTACCCTTACTTAAGTGATACAACATAATTATCCACATTCACATAATAATCATTCATAATAGTTTTAAAGTACACAAAAAAAATTAATTGAGGATAAGTTTTTGATCTATATTTGGTTATATATTAATAAAATTCTCGTGCATTGCTGCGGCCTCTCTATATGTAATAGTTATACTCTCTAACAACGATAATACAATAAGTCTCGACATAATAGGTGTAGCCCAAGACTTCTTTTTCAAATGGTCGACATATTTTTTGTTTTATCAGATTTTGATTCACAAAATTAAAATATTTCTCGAATTATTATCCATAATATATGTAATATTTGGATATTATATAGTAAAAAAGTATATTAATCGGTTGAACTTAAAATCAAATATTATGTTATTCCTCTGAGTAGATCTACTAAACATTTTAGGTGGAAAACATAATTTGCTAAAAGAATTTGTAATTTGAGACTGAGACACGGTAGCCAAAGACCCCTGCATTTATTTTGTCCAAAAAATTCTCGAACCTTCACTCTCAATCTCTCTCCTCTCGCTCTGTCACTTTCCCCACCCGGCACCCGCGGTTGAGCCTGTGCGTCTCCCCCAGACATCACCTCCTCCAGCCATGGCTCGATTTCATCGTCGGTTCTCCGTGATTCGACCGCGTCCCCTCCCCCTCCCCAAGCCATCTTCTATGCACCGCCGCTGCTCCTTCCTCATCTGCCTCTGCCTCCCCCCTGGTCGTCGTCGACCATGACTGCCCCCACCCCCGGGGGGATGAACTGGCCATGGATTTGGTTTTGCTCCGGCAATTAATCCACTACCCGTCCTCGTCAGCTAGAGATGCAAGGGCAGGGAGGCCAAGGCCGAGCGACATCAACTTGGTATGGGGGTATGGCGACGGAGGTACTTGGCAGTGTCCCGTCAGGCGTGCTGCGCAGGGAGAGCCAGGTATTGTGCTTCGTGGAGGCGGAGAGGGTCTCGAGCTCGCCCTTGAGGCCGCCTGCTCCTTCCTCGACGCGCAGGTGGGTACCCAAGCAGGCTCCACTATTTCGAGTTTATCTCCCTCCCTCTATAAATTAGTATGTATGATTCTGCTGTGATTACTTAGTCATATCGTACCATGGTCCCATACTATTGTGTAAAATTGCTGCAACACTGCGGTTTAGTTGGATAATAGAATTGGAGTGGGCTGAGTTTATCTGATGTTTAATGGGAATTAAGTGATGGCATGGTTGCACAAATGCAAAATTGGGGTCAATGCCTCTGATCCCCAATACAAAGAGTGGTTTATTCCTTGGTATCAGTTGGATCAAAATTATTACTCATTGTTGCAGTTTTTGTCCCCTGCCTCAGCTTGGAGGTCTACTAAAGATTTTAATGAATACTTAGCATCACTCTGCTACATCTGTAATTAGAGATTCAGACAGTAGCACTTTCTTTTGATTTTGAACTTTGAGCACTCTCGTGCATTCATGCTCTAGGAAGGGGATGAAAGGCTAAGATGATCTACCCATTGAAATGAGGAAATATAGGTTAAGAGGATATTGTTATACCGAAGTAGATCCTTGAACGGAGAAAGGGTCACTCTCTCGGTATTTAGAGATGGTAGTTTCTTTACGAGGTCGCTACTTTTGTTTGTGCATATTCTTTCCTTCAATAGGTGTACTGTTTGATGCCTCCCCCCGTTTCTAGCCTGAACAGCTATGTTTTCTCAATTAAGATCTTGGTATTACATTATCAATCTGCAATTTGTTTGATTAGAAGTATAAACAAAAAAAACCTTCTAAAGGTGGTACTTTGCTTGACTCAGATTTTATGCCATTTGGTTTTGATATTATTCATACTTCGATTTGGGAGTTGTTATGGGGCTGTCATATGATACTGGAGATACCTTCTGCAATGGGGAACATTTATACGGAAATAGATATTTGAATGGAGAAAGGGCAACTCTCTCGGTGTTTAGAGATGGCAGTTTCTTGTTTAGGAAGTCACTACCTTTCTATGTGCATATTCTTTCCTTCCATAGGTGTACTCTGTGATGCTTTCTCTGTTAAAATTTTGACATCACATACATTATCTAAAATCAACTGCTTAACTGATTCTAAACACACCTGTAACTGGTTCTATGCTCACTAGAAAAATTGTTTAGAAAATGGATCATGTTTCTCATATGCTTATACGGTTATACCTCAACCCTCTCTAACGTGCTATTTGCTTGAGCCAGATTTTGTGCTATTTGGTTTTAGATTTATTTACATACTTCGACTTGGAGTAGTTTTGATGCTATCATATTGGAGTGGAGACACCTTCTGTGATGCGAATTTTTTTACTGTCTGAACTGTTAAATAAGTACTTCATTGTTTGATCTTTCCTATTGTTAGATCAGTCAGTGCTGTTCTCATGTTAGAAAATAAGTACTTCATTTTTTGATCTTTATGCTGTGTAAGCATACATCACCTAGCTGCAAAAACACTGGAGCAGATTTAGGCTTTGCTTGCCGTTGGCATTTTCTTAATATCCTTTCAATGTACTCCCTCCGATTAGAAATAAGTGTCTTGACTTAGTACAAACTTTGTACTAAGTTAGTATAAAATTACTGACACTTATTTCCGATTGGAGGGAGTAGCATTTATTATTATCATCTTCATAATGTTTGTTGTACACCATGTACTCCCTCCATCCCGGTTTTAAGGGCATAATTTGTAAATCATGCAATCCCAAAATACCCCCAGCTCCTAGGCATATTTGTATTTAAGGTGTTTAATTAGCAGCTTTGCATGAGCAATTTTTGTATTTCCAAGGCTAAACAACCAATACATGCGCTTTCTTATTAATTAATGGGTGTTTAAATGAGTACAAAGAGTAAATCGTACCACCAATCATAGATCACCTAGGGCAAAGAGATTTGCAAATTATGCCCTTAAAACCGGGATGGAGGGAGTACTATGAATTACATTAACATATTTAAATGCTTTACAGTGATGACGAGCTGTCTCAAGTAGCCTACATTACTTTTAAAGACAAACAAGGAGGCGAGACAGCTATGCTTCTTACGGTAGCTTCTTTACCTCCCATCTCTGGAAAAATCATGTGTTCCCCCCACCCAAAATAGAAGATTGGTTAACCAACGTTAGCTTCATGCAATGGTGATGCAACTCTGGATGATTTAATTGCATACATGGATATGCTCCATCGGTTAGAAAATATAAGGGTATTTTATATTCTAATGGCAAAAAAGTGTAGTATCCTTTCATATCCCTAATAAATATCCAGTTTTATTGTGTATGGCAAGGGATTATCCAAAACAATTGATTCAGTTTTTTTGGTTTTCTTTAACGGCCGGTTATCAAAATCCTCATCAGTAGTTGAATCAACGTTGGGATCCATATTCTGCAATAATAAATAATAAGAATTTCATATTCAGATTGTTCAAACAGTTATTAAAAATGAATGCATAAAAAATTTCATACTCGGATTGTTCAAACAGTTATTAAAAATGAATGCATAAAAAGTGGTGCTGCTATTTGATAGTATCTTTATTATCAGGAGAAGTGATTACCGTATCTTATATTGTTGCAATTGTAGGTGATGCGAGACCAAGCAGTGCGGATTGAGAGTTCGGATGACTTGGCGAGTCGTTGTTGCTGTCAATGGTGCTTGAATCGGTGTTGGTGGTGGCGGTGTCGGCGACAACTGTGGGCGATAGATCATGGTTGACTGGCAGGCAAGAGGAAGGTTCTGTTTTGGATGATAATTGGTTGCTGATGTTTGACAGGTGATCCTCATGCTGTTCTTGGATGCTGGTGGCGGCGGTGCCGAAGACAACGGTGGGCTCTAGATCAAGGTTGACTGGCGGGCTGATGTCTGGCAGGTGATCCTCATGGTGTTCTTGGATGCTACTCGTCACTTTTGATGCGAGATGGGAGCGGCGCTTCATCTCTTTTGAGGCAAGATGGCAGCGGAGTTCCGGCGAGACGGCTGTGGTGTCATCATGGTGAAACAACATATGCCATGGGATGGCTTAAACGGGGGCCGAACTAGATGCTGGAGGATTCGGGAGAGGGAAGCGTACTAAGAAGCACGACAGAAAGTGACTCAGATCTACCCAGGTTCGGGGCTCTCGTAAAGAGATAACACCCCTACTCCTGCTCTACTGCTTGTATATCTCTGGATCGATGGATTGTACAACAATGGTGCTTCCAAGCTCTCTGCTAGAGGAGGAAGATGAACTGCTAAGTGTAAGCCTACTGAATGACCGACCCTTTGCTAGGGTTCCCTGTGCCACCTTATATAGGGGTGGCTAGGGTTACAATGGTCACATGGGACCAAGAGACACCAACTACACTCCAAATAGGACATGCTGACGATGGCAGAGACCCTTGACTTTCTCCCTGATTGCTCTCGATGGGACTCAGCATCCCTGTACCTTGTACCTCTGCGACTGTGACCTTACCACTGTGAGGTAAGGACCGTCCTTTGGCACAGTTATGGTTGGTAGACCACCACTGTGCACCCTGTCATCATGATCTCCCTCTATGCTTGGAAGGTTCTCTCCTTGATTGTAGGGATGTGACCCTCTAGTTGACCTTTATATTCCGGACATGGCCGTTGGCCATATCCCGGACCTATATCTCGGACCAACGACCCAAGGTCGGGTAATCCGGCCTCCACTGTTCCTGCATAAAATACCAACTTGGTTAGGCCGGCATATTTATATATATGCCGGCACGTCACAGATATATCTCGGCCGCATCAACATTCCTGAACACTAGCCGGGATACAGCTTATATGCCGGCCTGGCCGAGACTCCTATATGCCGGCCAGGCCCAATCTTGGTCAACCATTACAGAGTCAACCACTTTCCTTACATCTTTCTAGTCTCTTGAACCTACCGGGGGTCATCCCCCCGACACTAGTCCCCGAAGCTGTCGAGGTCCCCCAGTATCAACTGAGGGGCCTTGACAGGTTCAACATAGCTTTTCATCTTACGATATCCCGGCTCTTGATTATATACCGGCGATTAACATATATGCCGGCCCGCTTCTTATATGCTGGCACCTCTTCCCTCTTTAAAAGTTATCCCGGCTGGTCCCGAAGGTATTCCAGACGGGACACATTCTCAGTTCGGTCATGCCGGCACTTAGCTGAAGCTTCCTCGAGAAGCTAAGTCCGACATTTTACCTCGAAACTTGCAACCGCTCTGCTACTGCAAACGGTTACATCAAGTGACGGTTCACAGTGTGATCATTGCCTGTCATGACTGCCATAACTTGCCTAGTGGCACGGTTATCAGAACTGCCACCCCACATCGTGCCCACACGTGGCTGATATGTCTCTAACGTATCTATAATTTTTGATGCTCCATGCTTGTTTTTACACCATTTGCTTAGTGTTTTGTTACACTTCGTGGCATTTTTATGCATTTTCTGGAACTAACCTATTAACGAGATGCCACAGTGTCAGTTCCCTGTTTTCTGCTGTTTTTGTGTTTTAGAAAAGTTACACAGGAAATATTCTCGGAATTAGACGAAACAAAAGCCAGACATCCAGATATTTACCGAAGCTTCCAGAGAACCGAAGAGGAGACGGAGAGGAGCCACTGGGGGGCCACACCACCAGGGGGTGCGGCCTAGGGCTGGCCCGCGCCCACCTATCGTGAGGCCACCCCGGCCCACTTCTGACGCCGCCTCTTCGTCTATAAAGACCCCCCGACAGGAAAAACCTAAATACCCGATCACTTTTCCAGAATACATCGCGATCCGTCGCCGCCGTCGACCCGAGATCGGGAGGGTCCAGAAGCTCTTCCCGGCACCCTGCCGGAGAGGGGAATCGCCACCGGAGGTCTTCTTCATCGCCATACTTGCCTCCAGCGCGATGAGTGAGTAGTCTACCTTGGACTATGGGTCCATAGCAGTAGCTAGTTGGTTGTCTTCTCCACCATGTGCTTCATATTTTGATCTCGTGAGCTGCTTTACATGATCGAGATCACCGTTATGTAATTCTACATGTTGTGTTTGTTGGGGTCCGATGAATATTGGTGTTATGATTGAGCTGATGTGCTGAATATTATCTTATGTTATCTCTATGTTGTTTATGATCTTGCATGCTCTTCGTTGTTAGTAGCTATCTTGGCCGAGTAGTTGCTAGTGACTCCAAGAGGGGGTATTTATGCTCGATAGTGGGTTCATGCCTCTATTTAGTCTGGGGGAGTGACAGAAACCTCTAAGGTTGTAGATATGCTGTTGCTACTAGGGGGAAAACAACATTCATATGCTCAAGGGCATATGCTTTGTTTACATTACACACTTTGCTTAATGCAGTTATTTGTTGTTCGCAACTTAATACTTGTGGAGTTCTTGGATTGATTCGCCACAAGTGGATTATTAGTCATAGATGCAGTTGGATGGCGGTCTATGTATTTTGTTGTAATGCCCAGAGTAAATCTCATAGTGATCCTCTCGACATATGCACGTTGTCTTTATTCTATCAATTGCCCAACTGTAATTTGTTTACCTAGCATGTGTTATTTTATCTTATGGAGAGACACCACTAGTGAACTGTGGACCCCGGTCCTATTTCCTTTATATTGCTATCACCTGTTTACTTTACTCGCACTGTTTACTTTACTCGCATACTATTATCACTTTCCACTCGATACGCTTATTCCTTTATTTCAAGCAAACCGGTGAGATTGACAACCTCATCGTAAGTTGGGAGCAAAGTATTTGATTGTGTTGTGTGCAGGTTCCACGTTGCTACCAGCTGAAGACGCGCTAACTCATTATATCGTTAACGACGCCCTTGTTGGAGTGTCACTAGGATAGCAAGCATCACCTTCTGGAGTTTGGCTTTTTCCTGGACCGACAAACCTTAGTTTCTTACTGAGGGAAAACTCGCTGCTGTACTCATCAAACCTTCCTCTTGGGGTTCCCAACTGGACGGTGATTTAAACTATCACACACCGCCACAACAAAGATTTTTCTAGCGCTGTTGCCAGGGAAAAAGAAGACTTCTGCAAGGAGAGTTTCGCACGCACATCCTTTACTTTATTTATTATTTTGCTTTACTTTATTTTTACTTGCATCGTTTTATCAAAAACATAAAAAAATTAGTATCCTTTATAGTCGTTTTTACTTGTCCACTTTTAGTTTTGCTAGAATGGCTACTCCTGAAAACACCAAGTTGTGTGACTTCACTAGCACGAATAATAGTGATTTTATCTGCACTCCTATTGCGCCACCTGCTCCTGCTGCAAATTTTTATGAGATTAAGACTGTTTTGTTGAACCTTGTTATGAAAGAGCAATTTTCTAGTGCTAGTACTGATGATGCTGTAGCTCATCTCAACAATTTTGTTGAGCTATGTGAGATACATAAATATAAGGATGTAGAGAGTGATATTATTAAGCTTAAGTTGTTTCCTTTTTCTTTGAGAGGAAAAGCTAAGGATTGGTTCTTGTCTTTGCCTAAAAATAGTATTGATTCATGGGCTAAGTGTAAGGATGCTTTTATTGGTAGATATTATCCTCCTGCTAAGATTATAGCTTTGTGTAGTAATATTATGAAGTTTAGTCAGTTTGATAATGAACATGTTGCTCAAGCTTGGGAAAGAATGAAATCTATGATAAAGAATTGCCCCACTCATGGACTGACTACTTGGATGATTGTTCAAACTTTTTATGCAGGACTGAATTTTTCTTCAAGGAACCTACTTGATTCAGCTGCTGGAGGCACTTTTATGTCCCTTACCTTAGGCGCCACAACTAAGCTTCTCGACAATATGATGGTAAATTACTCTGAATGGCACACCGAGAGAGCACCACAAGGTAAGAAGGTAAATTCTGTTGAGGAAACCTCTTCCTTGAGTGATAAGATTGATGCTATTATGCTTATGCGTTCTAATGATAGGACTCATGTTGATCCTAATAATGTTCCTTTGGCCTCTTTGGTTGCTCAAGAAGAGCATGTTGATGTAAACTTCATTAGAAATAATAATTTTAACAACAATGCTTATAGGAACAATTTTGCTAGTAACAATTATAGGCCGTATCCTTCTACCAATGGTAATGGTTATGGTAACTCTTATGGTCACTCCTCCAACAACACTAGGGGCGCGCCCTCCGATCTTGAGGTAATGCTCAAGGACTTCATCGGTAAGCAAAATGCTTTTAACAAGTCAGTTGAGGAAAAGTTAGGCAAAATTGATATTCTTGCTTCTAAAGTTGATAGCCTTGCTCATGATGTTGAATTTCTTAAATTAATAGTGTTGCCTAATGAGGTGAAAGAGAACAATGTTTTTGCTACTGCTAATGCTATCCATGTTAGAATTGATGAAAATGTTAGGATGCTAGCAGAATTGCATGCCAGGTGGGAAAGAGAAGATGAGATGGCTAGAAAGATGAAGGTATGTACCATTACTACCTCTAATGATGTTGTTCCTAAAGCTAGCAATCCTCTTACTTTGATTGGTGTAGAGAAAACTCCTACTCCTAGTGTTAAAAAGCCTAAAACTGCTAAAACTTTTTCTCAAAGAGTGCTAAAATTTTTCGGAGTGTGGGAGATGATAGCTCTACTTCCTTTAATGATTTTGATGTTGATGGCTTCAATATATCTGAAGTTATTTTGTTCTTGCAAAAGCTTGCTTTGACTCCCAATGCTAGTTCTTTAAATATTGCTTTTACTAAGCATATTACCAATGCTCTTATGAAAATTAGGGATGAAAAGTTGAAGCAAAAAGCTTCTATTCCCAAGAAGTTAGAAGATGGTTGGGAACCCATCATTGATATGCATGTTAATGGTTTTGATTGCCATGCTTTATGTGATCTAGGTGCTAGTATTTCTAACATGCCTAGAAAAATTTATGACATGCTTGATTTACCACCGCTTGAAAAGTGTTATTATGATGTTCCTATTGCTGATGTTGCTAAGAAGAAACTTTTGGGAAGGATTAATGATATTCTTATTATGGTTAACAATAACCTTGTTCCTGTTGATTTTCTTGTCATGGATGTTGAATGCAATGCTTCATGTCCTATTATTTTGGGAAGACCTTTTCTTCGAACTGTAGGTGCCATCATTGATATGAGAGAAGGCACCATCAAATATCAATTTCCACTCAAGAAAGGTATGGAACACTTCCCTAGAAAGAGAAATAAATTGCTTTTTGACTCTATTCTTAGAGCAAACTATGAGCTTGATGCTTCATCGCTTGATATTACTTGATTCACACTTTCTGCGCCTAGCTCAAAGGCGTTAAAGAAAAGCACTCTTGGGAGATAACCCAATGTTTTTACTTTCAGTACTTTTTCTTTTATTTGAGTCTTGGAAGTTATTACTACTGTAATAACATATTCTTATCCTTTTTATTTCATTTTTGTGCCAAGAAAAGCCTCTAATTTGAGTGAGGTAAGATTTGGGGATGTTGCTGTCCTAAAACAGTTTTCAGTGCTGCACCGTAAAAATTCGTCAAAATTCTCTGTATATATTTTGGACCTGCGATTTCTTGTGCATATGCCCCAGATTATATCCAAACTTTCATTAGTTGAACACTTTTTGATTTGAGCAACAGAAAACCCTCTAAAAATTTGACCTTTGTCAGCTGTTCTGTTTTGACTGATTTCTGCCAATATTTGTGTTTGCCGCTTTATCGCTTTGTTTTTTAGTTCTTTTGATCACGGAACTTTTGGGGAAGTTGCTACAGTGGTATATGCTTTATATGTGGTGGTTTTAGGTTGAAACCTGAAGCAAAAAGGGTTGATTCAATGTTATGCTTACACTAATGTTGCTAATAGATTTGTGTTTAGTTTTGTATGAAGGAAGTTTTCAAGTGTAAGGATTGGAAAATGATGAGATGAGTTGAAGAATGGACAAAAGCTCAAGCTTGGGGATGCCCATGTCACCCCAAGAAATATGCAAGAAGTACAAGCGTCAAATCTTGGGGATGCCCCCGAGGCACCCCTTCTTCATCGGCAAAAATCAGGTCACCTTTCAACACACTATATTTTTATTGCTTCATGCATTATGTGTTTTTCTTGGAGCGTCAGTTGTTTTTAGTTTTCAGTTTTGTTTAGTTTTGTTTGCTGCAATAAATGGTTGGACCCCAACAAATTCCTTTTGGAGAAGTTGTCTTGCTTTTCATTTACCAAGAACACTCCGTTTTTTACTCTTATCGTTTCAACGAGTGTTCTCTTTTTCTAGAACTGCGTTTAGCTTTCGATTTTCGCCTTAATTTTTGTTCAGATCTTATTATATCTTTGCATCAAGGTGTGTTTTGACCTCTGGTCCATGTTGGTTTTCATCAAAAGAGTTGTTTATAAAAAGTTCGAATGGTGTTGGAAAAGAGAAAAAGCTTTATGCAAAAAAGTAGTACAAGAAGGAGCTTGTGTAGACTGCGGCCTAGGCTTTTGCATGTCATGCTTGATGTCTTTTTGATAGTATGCTTAGTGGTTTTGCTATAGCATGACTTGTCTCAAATGACTGAGATTGCTTAATGAGCCTTTGAAAAAATCATGCGTTGTTTTAATTATTCGGAAGCATTATTTTGGTTTTCTCCTTTGATGCTTTATTTGGGTTGACTTGGCGCATGCTCACACATGTTTGAATCATACAAAGTCGACATTGCCTCTATGATCATTTAGTTTTTGACTTTTGATGCCATCTTATGCTTCTTTTAATGTCGCTTTGTCGCTATGCATGATTATGGCCGTTATTGCTCTCTTAGTTGGTCGCTCCCAGTCTTTTGCTAGCCCTCATTTTGTACTGAGTATGAGCTCTACACGTGCATCCAACTCCTAAAAACCAAGTTTGCCATTGTGTCCACTATAAATTCCTCTGCATGGTATTTGTAAGCCATTCCAAGTAAATTTTGATGTGCTACCTTTCAAAACTTTCAACTACTTCTCGTTTTGTGCCACTGTTTTTAGCTCATGGGGACGTAGTGGTCGGAATTGCTATCTTCCATATTAAATTAAGTACCCCTCGACTAGGCAGCTTCATCTGCTCGTCATTAATTTTGCATGAGAGCTGGTCAGACCATTGCAATCTAATTCTAAAAATAAAAAAGGCACTCCTCCATGGTAAGTGAATGTTGGTGGGCACCCGATGGAATCGGTTAGCCATGGTTTGAGAAAGGAAAAAAGGTGGGGAGGAGTGCCAAAGCTTTATAAAAGAGCACCAATGTGCCAAATTTTCAAAGAACTCGGAACCGCTCTCACTTCTTTATTATGGACGATAGTAAGACCCCATTGCCAGTCGTTGACATGAAACAACCACCTCTCCAAACCCAATTTTTGTCTCTGTTTTACAAATGAAAAGCTCTAGCACATGTTTAATCACTGCTTCCCTCCACGAAGGGCCTTTCTTTTAATTTTAAGTTGAGTCTCCACCTTCTACCTTTATGCACCGTTAAGAGAGCATAGTTGTCATTCTGAGTATAATGTGCATTGTCCCAAAGTTTTCATTGATTGATTCATGATGTTGGTTTCACTTGTTCACAAATTATTTGTATCTAGTCGCCCTTTTAAACTTGAAGGTGTCCTATGCAATTATGTTTTGGTCTCCATGAGGGACAAGCTGAAAACCATTTGTATGTTTTTCCTTATGATTTACACACGTTTGACTTTCATTGTTTCATTTTCATGATCTTTCATTTGTGTTCATTTTCATGTTATAACATGGTTACTAAGTTTCTTCTATCAAGTTTATATCTTTCATGCCCATGTTTTAAGTTCTTTTGATCCCAGCGCACAACGCTTACATAGATGATCAAGATTGCGTAGGTGCATGTCACCTCAAAAATTATTTCTTTTGTTATCACTTACGTACTCGAGGACAAGCAGGAGTTAAGCTTGGGGATGCTGATACGTCTCTAACGTATCTATAATTTTTGATGCTCCATGCTTGTTTTTACACCATTTGCTTAGTGTTTCGTTACACTTCGTGGCATTTTATGCATTTTCCGGAACTAACCTATTAACGAGATGCCATAGTGCTAGTTCCCTGTTTTCTGCTGTTTTTGTGTTTCAGAAAAGTTACACAGGAAATATTCTCGGAATTGGATGAAACAAAAGCCAGACATCCAGATATTTACCGAAGCTTCCAGAGAACTAAAGAGGAGACGGAGAGGAGCCACTGGGGGGCCACACTACCAGGGGGCGCGGCCTAGGGCTGGCCCACGCCCACCTGTGGTGAGGCCACCCTGGCCCACTTCTAACACCACCTCTTCGCCTATAAAGACCTCCCGACGGGAAAAACCTAAATACCCGATCACTTTTCCAGAATACATCGCGATCCACCGCCGCCTGTCAACCCGAGATAGGGAGGGTCCAGAAGCTCTTCCCGGCACCCTGCCGGAGAGGGGAATCGCCACCGGATGTCTTCTTCATCGCCATGCTTGCCTCCGGCGCAATGAGTGAGTAGTCTACCTTGGACTATGGGTCCATAGCAGTAGCTAGTTGGTTGTCTTCTCCACCATGTGCTTCATGTTTAGATCTCGTGAGCTGCTTTACATGATCGAGATCACCGTTATGTAATTCTACATGTTGTGTTTGTTGGGATCCAATGAATATTGGTGTTATGATTGAGTTGATGTGCTGAATATTATCTTATGTTATCTCTATGTTGTTTATGCTCTTGCATGCTCTCCGTTGTTAGTAGCTATCTTGGCCGAGTAGTTGCTAGTGACTCCAAGAGGGGGTATTTATGCTCGATAGTGGGTTCATGCCTCTATTTAATCTGGGGGAGTGACAGAAACCTCTAAGGTTGTAGATGTGTTGTTGCTACTAGGGGGAAAACAACATTCATATGCTCAAGGGCATATGCTTTGTTTATATTACACACTTTGCTTAATGCAGTTATCTGTTGTTCGCAACTTAATACTTGTGGAGTTCTCGGATTGATTCGCCACAAGTGGATTATTAGTCATAGATGCAGTTGGATGGCGGTCTATGTATTTTGTTGTAATGCCCAGAGTAAATCTCATACTGATCCTCTCGACATATGCACGTGGTCTTTATTCTATCAATTGCCCAACTGTAATTTGTTTACCCAGCATGTGTTATTTTATCTTATGGAGAGACACCACTAGTGAACTATGGACCCCGGTCCTATTTCCTTTATATTGCTATCACCTGTTTACTTTACTCGCACTGTTTACTTTACTCGCATACTATTATCACTTTCCACTCGATACGCTCATTCCTTTGTTTCAAGCAAACCGGTGAGATTGGCAACCTCATCGTAAGTTGGGAGCAAAGTATTTGGTTGTGTTGTGTGCATGTTCCACGTTGCTACCAGCTGAAGACGCGCTAACTCGTTATATCATTAACGGCGCCCTTGTTGGAGTGTCACTAGGCTAGCAAGCATCACCTTCTGGAGTTTCGCTTTTTCCTGGACTGACAAACCTTGGTTTCTTACTGAGGGAAAACTCGCTGCTGTACTCATCAAACCTTTCTCTTGGGGTTCCCAACTGGACGGTGATTTACACTATCACACACCGCCACAGCAGTGGCGCCAGTGCTCAGTAACTGTCGCGGTAGTGGAACACTACTGCCGCGCCCACGATCTCTGCCCCTCGGGTATAAATAGGGGAGTGGGGTAACTTAGCCGTTTTTACCCTGCTCCTTCTTCCTCTGGCTCTCCACCTCTAGCGCTCCTCCACCGGACGAATCTTCCGAGAACCTGCGCAGCCATCGCTTCCTTCTCCGTTGGCGCTGGTGCTCACCGGAGCTCGACATCTTTCTCAACATCGCCGCCGCTTCTTCCTCATCGGTGCACTGCTTGGGGAGGTCGCCATCCTCTCTGGAAATTCTCTGTTGGTCCGCCGCCGTCGACTCAACTCCGGTGAGTTCTTCCTCCACGCTACTTTGCAGCTCTATATTGGTAGTCTCTCTGGCTTAGATCTCCTCTAGTTGTTTTGCATATCCTCCGATTGATTCAATTAGCATTGCGGCTTTCCTCCTCTGTGAGTTCATAGGTGTTCTTCGCTTAGGAATATTGCCTGTATTACCTTTGATTTAACAACGACGATAGATCTAACTTTCCCGCTAACTTGTTGCGAGATCTGTTTGCCGGATAGACTAACATTCCCCCTTTTACCTGCCTCTGCTAGGATCTAACAGAACAGGACTCCGGCTCTCACGCCCTGTCCCGGCCATCTCAATGGCCTCTTCCAGTATGACGGCCACCTCTGCGCCGGAGGAGGATAATCTGGCCCAACACCAGGGATGTTCCGGCTGGGAGGGGTCTGAGGTGACCCCGGCCGACATATCTTGGATTACCACTACCCGACGCGTCCCGACCGGCGTAGCATGCCGGCTGCCTGCCGGCGAAACTGTGCCGGCACCTGAGCCTAATGAAAGAGTGGTCTTCATCTCACACTTTGAGTGAGGGTTCGCTCTTCCGGTTAGTGACTTCTTCCAGGATTTCCTGAACCACTATGATCTCTAACCTCATCATTTGCCAGCCAATGTGGTGATGATCTTGTCGGCCTTTGCTGCCTTTTGCGAGGGCTATGCCGGCATAGAGCCCTTCGTCCAGGCATGGGCCAAGTACTTTCAGCTGCACAAGCAAAGTGCCCAGGAGCCCCGGAACAAGGATGATCCGCCGAAGACCGCTAAGGAAAAGAAGGACCGCCCCATGACCCAATGTGGCGCTGCCACGATAATGTCTTGGAAGGGCTCCGACTTTCCGAAGATGGAGCTGCTAGAGTCATGCAAGAAATGGCAGAAGAGCTTCTTCTATTTGAAGAACACCACAGAAGTTGACCTGCTCAACCTGCCGCCATATGTTGACACTCCACCCACTGAGATGAAGAACTGGACCTATAACCCCAAGAACATGGTGGGGCTAGTCAATGCTCTCCACCGCATTAAGGATGACCTGCGTGATGCCGGCCTGACGCCGGAGGACATTATCGCCTGCTTCATTAGCCGGCGAGTTTCTCCTCTTCAGCGCCGGTCTCACAAGATCTGCCAGATGAGCGAGGCCATGGACCCCACTCGACACTCCACGCACGAACTGAGCCCCGCCGACATTCTGTGGTGGGTTAAAGATATCCGCAAAACCTCACATGTCATCTTTGCTTGGGGGCTCGAGCCATACAGCCGGGATCACCCTGCCCCGACGGTAAACCCCTTTAGCCGATACTTCCGCTCTTAATCCGACATATTTACTTAGCCGATATATCCATGCTTGATCTGACACATTCTTATTGCCGATATATTTCTGGTTTTTGATCAACTTGCTTTCTCTCCAGCAGAAATTCAGCTTCCAGGACATAGAGAACTCCCGGATTAAGATCTCTATAGACCACACTGTTCCGGATCCTGAGGATCCGGATCACGAGGACAAGATGCCCAAGAACACCCACGCTGCTTCTGCCGCGGGTAAGGCTTCCTCTTCCTGGCATTCAATTCAAGACTGGAGTGACAATGAGTCTGATGAGGATTGCCGGATGTACCTTGATCCAATGCCGCTTGCTTATGCCTTTCCTACAATGTCGTCCTCAGTTATCCCGGACGAGGAAGTCATCGATGCTGCCCCTCTGAATCAGGGACCTCCCTCCACCGAGCCCCAGCCTGAACCAGGTCAAACAATGAAGAGGCAAAAGATTGGTGTGCCCCTCCCCAAGAGGCAGAGGCCTATTGCCTCGGGGTAATTTTCTTCCCCTCATATTATTTTTGGGATTCCTCTTCTTCTGCTTACTAACTTGCTCTTTTCTTTCTCAGGGCTCCTCTTGCACCGGAACATGCCTCTAGCTCCAGTGCTAGCCCCAATGTAGATAAGCCGGCGTCTTCTGTGCGCCTAGACATTCTAGCTACCAGCCATGCTACCTCTCCGGCGCCGGCATCTTCGCCTGCGCCTAAAAAGACTTCTACATGGTGGGAAACGAAGAGCATGGTGGGTGACGAAGGAATGACAAATGGGCCCTCGACATTTGCCTACCTGGCTTTTCGGCCCAGGGGGATACCGTCGAAGGAATCACAAAGCCCATGAAGATGACGGCGTGACGCGGCCCAGGGACGTAACTTGGCGTACAAGATAAAGACTCGAAGACGGAGACCTAGTTGAAATAGGACTCGTTTAGGGTTATTTCTAACTAATCCGATCTGTAATCAACTTGGAGAACAATCCCGAGACCCAGCCTTCGCATATAAAAGGTTGGGAGGGAGAACGTAGATAGGCTAGACACTTTTCCACCCACCTCACGCCGGAGCGCTCGATAACTCAGAGCTCTCTGGTTCGGCTAGATCCAATCTACGCCACCATTGTAACACCTCCATCAGAGCCACCCCATCAATACAAAGTCAGACAAGCAGGAAGTAGGTCTTTACCCTACCAAGGGGGGCGAACCTGGGTAAAATCCCGTGTTCTTCTGCTTTCGTCTGATCACCGTCGAGTTCGCCAGGTCCCCAATGCGCTCCCTAGATCGAAAGCCCTTAAACATGGGCATTGCCGGGGATAAACCTCATCAATTGGCACCGACCGTGGGGAAGAGGAGGAGAGAGGGAAAGAGATGAGGGAGTGAAATGAAAGGAGAGGGAGGTAGAATAGTGAGAGGAAAATAGTAGTAAAGAGAGAGGTAAGGAGAGGAGAAGAAGTAGAGAGAGATAGGGAAGGGGAAGAAGGGAGTGGTGGGGTGAGAGAGGAGGAAGATAGGTTAGAATGGGAGGGGATGAGAAAAGAAAAAGAATAATTGCTACTGATGAGGGTATGACCCCTCGGTCCGCGATATTTGCCTACCCGGTTCCTGCCAAGGAAGGGGCCCGCTCGAAGGATACATGAAGTCCGCAAGGCCCAGCACTTCGACTTGGAGTAGAAGGCAAGAAATACTTGTAAACCCTAACTGGCTGCATATATAAAGCCACCAAGGGTGCCCCTAGATGGTGGAATTCGCATAGGCTAACTCGCATAGGTTAACTCGCATAGGCTACAATACAATCCCGCATAGACACCTGATCTCGCATAGATCCCACGCATAGGCTAGCCACGCCATCTCTTTCGACCATAGCCAGATCCCATCTGCGCACCATTGTAACAGCTCCACATATACCAGCAATACAAGATCAAACAAGCAGGATGTAGGTCTTTACCCTCCGGGGGGCCGAACCTGGGTAAATTCGTGTGCACCCCCTATTTTCGTCTGAAGCCGTCGAATCCGCCAAGCGCCCACATATGCTCCATAGATCAAAAGCCCTAAACATGGGCATTGCCGAGGTAGAACCTCGTCACCCGGCGAAGGATGATCCTCCGCCGGAACAAGACACCTCTGCCCCCGATGTCCACATGGACACGGGGGCTCAACAAGATACTCCTGACACCGGCGCACATGCCAGCGGCACCGGAACTTCTGAGGATGCCGGAGTAGGCGACAAGAGCGCCGGCGTAGACAAGGGGAAGAACCCCGAAGTGCCGGAAGTCCGGACTGATCCGGCATCAGCTTCTCCGGGATAAGCTACACCGGCCGCGCCGGAAAAACTAGCGCCCAAGACTCCAGCTCCAGAGAAGAGTACTGCTGTCCCGGTCAAGACCGAAACTTTCAAGATGATGCAAGTTATCAAGACCGGGCCGGCCCCTGCCATGACCGCACCGGTACCTGTCAAGATCGCACCTACAACTGGCAAGACCGCAGCTGCGAGCTCCGCCATGACACTCCACACTGGCAAGGGAGCAGCCCGGGTTAGCTCCTTCCACACTCCAGAACTTGAGGGCCACATTTCTCTATGGACCAAGAGCGATAACAACCTTGGGTCCCTCAAGGAATATTGCATAAAGTGGAACGACGCTGATTTTATGGACACTGCCAGCTCTGGCAAGAAGAAATCACTGGCCGGGACTCCTGCTCCTGGCAACCCCGATGTTATACCGGCCAAGCCCATTGCCATTGCCAGTGAACTCTTCAGCATCCAGCAGAGGCTTAACCGCTTGGCTGATGCCACCAATGTAAGTACTTTTCCTCATATCTCACAAGTCCCCGAAAATGTCGGCTGTCTAGGATACGGACATCTGGGATTTTCCAATATCACTTTTAACTTAGCAGATTTTCTAACTGCTTGACATATAAGCTCGATCCGAGCTTCAAATCCTAGTCACCGAGGGCCGGGATAGGTGCGCAGCACCTGTGCCGGGTCTTCAAAAAACTAAAACTTGACATAACCTTCAAATCCACCTGTCCGACATATAAGCTCGATTCGAGCTTCAAATCCTAGTCACCGAGAGCCGGGATAGGCTGTTATCGCTCACTGTTTTCTATCTTCAAAAAACTATATCCTTGACATAACCTTTAATCTTTATCACTGTTTTCTATCTTCAAATCCTTTCTTGTTCTTCTAACCTCAAATCCTTTTAACTTAAAATCCTTGCAGATGAAAAGGCTGCACTGGAGGCTCACCACCAGGACTGTGTGTCCTCAGTGGATGTGGCCGAGCAGCTGGATGAAAGGGATGCTGCCCACAAGGCCGAAGTAGAGCAACTGAAGGGCCGGATTACTGAGCTTTTGGACGAGAAGGAGGAGAGTGGGGGCCAACTTAGAAAGGTCCAGGGGCTGCTTGTCACTTCAGAGGTTGATGCCTCCGGAGCTAGAACTGAACTGCAGCATCTGAAGGAGCAGGCCACCAAATGGGAAGTTGACATTGCCCGGCTCAACGCCGATCTCACCAGTAAGCTTCAAATCCTTTCACTTTTACCTTGCCCGACACATCCTGTCCGACATATCACAATCTTTTCTGGCATAACCTTCATGCTGACATATATTCTTGTTCCTAACATCTTCTTTGTCTCTCAGGCTTGTTCCCTGCCTCTGTTGAGGACGTTGAGAAGGCCCTGCAGGTGGATCCGTTGAACTGGAATGTTCCGGTTGACTCTTCTAGCTAGGACATGTCGGAGCAGCTGATCGCCCTGGAGGCCCACAAGAATGCCATGACTGCATATACCGACGATCTCTACTTTGGTGCCCAGGAAGCTCACCAAGCACTCTGGCCAAGACAAAAGACCCCCACTGACCCTCTTGATCTTGGTAATGACTTGCAGCTGTCCAAAGTCCGCCTCAGAGAATGGCGGGACTCCGGCGCATGGGTGGGAGCTGATGAAGCTCTCACATACTTCTTATCTTGGTACGAAAAGGTTGATCTGGAGACTTTGCACTCTGTGCGCGAAGGATCCGCAAGGACCACAGATCCGGAGTTTATCCGGCATCGCTAGGAGTTGGCCCACAGCTACGTGGATTATTCCAACACCGAGGTCTTCGTCCGGGACATCCGCGAGCCGGAGAAGAAGGACGACGCTGAGGACACTGAAGGCTCTAACTCCAGCCAAGATGAGGAGGAAACCGAAGAAGATGGCAATGCCGGCGCTAAAGCTCCGGACCAGGGATCTGCGCTGGCCGGAGGTGATGGCTCCATCCCTTCCGCTGGATCTGGCACACCCGAGGCCGATGTCTCCACTGCCACAGCACCACCTGCCGGCGGTTCCGCCCCTGCCTCTTAGACTTTGCAATCACAAACACTTTAAGTTTTATCAGATCCTCGGTATGCTGGGTGCAGTTGTAAGATATATTTCGTTTGCTTTGGTTTGCTATCTGAACAAGTTTTATTCCGGTTTGCTTGCTTATTAATGCCGGATCATCTTTTGGCTAAGTCACCGAGTTTGTTTTCCTGTTTCCTGAACTCCACAACCTTGGCTACTTGTCTACCTTATTTGGCTTTTGACTTATGAGTCTCAAGGTTGCTTTATTAAACATACAGTACTTAAACTTTGAAACTTAAACTTCAGATCATCCTACACTTCAAGTTTTAACTTTGCAGTTAATATAAATGTCGGTTTGCTTGTTTTATCTTTCCTTAGCCCTTTTTCATGTGTAGACAATCTCCGGCATCTACTCTTGCTGGCCATGAAGCCGGGTTTCGGACAACAGCTAAGTCGAAGAGTGGCCTTTGGTGCCGACACATTACTTGGCCGACATAGGAAACATTCAAACCAAGCCAGCCGGCATGTAAATGAAAACCGAAAATAAACAACAATATATACCGGAGGCAGTGCCCGATCTCCTCGGGATGCCGACATTTCATTCATTAGTCTTGCGCCGGCATACAGTGCCGGCACATAAAGAAAAAAATGGAAATACATACATTAAGCTTCACGAGTAAAAGGGACGGAGTAGAGCTATATGTTCCATGGCCGCTTGGTTTCTTCTCTGGACCTGTCCACCTTGTCCTTCTTGGGGGCCTGCGCATCTATGAGATAGTAGGCATCATTGTGCAGAGCCCTGCTCACAATGAATGGCCCCTCCCATGGAGGAGTTAGCTTATGCCGGCCTTCTGTGCCTTGCCTTAGCCGGAGCACTAAATCTCCCTCTTCGAATCTCCTTGGATTCACCTTCTGCGCATGATAGCGTCTGAGGTTCTGCTGATACACTGCAGTTCTTGATAGTGTTATCTCTCTTGCTTCTTCCAGCAAATCAACATCATCTTCTCTGGTTTCTTTAGCCTCTTCCTCGGTATATAGCACCACTCTTGGTGCATCATGTATTACATCTGTTGGAAGCACTGCTTCGGCCCCATACACAAGGAAAAATGGCGTATAGCCTGTTGATTGATTTGGAGTTGTCCTCAGACTCCAAAGCACTGCCGGCAATTTATCTAGCCAGTAGCCGGGAGTTTTCTCCAGTGGCTCTATCAACCGGGATTTTATGCCGGATAACACTAGTCCATTTGACCTTTCCACCTGGCCATTGGTACAAGGGTGAGCGACCGACGCAATGTCTAGCCGGATTCCCACCTCCTCACAATATCTGGCAAATGGCCCTTGGGCGAAATTTGACCCATTGGCAGTGATGATGTTATGAGGGACACCATATCTCAGGATTATGTCCTTCAAGAATTTCACTGCTGTGTGGCCATCACACTTGCTTATTGGCTTTACTTCAATCCACTTGGTGAACTTGTCCACCATGACCAGAATATGAGTCATCTTTCCCCTCGCCGGCTTAAATGCTCTGACCATATCCAGGCCCCAAACAGCAAAGGGCCAGGTCAATGGGATAGTCTTCAATGCTGATGCCGGCTGATGAATTTGGTGCGCATACATCTGACATCCGTTGCACTTCCGGACTAAATCCTCCACCTCTTGCAATGCCGTCGGCTAGTAAAACCCGTGCCGGAATTCTTTTGACACTAGAGCTCTGGATGAAGCATGGTGACCACACTCTCCCTGATGAATTTCCCAGAGCATCTCCTGGCCTTCCGCAGATTCAACACATCTCTGCAGCACACCTGTGGCACTTCTCTTGTATATCTCTTTGTTGATGATGGTATATGCTTTTGACCTTCTCATAACTCGGCGTGCTTCAGCTTCATCCGCCGGCAGTTGGCCATCAACCATGAAATCCATGATCGTTCGTGCCCATGAGGGCACTTCCCTGGTAGTGAACACTGGTTGATCTATCTCTATTACTTTGACCAACACATAATCGATCTCCATGGGCCGCGAAGTCCCCGAGACTGAGAGAGTAGTCCCCGGGTATTCCAGAGCAGTCCCCGGGTATGCCGGAACAACCTCCTGATACATTTTGCCCTTGCCTTTGCTTCTGCTCCGGAACACAGCAGTCGCTGCGTATGTTGGCCCAGTCCCCGGGACTGAGAGAGCAGTCCCCGGGTTATCTGAACTAGCACCGGCATCTATCTCCATTGGCACTGCTTCTTCTGGGCTCGGCGGAACATATATGGATGAAGATTCTGGTAAGGGCTTGATCGATGGCTTCCTCAAATGCTCCAGCGAAATGCCGAGCGGAATTGATTCTCTGGAAGATCCCAACTTGGACAATGTGTCGACCGCTTCATTCTGAGCCCGGGGGACATGCCGGAACTCACAACCTTCGAAGTACCACTCATTTGCTGCACCAAGAAACGATAGGATCCCATGTTTGCATCATGCGCGTCCCATATGCCGAAGCACTGCTGACCCACCAGATCTGAATCACCGAAACACATAATCCGGCGGATGCCTATGTCCTTGGACACCTTCAGGCCATGCACAAGTGCCTCATATTCCGCCACATTGTTTGAAGCAGCAAAGTGGATCTGCAGAACATATCTCAACTGGTCATTCTTGGGTGAAGTAAGAACTATGCCGGCACCCAAACCATGTATTATCTTGGACCCATCAAAATGCATTCTCCAATAATTTGCATCTGGCAAAGGTGGCTCATACTGTATCTCGGCCCAATCAATGAAGAAATCAGCCAACACCTGGGACTTGATTGTATCCCTTTTATCATACTGAGGTGTATATGGTGAAAGCTCTATTGCCCACTTGGCTATCCGGCCACTGGCATCTTTGTGGCTTATGATTTCCGAGATAGGGGCCTCGGCCACTACCCGGATTGGATGCTCCTGGAAGTAATGCTTGAGCTTATTGGCTGCCATATAGACACCATATGTCATCTTTTGATAATGAGGGTAGTTTTGCTTCGAGGTGGAAAGGACTTCACTCAGGTAATATACTGGCCGCTGCACAGTTTTGCCTCCTTCCTCTCGCTCCACTACCACCACTGCACTGACAACCCTGTTGGTCGCCGCTATATAGAGCAACATCGGCTCCTTCGGCATGGGAGATGCCAACACCGGCGCTGTTGACAACATCTGCTTCAACTCCTTGAAAGCTGCATCTACTTGTGTCGTCCAGACAAATGTGTCGGACTTCTTCATCAGCTGATATAATGGCAAAGCCTTTTCTCCCAGCCGGCTTATGAAACGACTCAGGGATGCGAGACATCCAGTGAACTTGTGTACTTCTTTCAGGTTTGCCGGCAGCTTCATTCTCTCTATGGCACGGATCTTGCTGGGATTTACTTCAATACCCCGGCTTGAGACAAGGAATCCCAGCAACTTGCCCACCGGTACTTTAAAGGTGCACTTAGCCGGATTTAACTTCATCCGGAATCTCCTCAGATTTGCAAAAGTCTCTCGGAGGTCATCTATGAGAGTCCGGCTTTCCTTGGTTTTTATGATGACATCGTCGACATATACTTGCACATTTTTATCTATCTGATCATGCAAACATTTTTGCATGCATCTTTGGTAAGTTGCGCCGGCATTTCTCAAACTGAACGGCATAGTGAGATAGCAATAAGCCCCGTACGGGGTAATAAAGGATGTTTTTATTTGATCCGGCTGATACAAAGGGATCTGGTGGAAACCAGAGTAGGCATCTACAAATGATAACAGTTCACATCCGGCTGTGGAATCAATCACTTGATCGATCTGAGGGAGCGGGAATGGATCTTTAGGACATGCCTTATTCAAGTTTGTGTAATCAACACACATCCGCCATATCTTGACTATAGCGGGCTCATCCTTTTTCTTCTCCACCATGACCGGATTAGACAGCCAATCCGGATGCAGTACTTCCATGATAAAGCCGGCAGCTAGGAGCCTGGCTACTTCCTCCCAAATTGCTTTCCTTCTATCATATGGAAACCGCCGGAGCGGCTGCTTCACCGGTTTAGCATCCGGCCTTACATGCAATGCATGCTCAGCCAGCTCCCTTGGCACACCTTGCAGGTCTGAAGTGGACCATGCAAAGATATCCCGATTCTCACGGAGGAAGCTGATGATCTCGCTTTCCTATTTAGGGTCCAAACGGCGCCGATGAGGTCATGGCGCTCCGGGAAAAGCTCATCCAGAGCCACTTTCTTGACCTCCTTGGCCACTTGGAAGGAAGTGGTACCATTCGGGTTTGTCATGCCCGGCAAAGGTTTGCCAGCCACAACCGTTTCAGCAATCTCCACCGCTCGCTTAAGCCTCTTCTTTTCTTCTGCTATGATCAGAGTCTCGGCCAGATTAGATCCGGCCGTGACACACGCCATCGAGCGCTTGTAATCACCAACGATGGTAATCACTGCTCTGGGCCCCGGCATCTTCATCTTCAGATATGCTACATGCGTAGAGGCCATGAACTTCGCCAATGCCGGCCTGCCCAGCAATGCATGGTAAGGACTGTCCAGATCCACCACCTCGAACATGAGGTTCTCCACCCTGCAGTTATCCCGGTTGCCAAACATGACATCTATCCGGATTTTGCCCATCGGCGCACATGAAAGTCCCGGCACAATGCCGTGGAATGTCGTCTTGCTTGGCTCCAGCATATTTTCCTTGATACCCAGCTTCTGCATCGTATCCCGGTACATGATGTTGATGCTACTCCCATTGTCAATGAGGACCTTGCTGAACCTCACATTATTTGCCGGCCCGACAAATGTCGGATCCATCACCAGCGCATATCCTCCGGGGTTTGGCATGATATTGGGATGATCCGCCCTGTCCCAGCCAATGGCCTGGTCAGAGCAGTACATCAACTTCGGGACTGCCGACATAACGGCATTTACCTCCAAACTCCGCCAGTACAAACTCTGCTTGTCTGTTCTTTTGGTCTCAAAGACCATGTAGCTCTGATCATGCTCCTTGTACTCATTCCGGCCCGCTGCAGGGCCGCCGGTATAAAACTCCATGTTATAACTCTGATCAACTTGATTTACGCCGGCATTTCTAGCGTTACCTTGATTTCTGGGATTAGCCGGCCTGGGTAGGACTGCAACTGTATTTGCACCTGTCAGCGGCGATGGAGCTGCCGGGATAGGTGGCCTAGCTGGCCCAAAGGGACCTGCACGACCTGCCAATATGTCGTCTAGTCATGAACAATTCCTGGTCAAATGATTTGCCGGCTTACCCGGCTGAAATGTGTGGAACACACAGGGCTTGTCCATGGCCAAACCCACTGTATACTTCGGACACTGCTTCTTCTGGCCAGCGCCGGCACCGGTATTCTTGTTAACCCAGACATTCTTTTTCTGGAAGGGCTGCGCTTGCTGCTGCGGTTGTTGCTGCTACTGCTGAGGCTGCTGATAGCTCTCATACCTCGGACGCTGGCTACTGCCGGCGCCTCCTTGCTCTTCTTCTATGTCCGCCACCTGGGACAAACCATACCGGTAATCCAGCCTGTCATCTCTTCTCTTGTTCCGGTTATCGGGGCGATAGAACTGCCCGGATCCACCGACATTGTTGTTGTTCCTCTGGCTCAGCCCCTGACCTTGCGAGGCAAGTGTGGGCTGCAATGGGTCTCCCAATGCATAACTGTCTGCGATCTTGATTGTTTCGGCCAATGTGGCTGGCATTTCCCTCTGAAGCTTTTGCCATAACATGATGCCATGCCGGCACCCCTGAGCGAACCACATGATGGCCTGCTGCTCCACAACTCCTTCGCAGGAATTGTGCAACGTGCACCACCTAGTGAGGTAGTCATGATCTGTCTCGTAGTCTCCTTGCCGGCAGTTAGCTAGCTGCTGCGGGCGGTTGGGTCTCTTGTACATACTGGTGAAGTTGGACACAAACTGCTCTTCAAAATCCATCCAACCATTGATACTTCCTGATGGCAGATTGTTCAGCCATATCCTGGCTGGACCTTTGAGCATCTGCGGTACATAACGCACCGCCCACCGGAGGTTTCCTCCGGTAATGTTCACTGCAGTGGAGTAGTCCTCCAACCAATCTTCCGGCTTTGTACTGCCGTTATATGTCCTCGCGCCACGCGCGAGCGGGAAACAATAAGGTGTCGGCTCACTAATATGTCCAAAACGTATCTACTTTCCCGAACACTTTTGCTATTGTTTCTCCTCTAATTTGTGTGTTTTGAATGCAACTAATGTGGACTAACGCTGTTTTCAGCAGAATTGATCTGGTGTCTCGTTTTTGTGCAGAAATCCAACTTTCAGTAAAAATTCGGGAAAATCATAAAAAATCCTATTTCACTAGAAGACCCACGGAGCCAGAAGACGAGACGGAGGGGAGGCTCGAGGGCCCCACACGCACAGGGGGCGCGGCCTAGCCCTGGCCGCGCCCACCTGGTGTGAGGAAGCCTCGGCCATCCCCTCGACCTCTCCTTTCGCCTACATATACCCCCTGACTCGATTATATCGGGGAGACGGCGTTTTTCCCAGATAGACTTCCGCAGCGCTGCCGCCATCAGAAACCGTGATTCGGAACCAGAAACTCCGTTCTGGCACCCTGCCGGGACGGGGATTCGGAGGAGATCTTCATCACCATCATCACCGACGCTCCTCCATCGACCATCCATGAATCCCCCATCCATGTGTGAGTAATTCCCCCACTGTAGGTGAGGGGATGGTAGGGATTGGATGAGATTGTTCATGTAATTTGATATGAGATTGTTAGGGCATAGTGCCTAGTATCTTTATTTAGTGCCTATAACATTGTTGCAACTTGTTGTGCTTAATGCTTGTCACTTAGGGCCCGAGTGCCATGATTTTAGATCTGAACATGCTATTATTTCTATGATGATACTTGTTGTTTATGGTCTTACCTACAAGTTGTATACACATATTGTTGTCCGGAACCCGAGGCCCCAAAGTGACAGAAATTGGGATAACCGGAGGGGATGGCTATGATGTGAGGATCATATGTGTTCACCGAGTGCTAATGCTTTGCTCTGGTACTTTATTAAAAGGAGTACCTTAATTACCAGTAGTTTCCCTTGAGGCCCTGCTGCAACAGGCTGGTAGGACAAAAGATGTCGTGCAAGTTTCTCCTTGTGAGCACGTACGACTATATACGGAACACATGCCTATGATTGTTTGTACTAGGATGCTTTATCATTATTTATCTGCAATGCCCATGTCTCATTGATTTCATGAATTATCTTATCCATGCAACGCCCGTAATCCATCCCTATGCCTATAGTATTTGTTCCTACTGTTTACTATCACTACTATTACCGTTGCTATTTTACTACTGTTGTTGCTGTTTCACTACTATCACCACTATAAAACTGTTGCTACTGATAAACCACTGCGAGCAAGACTGTTTCCAGGTGCAGCTGAATTGACAACTCATCTGTTAAGGCTTACATATATTCTTTGGCTCCCCTTGTGTCAAATCAATAAATTTGGGCTTTACTTCCCTCGAAGACTGTTGCGATCCCCTATACTTGTGGGTCATCAAGACTATTTTCTGGCGCCGTTGCCGGGAAGCATAGCTTTATTTGTAAGTTCACTTGGTATTCATATTGTTCACTGCAATCCTTTCATCATGGGTAAACCTCGTGATGGAAAAGTTCCTATATTGCCATCCACTACAAGAAGAGGTACAACTCTCAACACCTCTGTTGCTCTTGATTCACCATCTGTTATGAGTAAGTTGCTTACACCACCACATGCACACGCTACTGCTACTACTTCTGCTGAGATTGAAAATGCCACTGATAATTTAGATGATGCTTCTATTGTGCTTGATGAGAGTGGTTCACTAGGTTCCTTTTTAGATGCTACTATTGCTAGAGCTAATTTGGGAAACACCACTGTTACACCTGTTAGTTCACCTGAGTCTAGGGAATGTCCTAGTGATGATTTTGATGATGATGCTTATATTGAGATTAATGATGATTTTATTGCTGAAGCACGTCCTACTCGTAATGCTGATGAGGTTAAAGAACTTCTTGCAAGACGTTCTGTTAGATATAATTTGTCTCCTGATCCTAAGTTTGCTGCTTCTCCCATAAATATTAGAGATAAGGATTATGATTTCTCTTTGGATTTATCTTACATATCTATTGTTGAGAAAACTCCTTTTCGTGGTACTAAAGATGAGAGTGCTATGGAGCACATGAATGAGCTTTCTACTTTGAGTAATTTGTTTTCTGATGATATTAAGCTCCGCACTTACTTTGTTGCTAAGATTTTTCCTTTCTCATTGAAAGATGCAGCTAAAACTTGGTTTAATATCTTGTCTCTTGGATCTATTCATAGTCCTATTGCTTTGGTTAATGCTTTCTTTCAGAAATATTTTCCTGCTAGTGCTCAACATGCTGCTGTGTAGAAAATCTTTGATTTTGAACAGGGAAAAGGAGAGATATTGCCTGAATCTTGGACAAGGTTTTGTTCTTTAATTAGAGCTTTGACTAAAGAACCATTGCCTAAAAATGAACTCCTTGATATATTTTATAATGGACTAACTAATGAATTCAAGTCATATCTGGATAGTTGTGCTAGTTGTGTTTTCAGGGAAAGAACTCCGGCTAAAGCTAAAGAATTAATGGCTAAAATTAGTCGGAATCATGATGATTGGACTCTAGTTGAGCCAACACCAGCGCCATCACCTGCGCCATCTACAGAGCCTACACCAAAGAAGAGAGGGATGATTGAATTAAATGATAAAGTTATGAAGGAAGCTAAGAAATCTCTTAACGAGAAAGGTATTAAGGCCGAAGATGTGAAGAATTTACCTCCTATAGAAGAATTATGTAAGCCAATCCCTCACTCATCCACTATTGAGGTACACTCTCTCCAGCGCTTTGATGAAAGAGATATTCCTTATTCTAAACCTCCTGATCAATGCTTAGATGAGTTTGATAATTTTATTGTTAAGCAAGAAAATTTTAATAGAATGGTGCATAATTATCTGTTGGAAAATTCTAGAGCTATTAACAAGTTGCAGGATATTGTGGAGAGAACCGCCAATGATGTGAAGATACTTGTTAAACATTTTCAAATGGTTCAAACACAAATTGATCAGCTTACCAAGGTGCAAAAAGACTTGCTAGTTAATGCTGCAAGAGAGAAGCAAGCATGTGAAATACGCACAAGAAGTGGTGCTATTACTCAAGATCCATTATATCCTGAAGGACATCCTAAGGGGGTTGAACAAGATTCTCAACGTACTTCAAGTGATGATATTCCTTCTAAGAAGAAGAAGAAGCATAAAACAACTATAGAATCATCTGATGCAGGTAAAGATCCTAATAGTGTAACTATTTTTGATGCTGAAACTGAACCAGGAGATGCTTCCGATAAAGAAGAAGTTGAAGAGGAACCAGAAAAGATTGATAAGAATGCAAAGTACACCAAAGAAGACTTCATTGCCAACAAGCATGGTAATGAGAGAGAGCCTTGGGTGCAGAAACCAATGCCTTTTCCTGGTAAGAAACACAAGTCCAAGGAAGAAGAACACTACAACAGGTTTTGTGAATGGATGAGACCTTTATTTTTGCAAATTCCTTTGACTGATGCTATTAGAATGCCTCCTTATGCAAAATATATGAAAGATATTGTCACTAACAAAAGGAAAATTCCTAATGAGGAAATTTCCACCTTACTTGCTAATTATTCTTTTGATGGTAAAGTACCGGAGAAGCTTGGAGATCCAGGTATACCAACTATTCCTTGCTCCATTAAAAATAACTATGTTAGAACTGCTTTATGTGATTTGGGAGCCAGAGTTAGTGTCATGCTTTTTTCTCTTTATAAGAGACTTGATCTAGAAAAATTGGTATCAACTGATATATCTTTGCAGATGGCTGATAAGTCTACTACTATTCCTATTGGTATATGTGAAAATGTTCCTGTTCAAGTTGCTAACAGTTGTTTAATATTAACTGACTTTGTTGTGTTGGAAATGCCTGAAGATGATAGTATGTCTATTATTCTTGGGAGACCTTTTCTAAACACTGCAGGTGCTGTTATTAATTGCAATCAAGGAAAAGTAACTTTCAATGTCAATGATAAAGAGTACACGGTTTATTTTCCCAAGAAGATTGATAGAAAGAATGCTCTAAATTCTGTCAAGAATGTTGAGACCATCAGAGTTTGTTAAATTATTTGTTCAGAGCGAAAGCCCAAAGAAGAATATAAGATTGTTATGATTGGGACTATACCTATCAAAGTTGAGGTAACATAAGCATTAAGTGAAGTGCAAAGTTTTGCCTCATATAAAGTTAGTTTGGGAACAAGACTTGATCAACCTTGTTAACAAAGTGATTTTATATGAACGAAACTTCGTTTTCACCGCATCCACTACACCTCACTTATATTTACTTTCATCAATTTTGTTCCTTTAGTTTAGTTACATGATTAAGAGTATCTCAGAGCTGCTGCATGCTTGGTTTTGATTTGCTTGAAATCATTTCATCTTTGTTTTTCTGAGTTTTATCGATATGTCAATTTCTGAAAAATCCTCGAAAATAAAGTTTCTCGAAAAATTCCAGAAAATTCTTTATAAATTTTTATGTCAAAAATGGGGCAGAGAGGCACCTGGGAGACACCAGGAGGGGCTGCCACGCCACCTCACACAGAGGGGGCGCGGCCCAGCCTGGGGCGCGCCCACCTGGTGTGAGGAGGCCCCACCTGGCCTCTCACTTATCTCTTCCTCCCCTGCTCTTTCTCTCTCCCGAAAACAACGACACACCCAGCTCATACTTGAGTTCTTGCTGTTCTTCACCTCGATTTTTCAATCTCCTTGCTCAGCCCATCATTTCTGCTGAGATTTGGAGTATTTGTTCTCCAGTATGTGACTCCTCCACTTGTCCAAGTAGAATTTCTTTTGATGGAGTATTTCTTGAGTATTTTAGCATTGTAGGTGGCAGGATAAATGAGTATGCATGCTTGTTCTATTGCTCAGAAGTGTTATTTTGATGCATGTTAGCTCTCTAGTAACTCACTATGGTAGTTTCCTACACTTGCTTGTCTCAAAATCACATTTTATGAGGTTTGTTAAAAAAATTAGAAATGGAGGAGAATGCATATCAAATTTTTCAACATGAACTAGAAGTGCATGAAGTTATGAAAGTTCGCCGTGAAGAGAGGGTCTTCCCCTTGCACTATCCATGATCAGAGTTCATGAATGCTGCCGGAATTCTGCAGGATTTTCAAACCTTACTCTCTAATGCAGGATTGGAACATTTTATTCAGGGTGAACCTCCCCAATATGTTAAACTAACAATGTCTGTGGTGCAAGATTTCAGATTTAGTTGGTCCACTTCTAACCCCATGGTTCATTATAAAATCTATAACAAATATGTGGACTTGCCTCTTGATGTTTTCTGTACAGCTATTAGAGTACCACAGTGGGGATCGCTCGAGACGATAAGGGGACAGCCTAGGACATTGTTAGAACTATACGAGGAGATTTGTCAAGGAAGAAGCTTCATAGGAGAGGGTAGTAAAACTTGAAATATTCATTTCCCATCCATTCGGTATTTTGCCTTCTTTATCACCAAATGCGTTCTTGCTAGGAAATCTGCAAGTAAATTATCTCTCCATGATTTAGCTTTTATTGCTGCTGCTTTGAGGCGTGATAGGACTTACCATTTGGGTGCCTTAATAGCCTTCCGTCTTGACGTTAATCGTGAGAAAGGGGGAATCTGTGGGGGACTTATAGCTTCACGCCTGTTAGCTTTGCATGGTGTAATGCCTCATTTTCTCGATTTGCAGTTCCCCGAGGAGAAACTTGATCTTAGTTCTATGATTCATCATAAGTTTATTTCTCCTCCTGCTAGTTTGATTAATTTAACATTTGAGCTAACCTTTTTCAAAAGGACTACCTGGAAGGTAGTAAAGACTGATCGATCAGTCCGTTTGCCTGCACCTCTTTTGTTTACCCTTGATCACGGGAATGGATGGTCGCTCACGGAAGATGAGCTCAACGCGTACATAGAAGAGCACCCGCCGCCTGTGCACGATGAGGAGGGCGCCGAGGAGTCGGGTCATCCCTCCAACATTGCAAATTTCCCATACGAGCAACCTTATTATGATTATGCGCCATCAGCTTCATCCTCACGAGAGCCGGGGTACGATTATACCCATGTTGACCCACCAGCCTGGAGCAGCTACCAGGGCTGGAATTGATCTCCACTTAGGCCAAAAGCCTAAGCTTGGGGGGAGGTACGCCGACGATTCACTCATCTACATATCATATTTTGTCGGTCCTTTGTATATCCATGTTTAGCTTTCTTTATTGTTCTAGTTCTTATTTCTGCTTTCCAAAACACAAAAAGACCAAAAATATTTCCATTGTTTTTCTTTGTTTGCCTTTTTAGTTTGCTAGCTTTGGTTCGCTTTACTTGCTATTTTTGGTTTGCTATTTGAAAAATCCAAAAATATTTTGCTTTGTTTGCGTTTTCCTTTCGTTCTTGTCTCAAAAATCGAAAACCCAAAAATATTTGCTGTTCTTCTTCGGTTTTGTAAAGTTTGTTGCAGAGTTTAGTCCCCCGTTACTCCATTGGAGCCTGGTATTCACTTTATATTATTCAAACCACACAAGTGAAGAGCAATAGTGATGACATATGATAATCCGAGATGTGGTAAGAGGCTGGTATGAACTCTATTTGTTTTCAGTTTTGTACATATACTCATTTATGTGGACATGCTTAATCGGTTCATGTAAGGTATATGTTATCTAATGGATGCTTTGTAGTTCTTGCTCTCATATGATTAGTTTCAATTTACTAGTAGTTTGTAGCATGTCATGTAGACGCTTGCATGCATTGTTTTATTCATAATATGGTATGTTATTGTGGTATCCTCCTCTGAAAGTTTCATTTGAATCGACTTGGTACATGCTCAAGCATGCATATGACTGAATAAAAAGTCAATTAAGCCTCGATGATTTACTTTGCCTCAGAGTTCGTGTATCATTTTTATGCCTATATTAATTTTATTTTGTCGCAAGCATGATTATGACAGTTATTGCTCTCTCGATTGTCGCTTCCCAGTCTTTTCCTAGCCTTCACTTGTACTGAGTATGAGCTCTACTCGTGCATCCAATTACCAAAAACCAAGTCTACCAAAGAGTCCACTATAAATTCCTATGCATGGTATTTGTAGGCCATTCCAAGTAAATTTTCATGTGCTACCTTTCAAAACTTTCAACTACTTCTCATTTTGTGCCACTGTTTTTAGCTCATGGGGACGTAGTGGTCGGAATTGCTATCTTCACTACAAGAAAACTGGCCCGTGGAGACACTATTTTGATCCGGTAGAGACATTTATAGTGCCTTTACGTAGTTGTAGAAGCATTTTCACATTGTCTCAAAAGTGTCACTATGTGCACTGTCTCATATATTGTAGAGTCATTTAGTGAAATGCCTATATAAGACATAAGGTCACTTTGTAAAGACACTAGGTTGTGTATCTACAAACATAGAGGCACTTCGATGATACACTTGGAATGTGTATGTATAGGTATAGAGGCACTTTTTGCGGCATTTTAGCTTGTCTCTAATAGTAATAGAAACATGTTAGTGTGACAATATATCCATCTTTAGAATGTAAAGACATTTAAGCAAGACATTTTATCTGGTCTCTAAAAATATATTGTCAGTGCGTAGAGACAAACATATTGTCCCCTTCGAATATGTAGAAGCATCTTGTTATGATAATTTGTTATTTTCTTCAAACATTTATATAGTCCGTATAGATGCATCTTGTCATGTCTTGAGAGCAACATGGTACATTCATTCGTTTACGTCTTTCCTAAGATCAAGATGTTTGCTCTCTAAAAATCATACTATCCAGATTGAGTAACAACATAATACACCATAATATTATTATGATATAGGAACAAAAGATTTTGAACACTGAGGTTCCACTCATGTAAACAAAAATATGAGTATTAAACATAAACATTGACATGAGAGTGTCCGAGCTAGAATGCTAGATGCCCATGAAATTAGAAACAGAAGGAAGAATGCATCAATAATAATCTCTCCTTGTTGGATTACATCACAAAACCCAAATTGCAGTATTCTTAAGATACTACACACCACTAGACCATTTGCTCAGGCACTACATTGTTCCCTTTCGAGATACTGTCGTCAGCCACCATATGGAAAAAAGTAGAGACCTTGCAAGTTGCAACCACCAGATTAACCACCACCTAGAAACAGAGAGGAATATTGAGCTGAAACTGGTTTGGGATTTCGTGAGATAAACTGCAGCAAACAATGATCTGAAAATGATGTCAGATAGACATGACAATTTGCATCTACATATCTGTTATGTCCAATATAAACCTTTGGATACGTTGACATGAATTTGAGAAGAAAAAGGTTGCATTCACCGACTGAGTGCAGAAATTAATATTGGTGCCTGGGGCTGTAACTATGCACCATCCTATTGTAGAATAACCATAGAACAAGAAATTCTTACGTTTTACACAAACAAAAAAACTGTTATTTAACATAGGTTCACTAATCTCCAACCTTAGTATAATTCTGAGAATTTATTCCTAACTTAAATACTAAGTTTAGACATGAGGGCTTGCCACCAGATGTACTCCCACGCTAAAAACAGATATGTAAGCTTAAAGTCATATGTCTGTCTACAGTTTTCTATTTGAGATTTTAGTAGCAGCTAAAAGCGAGAGCACAACCTATAATCAAAGCCAGAGGGGCTCTCTGCGGCTACGCAGCAAGAACCTAATCCTGGAGCCAAGGTAGGAACAGTCTTAGCAGCATCCCAACCTGAAATCCAACAACCGACTGCAAACTGGA
Organism: Dactylis glomerata; assembly: GCA_007115705.1. Classification (NCBI taxonomy): domain Eukaryota; kingdom Viridiplantae; phylum Streptophyta; class Magnoliopsida; order Poales; family Poaceae; genus Dactylis; species Dactylis glomerata. The sequence continues at coordinate 1,854,715 of QXEO01000065.1, forward strand.
GAATTTGGAACTGTAACTGAACAAGAAATTAGAGGGACGAGTCTAGGAGAGAGCAGGCATTCAAGATCCAGTAGTCGTTGGCGGCGTCCTAGATGAGGGAGACCTGAATGCAAGAAGAAGCAACGAATTGAGAGGTCAGGGGATTTTGCGTTTGTGGCTTTCGGGAGATAACCTGCTATCGCCGCCAGACGAGGACAAGGTGCATATTGGACGGAGGTGCATGCCGGCCATCGCGGCGGCCATGACGTAGGGCCCGGTGTTGGCTGCGCGGGAGGCGCCGGTGCCAACGGAGGACTGCAACTGCGAGGAGGTGCTAGCCATGTATCGATTTTGGTTGCGCCACCGTCTCCAGGAGGTTTGCCAAAGACAGAGGACTTATGTGCAGGGAGGTACTGTGGGGACCCCCGGGATCAAGGCTAGACAAATCCAGACCTTCATCTGACATAAGCCTAACCGAGAGCTCGAGAGCCTTACAGTGAGGGAATCGGTAACACAACAGTGACTCTACGACTCAAAAGTAATATAGCAAGCTCTTAAAAGAGCAAGAAGCAAATTACAAGCAGAGGTCACTGACCTGTCAATCATCAATCAACGAAAGCGAAGTTATGCTATTAGACATAGCAAGACCAAATGGCCTAAGAGGCCTGGAGCATAACGGCGACGTCCCAATCCATAGATTCTAGGCTGCCGCCTGGAAACCCCAAGCTACTCGTCGATGTCGTCCAGAACCTTCGATGGTAAACTTACACTGCTACAAAAATATTAATGAGGCAAGGTTGAGTACAAAAGGTACTCAGCAAGACTTACTAACCTAGTAGCTACATGTAGGCTAGAAAGGCCTTCTTTGGAGTTTCTTTGCATAAAGCAAGTTTTGTTTGGATAAATCGGGAAGAAGAGAAGCTCGTCTATTTAGAACATTTGAAAGGGGATAAGAGAGCGATATCTTTGATAATCATTGAATCATCCACCGAACCATCATCTTATATCCACCGAGCAACAACTACTATTTAGATCCACCGAGCAATTGTATCATCTTTTGAATCCACCGATCAACTTCATATTTCAAACCACCGGATCATCATCAGCTGAACCTTTCCACCAGGATCACCCCCTCTTTCAACCCGAGAGGAAGCATCCTAAGCACACTTTATTTGCCAAGTTTTACGATTAGGTTAAAGTTCTCTATGATCACAGAATCCGTTCCCAAGTCGTCCATAACCGTGGACACGGCTTTTTGAAAAGATTTAACCCTGCAGGGGTGCACAACTTTACCCACACGTGCCGACCAACTCTTAACACCAGAATCATTAGCCCTCGTCCGTGGAAGGCCGGTAGAGGGTGGTCGACCATGACCTTTACCTTACTTTCGCCCAAACCATGAGTTCACTAAAAGAGGGAAGCTCCGCCGTAACGGGTCCAGTCCTGAAGTCGGTCCCTCTAATTGTGCGCAGGGGTTGGTTTACCAGAGGCCGCACCTCAAGCAACCCCGGCCATGTTCAAAACAAAGTTTAAACACCCAAATAAGGTGACTCATGGAGCAGACTAGGCAAGTTAGTTAGTCAAGAGGGTGCCATTATAGGGCCTCGTGTGGTTGTACGCTCGGTCTTGGTTCAAGAGGCGAGAACTCGAGTCCTAGGGTCGGCAAGAATGAGTCAAATAACCACATCCCCTGTGGCGGCTCATCGAAGCCTTTAGCATGTTTAACACTTTACCACTTACCACTGATCATACCACGTCAACCTGTCATACTAGGTTCATTCACAGCTCGGATTCATCAACCAGATGGATCAGAGTTTACCAACTAAGCATGGCTAAGCATAACAGAAATAAAGGCTCTAGCAATGCACACAAGCGAGACCTAGTTATGCTAGGAGTAGTGGATCAGGGAATTTAGGCGATAAGAGCATGCATAGGATAGGATAACTCTAACTACCGATAAAAGACATTTGAATCGTATGTGACAGAGCAAGAATTGAAATACTTTATAAACATAGGATCAGACGCTTTCCTTGCTTGTTGATAACCAAGAATAGAAATAGATCTTCGGGATTCTTCTTCTTGAATAATACTCCATGGACAAGTATTGGTCCTCGATGTTGTCCACTCGATCTCGGACTCGTGTTCTATCGCGAAGAAGCAAACACCGGAAAAAGGAAAACAACATTCAAGCATGGCATCGATGCGCAAGCAATAATGATGACATGACATGTTAATATGTTTGAATTGAACCCTACAACATGATTATCAAATTAAATGGGGTTGGAATGCATAACACATTGCAATTCCATAAACCCCGCAAATTAAGAATGTGGTATTTTGTTCTTCTAATTAGGCAGGATTCAGAGTTGATTAAGCATGCATGATTTTGATACCAAAATATAGATCTCAGTTTTCTGAACATTTTGATAGGTCATTCGCATTTTTCTGATAAACAGGGAATATTCTATGCATTTTTTAAATTTCAAACACTTGCAGCAATTTTTCTGAAAATGAAATACTGCGCAGGAACTTTTTACACCCGGGGTCAGAACGACCCATAGCCACTGACCAGAGGGGCCCGAGGCCACGTTGGCTGGCCAGGGTCGGCTGGGGCAAATGGCCCAGCCCGACCGGCTCCCAGACGCCGGCAACGGCCGGCCATGGCGGCGGCTATGGCGCGGAAGAAGGGGGAGGAAAGGGGCGGCCGGACCAGGAGCTCACCGGGAACCCGCCGGTGGTGTTGGTTTGGCCGGAGGGTGGCCGGAGACGACGAATTTCGGCGGCGGAGGAGCTCGTTTCCAGCGAGGTATCCGCGATGTTGGCGGCGATTCTGGCCACCTCGGCTCGGTTCCTTGAACGGGGAGGTAGAGGACGGCGTTGGGGATCTTCTCAGCATGTCGACGGGGCTGGGGGAAGCATGGAGCGCCGGCGCTAGTCGGCGGCCAGGACTACTATAACTTTCTCGTGATGAAGAGAGAGAGAGGCCGATGGGGAAGATGGAGGGCGGCCAGGGAGTAGAAGAAAGGGAGGAGGGGGGAGAGGCGTGGCACAATAGATAGCTGCAGGGGAAGCTCCTCGGTGACCAGGACGCAAGCAGGAGGTGGCGATGGTGTTGGCCAGGGACAGCCACGCAGCTGCTCCCTGAGACTCAACGAAGAAGACAAAGCAACATTTGCAAAAATCCCCCTAGCCTTTGGGGTTTCCTAGGAATATTAAAAACAGCACATAGTTTTGGCAAGATTTGGTGCTTTAAACTTGTTCAAATCATTGTTGACATATTTAGTGGCCCTTTTTTTTAAAAAAAATATCGGAAGGTCCACATATTTTTAGTTTTGGGATTTTGAAACATTTTGATCACATTCAAAATAGAGTAAAGATAGGCATTTGTTAGTGTTTCCAATATAATTCATTTATGCATTTTTTTAGGAGAAATAAATGATGCTCATGATGCACAAATCAACACCTAATATTAATTAGCTAAAAGAGGGATGTTACAGATCTATCCCCCTTACAAGAATCTCATCCCGAGATTCGGGTAGTACAACAGAGAAGAGAACAAGGGTCACATGAGTCTTCAACGATCTTGTTGATCCGACGAAGATCTTCTTTCTTGAAGAGGTTGATCCACAACATCATGACGCTTCATTTCCTTCCTTCGTGATTGTTGCTCAACTGCACTAAAGGAAAGAGGGAATGACTCTAGAAGGATGGATCTTTAAGAAGATCGAGTATCTCATGGTCAACTCAGGGAAGGAAGTGTTGTAAACAACTCTTGAGATGACGAGCATGAAACCCGTCAAGGGAGACGGAGGAAATTGAAGAAGTTTCAATTTTGGTAGGCAATGGTTCCACGCTTGACAAAAATACAAACGGACGAGGTAGCAAGGAGTTGCATTGCCTTTAACACCATGACGAGGCACTCTTTAAAGATGGGTGACTCGTAGAAGGACACCTGAATCATGCAACAAAAGAGCTTTTGAGTTCAGAATCATAGTAGCTCTTCAACATAGTTGCAGATACTGAGGAACCTCTTTTATTCACCCAGGTCTATCAAAATCTTTGCCAAAGATTATGATTCACTTCACACCACCAGGATGAATAGACAAGGAGATTCAGGGGAACACGGGAGTAAACTTCTTTCTTGGGGTCCAACTCTTTGGCATGAAGAGACCGCTTACCAACATGATTTAAAAGTTTGGGGTCCTCATGTGGCTAACGAATTCACACAATGTGGGAGATAATTAGAACTTCTGGTATAAACAAAAGGGAAGGAAACAACGCTGACTAGCGAAGTATCAAGGATCATCCACGGTAACATCTTTTAACGAGTGCATGTGAACGAGAGGAAGACTCTTCCAACAACCAGAACACATGCTTCGTGGTGACATGAAGTTGGTTCTCAAAAGTTTCCAACATTACTACCAAATGTTCAATATGAATTTACCCAGACATGGAGAAGACAAGAATGTCATCAATGGGCTCAACAACAAGCTTATCAAGATACTCCAAGAAGATGGGCTCATATGTTGTATGAACAAGGCAAAAGTATTGGTCAGACCAAAGGTGTGAAGATGTACTACAGTGAAACACCACGAGTAGAAACATCATCAAGATAGTCCTTGGGACTGAGCTTGATTTGACGATAGCCCAATCTCAAATCAAAGGTGGGAAGATAACATATCCAAAGAGGAGATACTATCTTGCTTCAACACGGACAAGCTAGAAAATCCCTTTAAAAAGGAATAACGTCGCATTGAGCTTTTGTCTTTCAACTCTCCAAGTTGTTGATTAAGCTCAACCAACTAGTCCAGTGTATCCAGCATAGATTCTTGGAGAAAGGAGCGATTCAGAGAACCAGCTTACCCATGAACATGACAACACGGTCATGTGGCAACATGGCAATACTTCTAGAAAGATATCTAGAATATCACGAACCACCGATATGTCACTTAGTTCGAGAGGAATTTGAATTTTAAGGCAAAACGATTTGGCCTTTAAGAGCTTTGGTACGAACCTAACTCTTTGACCGAAGATGGTGCGCCTGAGTTATGGACTTGGGAACACAATCAAACTTCGCTTGGTGATCGGTTAACCAATCAAGCTAGGAATGATGCAAATGTCCTTTAGATTGGAAGCATTAAGAATTGCTAAGAATATGAGATGGCCACATCAATTCACATACCCAACATTCCAAGCATATATAGCTCAGAGAATGGGTGAGTAGATGTGTACGAGCATCACTTGATCAATAAGGCCATGAGACTCAGCACGACCATTTGGTGTAAAAGATTGTGATACTCTAAGGTAGAATAGAACATAAGGTTTACATACCTCACATCCTACGGAGTACAACACTTTGACCTGGTCCTAGAAATGGACGAGGTACGGGAGTTTGTTTCTCCAGACATTTCAAAGAGAAATATCTTGACGAACCACAAGAGTAGAATGCATCAAAAGAATCCAATGCATAATTACAACTTGGCTGCTAACTAGCAGACAAAGGTTGGAAAGTAACTAAAGAGGAGGAACCCCTTCAGGAGGATCCTGGGATGTAGATGCAAATGTTAATAGATGTGAGACTCACTAAGAAAACTCTTGTCATGATCTATTTGGTTCCATGAGAGAACCTCTGACATAGCTAGTGGTAGGAAGTCCTTTGTTGCCGCGATTCAAACATGACGACAATAGAAGCTTGAAATTAGCCATTTTGAGTTAATTTAGTGTCATTAACACGAAGGGTTCAACGGAATGGATCTTGGGTTAAAGGCCAGCTTCATGTACTGGAATCCAGCACAATCCGGGACCTTCGGTTCAAGTCCAAGGGTTAGAACAATGAGAAATGAGTAACTACTAGTTGAGTGACACAAAGGACACTATGATGTAGTAGTCAAAAAGGTAGCTTCCAGAACAAGGTAAGGATTCTGAAGTAGGCAACAAAGAAGATGGAGGCATACAAGGTGAAAGGAAGCCTCGAAGCATAGAACAGAATGCGGTGGAATCCACAAAGTAGAGAGATCATGATCGAAAGAAGTCTCTCAACTAAAACAAGAAAGACAGAGCAAAGAACACACACGAGACTCTAGAGAACTCAACCCTAGGTCAAATGGTTAAAGCGACCTGCCGAAAAGGCACCTAGATTTTGAAAGACGAGAGAAGATAGCCAAACTTTTCAAATCAACTCGAGGTAAGGTGACTCAGAAGTAGAGCGATACCAGATAAGGAGTAAAAAGAAGCCTACTTAGAGTTTTCAAAGATACTTTTTAGCTTTCAAAAAGTTTTCACAAACACTAGACTCAACATCGACCAATAGCAAGGTTTTCCTACAGACAGTCCTGCTCTGATACCAAAGCCTGTGGGGACCCCCGGGATCATGGCTAGACAAATCCAGACCTTCATCTGACATAAGCCTAACCGAGAGCTCGAGAGCCTTACAGTGAGGGAATCGGTAACACAACAGTGACTCTACGACTCAAAAGTAATATAGCAAGCTCTTAAAAGAGCAAGAAGCAAATTACAAGCAGAGGTCACTGACCTGTCAATCATCAATCAACGAAAGCGAAGTTATGCTATTAGACATAGCAAGACCAAATGGCCTAAGAGGCCTGGAGCATAACGGCGACGTCCCAATCCATAGATTCTAGGCTGCCGCCTGGAAACCCCAAGCTACTCGTCGATGTCGTCCAGAACCTTCGATGGTAAACTTACACTGCTGCAAAAATATCAACGAGGCAAGGTTGAGTACAAAAGGTACTCAGCAAGACTTACTAACCTAGTAGCTACATGTAGGCTAGAAAGGCCTTCTTTGGAGTTTCTTTGCATAAAACAAGTTTTGTTTGGATAAACCGGGAAGAAGAGAAGCTCGTCTATTTAGAACATTTGAAAGGGGATAAGAGAGCGATATCTTTGATAATCATTGAATCATCCACCGAACCATCATCTTATATCCACCGAGCAACAACTACTATTTAGATCCACCGAGCAATTGTATCATCTTTTGAATCCACCAATCAACTTCATATTTCAAACCACCGGATCATCATCAGCTGAACCTTTCCACCAGGATCACCCCCTCTTTCAACCCGAGAGGAAGCATCCTAAGCACACTTTATTTGCCAAGTTTTACGATTAGGTTAAAGTTCTCTATGATCACATAATCCGTTCCCAAGTCGTCCATAACCGTGGACACGGCTTTTCGAAAAGATTTAACCCTGCAGGGGTGCACAACTTTACCCACACGTGCCGACCGACTCTTAACACCAGAATCATTAGCCCTCGTCCGTGGAAGGCCGGTAGAGGGTGGTCGACCATGACCTTTACCTTACTTTCGCCCAAACCATGAGTTCACTAAAAGAGGGAAGCTCCGCCATAATGGGTCCAGTCCCGAAGTCGGTCCCTCTAATTGTGCGTAGTGGTTGGTTTACCAGAGGCCGCACCTCAAGCAACCCCGGCCACGTTCAAAACAAAGTTTAAACACCCAAATAAGGTGACTCATGGAGCAGACTAGGCAAGTTAGTTAGTCAAGAGGGTGCCATTATAGGGCCTCGTGTGGTTGTACGCTCGGTCTTGGTTCAAGAGGCGAGAACTCGGGTCCTAGGGTCGGCAAGAATGAGTCAAATAACCACATCCCCTGTGGCGGCTCATCCAAGCCTTTAGCATGTTTAACACTTTACCACTCACCACTGATCATACCACGTCAACCTGTCATACTAGGTTCATTCACAGCTCGGATTCATCAACCGAATGGATCAGAGTTTACCAACTAAGCATGGCTAAGCATAATAGAAATAAAGGCTCTAGCAATGCACACAAGCGAGACCTAGTTATGCTAGGAGTAGTGGATCAGGGAATTTAGGCGATAAGAGCATGCATAAGATAGGATAACTCTAACTACCGATAAAAGACATTTGAATCGTATGTGACAGAGCAAGAATTGAAATACTTTATAAACATAGGATCAGACGCTTGCCTTGCTTGTTGATAACCAAGAATAGAAATAGATCTTCGGGATTCTTCTTCTTGAATAATACTCCATGGACAAGTATTGGTCCTCGATGTTGTCCACTCGATCTCGGACTCGTGTTCTATCACGAAGAAGCAAAACCGGAAAAAGGAAAACAACATTCAAGCATGGCATCGATGCGCAAGCAATAATGATGACATGACATGTTAATATGTTTGAATTGAACCCTACAACATGATTATCAAATTAAATGGGGTTGGAATGCATAACACATTGCAATTCCATAAACCCCGCAAATTAAGAATGTGGTATTTTGTTCTTCTAATTAGGCAGAATTCAGAGTTGATTAAGCATGCATGATTTTGATACCAAAATATAGATCTCAGTTTTCTGAACATTTTGATAGGTCATTCGCATTTTTCTGATAAACAGGGAATATTCTATGCATTTTTCAAATTTCACATACTTGCAGCAATTTTTCTGAAAATAAAATACTGCGCAGGAACTTTTTACACCTGGGGTCAGAACGACCCACAGCCACTGACCAGAGGGGCCCGAGGCCACGTTGGCTGGCCAGGGTCGACTGGGGCAAATGGCCCAGAACGACCGGCTCCCAGACGCCGGCAACGGCCGGCCATGGCGGCGGCTACGGCGCGGAAGAAGGAGGAGGAAAGGGGCGGCCGGACCAGGAGCTCACCGGGAACCCGCCGGTGGTGTTGGTTTGGCCGGAGGGTGGCCGGAGACGACGAATTTCGGCGGCGGAGGAGCTCGTTTCCGGCGAGGTATCCGCGATGGTGGCGGCGATTTCGGCCACCTCGGCTCGATTCCTTGAACGGGGAGGTAGAGGACGGCGTTGGGGATCTTCTCAGCATGTCGGCGGGGCTGGGGGAAGCATGGAGCGCCGGCGCTAGTCGGCGGCCAGGACTACTGTAACTTTCTCGTGATGAAGAGAGAGAGAGGCCGATCGGGAAGATGGAGGGCGGCCAGGGAGTAGAAGAAAGGGAGGAGGGGGGAGAGGCGTGGCACAATAGATAGCTGCAGGGGTTGCTCCTCGGTGGCCAGGACGCAAGCAGGAGGTGGCGATGGTGTTGGCCAGGGACAGCCACGCAGCTGCTCCCTGAGACTCAACGAAGAAGACAAAGCAACATTTCCAAAAATCCCCCTAGCCTTTGGGGTTTCCTAGGAATTTTAAAAACAGCACATAGTTTTGGCAAGATTTGGTGCTTTAAACTTGTTCAAATCATTGTGGACATATTTAGTGGCCCTTTTTAAAAAAAAAATCGGAAGGTCCACATATTTTTAGTTTTGGGATTTTGAACATTTTGAAACATTTTGATCACATTCAAAATAGAGTAAAGATAGGCATTTGTTAGTGTTTCCAATATAATTCATTTATGCATTTTTTTAGGAGAAATAAATGATGCTCATGATGCACAAATCAACACCTAATATTAATTAGCTAAAAGAGGGATGTTACAGGTACGGGTCGTATCATGGCTGGATCCCAGATGGACCAGAACAGATCGTGGACTCGTGGTTGCGTGGGCGACGTGGGAGACACGAAATTATTTCAGTGACGGCGCCAATAATAAATCTCATTATTTACAAGGAAACCCGCCTAACTTTTTCTCTAGAAAATGATTACATTTGAGGCATTCTCAAAGTTGTCTCTCTTAATGCCTTTATTTACAAATGTGCTAAGAGACATTATGAAGCATGTCTCCAATGGATGTCACCATTGTTGAGGCAATTTGAAAAATGTCTCTTGCAATGCCTTTACACGGCGACTAATAGGCATTTTGAAGATTGTCGCTATGCTTATGTCTCTACGGCTAAGACATTCTCTAGAGTGTCTCTCTTAGTGCCTCTACAACAATTTGGATTAGGATTTAAGAGACATAGTGGACAGTGTCTCTATAAAAATGTCTCTATTGCATGTTTTTGTTGTAGTGTTTCCATATTAAATTGAGTACCCCTCGACTAGGCAGCTTCATCTGCTCGTCATTAATTTTGCAAGGGAGCTGGTCAGACCATTATAATCTAATTCTAAAAGAAAGAAAGAAAAAGCACTCCTCCAAGGTATGTGAAAATTGGTGGGCACCCGATGGAATCGGTTAGCCATGGTTTGAGAAAGGAAAAAAGGTGGGGAGGAGTGCCAAAGCTTTATAAAAGAGCACCAATGTGCCAAAATTTCAAAGAACTCGGAACCGCTCTCACTTGTTTATTATGGAAGATAGCAAGTCCCCATTACTAGTCGTTGACATGAAACAACCACCTCTCAAAAGGAATTTTTATCTTTGTTTTACAAATGAAAAGCTCTAGCACATGTTAAATCACTGCTTCCCTCTGCGAAGGGCCTTTCTTTTACTTTTATGTTGAGTCATCGTCTTCTAACTTTAAAGCACTTCTTGAGAGCATAGCTGTTATTCTTAGTGTAATGTGCTTGTCCCAGAACACGGTTAATTGTGGTATAATTTTGATGCTTGTATCTTTGATATTTTTACTTCTAGTCTTCCCTTGGACTTCAGAGGTGCCTCAGCATTTATGTTTTGCTCCACAAATAAAGGCAAGCTGGATACCACTCTTTCATATCATTTATGCATATTACAATCTTGTAGCTTCTTATGTACATGTTACTTGTTATTAGTGCATTGGCACTCTTTCATAGCTTGCTTTACTATGGGGTGACATTAGTTGCATATTCCTTATTATGAATTGTCTGAGTACTTGATCACATAGCTAGTATATATACATCATATAAAGCAAATGTGTTCGTGAAAGTTTCTTTTATCGCTCTCAGTTGTTAACTGAATTGCTTGAGAACAAGCAAATAGCTAAGCTTGGGGGGAGTTGATACGTCCAAAACGTATCTACTTTCCCGAACACTTTTGCTATTGTTTCTCCTCTAATTTGTGTGTTTTGAATACAACTAATGTGGACTAACGCTGTTTTCACCAGAATTGCTCTGGTGTCTCATTTTTGTGCAGAAATCCAACTTTCAGTAAAAATTCGGGAAAAATCATAAAAAATCCTATTTCACCAGAAGACCCACGGAGCCAGAAGACAAGACGGAGGGGAGGCTCGAGGGCCCCACACGCACAGGGGGCACGACCCAGCCCTGGCCGCACCCACCTGGTGTGAGGATGCCTCGGCCGTCCCCTCGACCTCTCCTTTCGCCTACATATACCCCCTGACTCGATTATATCGGGGAGACGGTGTTTTTCCCAGATAGACTTCCGCTGCGCCGCCGCCATCAGAAACCGCGATTCGGAACCAGAAACTCCGTTCTGGCACCCTGCCGGGACGGGGATTCGGAGGAGATCTTCATCACCATCATCACCGACGCTCCTCCATCGACCATCCATGACTCCTCCATCCATGTGTGAGTAATTCCCCCGCTGTAGGTGAGGGGATGGTAGGGATTGGATAAGATTGTTCATGTAATTTGATATGAGATTGTTAGGGCATAGTGCCTAGTATCTTTATTTAGTGCCTATGACATTGTTGCAACTTGTTGTGCTTAATGCTTGTCACTTAGGGCCCGAGTGCCATGATTTCAGATCTGAACATGCTATTATTTCTATGATGATACTTGTTTATGGTCTTACCTACAAGTTGTATACACACATTGTTGTCCAGAACCCGAGCCCCAAAGTGACAGAAATTGAGATAACCGAAGGGGATGGCTATGATGTGAGGATCACATGTGTTCACCGAGTGCTAATGCTTTGCTCCGGTACTTTATTAAAAGGAGTACCTTAATTACCAGTAGTTTCCCTTGAGGCCCTGCTGCAACAGGCTGGTAGGACAAAAGATGTCGTGCAAGTTTTGCCTTGTGAGCACGTACGACTATATACGGAACACATGCCTATGATTGTTTGTACTAGGATGCTTTATCATTATTTATCTGCAATGCCCATGTCTCATTGATTTCATGAATTATCTTATCCATGCAACGCCCGTAATCCATCCCTATGCCTACAGTATTTGTTCCTACTGTTTACTATCACTACTATTACCGCTGCTATTTTACTACTGTTGTTGCTGTTTCACTACTATCACCACTATAAAACTGTTGCTACTGATAAACCACTGCGAGCAAGACTGTTTCCAGGTGCAGCTGAATTGACAACTCATCTGTTAAGGCTTACATATATTCTTTGGCTCCTCTTGTGTCAAATCAATAAATTAGGGCTTTACTTCCCTCGAAGACTGTTGCGATCCCCTATACTTGTGGGTCATGACTCACCCATAATCCGGGGTCCAAAACACATAGGACCCGGAGCTCCTTGTCTCTCCACCAGCTCTGTCTGGTAAATTCTATCTAGCTGGAAGCGCGCATCATCCGGGGCCAAGGACCGAGGTCCTAGCGGGGAGGCAATTGGACCTGGAATCATGTTTTGCTGCTGCTCCGGCTGGTACTACACATATTGCTGGTCTTGCTGGTACTGTTGCTGCTGAGATTGCTGATATCCCGTCCTCGCAAGGGCAGAATTTCCATCATCTTCCCGATGTCTCGGCTGGCCTCCTCCTTGCTGCTGCACCGCATATCCGGCGCCCTGCTGCTGACGCCGGGCAGCACTGTTATTCCGGCCAGCTCCGGCCGAGCGTGCTCCTTGCCCGGCCGGAACATTCTGGCTGGTACTTTTGTTGCCGACATTCCGGTCACCTTGACCGGCATTCCCCTGAACCATCGCTTGTTTTCCGGCGATTGTCGGATCATACACCTGGATCTGCTTGTCTCGGCGGCCAGAGGTCACACTTCCGGCACGCCGAGCGCTTGGATGCGGGGATGAGGCTTGGCCCCTCGACCTCGCGCCGGCACCTCCCACCGACTCAATATACTGAGATGCGCCAGCACCTGGATTTGCCTTCTTAAAGGCCTCCTGCTGCTTGCTAGCTTCAGACAAAAGTTGGTTAAGCCGGGCTTGCTGCTCACGTAGTGCTTCACCGGATAAACTAGATAGTTCCTTAGCTACTTCTGTTGGTGCTCTAAGGTTCTTTACTGGTGAGCTATAGATTACCTTAGGCAGAGTACTAGTTGCACTATGAGTTTTAGCTCTACTATCCTTACCCAGTTCATTGTTTAGATCTCTACCTCTAGTTCTAACTTCCTCTATCCGGCTAGGCCAGGTTACCATAGGAGTAAAACCTTGGGCAGCCTCATACTCATGGAGTTGCCGGTTGAACCGTTCCCGGTCCTGCTGCATGGCCAGGGCCTCATCGACGAGGGCCTGACGCGTCCCCTCCAGGACTTCCTTCGTTTGCTCCAGATCATCGCCGGACTGCACCAGCTCCAGAAGCCGGTTGATGATGGGAATGAGGGGCTGGCCCCTAGCCGGCATGCCGGAAGTGCCGACCAGGTTCTCTGCCCTCTCCAGCGGTGGACGCGATGTTCTCTTCGCCTTCTCCTTCTCCGGAGTAACATCCGCAGCTGCTGCTCCTTTGCCGGCGCCATCTGCCGGCGGCACGGTAGTGCCGGCGGCATCTGCCGGCGGCACAGCAGTGCCGGCCATCATCACCTCTGCCGACTCTACTGGGCGAGCACTACGCCCAGGGTAAGCCAACAGATGCGACGGAGGATCCGCCGCCACCAGCACCTGATCCGGATACCTGCAAATACTCTCAGTCCCCACGTACACCTCGTGGAAACCGAAAGACATAATCCGGCCGTCCCTGGGGAACGGCCGGCCATCGAGATAGCCGGTATTGTCGGAGATGAAGCTGAGCGAGCCTAGCCTCTGGACGAGGCCAGAGACCACGCGCACTCCCGACGCCGCTATCACAGATCTTGTCTGAATGAACACTCCACCCAGCACATCGATCTGCCCCACGGTGGGCGCCAAATGCCGTCGTGGTGAAACAACATATGCCATGGGATGGCTTAAACGGGGGCCGAACTAGATGCTGGAGGATTCGGGAGAGGGAAGCGTACTAAGAAGCACGACAGAAAGTGACTCAGATCTACCCAGGTTCGGGGCTCTCGTAAGGAGATAACACCCCTACTCCTACTCTACTGCTTGTATATCTCTGGATCGATGGATTATACAACAATGGTGCTTCCAAGCTCTCTGCTAGAGGAGGAAGATGAACTGCTAAGTGTAAGCCTACTGAATGACCGACCCTTTGCTAGGGTTCCCTGTGCCACCTTATATAGGGGTGGCCAGGGTTACAACGGTCACATGGGACCAAGAGACACCAACTACACTCCAAATAGGACATGCTGACGATGGCAGAGACCCTTGACTTTCTCCCTGATTGCTCTCGATGGGACTCAGCATCCCTGTACCTGTACCTTGTACCTCTGCGACTGTGAGGTAAGGACCGTCCTTTGGCACAGTGATGGTTGGTAGACCACCACTGTGCACCCTGTCATCATGATCTCCCTCCATGCTTGGAAGGTTCTCTCCTTGATTGTAGGGATGTGACCCTCTAGTTGACCTTTATATTCTGGACATGGCCGTTGGCCATATCCCGGACCTATATCCCGGACCAACGACCCAAGGTCGGGTAATCTGGCCTCCACTATTCCTGCATAAAATACCAACTTGGTTAGGCCGGCATATTTATATATATACCGGCACATCACAGATATATCCCGGCCGCACCAGCGATCCTGAACACTAGCCGGGATACGGCTTATATGTCGGCCTGGCCGAGACTCCTATATGCCGGTCAGGCCCAATCTTGGTCAACCATTATAGAGTCAACCACTTTCCTTACATCTTTCTAGTCTCTTGACCCTACCGGGGGTCATCCCCCCGACATGTGGAGTTTCGACGAAAGGCGGCGGAGTTCCGACGAGACGGCTGCGGAGTTTCGATGAACGGCGGCGGAGTTCCGGCGAAACGGCAGCAGAGTTCCGATGAGACGGCTGCGGAGTTTCGACGAACGGCGGCAGAGTTCTAGCGAAACGGCGGCGGAGTTCCGACAAAACGGTGATATGTGTCGGCGACTATTGGTGCTCCGACGAGGTAGTCGTGTCTTTTTATATGCGTCTCAATGGGGCCTAATCGAGCAAAGTACAAGTCGGAGTACAGCAGAGTTGAGATCGAACTCTGTTTTGTGAAATTGTCGCACTCTATTTTGGTTGTACTCTACTTTATTTTAAGAACTGTGTCTGGGCCTAGTAGAGTTGTGGTCGTACTCTATTTTGTGTAGTTAGAGTTTAGATTGAACTCTTGTAACAACTCAGAAATTGTAATCCACTTCTTAGTAATTAAAATACCAAAGTTTGGACCAAGATAAAACTTTTTATCTATTATTGCATGCATACATGTATTTCCCATTATATGTTTTCTATGATTTTATGTGTGTTATTTTGGTTGTGCATTGGTTAGTTAATTCTAAGTTAACCAACAGAAGCAATTGAGACAAATTCTAAGCATCAAAGAAACCAGAAATAAAAATATTAAAGAAAAAGAGAAGAATAAGATGATCTAGGAAATCTGTTTGACTACCCTACTTTGAGCCCTTGGATTAAGAAATCTGTAACTCACCTCCATGTTAGGCCAGTTAGTTGAGCTTGACCAAGTTATATACCAACTCAACCAACAAATTTCTAACCAAAATGCAAATAGGAACATCACCCAAACTTCAATCAAACTTTGAATCTGAAACAGAGACAATACCAAAATTTGAAATAAGATTTCGGCAAAACCTATTCTTTCTTCAGAACAAAAATATGACTAGAAACCTTAGCCAATATGCTGATCACCCAAAGTGGAAAATTTCAAAAATTCAAATTTAAATCTCTTGTGGGCATTTCGTCGAACACTGGCAGACACAAATCAAAGCAAATCGAATTCACTGTGGGCTGCACTGTTCTTGCTCGCTCGAGGACTGTAGCCACGCTCCTGGGCGATGCCACGGTCGAGCCCCGTTCCCTCTGCCCCGACCTGAGCCGTGAGAAGTGGGGGGAAGAAGAGAAATGCGCCCAGGGCCCCCTCCCAGTCCTTCTTCTTCCTGCACGTTGCCGACCGCCATGGATGCGCCAGAGCCGACCCACAGCCCTCCGCAGCCGAGGCGACAACCTCCCAGCAAGCCCCCGAGGCCGCCGTGCCCAGTGCGACCTCCGAACGCCGCCAGGACCCCCGCACTGGCCACCTTCTGGTCGCCTTGCCCCCGGCCTCCCGAGGCTATAAAAACCCCTTCTCCACCACCACAACCGATCCCCACTCTTCTCTCTTCATCTCTCCCTCGGAAACGTCCGATCTCTGCACGGGAGCGCCGCCGCGTTCTGGAGAATTTCGGCCACCATTGGAGCTGCTGCTGGTTCGAGGTGGAGGAGCGGAGCCGCCGCTGTCGATCTGCATCACCGCTGCCAAGCTCTGCTTCCCCTCCGTCACGCCCTCGCCGTCGAACACTCGTCACTGCAACGCCGGTGAGTCCCTGGTCTGTCCCGGGGTAGACGACGACGATGCACCGTTGGATCTTGATCCAACGGGAGCATACCGGTTCGGAGATTCTAATTAGGTCTGACGAGTGGACCCCATCTGTCAGGCTCGGTTTTAAAACATTCCCGCCCCGCGCGAAACGGTATCGGGCCGGCCTGTTCGGAATTCTTCTGGACTCGGCCCGTTTGGTTAGAAGTAGGTCCGTTTCGTTTTTATTTATTCTCCCGCCTTTTCGAATTTATTCAAAATTGTTTCAGATATGATTTTCAAACTTAAATTCCCAAAGATTTACAAATCCTTTTCTAGCAAATAAATATGCGTTGGAAAGCTTGTAAAATGCTCTAGCCTGTAGAATTGGTTAGAATTCCATTTGAGTTAGGAATTTAATTAGATATGAATAGTGTGACCATAGCTTTATTAATCATAGAAGATTTCTAGAAAATTGTTTAAGCCCCCTAAAATCATGAAATTTAAATTGTGAACTCACCAATGCCCTCCCTTACTGTTAGTCCACCCCAATCAACTCAAACCTTGTTAGTGTTATCAATTAGACCCTAACCCAACTCTAGTTAGTAACATAAAATGATAGATCCCTAGCATACACTTAGAATTATTTTGCCCTCATTACCAAATCACTTAGTTAATCCCTCCCCACTTGAACTAGTCTTAGTACCCCTAAACCAATACCAATGCTTAGAAAGTGAACAACATATGACACTTAGTAGAAACTCTAACTTGCACACTTAATCAAAACTTAGAAGAAAAACTTGCAATCCAACTCCATAAAATGCAACATGAATGCTATTGTTAGCAAACAAATATGTGTGCTTGGTGTGTTGTTAGCATTGTGTAGTGATGGTGTGTTTTGTGTTGATTCCATTACTAGACGCTAGTGTTGCTGAGGAGGATTTTGAGGGGGGATTTTATTATCAATAAGAAGAAGAGTACCCCGGACACCTTGCCAACCAAGGCAAGCCATCTTTTGAATCATACTCCAAATGCCTAGTTTTACTATTGCATTCTACTTGTTTTCAGTAAATTGCATGATTGAATTGCTAGAGTAGAATGATAGAGGTATAGTGATATCGTGCTTAGCAAGAGCATCAAGTTGAGTTTATCCAACCATATTTAGTGGTATCATCACGCATTGTAGTTGCTTAGTCGCTAATAATATTGAGGTCATCTATAAGGGGAACTCTGCTTGAAAAGTGGTGACTTGAACTTGAAACTTGAATTGGAGATTGCTCCTACATGATGGCTTTATGAAAGAAATTAATCTTGATTAAGAACTATGAAATGTATTTCTCAATGACAACGAGTGATGTACTATGGGAGCCAACCATACCGTACGACCACATTACCCCTGAATGGGAAGGGGCTTAGTCCGTAGCTTGTTTGTTTTAGTATGGGAGACCTCATTTGAACTTATAGAAGCGTGGACCCCGAGGGGACGCTTCCGAAGCCGGGACTTACCATAGCTGTGACGGAGGATACCACAGTCTATGGGAGTCCAAAATATAGCACTCTATAGCCGGAAAAACTATGAGTTCCATTCCGTATCTGGACTCGTAGGGAGGATCCCCATACTAAGGTAGGCAAGTGAAAGAGTTTGTTTGATTATCTGAACCATGCATACTTGTGTATGACGATCCGTGGATTTCTCCCGGTAGATGTATCGAATCTTGTGGGTAAAGTGTACCCCTCTGCAGAGGTTTTCAAAACTATTCGAATAGCCGAGTCCGCGGTTATGGACAGTTGGCAAGCTGTACTTGACTTTTGTCAGGATTAAAAATGACAATGGTGAACTGGGGGAAAGACTTGACATTGATGTTGACACACTTAAAGTCCCTCTTTAGATGGAACTTAGAGAACTAAACCTCTCTTCTACCAATGAACATTCTTGGGAAATAAAACTAGCTTTTGCAAATAAACTTAGTGCTTAGTCCACCATACCAAACTTGCATATCTACTTCATCCTTTCATTTATAAGATGGTTTGCGAGTGCATCCA
Organism: Dactylis glomerata; assembly: GCA_007115705.1. NCBI lineage: Eukaryota > Viridiplantae > Streptophyta > Magnoliopsida > Poales > Poaceae > Dactylis > Dactylis glomerata. The sequence continues at coordinate 1,873,060 of QXEO01000065.1, forward strand.
ATGTACTCATGGCTGTGTCCCTGGCTATCAACTTGGCCAGACTATGGGGAAGAATACCAGGAGGAAGGGTATGAAGAAGAGTACCAGAACTAAGCTCGTCTCCATGAGTCGCCATTGCCTGTAGGGTGAAGGCATGGACCCGAAGACGTTATTTCCGCTGCTATATTGTGTTGTAATGTGAACTTGGTCTCTATGACCATTGTACTTGAACCCTTGTATTGTAATGTCTATGGAACTGGTTACCAACTACGTTATGTATATCGCAACAATGGTTCTGGGATTGCGGTGGAATACATAACGGGCACTTCGAATTTGTATCAAATTTGAGGTCGTCACAAGTTGGTATCAGAGCCTAGGCTGACCATAGGAGACCTTAGTTAGAATGGGCGTGAAATGAAACCTTGATAAAAGCAAAGATATAAGTAATGGTTGCAAAATTGCTTAGTCTTTCCTCTCTATTTTGCAAAGTTTTATACATACTTCAGTTTTTGCCTACTTAAAATTTTGCACACTTGAGTTGATCACTAACTTAAGCTAATCTAAAAAAATTGTAGATGGCCCCGGTATTCACTGAGCACTACCAGTTGGGCCATGGTGGCAGCCTTTGTTTCGAGCGCGACCTCACCACCCTGACCTTGTTCCTGGATTGTTTGTATCCGGAGTTCAAGGGAGCCGTGCTCAATGAGCACCCAGATGGAGAGCTACGGTGGCTTATCAGGGCCAGTTGCCGTGGCAAGAAGGGAAATTTGAGTTCTCCAAGGGTCAAGTTTGAGCTTGTGGAGAACACTTGGGCCGATGGTTTGGTCCGAGGTATGCAGGAGATGCACGCCCGCTTATGCGGACTGCATGTTGAGGAGGTCCAGGGGGAGCACTTTAGGAACTTTGCTCGGCGTGATGCGGATGGACGTCCCGCAAACATGCCCGGGCAGAATGAGCCGAGTACCTACATCGATCACATGGACTTCTTGCTGTACTCCACTCAGCAGGAGGCCGATCGTGCCCGTACCAAGGCCAACCTTGAGCACTTCGCACTGGTGGAGGCGAGGAGCACTATCAGGATACTTGCGAAGGAGCGCAAGAGCCTTCGTCGCCAACGCGATGAGAAGGATCAGGACATTGAGGAGTTGAAGGCCAATGTGGCTGAGCTGACTGAGTACATTGAGAGTCTTGAGGATCACCTTGGTGAGGAGGAAGGCATTGATCTCCGCAAGGAGGATAATGCCCTCATTAGTGATGAGGATGATTTCATGGAGGACCTTGATGATCCGGAAGATGGTGGGCATAATGGATTCATTGTGAGTGATGAGGAGGAAGACCCCGAGGAGCCCGATGTTTAGATTGGAGACTTCCGTGTTATCTAGTTATGAGTTCACCTTGAGTCACTTCGTGTAGGTGTGAGTTGTATTCCCCTCTCTAGTAGACGAGTAGCAATGGTTTGATGTAAACCATTTGTAATGTGTGAACTCGTATGTATGATATGTTGATGAGTGTTGAATGAAATCTGAATTTGGCCCTTAAGGCCTTAGCAAGACAAAAATTGCATCATCCATGTTACAATTAAGTCTTAGCAATTAGCTTTCCCTCTTGTCTTACAAACATTATCTTCAGATGCCACGAGCACCCCCACCCCCGAACCCGGAAATGGCAGAACTGCTAAGGTTGATCATGGAAGACCGGGAAGCAGCCCGAGCTGAGCGCCAAGCTAACTTGGCCACTCTTCAGCAATTAACCCAGATGGCAATGAACCACAACAATGGCAATGGCCATGGCAATGGTGAAGGAGAAAACAATGGCAATGGTGATCACCGATCCAAGTTAAGGAATTTCCAAAACACCAATCCACCTATATTCACTAAGTCTGAAGAACCCTTAGATGCCGATGACTGGCTTCGCACTATGGAAAACAATTTGGCAGCCGCCGAAGTTGGTGAAAATGAGAAGGTTTTGTACACCACCCACTACCTTGCGGGAGCCGCAAGAGCTTGGTGGGATAGCATTCGTGCAATGCAAGCCCAAGGGTATGTGATGCCTTGGGAGGAGTTCAAGAGCAAGTTTAGCAAGGCCCATGTTCCTTTGGGATTAGTTAAAAGGATGAGAGATGAGTTCAGAAATCTAAAGCAAGGTTCCCTATCTGTGGTGGATTACCGTGACAAGTTCCTTACCTTGTCTAGGTATGCCCCAGATGACACCAACACCACTGAGAAGAAGCAAGAAAGGTTTCTGGATGGACTTCATGATGAAATGCAATGTGTCCTGGTAAGCATCCACTTTGCCGACTTGGAGTCATTGGTTGACTCTGCCATTCAGATGGAAGGCAAACTCAAGCAAGCCGCAGAGAACCGCAAGTGCCGTATGATGTATCAAGGCAACTCGAGCAACTCGCAGAAGCCAAGGGGAAATCCACCCATGGGTTTCACCCCTAGACCTATGAGGCCATATGCACCTGCTCCACGTCCCAACTATCCCAACCGTCCGCCCGGCAACAACTTTAACCGTGCACCTCCAAGACCTAGTGGCAACAACTTCAACACCAATACTCCAAGGCCAAATGGCGCCCCTGTGTTACCCAAGCCGGGTGACAAGTCTGGTGTTACCTGTTATCAGTGCGGACTCAAAGGGCACTACTCCAATGAGTGCCCCAAGAAGCTGAATGATGCATCCAAGACCACTGCTCCTGCGCAGCAGCAGCGCCGTGTTGGAAATGGCAAGAATTATCCCCCAAGGAACCAGCCTCACTCTCAAGGCCGTCTGAATCACATGAATGTTGAAGAAGCTCAGGAAGCAACCGACGTTGTGCTTGGTATGTTCCCTGTTAATTCAGTTCATGCAAGAGTTCTGTTTGATTCTGGAGCTTCACACTCGTTTGCTACCAAGTTATTTGTTGATAAAAGTGGACTTCACCCAACCCCTATGAAACATGCCATGTTAGTACAAATACCAGGGTCAACCACAAGGGCTGAGTGGAACTGTTTGGCAGTTCCTATTGAAATTCAGGGAATAGCTTTCTTAGCCGATTTGATAGTGTTGGGGACCAAAGGTTTGGAAGTAGTTCTTGGTATGAATTGGATGTCTTCCCATCAAGGAGTAATAGATTGTGCCAAGAAGACCATCACCATGAAGAGTAGCACTGGAATTGTGGTAAAGCATGTGTCCATAAAACCACCCCAAACCACCCGGTGTCATAAGAGTATCTCAGGACCAACTTTAGAGCAAGTTCCCATCGTCTGTGAATATCCGGATGTTTTTCCCGATGAGCTACCCGGGATGCCACCGGATCGGGATATTGAGTTTATCATTGAGCTTATCCCCGGAACTGGATCTATAGCCCAACGACCCTACCGTATGAACCCAGCTGAACTAGTGGAGTTGAAGAAGCAATTGGATGACCTTTTGAGTAAAGGATTGATTCAGCCAAGTTCTTCTGCTTGGAGATCACCTGTTTTGTTTGTGGATAAAAGTGACGGTTCCAGCCGACTGTGCACTGATTACCGCAAGCTAAACGATGTGACCATCAAGAACAAGTATCCTCTCCCAAAGATTGAAGATTTGTTTGACCAACTAATCGGAGCTCGCGTCTTCTCAAAGATAGACCTTAGAACTGGATACCATCAACTAAAGATCCGTGCAACGGATATACCTAAGACAGCCTTCACTACCCGGTACGGATTGTATGAGTACACCGTAATGTCCTTTGGATTAACCAATGCCCCTGCTTATTTCATGAATCTCATGAATAAGGTTTTTATGGAGTATTTGGATAAGTTTGTTGTTGTTTTCATTGATGACATTCTTATCTACTCCAAGTCCGAAGAAGAGCATGCAACCCATCTGAGATTAATCCTAGAGACTCTGAGAGAGCATCAGCTCTATGCCAAGTTTAGTAAGTGTGAGTTTTGGCTGAAGGAAGTTGGATTCCTAGGCCATGTATTATCAGCTGGAGGAGTGTCGGTGGACCCAAAGAAGATCACATCGGTCATGGAATGGGAAGCTCCTACCACTCAAACTGAAGTTAGAGGTTTTCTCGGATTAGCGGGATATTACCGCAAGTTTGTTGAAGGGTTTTCAAGCATTGCCCGGCCAATGACCCAACTGTTGAAGAAGGACAAGAAGTTTGAATGGACCCCTAAGTGTGAAGAAAGTTTTCAAGAGCTCAAGAAGCGGTTGGTGACCGCACCCATCCTAACCATGCCCGATATCACCAAAAACTTTGATGTCTATTGCGACGCTTCCAAACTTGGACTTGGTTGTGTATTGATGCAAGAAGGCAAAGTCATATCTTACCTCTCTCGGCAGCTTCGACCTCATGAAGAAAACTATCCAACTCATGATCTGGAGTTAGCAGCCGTAGTTCTAGCTCTGAAGACCTGGAGGCACTATCTTATGGGTAACCATTGTGAGATCTACACTGATCATAAGAGTTTGAAGTATATCTTCACCCAGAAGGAGTTGAACATGAGGCAAAGAAGATGGATAGAGTTGATTAAGGATTATCATCTGGAAATTCACTATCACCCCGGTAAAGCCAATGTAGTGGCCGATGCGTTGAGTAGGAAGCCATGCTCATTAAATATGATGATCAAGGAAGAGCAACCTATGTTGCACCAAGAGTTTGAAAGATTTGGATTGGAACTAGTCAGTCAAGGATTCTTAGCCAACCTTGAGTTTCAACCCACCTTGATGAGCCAAATCAAAGAAGCCCAGAAGGGAAACGAGAGTATTGACGGAATCAAGCGCCAAATTAGTTCTGGCAAGGTGCCAGGATTTGAGGAAGATGATCAAGGAGTTCTTTGGTATAAAGGACATATTTGTGTGCCTGCTGATTCAGAATTGAAGGAGATGATCATGAAGGAAGCCCATGAGACACCTTACTCCATTCACCCTGGTGGAACTAAGATGTATCAAGATTTAAAGAAACAATTTTGGTGGCATGGAATGAAGCGTGAGATTGCATCGTTCATCTCTAAGTGTGATATTTGTCAAAGAATCAAGGCTGAACATCAACGTCCTGCGGGATTGCTGCAACCTTTGCAAGTTCCGGAATGGAAGTGGGAATCTGTTGGAATGGATTTCATCACTGGATTTCCAAGGTCTAGCCGTGGAAATGACTCTATCTGGGTCATTGTGGATAGACTCACCAAAGTTGCCCACTTTATTCCTGTCAAGACCACTTATAACTTGGGACAGCTAGCAGATCTGTACCTATCCAGAATTGTTAGTTTGCATGGAGTCCCTAAAACCATAGTTTCCGATCGAGGAACCCAATTCACCTCAAGATTTGGGAGAAGCTTACATCAAGCCTTGGGAACCAAATTAGCCTTTAGCACCGCTTACCACCCTCAGACCGATGGACAGACTGAAAGGGTAAACCAAATACTTGAAGATATGTTGAGAGCCTGTGTTCTAGCCTATGGAGCTAAGTGGGAAGATTGGCTGCCTTTCGCGGAGTTTTCCTACAACAACAGTTATCAGGCCAGTTTGCAAATGGCCCCATTTGAAGCTTTATATGGAAGAAAGTGTCGTACCCCTTTGAATTGGTCTAAAACTGGAGACAGTCAGATATTTGGACCTGACATTTTGCAAGAAGCTGAGGAGAAGGTTCGCATGATTCGTGATTACCTCAAAGCAGCCCAGTCTAGACAGAAGAGTTATGCCGACAAGAGACGTCGAGAACTGACTTTCAAGAGTGGAGACTTTGTTTATCTTAGAGTATCACCTCTCAAGGGAATGCAGAGATTCCAAGTAAAAGGAAAGCTTGCACCAAGATATATCGGACCCTTCAAGATACTAGACCGCAGAGGAGAAGTGTCTTATCAGTTGGAAATGCCCCCTGAATTGTCTGAAGTACACGATGTCTTTCACGTGTCCTTACTTCGGAAGTGTCTTGAAGTTCCGGAGAAGCCCGAAATCTTCAAGAATATTGATCACCGTTCGGTGGACATCAACAAGGATTTGACCTATCGTGAAGTGCCTGTTCGTATCCTTGAAGAAGCATATAGAACCACTCGAACCCGAAGCATCAAGTTTCTGAAAGTTCAGTGGAGTAATCACACCGAAGATGAAGCTACTTGGGAACGAGAAGATTACCTTCAGAAAGAGTTTCCCAATCTTTTTAGTTCTTAACTAGTGAATCTGGGGGACGAGATTCTTTTTAAGGGGGGAAGATTGTAACAACTCAGAAATTGTAATCCACTTCTTAGTAATTAAAATACCAAAGTTTGGACCAAGATAAAACTTTTTATCTATTATTGCATGCATACATGTATTTCCCATTATATGTTTTCTATGATTTTATGTGTGTTATTTTGGTTGTGCATTGGTTAGTTAATTCTAAGTTAACCAACAGAAGCAATTGAGACAAATTCTAAGCATCAAAGAAACCAGAAATAAAAATATTAAAGAAAAAGAGAAGAATAAGATGATCTAGGAAATCTGTTTGACTACCCTACTTTGAGCCCTTGGATTAAGAAATCTGTAACTCACCTCCATGTTTGGCCAGTTAGTTGAGCTTGACCAAGTTATATACCAACTCAACCAACAAATTTCTAACCAAAATGCAAATAGGAACATCACCCAAACTTCAATCAAACTTTGAATCTGAAACAGAGACAATACCAAAATTTGAAATAAGATTTCTGCAAAACCTATTCTTTCTTCAGAACAAAAATATGACTAGAAACCTTGGCCAATATGCTGATCACCCAAAGTGGAAAATTTCAAAAATTCAAATTTAAATCTCTTGTGGGCATTTCGTCGAACACTGGCAGACACAAATCAAAGCAAATCGAATTCACTGTGGGCTGCACTGTTCTTGCTCGCTCGAGGACTGTAGCCACACTCCTGGGCGATGCCACGGTCGAGCCCCGTTCCCTCTGCCCCGACCTGAGCCGTGAGAAGTGGGGGGAAGAAGAGAAATGCGCCCAGGGCCCCCTCCCAGTCCTTCTTCTTCCGGCACGTTGCCGACCGCCATGGATGCGCCAGAGCCGACCCACAGCCCTCCGCAGCCGAGGCGACAACCTCCCAGCAAGCCCCCGAGGCCGCCGTGCCCGGTGCGACCTCTGAACGCCGCCAGGACCCCCGCACTGGTCACCTTCTGGTCGCCTTGCCCCCGGCCTCCCGAGGCTATAAAAACCCCCGTCGACCCCTCCCAGAGGACGCACACACCACCACAACCGATCCCCACTCTTCTATCTTCATCTCTCCCTCGGAAACGTCCGATCTCTGCACGGGAGCGCCGCCGCGTTCTGGAGAATTTCGGCCACCATTGGAGCTGCTGCTGGTTCGAGGTGGAGGAGCGGAGCCGCCGCTGTCGATCTGCATCACCGCCGCCAAGCTCTGCTTCCCCTCCGTCACGCCCTCGCCGTCGAACACTCGTCACTGCAACGCCGGTGAGTCCCTGGTCTGTCCCGGGGTAGACGACGACGATGCACCGTTGGATCTTGATCCAACGGGAGCATACCGGTTCGGAGATTCTAATTAGGTCGGACGAGTGGACCCCATCTGTCAGGCTCGGTTTTAAAACATTCCCGCCCCGCGCGAAACGGTATCGGGCCAGCCTGTTCGGAATTCTTCTGGACTCGGCCCGTTTGGTTAGAAGTAGGTCTGTTTCGTTTTTATTTATTCTCCCGCCTTTTCGAATTTATTCAAAATTGTTTCAGATATGATTTTCAAACTTAAATTCCCAGAGATTTACAAATCCTTTTCTAGCAAATAAATATGCATTGGAAAGCTTGTAAAATGCTCTAGCCTGTGTAACAACCCAAATTTTTGGGAAATAGAAATAAATGGATTTATTAAAATACCAAGTTTTTGGAGCCAACAAAAACTTTTATTGTGCATATAAGATTAATTTCTTGCCTTTTCGAAACTTCTGAATTTGAGCATTTGCTCCCATGCTTCAAATAAAAAGAGAATGGGAAGGGTTTTAAAACAAATAATTATACATGTAAAATGTTTTTGTGAAATAGAAAGAGTTTTCTAACTATTAAATTTTGTGCATGGTTACGTGCTAAACCCATTTGGGTCAATGGCCAAACAAAAATTAAGTCAATCCATCACAAACAAATAGAAAAGAATCAAGAAACTAAACCGCAACACAAAAACCTAAGTAAGAAAAGAGGAAGTAGTGATCTTAACAAAATCACTGATTACACTACTTTGCCCTTATATATTAAGCAATATTTGAACTATACCATCATGCATCTCTCCACCACAACTAAGAACAAGTTACAAAGAATCAAATACAATAAAGTTTGAAACAAAACTCAACTTGGAACTCTCTTTAATAGTCTGCCAAAGTTTGAATCGGTTACATATGCCATTTGAAATTCAAATCTTAAATGACACCAAATCTCCATCTCAGGACAAAACCAACATTTATCTAGGGTCCTTATCCAATGCAAGGTCCAACCCAACAGGAAGTTTCTAAAATTTTGAAGTTTGAATTCGTGTATGCATAGAGTTTTAATATAGGTCTTTTATGATTTCATGTGGGTTTTAATTTATGGTGCAATGATTAGTTAATTCAAACTTAACCAATAGAAGCATTAGAGAAGAACCACAAAGATCAAAGGAACCAGAAGCAAGAGAAATAAAGAAAAAGAGAAGAAAAGATGATCTAGAAAAAGTTAACCACTACCCTACTTTGGACACTTATATTAAGAAATCTGTAACTCAAGTAAGGGTGTGGTCAGTTAGTTGAGCTTGACCAGGCTGCATACTAACTTGACCAAGAAGTTTCAAACCAAAATTCAAATCAGAACCTAACTCAAACATCAGCCAAACTTTGAATCTGAAACAGTGACAATGCCCAAGTTTGAAATATAAATTTTTGCAAAACTTGTTATTTCTTCGAAACAAAAATATCCCTGGAACCCTTGTCCAATATGATGAAGACCCACGGTGGCCGTTTTCAAAAATTTGAATTTAAATTTCTTGCGGGCATTTGATCGAACACGTGGTGGGCAAAAATCCAGGGAAAATCGGTTCTACTGTGGCCAACGCTGTTCACCCCTGCCCAAACCCTGTAGCCATGCTTGGGGACATCTCTTGGTCGAGCCCCAGCATCCCCTGCCCCGACCACGGCCGTGAGACAAGGAAGAACAGAGGAGAACCACCGCCCGGACCCCTCACTTGCCCCCTCTGAACCAGACCACCCCGCAGCCCACCAGCGCGCCAGCAGCACGCCACAGCACACCGCAGCCCTCCGCCGAAAGCACCGACCGCCGCGTTCCTCCGTCAGCCGACACGGGCCGCGCTCTCTCCGCAGATCCACTCGCCCCGTGCTCCCTCTCCCGACTATAAAAGGCCGCCATTCTTCCCTGAAAAGAACCCCACCATCCCCAGGAACCTCCTAGACAACATCTCCAGCTTCCTCTCTCTCTCGTTCGAGCTCCCCCGTCGACGCCGCTCCGCAGAGCACCTCCCGTTCCCGGCGTTCCAGCAGCTCCCTCGAGCTTCCGGCTGGACAAGGTGGAAGAGGAGAAGCTCCTCCGCCGCCTAGACATCCTCGCCGCCGCTCCCCATCGCCGCAGGTGAGATCCCCGTCGCCGCCCTGCTCCCAGTAACTCGCTCTCGTTTACGTTCCTGTAGCACGAGGAAGAAGAAGCCCGATACCTGTTCGTGTTTAAGTTCTGACCGGTGGGGCCCCTTGGCAGGCCGGCTCCCTATTTTTTTTCCCTGCTCACCCGGCCAGCTTAGCCTAGTGGGCCGGCCCAGTAAGATCTGCGTGTCCGGCCCGGATAGAAAAAAAAAGGGGCTAAATCGATATTTTCCGATTTTGCGAATTTCCGAAATTGTTTTCAGATGCTTGAGTATATTTAGTTTTCCCGGAGATCTACCGATCCAAATCTAGCAAATAAAAATGTTCTGGAAACCTTAGAACATAAGCTATCCAATAAAAGTGGTTTCAACACAATTAGATTTACAGATTGGTTGCAGTAAAAATAACAAAACAGGAGCTTTTTCACCTTAGAAAATTCATATCAATTCGAATAAAATTCCTAAAAATATAAATCCAACTTTGAAAATTCACAATTAGTGATACCCATCTGTCTATACCATTAGATCTCATTTTTGAACCTTTTAAATCAAATGCTATTTACCCATATGGTTAAATAGGCATTTGCCATATAGGATTTTATTAAACTCAAACCTATAATTGGAATTTTGATGGAGCTCTTATATATTGTTATACCACCTTTCCAATTATCTATCTGTAGGTTGATCTTAGTCCATGTGATCTGGTAGAAGGTATTTGGAGAATTAATACTACATAGTAGTAATTAGAAACTCAAACTTGCACACCTATCTCAAAATATGGAAATGATATGAAACCAATTCGAATCAACCACATTTCTAAATATTGATCTTTGATCCCATTCAACTAGGATCCATAAACTCTACTTGTAAGATTCAAACTTGATCACTAAATCTTTGCAAACTAGAAATGGCTTCAATAAAAGAAACATACTCCAAATCCTATGAAGCCTCTTTAGTTGAACCATAATCTTGAATATATACTAGTAGTATATGAACTTTGGTCAATAAGAACTTGCAGGAGATATTTTTTATAATCCAAAATAAATAAACCCTACTTAGATACAACAACTCAATCATCTCATCCATCGGAACTCAATTATCATCGAAACCACTCTCCATAGACTTCCTAGATCACTTCCCTTACCCAAGTATGTGTATTTGAGTAAATAGATGTTGTTTGTGAATTGTGTGGTGATTGTATGCTTATCTGCTTTCCAACGATTAGACGACAACGAGAGTAAGGAGAATGGATCCCGAAGTCAACCAAGCAATGGTGATGGAGACTACCCAACCCGAGATGAAGATGAAGAAGCCTATGACATTGCCAAGCCAGGCAAGCCATCTTTTGATCATACCATTACCCAGTTTTATAATGCATGTTTACTTGCTTTTAAATAAAAATACATGCTAAAATGATTGTTACCAAGTTGCAAATAAGTAGTGATGTCTTTCTTGACAAGTGCATCCAACCCTTTTTGTGGATGACATCAAGGGCATCAAACTTAGCCTACCTTTGAGAAACCCTTTCCTTAGTGGATGCTAAGTAGAGCATCAAGCTAAGCCTATCCAATATACCTACCTAGATCCTTGTGCCCTCATGAGGATTATGCTTGAGCTGAAGGCATTCATGGAAAATGACTAGGTGGGAACCCCAATGGAGATCATGAAGATTTTGAAATGAAAACCTTGGAAAGGGGCAACCTTGCCCAAGGATGATTTTGAAATGAAAACCTTGGAGATGGGCAACCTTCCCAAGGGAGACTTTGAAAACTATTTACAAAATGGTGACATGGTGAAGGTGACATGAAGGTTTGACAAAAATGATAAATGAGTGAAGTACCACTGGACCAATCATACAGTGCGACCACATTATCCTGGTATGGGACAGGGCTTAGTGGAGTACTTGTTTCTCCTTAGTGTAGACCCTATAAAATGTAAATGGAAGTCCGACCAGGGACTCCTCTTCCAGGGCACCCTATGGCTACGGCCTAGGTTCGCCTTGTCCTCCTTTTTAGGTGGTTGGGGTACAAGCCGAAGAGCCCTCATTGAAAATGGACTACCGGGTGTGGGACCCTACCTCGGTTAGTGGCATTCCGGTGGGTCAAGCGGCTGGGAACTTTGCACACTCTGGACAGCTTCTTGGACTCCGGTGTTGAGGGGTACATCTCTAGGCGGTAGTGTTTATGCTAAGGCGGGCAGGTGAAACATTAATGGTCGGCTGCTTGTCGTGGCATATGTCGTTATGCGGGGAAGTTGCCCACACGATGAGTAGTCGGATGGTGTGGGTAAAGTGTACAACCTCTGCAGAGTGTAAAACTATTCGAATAGCCGCGTCCGCGGTCATGGACGGTTGGTTTGGAGCTGCTTGGCCGTTATCAAGTTTTACTTTGAAAATGATTTGAGAAAGGTGACTTGACAATGAATTTTGATGACCATGAAGGTGACTTGGTGAACAAAAGAATTGACATTTGGGGGACTCCATCTAGAGATTTATAAAGAGCTAAATGTTTTTCTTACCATTTTAGATAAAAGATCTTTGAAAGGAAATTTTGCTTTATGCAAATGAACCTAGAGCTTAGACCACTATATGAACTATGCATTCTCTATTCATTTATTTATAAGATGGTTTGCGAGTGCATGCAATGTACTCACGGCTCTGTCCCTGGCTATTAACTTGGCCAGACTTGAAGGAGAGAAATCAAGAAGGAAGGAATCGTTGACGACTTTGCGAATTAGGCTCGTTTCCTACTGTCTGCTTTGCCTGTGCGGTTGAAGCTTGACAATATGGACCCAAAGTGTTATTCCGCTGCATGATGATATAATGTAAGGTTTGGTCTGTGCGACCACCTATGTAATTCCCTTTATTTGCTATTAGTAGCTATGACTGTGATATCCACTACGTTATGTAAATCACAACAATGATTCTGGGATTGTGATGGATTACATAACGGGCACTTCGAATTTGTTATCAAATTGGAGGTCGTCACAAGTTGGTATCAGAGCCTAGGTTGACTCTAGGAAACCCTAGTTAGTATGGTCGTTAGAAAATGATATCTCTGATATCACAAGTTTGGTATCAGGACTATCATGACCTTAGGAGACCTTAGTTAGCATGGTCGTTAGCTAAGAAAGTGATATGTTGACAAAACCTTATTTCTACAAAAGAAATTTATTTGCTTTGGTATCCAAAGCCAACTTATACTCTCATCTTATTCACTTCAAATATCTTACACTCTCAACTTATACTCTCAAGAGATTTTGACAAAGAATTTATTTACCTCTTTGATTACAAAGTCTTTTCAAAGATTTGATTTACTCTATTCCTCATCTACTTCAAATATATACTATGGATGATATACCGACCTAAGACCGAAGGACTTTTGGATGAAAAGATGAGGGACTCAATATTTTTCAAAGACTTCAACCTGGGATGTCAACTACAACCGCTACCATCGAAAGAGAGACTCTTCATCTGATCTCGAAATCTTCCAACCAGAGTCAACCCTGTGAGACAAAGACTTCAAGAGCAAATAGAGTGATCAGAAATGATGAAGACCCATCAACCTTTTGACCCATAGGATTTATAGGGAATGCTCAGTTGATTTCATTGAGCTACCCTTACCTCACGATTACTAAGTGCGCTTAGTACCTTGATTGTTTGAATGATTGATTTATGATAGGTTGCTCATATGCCATCCGGCAACCTGTAGCAACCCCTTTGAAAACTTGTTTGCTCAAAAATGTTTTTGGTCTTTCTGGCCCAACATAAACTCTGAAAAATACCAACCCCATGTGAGAAACATTTTGAAAACTTTCCCTGTCATCTACGAACCGTAATCGAAAAACCCAGTACTATTGAAGATAACCTCAACATCTGCATGAGAAGGAAGAAACCTTTCCGGAATACCCCGAAGCAACTCTTACAACCTGAAGGCACGAAGAGAAGAAAATCAACCATCACGAACCAGCAGTATACCCCCGAAGTTGCTCCCAGTTACAAAGTAGTATGAACAAGTTGGATCAAGATTTTGGAACACAAGTCATCAAGAAGCCGGAGCCACCTTAGTTTCATACTAGTAGTCTTGTTTTATCTCTTTGTGAAACCAGACCTATAATCCACAAGACCTTGTTTTATGAAGTTCTATGGTTTAAACCGAGAAGATTTTTGTTTTTGAAAGTGTGATTGTGTGTTGACATTGCTGTGTGATTGGTGAAGATGTGTTTTTGGCCCGTATGGCCTTATCACATTTTGGGTGTACCCAATCTTTATAGGAATCAATATACCCTACATCTCTTATCTGTTAATCTCATCTCCCAAGCTATCTCAATCTTAACTTGTGAATCTCGGGACGAGATTCTTTTTAAGGGGGGAAGATTGTAACAACCCAAATTTTTGGGAAATAGAAATAAATGGATTTATTAAAATACCAAGTTTTTGGAGCCAACAAAAACTTTTATTGTGCATATAAGATTAATTTCTTGCCTTTTCGAAACTTCTGAATTTGAGCATTTGCTCCCATGCTTCAAATAAAAAGAGAATGGGAAGGGTTTTAAAACAAATAATTATACATGTAAAATGTTTTTGTGAAATAGAAAGAGTTTTCTAACTATTAAATTTTGTGCATGGTTACGTGCTAAACCCATTTGGGTCAATGGCCAAACAAAAATTAAGTCAATCCATCACAAACAAATAGAAAAGAATCAAGAAACTAAACCGCAACACAAAAACCTAAGTAAGAAAAGAGGAAGTAGTGATCTTAACAAAATCACTGATTACACTACTTTGCCCTTATATATTAAGCAATATTTGAACTATACCATCATGCATCTCTCCACCACAACTAAGAACAAGTTACAAAGAATCAAATACAATAAAGTTTGAAACAAAACTCAACTTGGAACTCTCTTTAATAGTCTGCCAAAGTTTGAATCGGTTACATATGCCATTTGAAATTCAAATCTTAAATGACACCAAATCTCCATCTCAGGACAAAACCAACATTTATCTAGGGTCCTTATCCAATGCAAGGTCCAACCCAACAGGAAGTTTCTAAAATTTTGAAGTTTGAATTCGTGTATGCATAGAGTTTTAATATAGGTCTTTTATGATTTCATGTGGGTTTTAATTTATGGTGCAATGATTAGTTAATTCAAACTTAACCAATAGAAGCATTAGAGAAGAACCACAAAGATCAAAGGAACCAGAAGCAAGAGAAATAAAGAAAAAGAGAAGAAAAGATGATCTAGAAAAAGTTAACCACTACCCTACTTTGGACACTTATATTAAGAAATCTGTAACTCAAGTAAGGGTGTGGTCAGTTAGTTGAGCTTGACCAGGCTGCATACTAACTTGACCAAGAAGTTTCAAACCAAAATTCAAATCAGAACCTAACTCAAACATCAGCCAAACTTTGAATCTGAAACAGTGACAATGCCCAAGTTTAAAATATAAATTTTTGCAAAACTTGTTATTTCTTCGAAACAAAAATATCCCTGGAACCCTTGTCCAATATGATGAAGACCCACGGTGGCCGTTTTCAAAAATTTGAATTTAAATTTCTTGCGGGCATTTGATCGAACACGTGGTGGGCAAAAATCCAGGGAAAATCGGTTCTACTGTGGCCAACGCTGTTCACCCCTGCCCAAACCCTGTAGCCATGCTTGGGGACATCTCTTGGTCGAGCCCCAGCATCCCCTGCCCCGACCACGGCCGTGAGACAAGGAAGAACAGAGGAGAACCACCGCCCGGACCCCTCACTTGCCCCCTCTGAACCAGACCACCCCGCAGCCCACCAGCGCGCCAGCAGCACGCCACAGCACACCGCAGCCCTCCGCCGAAAGCACCGACCGCCGCGTTCCTCCGTCAGCCGACACGGGCCGCGCTCTCTCCGCAGATCCACTCGCCCCGTGCTCCCTCTCCCGACTATAAAAGGCCGCCATTCTTCCCTGAAAAGAACCCCACCATCCCCAGGAACCTCCTAGACAACATCTCCAGCTTCCTCTCTCTCTCGTTCGAGCTCCCCCGTCGACGCCGCTCCGCAGAGCACCTCCCGTTCCCGGCGTTCCAGCAGCTCCCTCGAGCTTCCGGCTGGACAAGGTGGAAGAGGAGAAGCTCCTCCGCCGCCTAGACATCCTCGCCGCCGCTCCCCATCGCCGCAGGTGAGATCCCCGTCGCCGCCCTGCTCCCAGTAACTCGCTCTCGTTTACGTTCCTGTAGCACGAGGAAGAAGAAGCCCGATACCTGTTCGTGTTTAAGTTCTGACCGGTGGGGCCCCTTGGCAGGCCGGCTCCCTATTTTTTTTCCCTGCTCACCCGGCCAGCTTAGCCTAGTGGGCCGGCCCAGTAAGATCTGCGTGTCCGGCCCGGATAGAAAAAAAAGGGGCTAAATCGATATTTTCCGATTTTGCGAATTTCCGAAATTGTTTTCAGATGCTTGAGTATATTTAGTTTTCCCGGAGATCTACCGATCCAAATCTAGCAAATAAAAATGTTCTGGAAACCTTAGAACATAAGCTATCCAATAAAAGTGGTTTCAACACAATTAGATTTACAGATTGGTTGCAGTAAAAATAACAAAACAGGAGCTTTTTCACCTTAGAAAATTCATATCAATTCGAATAAAATTCCTAAAAATATAAATCCAACTTTGAAAATTCACAATTAGTGATACCCATCTGTCTATACCATTAGATCTCATTTTTGAACCTTTTAAATCAAATGCTATTTACCCATATGGTTAAATAGGCATTTGCCATATAGGATTTTATTAAACTCAAACCTATAATTGGAATTTTGATGGAGCTCTTATATATTGTTATACCACCTTTCCAATTATCTATCTGTAGGTTGATCTTAGTCCATGTGATCTGGTAGAAGGTATTTGGAGAATTAATACTACATAGTAGTAATTAGAAACTCAAACTTGCACACCTATCTCAAAATATGGAAATGATATGAAACCAATTCGAATCAACCACATTTCTAAATATTGATCTTTGATCCCATTCAACTAGGATCCATAAACTCTACTTGTAAGATTCAAACTTGATCACTAAATCTTTGCAAACTAGAAATGGCTTCAATAAAAGAAACATACTCCAAATCCTATGAAGCCTCTTTAGTTGAACCATAATCTTGAATATATACTAGTAGTATATGAACTTTGGTCAATAAGAACTTGCAGGAGATATTTTTTATAATCCAAAATAAATAAACCCTACTTAGATACAACAACTCAATCATCTCATCCATCGGAACTCAATTATCATCGAAACCACTCTCCATAGACTTCCTAGATCACTTCCCTTACCCAAGTATGTGTATTTGAGTAAATAGATGTTGTTTGTGAATTGTGTGGTGATTGTATGCTTATCTGCTTTCCAACGATTAGACGACAACGAGAGTAAGGAGAATGGATCCCGAAGTCAACCAAGCAATGGTGATGGAGACTACCCAACCCGAGATGAAGATGAAGAAGCCTATGACATTGCCAAGCCAGGCAAGCCATCTTTTGATCATACCATTACCCAGTTTTATAATGCATGTTTACTTGCTTTTAAATAAAAATACATGCTAAAATGATTGTTACCAAGTTGCAAATAAGTAGTGATGTCTTTCTTGACAAGTGCATCCAACCCTTTTTGTGGATGACATCAAGGGCATCAAACTTAGCCTACCTTTGAGAAACCCTTTCCTTAGTGGATGCTAAGTAGAGCATCAAGCTAAGCCTATCCAATATACCTACCTAGATCCTTGTGCCCTCATGAGGATTATGCTTGAGCTGAAGGCATTCATGGAAAATGACTAGGTGGGAACCCCAATGGAGATCATGAAGATTTTGAAATGAAAACCTTGGAAAGGGGCAACCTTGCCCAAGGATGATTTTGAAATGAAAACCTTGGAGATGGGCAACCTTCCCAAGGGAGACTTTGAAAACTATTTACAAAATGGTGACATGGTGAAGGTGACATGAAGGTTTGACAAAAATGATAAATGAGTGAAGTACCACTGGACCAATCATACAGTGCGACCACATTATCCTGGTATGGGACAGGGCTTAGTGGAGTACTTGTTTCTCCTTAGTGTAGACCCTATAAAATGTAAATGGAAGTCCGACCAGGGACTCCTCTTCCAGGGCACCCTATGGCTACGGCCTAGGTTCGCCTTGTCCTCCTTTTTAGGTGGTTGGGGTACAAGCCGAAGAGCCCTCATTGAAAATGGACTACCGGGTGTGGGACCCTACCTCGGTTAGTGGCATTCCGGTGGGTCAAGCGGCTGGGAACTTTGCACACTCTGGACAGCTTCTTGGACTCCGGTGTTGAGGGGTACATCTCTAGGCGGTAGTGTTTATGCTAAGGCGGGCAGGTGAAACATTAATGGTCGGCTGCTTGTCGTGGCATATGTCGTTATGCGGGGAAGTTGCCCACACGATGAGTAGTCGGATGGTGTGGGTAAAGTGTACAACCTCTGCAGAGTGTAAAACTATTCGAATAGCCGCGTCCGCGGTCATGGACGGTTGGTTTGGAGCTGCTTGGCCGTTATCAAGTTTTACTTTGAAAATGATTTGAGAAAGGTGACTTGACAATGAATTTTGATGACCATGAAGGTGACTTGGTGAACAAAAGAATTGACATTTGGGGGACTCCATCTAGAGATTTATAAAGAGCTAAATGTTTTTCTTACCATTTTAGATAAAAGATCTTTGAAAGGAAATTTTGCTTTATGCAAATGAACCTAGAGCTTAGACCACTATATGAACTATGCATTCTCTATTCATTTATTTATAAGATGGTTTGCGAGTGCATGCAATGTACTCACGGCTCTGTCCCTGGCTATTAACTTGGCCAGACTTGAAGGAGAGAAATCAAGAAGGAAGGAATCGTTGACGACTTTGCGAATTAGGCTCGTTTCCTACTGTCTGCTTTGCCTGTGCGGTTGAAGCTTGACAATATGGACCCAAAGTGTTATTCCGCTGCATGATGATATAATGTAAGGTTTGGTCTGTGCGACCACCTATGTAATTCCCTTTATTTGCTATTAGTAGCTATGACTGTGATATCCACTACGTTATGTAAATCACAACAATGATTCTGGGATTGTGATGGATTACATAACGGGCACTTCGAATTTGTTATCAAATTGGAGGTCGTCACAGCCTGTAGAATTGGTTAGAATTCCATTTGAGTTAGGAATTTAATTAGATATGAATAGTGTGACCATAGCTTTATTAATCATAGAAGATTTCTAGAAAATTGTTTAAGCCCCCTAAAATCATGAAATTTAAATTGTGAACTCACCAATGCCCTCCCTTACTGTTAGTCCACCCCAATCAACTCAAACCTTGTTAGTGTTATCAATTAGACCCTAACCCAACTCTAGTTAGTAACATAAAATGATAGATCCCTAGCATACACTTAGAATTATTTTGCCCTCATTACCAAATCACTTAGTTAATCCCTCCCCACTTGAACTAGTCTTAGTACCCCTAAACCAATACCAATGCTTAGAAAGTGAACAACATATGACACTTAGTAGAAACTCTAACTTGCACACTTAATCAAAACTTAGAAGAAAAACTTGCAATCCAACTCCATAAAATGCAACATGAATGCTATTGTTAGCAAACAAATATGTGTGCTTGGTGTGTTGTTAGCATTGTGTAGTGATGGTGTGTTTTGTGTTGATTCCATTACTAGACGCTAGTGTTGCTGAGGAGGATTTTGAGGGGGGATTTTATTATCAAGAAGAAGAAGAGTACCCCGGACACCTTGCCAACCAAGGCAAGCCATCTTTTGAATCATACTCCAAATGCCTAGTTTTACTATTGCATTCTACTTGTTTTCAGTAAATTGCATGATTGAATTGCTAGAGTAGAATGATAGAGGTATAGTGATATCGTGCTTAGCAAGAGCATCAAGTTGAGTTTATCCAACCATATTTAGTGGTATCATCACGCATTGTAGTTGCTTAGTCGCTAATAATATTGAGGTCATCTATAAGGGGAACTCTGCTTGAAAAGTGGTGACTTGAACTTGAAACTTGAATTGGAGATTGCTCCTACATGATGGCTTTATAAAAGAAATTAATCTTGATTAAGAACTATGAAATGTATTTCTCAATGACAACGAGTGATGTACTATGGGAGCCAACCATACCGTACGACCACATTACCCCTGAATGGGAAGGGGCTTAGTCCGTAGCTTGTTTGTTTTAGTATGGGAGACCTCATTTGAACTTATAGAAGCGTGGACCCCGAGGGGACGCTTCCGAAGCCGGGACTTACCATAGCTGTGACGGAGGATACCACAGTCTATGGGAGTCCAAAATATAGCACTCTATAGCCGAAAAAACTATGAGTTCCATTCCGTATCTGGACTCGTAGGGAGGATCCCCATACTAAGGTAGGCAAGTGAAAGAGTTTGTTTGATTATCTGAACCCTGCATACTTGTGTATGACGATCCGTGGATTTCTCCCGGTAGATGTATCGAATCTTGTGGGTAAAGTGTACCCCTCTGCAGAGGTTTTCAAAACTATTCGAATAGCCGAGTCCGCGGTTATGGACAGTTGGCAAGCTGTACTTGACTTTTGTCAGGATTAAAAATGACAATGGTGAACTGGGGGAAAGACTTGACATTGATGTTGACACACTTAAAGTCCCTCTTTAGATGGAACTTAGAGAACTAAACCTCTCTTCTACCAATGAACATTCTTGGGAAATAAAACTAGCTTTTGCAAATAAACTTAGTGCTTAGTCCACCATACCAAACTTGCATATCTACTTCATCCTTTCATTTATATGATGGTTTGCGAGTGCATCCAATGTACTCATGGCTGTGTCCCTGGCTATCAACTTGGCCAGACTATGGGGAAGAATACCAGGAGGAAGGGTATGAAGAAGAGTACCAGAACTAAGCTCATCTCCATGAGTCGCCATTGCCTGTAGGGTGAAGGCATGGACCCGAAGACGTTATTTCCGCTGCTATATTGTGTTGTAATGTGAACTTGGTCTCTATGAACATTGTACTTGAACCCTCGTATTGTAATGTCTATGGAACTGGTTACCAACTACGTTATGTATATCGCAACAATGGTTCTGGGATTGCGGTGGAATACATAACGGGCACTTCGAATTTGTATCAAATTTGAGGTCGTCACAACTCTATTTTGAGAACTGGGCCTGGGCCTCGTACCGGGATCGCTATGGCTACGGGCTATGGACAAATAGGACGGACAAACACCCGGTTTTTTTATGTACCAGGATCGCTATGGCTACGGATAAACATGTTTTTTTGACGTACGAACACTTTTTTGACGGATGACCCGGTTTTTTTATCGCTATGGCTACGGATAAACAGGTTTTTTTACGTAAGAAAACTTTGTTGACGGACGATCCGGTTTTTTGACGTACCATGGTTTTTGAACCATCACGACCTCTAGCAATCTTATTAGTTTAGATTATAGCAACGAACAGTACATGGTAGAGATATATAAGTTGTCTCCAGCGATTACAAAATAAAGGCTAAGCAAAAATGAGCTAATCTTCGACGCCTTCAAACTCTTCTTCTTCCATGACACAATCTTGTATTTTCCTGAAGCCAGCCAAAAGATAATGGCATATATATCAAACCATAAACCTGTAAATATCAATAGTGGTTCTCCCTTTTTTAAATTTGAGCCGCAATATCAAGACTACGTGCATGCACGCAACCATTAAAGCAATCATACCACATCGGCAAGAGTACCAACACTAGTATTCTAGGAAAGAGAAACCGAACAACCTTGTCAACGTCGCTGGAAAGCCCAGAGTACGAATCACCATTGTCAAAGACGTAGCAGTCGGGATAAATATTGCGAGGATAACCCTCCTCGCGGCAACCAAGAGAAACAATCCAAAACCGATCTGGCGGAGCAAGATCTTGAAGACCGTACCTAAAAAACTGTAATCTTACAGCACCACCATTGACGCCGGGAAGAAGATCTCGTCACCAAACGAAGAGCTGAAGGTCACTTATTATCAACGATGACATCTCCCTTGACGTAGAAGAAAACGAAGATGGCTACCAAAACACTGACCTAATCTTTAGAAAATATTACTTTTATTGAAATCTCTACCCATAGATTGGGTTCCCCACCCCTCCCGACACTGACGAGGCCGGTCGGAGGGGGGAGCCGATCTATGGAGAAGGCGAAGCTTGGAGGCGGCGGATAGGTCAAAGAGGCGGCGGCTAGGAAAAGCCTATAATTACACTCTTTGCATGAATTAGCGTTGCACCTCCCTTGGACGCTTTTGAAATTTCTGAAATAACTAGATAATGTTTTGAGTTTACAAAGGCTCTACTTGCATAACAATGCATGGTAGGTTTTTCTCACAAATTATAGATGCAACAAAATGCAAGAAATGGCATAGGTACTATTACCATGTATTTTGTTAAAAAGAGAAAGGAATAAAAAATATTTTTCTATACATTATTTTTGGGTGAAAATGATATGATATCACATACCAGTTACATTTCCTATTTTTATTTTGGGAGAGCTTTTGAAATAGTTTGATAAAATATGGAAGTAGTTTTGTAGACAAAATAGAGAAGGGAGAAGGTTTAGGGGGTTTGGAAAAATGAAGGGAAACTCCATTTGAGTATGAATGAGATAGTAATTTACTTTGAGTGGTGTATGAACTAATAAGAGGCTACTTGACCTAGTTCTAGGCCTTTCGCGTCTTAAAAAAGTATAGGGATTTACTACCTCCGATTAGAAAAAAAAGTCGACACCTTAATACAATCTTAGTATTAAATTGTACTAAATTCTTTGACACTTCTTTCTAGTCTTTTTTAAGTTACTTTTTCCAGAGGTCCTAGTTATGGCTTCAACGCGTGCGCGAACACCTCTTCGCCCGCGTGTGCCCTCTTCGTGGGCCGGTCCAAGTATGTTTCTTCTCAAGTTTTTTCTATTTTTTGTTTTAATTTTTTCTTTCAGAAAAAATAGATTTGAAAAAATCTGGCATTAAGAAAAAACATTATGAGTCTTGAAAAAATATTTAAATTAAAAAATTAATTAAATTAAAAAAGTTTAGCTTTAAAAATGATTAGTTTTAAAATATTCAAACATAAAAAATATTCAACTTTGAAAATTGTTCAAACATAAAAAATGCTCAACTTTGTAAATGTACAAACATAAAAATTATTCAAACATAAAATATGTTCAAATTTGAAAAATATTAAAAATAAGATTTAAAATGTTCAAGAAATTTAAAAAAAGAAGAAGGAAAGGACAAAAAACAAAAAGGCGAAGAAAACCAACAGAACCAGAGAAAAAACAAAAACCAAAAGAAACCCAAGAAACCATAACAGAAAACCTGAAAAACAAGGTACAACCGTGCTACTGGGCAAAGAGGCCCATGACGGCACGCCCGTGGACTCGACGCATTCCAACGCCTCCGCGGAAGATAA
The DNA here is from genome assembly GCA_007115705.1 of Dactylis glomerata. Lineage (NCBI taxonomy): Eukaryota > Viridiplantae > Streptophyta > Magnoliopsida > Poales > Poaceae > Dactylis > Dactylis glomerata. Next base: position 1,896,043 of record QXEO01000065.1, read on the forward strand.
ATAGGATTCGCCCTTTTTCCGGGGGTGTGCTCCTCCGTGGCGCTCGCGCGCTACGTATCTTTCATTTCGCTTAAGAGTGTTGATAATGGGCTTCCTACTTTATCACAGCCCATTTAGATTTGAATGGCTGTGCTACATTCGCGCGTCTGGCCCGTTACTGTCTCCTAACGATTCGTTCAGATTCCTGTTTACGTGGTTGACGGAACCGGGTATATATGCTGGTCGAAATCTTCAACCGGTTCCGATGTGGGACTAAAAAAACTGTCAGGATGTCTGATTTGCTGCGCTCTAACTGAATTACCGGAATGGCTAGTCGCTGTGTTGCATTGCTTTGGCTGAATTAAATAACTTCAAAAGCTGCATGGACCTGGCATGCTACGCTGCATTGCATTGACAGAATGTTGCATACTCGTCCTTGGAAACATTGCTCTGACAGAATGTTGCTTACGTGACCGTAAGCGCTAACTCTAACCATATGGCTTGTCCGCTATGGCATAGTGCATGCGTGTTTGTTATTTCAAGCTAGACATAGATCAGCTTAGAAAAATTCGGGAACAAAATATAGGAATGAAAATTCCAAAAATCGAGGAATAAAATTACAAAAATATGAGAACAAAAAATTCAAAAATCTGGGAACTAAAATTACAAAAATCTAGGAACAAAAATTAAAACAATCTGAGAACAAAAGTTACAAAAATCCGAGAACAAAATTTACAAAAATCTAGGAACAAAAATTCCAAAAATCTAGGAACAAAAGTTTAAAAAATTCAGGGAACAAAATCTAGGGACAAATGTTAAAAAAATCTAGGAACAAAAAATTCAAAATTCTAGGAACAAAAATTTAAAAAATAATATTATTTCTGAGGAACACATCTCGTTTACGCAAGGAACAACAATGTTGCATCCGAAGAACACATCTCGTCTACCCGGGGAACAAGAATAATGCCTCGGAGGAACAACAATCTTGTATCCGAAGAACACATCTCGTCTGTTCGGGGAACAAGAATAATGTGTCGGAGAAACCTCTCTCGTCAAACTCAAGGAACAAAAAATTAGCGTCCGTGGAACAAATATCATCTATACAGGGAACAAAAATAGTGTCTGAGGAACAAATCTTTTCTACTCAGGGAACAAAAATATTGTGTCCAAAGAAAAAAAATCTTCTTCTTACGGAACAAGAATAATGCGTCAGAGGAACAACTCTCGTAAAACTCAAGGAACAAAAAATAAGCGTTCGTGGAATAAATATCATCTATACAGGGAACAAACATAGTGTCTGAGGAACAAATCTTTTCTACTCAGGGAACAAAAATATTGTGGTCGGAGAAAAAAAATCATCTTCTTAGGTAACAAGAAATCAGGGAACAAGAATAATGCGTCGTAGGAACAACTCTCGTCAAACTCAAGGAACAAAAAATTAGCGTTCGTAGAACAAATATCATATATACAGGGAACAAAAATAGTGTCTGAGGAACAAATCTTTTCTACTCAGGGAACAAAAATATTGTGTTCGAAGAAAAAAAAATCTTCTTCTTACGGAACAAGAATAATGCGTTGGAGGAACAACTCTCGTAAAACCCTAGGAACAAAAAATTAGCGTCCGTGGAACAAATATCATCTATATAGGGAACAAACATAGTGTCTGAGGAACAAATCTTTTCTACTCAGGGAACAAAAATATTGTGTTCGGAGAAAAAAAATCATCTTCTTAGGTAACAAGAAATCAGGGAACAAGAATAATGCGCCGTAGGAACAACTCTCGTCAAACTCAAGGAACAAAAAATCAGCGTATGTAGAACAAATATCATATATACAGGGAACAAAAATAGTGTCTGAGGAACAAATCTTTTCTACTTAGGGAACAAAAATATTGTGTCCGAAAAAAAATCTTCTTCTTAGGGAACAAGAAATCAGGGAACAAGAATAATGCGTCGGAGGAACAACTCTCGTCAAACTGAAGGAACAAAAAATTAGCGTCCATGGAACAAACATCATCTATATAGGGAACAAAAATAGTGTCTGAGGAACAAATCTTTTCTGCTCAGGGAACAAAATATTGTGTCCGGAGAACAAACATCATCTTCTTAGAGAACAAGAAATCAGGGAACAAGAATAATACTTCGGAAGAACAACTCTCGTCAAACTCAAGGAACAAAAAATAAGTGTCCATGGAACAAATATCATCTATACAGGGAACAAAAAAATGGTGTCTGAGGAACAAATCTTGTCTACTCAGGGAATAAAAATATTGTGTCCGAAGAATAAAAATCATCTTCTTAGGGAACAAGAAATCAGGGAACAAGAATATTGCGTTCGAGGAACAACTCTCATCACACAGAAGGAACAAAAAATATAGCGTTTGTAGAAAATATCATCTACACAGGGGACACAAAAATAATCTATGAGGAACAAAATCGTGTTAACACGGGGAACAAAAATATAACACGGAGTAACAAAAATTTCTACCCAGGGAACACAAATATAGTTCCCAAGAAATAAACATGACGTGAAATAAAAGCACGAGAAACTAAACTACTAAAAAGATAAATTATAATGAAATAAATAAAAAAGAAACATGACTTGAAATTTTAAAAAATCGAGTAACAAAAATTATTGAAATAATTTTCTAAAATAGAAAAACAAATACAAATTTAAAAACAAAATAGAAAAAAAGAGAAACATGCAAGAAAAAAATGCAAAAGAATACATGAAAAATAGAAAATAAAATAAAAGGAAGAAGAGAGCGCAGCTAAGTAATACGTACATTTCAAGTAAAGTTGACTGGTCGGAGAACAAATGGAATAAAGAATCCTGATTGGTGTACTAGCCACATGCATAGATCAACGAGCGTGCTTGTAAAAAAACATAAACGCGCAGTTTTTCCAGAACCATCCAGCGAACGAACGAAGCTAAGGGCATGAGCTATGGGGGCATTAGCTTGATGCTGCCCCAGCACATCCAGCTAGATTTAAAACGACGAGGCTACTTCTTAGTTTTCTTCCACCCAACGCCAAAATGTGGGGCTGCTGCTGTATGGACCACGCCAGCATCCTCTTCCCTCTTCCTTTTCTCTTTCTCACTCCTCCCTTTCTCTTGCTTTTTCATGAAGCGGCCGCATCCTCTGCAAGAGACCACTGTCACCTGCAGGGCAACTACTCTTCCTCCACCTGGCATCCGAGCCTAGTTGGCTCTGCGGGGCAGTAGTATGAGGCGACGCATTGTACATGCCCTAACTGGGCCGGACCTGTTATTGCGAAGCTTCAGCGAAATGAACGCTCGGTAGCGCGCGAGTCGTTTCCTTTTCCGGTCTAGTTCGAGCATGTTTCTCATGCCAGGCCTGATCATCAACGCTGGTCCATGACGGGCTCGGCTGAAATTTAGATATTGCTTATGGAGGACGTAGGACCCGAAATACTGTAGCCCAAAATATAGAGTCCAGCCGGGCACCGGCGCCAGGGCTCCCCTGGCACCACGATTTTGAATTTCTGTTTTGCTTTACGTTTTAGTACCACATCGCTAGCTTGAGCCAGACAAGACGTGCTTTTAAGTTAGCCTGGTAGGGATATTAGCACCGGGCGGGAGGCCCGGTAAGCAATCTCAAATGTTGATATATTGCTTTGATGCCTTCACGGTGTTTAATGTTAAGGTCCATAATGTTTTATTTATATTTAAAGCCCACACGACATGTGTGGTTTTCTCTCTTTTCTTCAATCAAATTCCCACTTATTAAGTTGAACCCTGTGCGACTATCCAAAAAAAAATTATTGCACTTGATTACCATGTTCTAAAATAAGATTATTCTTTAGGTTTACAAATAAAGCAACAACAGCAATACACTGCCCAACGATACAAGGTAGGGGGACTCTGAAAAATCAGCATGAGCACATGAAAGCCTCAAGACAATGCCACGCTACGACCTAGGGCATCTAAGCTCCACGAAAACACCCCCAAGAGGGGAACGTCGCAAATCAGCGCTGCTGCCAAGTCCGAACTAGACATGGGTTTTCACTCAGAGCCCTCACACAGGAAGAAGAATCATGACAACATCCTCAAGAGAAAAGAGGCACCAGAGGGCATGGCCTCCAGCGCCAAAGTGCGGGGTTCCGCTCAATAGATCCTCGTGTCTTGACAAGCACCAAGGACACACATGACAAGTTCGTTCCTCCAGATCTAGATCTAGGCCCCGCCAAATCCGTCGGAAGAGTATGAGCCTGGGCCAGACGTCGTTGTTCCCATTTCTGCAAACATGACGGAGGGTCGCAACCACCACCATCGCCACGACACTCACCAAGATACATCCATGAGGTCCACCACCCGGGAGGCAGCCCCACTAAACCTTGCCCCAAATACCAATGAAAAGGCACTGCCTTTCTGACCATGCTGCATTCCAACGACGAAGACCACCCCTCGATGGTGCTATCACCACCTACGGCGGCAACCAAATTGGTCTCCACCCACCGCGGAGGTTAGATTGGGACGGGGAGCGGCTAGCCCCTCCGATGCCCACCTTACCTTGACCGTGCAAGGGCGGACAACTGGCCAGCAACATCCACGTGATAGGGGGAAGGAGGCGACTATTTGTCCGAGCTTAGATGCAAAGCTTATAACAAAATCTTTTCATACATGTTGAACCCAAGAGCAAACCGAGGAGATAGGCCACAATGATTTCCTCTTGTTTCAAAGCGGCGGAACTTGTTGTAGTGCATTGAATAGTATAGTTCACGATCATGTCCAATCCCATGATAGTTGTCGTAAGTGTTGATCTCACAACACCTCTGTGGGTATCCACACGTACGGTGAATTGCTATTTCTGTTTGTCTGGCACTTGGACTTGCGGAGGTAGTTTGTATAGGGTTCAACCACATTGAAATTGGTCTAACTATGCACTACACATGATGATACCTCCTATATATAGGACTTTAAGTGTGGACCTTGCAATAATTGGGGCCCACTTAATTACTAAAACCGTAATAGTGGTCAACATGAGTACATCATGCTGACCCGGTCCTTGTCCATCTTAGGTCCAACTTATCAGGCTCAATCATATATGGCTGGATCTCTACTCAAGTGTGTGACCCTATAGGCTCATGGTAATCCGAACATGGTTGTAGCCTGCTCACAACCGATCAGTCGACAATGGCTCCTAGCAGAACATTCTAACTCCCAAGTACCATAGAGTCATAAGATGAATCTTTTACAATGTGACTATTGTCCAAGTCCCTTTGCCTCACAATATACCTTGTCAAGCTAGAGGCGAGTTATTGACACCGCTTTAATATCTCAACTCTTTACTCGATCTATGATATGTGATTCCATCCAACTAACTCTTAGTCGGTGCTTCGGTTAACACTTAACCGAGTAACACATAACCATGCTTCTAAACCATATCATCTGAGAGGGCCCAGAGAATATCTCTCCAGTTGGAGGGCAAATTCCCATCTTGGTTATCCAAGTCACGCAGCTTGAGTCTTAGCCGGCCCAAACTGTGCCTTTATAACCACACCTTTGGCGGAACCTAAGTTGGCTCATCCACAAGTTGGATTGTGTGATCACCTTAGGTCTAAGGATTTTCATTTATTGAGATAGACAATTGAAAACTAGCTTGTTGTGTCTCAACATGGGTAAGTTAGACTCGTTGAACACTTCAGCTGAGTTAGTGTAAGTCAGATAAATATCATGATGTCCATGACCGATGGAACCAGTTCATCAGCCAACTTGCACATTAGTCTAGGTTGTGTTTTTGTCACAATCTTGCTAGCAAAGTTCAACCTAGTATGAATACTATAAATACATAGTTCCATAACCAATCACATATTTGATGATCCATATAAATGTTCATACAAGGACAACTTAACTTTATGAATACATCGGAAAATACATCATCCACAAATTGCCTCTAGTACATATTCCTGATCGCGACCTCGACCCCTCTGGCCATAGTCTGACCTCGTAGGATGGTGGCTCCCCCAAGAAGGAGATCCACGAAGCAGTGCCCCCAATGGGCCCCTTGGCCGCGGCGGGTGCTTCTGCCGCTGCTAGACACCAAGATGGTGGATATGGCCCATAGTCAACCTAAACTGCAGGAAAGCGATCTAGGTCACCCTACTTGTATCAGGGGGGTGAGAAGGGGTCACAAGATGAAGGAGAGGAGGGGAAAAGAAGAGGTAAGTACCACACTGCGTCGCTGGCTCGCCTCGACGCCACGACCTCGGGTTCTCAGAGATCCATTGCACCTCCGTTCAACAACGAATCATGTGCTGCTTATACCCATGCGGAGAGGAAGAAAGACCTAGGATGATGCCAACTAGGCTTTGCCCAGTAGGTCCTTCTGGGTAGCGTTCCTCCCTGGAGCTCCCAAGAGCTACGCAGGATGAATAGTAGTGGGTCACTGTCAACTCGGTTTTTAGTTTTGATGTGTAGGGAGGTGAGAATTGACACTTAAAATCTTTCACATGATGTTGTGACATGATAAGAGACTGCAAGTTCAGGTGGGAATACCAGATCAGGGCGATGTTTTTTTTTTTTGAAATTCAGATCAGGGCGATGTTCTTTAGACATGGTGGCTCAGATCACGCCGAACAGTGCCAAGGCAGGATCGGAGGGGTTTTGACTCGCTAGTCATCTTGGTCTGTTGGCGGCTGTGGAATCAGCGCAACGCGAGGCTGTTTCAGAATGTGAGGCACCAATTTACAGTCCAGGGGCTCTCAGACCAAATCATTCAAGATTGGAACCAGTGGAGGATAGCTGGTCTTGGAGGGAGTAGTAATTTCGCGAGAGTAGTGCACTAAGTTTCTGGGTGTGTTGGTGTGGTGTTTGGTTGGTGATCACACGTTGGATGCAACATCATGACTATGTTTGTAATATATAACTCTCTTCTTCTATAAAAATATGGTATGCGATTCCCTACTCTTGAAAAAAAGAAGTTCATACTTATCAGTATTCTATGGAAAACTGGCGTCTCAAGTGGCACGTTGACACTCACTGAGGAAAAAATCCTGGGCCTGCCACTATCAGTAACTCGTTCCCATCGCTTAGTGTCTAAATCTAATCAGTTTAATGTTGAACTTGACAAGAATTCAGTAGTTAGCTCTGAAATATATTTTACCAAATAATATTTCGCCATTGTAGTGTGCTTTTGTAAGCCACATTCTGTCATAGAGCTGAAATATATTTACCAAATGGAATAAAAGTACAAGCATTCTATCATATTTATTCCGTACAAGAATCAACCATGTAATAAAACCCTATCAGTACAAGCATGCATCCAGTCCATGCTCCTCTTGTATGAAGAAATGAAAGAGAAAAAGGAGGTACACCTTACCTTGCTTCGGCCATTATGCAGAGGGGGTATTTTTTGACAAAAATGGCCTGTTGAAGAAACTTCAAGCAAATATGACCCCTATCCAAAACTATTACCAGATATGGCCCCTTGGTTCGGCGCCAGATAGATTGGAGCCGAACTTTGCCAGTTCGGCGCCGTGGTCCTAGGAGCCGAACTCGTCACCACGGCAATCATGTAGCATGGTCGGCGCCGAACTGCTTGGCGCCGAATGAGCTGATGCATTTTTGCTTGCATGCAATACATATGCATGAAGCAGCTTAATTGATTCCATCTACTAAACAAAACGCTAGATAAGCTAGCTCTAGGCTTGGTCGATTTTCTCTTCCAAGTTGCGGAGAAAACTGTTAGAATTCATTTTAAAAAAAACTAGACAAAAGTTTTGCTTTTTCAATTAATTAAGAAGAAAAGAGTTGCTCGGTTAATTAATAGAAAACTGGGCTAAAACCGATATAATAGGGGCAGAGCGCACCCAACACCACTCGACCAGACGAGACGACCTCCAACCAAAGCCGGAGAGAAGATGCCATATATGCTATGGGAGGAGCAAACACGAGACGCTCCAACAAAGAAGAAGAAGCCAACCCTCTAAAAGAGTTGCACCACACGATACCGACAACCAGCATCAAGAAAACCTCATCGCCCACACGACAAAAGATCTCGATGCACTCAGCACTAGGATCCTTCAGGGCCGCCACCCCGACATCCAACTGCTCTACCACGCTCGGCAGACCACCAACACCACCTTCCGGGACCGCCGTCCCGACGTACGAGCCGCAATGCCGCACGACCAAGCCGCCTTGACGTGCAGCATCTGCGGCCCGCTAGGACCAATCGGGCCCAGACAGGCCTGCGCCGTCGCCACTCCCCTCCGGCACCGCCGTCTCCTTCATCTGCGGACCGCTGAGAGAAGCGTCTTTATGTTTCTCGCCCTCCACCCGGTTTCACTGTTAGAATTCATACAGTATAAGCGTTGAGCTAGATACCGTCCACTGGATGAGCAAGATGCACGCGCACCGGCAGACACTGATGGAGGCAGAGCGCGCCTCTCCGATGTGGGACGCCGGCAACATCGACGTGTGGAGCGACTTCTTCCAGCAGAGCCGCTAGTTGGAGCTGGCACATCACAACGGCGGCACCGTCACACCAAAGAACTTCAACCAGCTCGGTCGCGAGCACTGGTGGGGTGCACCTACGCGCACCCTCGACGCCGTGATGGGGCACATCAGTGACGGCGGGCCGTGCCTCTAGACTGTCTGCCATCGCCTCCGCGGTCGCTGGCGAGGCGTTGGGCACAGAGGAGGATGATGGTGTCCTCCTCCTTGTCAGGGTTGTCGTTAGCCTGAAACCATAACTGATCCTTATATATTGCCATAGATAAAATAAAATGTTAAAAGAGATTATGTATTTAAGGAGATGTTTAAAGAGATTATAAATTTAATTAAAACAATAAAAATATGAGACTTTAAATAATATGGTCTACATTATTTTTGTCCGTAACATATATGACATCAAATAGGTTTAATATGGACTATATTTGAATACGGATCTAGTAATACTATTTTTTTTTTGAAACGGGAAAAAATTCCTATCTCGGACGAATTCTGGTCATCTCACCTTTCTACTTAATAAAATTTCAGCAGGCTCCTCCCTGCTGAACTCGTTTTTTTTATCTAGTAATACTATGAATACACTTATTTAAGGATGGAGTATTTTTTAGATGAAAAGAATACATGGATGAAAAGATAATAACCATAATTCAAGTGCTAATAGTGAAAAGGATAACATGACGGACATATGTATGTGAAGTCTGGAGTACGTGTGATTGTGTAACTGAGAGCTAAACTAGAAGCAGTCTGAGCCTTACATGATACGACAGAGTTGTGCAGGTCACCGTCACTGGGCAGCGGGTCGTCTCGTCGAGGGTTTACTCTTGTCGCCGGAGTTGGAGGAGCTAGCGCCGGAAGACCCGTCCGTCGGTCGCCGGAGGAGAGCGCGGCTCGCCAAACTGTACGCATGCAAGTCGGGAGCCACGGACGCTTCTGACGGGCCGGACTTAGAGGCGCAGAATAAATAACAGCCCAGAATACACTTTGGGCGCGCGCCGGCTCGTCGCGTTCTGCTTCATATTTTAGTACCACATCGCTCGCGTAAGCTCGACGAGATATGTTTATAAGCTGGCCTCGCAGCAAGGTTATCACCGGGCGGTAAGCCCGGTTAGCAATTTCAAATATACATTGTGAAATTGTTATATGGTTGCTTTGACTGATTGATGGTTTACCATTCAGGTCTATTTGAAGACCACACGACACGTGTGGTTTGCTTTTTGATTTACTCAATCATGCTACGATTTCTTCACCCTGGCTGTCACCGCCTCGGATCGCCTCCAGATCTCTGTCAAGCTTTTTACTTTCATTACTACTTCCTCTTGTCGAAAATAAGTGTCGATGATTGTGTACTAACTTAATATAATATTTATACTAAGTTATCGACACTTATTATCGATCGGAGGCAGTAATACCCAAGTATCCATGAATTCAGCTTGGGGCATGTTTCGTTCCTGTCTTTTTGTGGCATGTAAAATAGACTGTTGGCTCTAGACATTAACAAGTTTTCAAAATAACCACTGGTGGAAAAAGGGCCATTAATCCCGGTCTGTAACGGCCTTTATTCCCGGTTTCCAAACCGGGACTAGCAAAGCACGATTAAAGGCCCTCACCCTTTAGTCCCGGTTGCAAACGAACCGGGACTAATGGCCGTCCACGTGGGCACGGCTGGGAGCGCCGTCTCGGGGACCTTTAGTCCCGGTTCGTAATGAGAACCGGGACTAAAGTGTTCTCTTTTTGTTTTTATTTTTATTGCTGTTTCAGATTATAGGTTTAGGGTTTATGCTTAATTAGGGTTCATTTTAATTTCAAACGAGTTTCCGTACCTATATTCTACGACTAGTATATACACATTACACGTTGGTGCATGCATATATAATATTATACGATGTCTCGCGACTGTATATACTACAATTTCAAACAAGTGTATGTACAACTATTTTTCAAACAAGTTTCAAAATAAAATAAGTTACATGGAGATCACTAAATTACATATAGCGTTCTTCGTCCTCCACATAGTGTTCTCCTTTCTCATCGAGGACCTCCCTCATGATGAATCCTGCCAGCTCTTCTTGAATTGCTTTTAGGCGCTGGGTTGGTACGAGCTTCTCCCGCATCACATACAACTTTAAGAAGATCGATATGGATATATATTAGTTGAATGAAACTCAACACAATTGATTATAATAAAAGAAAACTGTGAATATTATTTACGTACATCAAAGTCCGTGGTACGTGCTCTCCGCTCACTGGTGTACCACCGGATGAACTCGCAGACGTAGAATCCACAGAGATTGGTCCCCGGTGGTTGCTGCAAACCCTTTATCTTTTTAAAAGTTAGTTGTTCTTTGAATTCACCTATTACCGACCTTCTGAAACGTGTCCAAACGCTACAGGGCAAAGAAAATGAGCAAATGAGTTATTAAATACTTAATATCAGGAAATTAATGAAAGGAGCTGATATAGTCGGGCAATGATTGAAATTACTTTTGCAGCATTTCTTTCATGTCGCTAAACAGGACGTCGGGCTTATCCAATGAGTCCAAGATATGAACAGTTGATGTGTCCAATTGAATCTTTAGCAGAATCCAGTGGTAACTGCAGACACGTATGCATAACTCATCAATTATACTTAACATCGAGTAAGCAAAAGAGAATGTCTAGAAGATAGAAACACTCACTTGAAGTTGTAAGGAAATAGAAGTTCTCTTTTAAGACTTTGCTTGACAAAAAATCTGAAGAGGTCCTTCTCCACGTCTCTGGGGTGATCCTTTAACATCCTTTCATTAATGATATATGGGTCAATGAACCCAACGTCATGGATTCCAATTTTTTTGCATTCAAACATCTTAAATCTGCATAATAGCATACAAAAATCATATAGTTAATTAAGATATATAGGCAATGAACGAGCTGAGCTAGATACTTGAATATAAATCACTTACAGACAATAGCAACTGATGGTAGACTTGTCGAGATCGCGCTGATTGAATATGTGAAACAATTCGTCCATTGGAATATGTAACATGTATCTTTTGAAGTAATGCTCCTCTCTAACGTCCAAGAGGATAAAATGTTTGAAGTTCTTTTTTTGTATATGCACCTTGTACCAGCCGAGCAGATTTCGCATATGTGTCGATAGACCGCGTTCCTCCTCAGGCTTGATCAGAGGCCCCCCATTACATATTGATCTACTACCTCTCCCAGTGGCGCTTCTTCAAGGCCTAACATAACTAGAAGAGGCACATTCAAGATGTCCGCATTCTCTTTTGCCTCCCTTACAGTTAAACCCAATAGTTATGCAGCTGCTACTACTCTGGGGTCTAATAACAATCGGTCCTCTTCCAAATCGGCTCTGAAGGATGTATCGATATCGAGGGGGCCAACTATGAGCGGGGCGACCGATTGATTCTTCTGTTCTCCAAGCTGGGGAATTTGTTTCCCGCTTCTTTTTGCCTTGGCCAAGTCACTTTGCCTTTCAATTTTGCGTTTATAGTCTGATGGCAGATTCATCTTATATTGGGGCTCTGCAGTAAGCATACCATAAGCCCAGTCCTTTTGTTTCTCCGTGTATGTCGGCTTGGGCTCAGGCACTTTCGGTGCAAAAAATGCCTTCACTTCGGCGCGTACTATCGCCTCGTTTTCCTCGGGAGTCCGGTCATAAGCTCTCTTGGGAAGAGGCTTTAGCGATGGCTCTGGTATCTTCGTGGTCTTATGTACTACCTTATCAGTAGTACTAACCGTAGCGGACCTGCTCCGCTTTTTCCCCGTCTGAGTAGTATTGGGGGGCGGCTTCGCCTGACGCGCTGGAGGTGCACCGGGGGACGGCGTTGGCTGACGCGCGGGAGGTGCACTGGGGGACGGCGTTGGCTGACGCGCGGGAGGTGGACTCGGGGGTGGCGTCGGCTGACGCGGCGCTGGAGGTGGACTCGGGGGTGGCGTCGGCTGACGCGGCGCCCGAGGTGGACTCGGGGGCGGCGTAGGTGGACGACGTTCACCGGGGGAGGGTGGACTTAGATTCCTCGGAGTCGGTGGCCTTGGCGCTGAGCCTGGAAACTTGATGTATTTCTTTTGCCATAAAACGATTTGGCGCTTGACATCTCCAAGTCTCCGATCCCCTTCAGGTGTAGCAAAATCAAGCTCTAGGTCCTCGAACGAGCTGACGATGTCAAGCACCGAGACACGAGCATAGCCAGCCGGTATCGGGTTCCCATGGTGGAGTGCTTCAGGTAGACAAGGTAAAGCGTCGCCGCTCGCCACCTTGATGGTCATGTTCTTCATTGGCTGATGTAGCTCACAATTTGTCATCTCCCAAACATCATCCACGGGGTAGCGAGACCCCGGTGCTTCATGCTCATCAGCTGGGACCTCCGTGGAAGCCACGCTGCTTCTCCGCTGACTATTAAGATCCAATACTGGATCTTCCTGCAGCCGAGATCCGCCTCCCTGGCTAAGTTGATGTATCATACTCTTCATGTCGGCTAATTCACGTTCTACCTTGCCGATTCGATCTGCTTCCCGATCCTTCTTTCTCTTACGGCTTTTATAACCGTACGGATCTTCGTGCTGAGAAAACCCTTCCTTCCATGGAACACCGGCGCCTTTGCCTCTTGTTCTACCGGTGTGTTCTGGATTCCCGAGGGCGTGTGTCAGCTCGTTGTTCTCTCGGTCGACACGGATCAATCCCGCTTGAGCATCCTCCATTGCCTTAACAAGTTTTACTGTGGGAGTAAAGGTCTGCTTCCGATGAACACACTGTCCTGTTCTCGGGTCTAACGATCCTCCATGTCCGTACCACCAGTGCTTGGCCCTTTCGGGCCATCCCTCTGTACCAGGAGTGATTCCTTTGTTCCTAAATTCATTCTCCATAGATTCCCACTTGGGCACTGCTCTCACGTAGCCGCCTGGCCCCAAAATATGGTGATGTTCCTTCTTTTCAGCATTTTTCTTATTTTTTTCTGACATTTCCTTGGCTCTCTCAGATGTCTTGAATGCCACAAATTCAGGCCACTGTTGTCTCAACTTCTCGTATGCTCCTTCGAACACTGGAGTTTTCTTTTTCGCGATAAACTTCGCGTATAACATTTTCTTGAAGCCCCGGAATGCTTCAGCCATCTTCTTGAGAGCGTAGTGTTTAACTGTCCTTCTCCTTTCACGTCCACCCGGAATTTCATTACCATCATCATCCTTCTTGGAGTACTCCGGAGGTAGAATGAAATTTTCCATGAGCTTCCTCCAAAGGTCTTTCTTGGATCTTTTGTTCACAAAAGTAGCTCCAAGACGTGCCTTCTTTGGCTCGTGCCATTCTTGAACCGTGATCGGGATCATGTCCCTAACAATCACTCCGCATTGATTTATAAATTTTGTTGCGTGTTGTTTTGGCTCCAACGGTTTGCCAGCTGGAGATACTAAATCGATGGTCAGCTTCTGATTCGCACTCAACTTTTGGCTCGGACCTCGTTTAGAATACGATTTGCTCGATCCGGAGGGCTGAAAAATAAAAAGTCGTTAATACAAATATGCATATTCCATTCGTATCACCAAAAGCTAAATCTATTTACCTCGCCATCGGCGTTTGTTTGCAATTGTCGTTCGGCATCGGTGTTTGTTTGCCCTTCGTCGTCAAACGTTTCTATCTCCATTCCGTCACCGGAAGGGTTAAGAAACGACGAAACATCATCTTCAAATTCAGCTTCTCCGGCACCTTCTTGGCCGACTTCTTCTCGGCCGACATTCTCACGTATCATGCCAAATAAGAATTCTTCAGGGTGGCGTGGGTCATTTTCACCATCCATGTCTCTTCTAAAGACAGGTAAAACAAGTTAGTGACACATATTTGATCAATAACCAAAAAAAAGGGGGCGTTGGCCGAGCGCCAACGCGGTGGGGGGAAGACCCCCTCACCGCGTCGGCGCCCGGCCAACGCCCCCTTTTTTGTGTACTAAAAGGGGGCGTTGGCCGGGCGCCGACGCGGTGGGGGGAAGACCCCCTCACCGCGTCGGCGCCCGGCCAACGCCCCCTTTTAGTACACATATTTGATCAATAACCAAAAAAAAGGGGCGTTGGCCGAGCACCGACGCGGTGGGGGGAAGACCCCCTCACCGCGTCGGCGCCCGGCCAACGCCCCCTTTTACTAACACATATTTGATCAATAACCAAAAAAAAGGGGCGTTGGCCGAGCGCCGACGCGGTGGGGGGAAGACCCCCTCACCGCGTCGGCGCCCGGCCAACGCCCCCTTTTACTAACACATATTTGATCAATAACCAAAAAAAAAGGGGCGTTGGCCGAGCGCCGACGCGGTGGGGGGAAGACCCCCTCACCGCGTCGGCGCCCGGCCAACGCCCCCTTTTACTAACATTTCAAATATTCTAACATTTCTATTTTTTTACTAACACTAATTCTAACACAAATTCTAACTAGCTAGTAATATTATTAACTCTATTTTGTAAGTCTATTACTAACAATATTCCTATTTCTAACATTTATAACTATTAACTATTTCTAATTATTTCTATTTCTAACATTTCTAACTATTAACTATTTCTAACATAAAAAAGTTAGAAAATATATATACCTGCTGCAGGGGGGCGGCCGGCGTTGCAGGGGGTGGCCGGGCGGCGGCCGGCGCTGCAGGGGGCGGCGGCGGTGCTGCACGGGGTGGCGGCGGCGCTGCAGGGGGTGGCCTGCAGGGGGTGGCTCGGGCGGCCGGCGCTGCAGGGGGCGGCGGCGGTGCTGCAGGGGGTGGCGGCGGCGCTGCAGGGGGGTGGCCGCGCGCTGCAGGGGGTGGCTCGGGCGGCGGCGCTGCTGCAGGGGGTCGGCGGCGGCGCGCTCGGCGATTCGGCTCCTCCGCGCGCGCTGGAAAATGCTAAGTGCGGCGGCCGGGAAGAAGAAGGCGCGGCGCGGCGGTGGCGGCGTGGGGGCACGGGAGCGGGCGCGGCGGCGGCCACGGGAACCGGCGACCGCAACGATCCAGATGAGGGCTCCTCCGCGCGACGAACTCAAAACTGCTAAGTGTCGTGGGGAAGAAGGAGGGGGCGGCGCGGGGCTTATATACCCCACCCCCTTTAGTCCCGGTTGGTGGATCAAACCGCGACTAAAGGGGGGGCTTTAGTCCCGGTTGAAATCAAGAACCGGGACTAAAGGGTCTTTAATCCCGGATGGTGGATTCAACCGGGACTAAAGAATTTTCGGCGGTTCGCGCCCGATTCCCAGACCTTTAGTCCCGGTTGGTGGAACCAACCGGGACTAAAGTTATAATAAATGCGCGCCAAGGCCTTATATTTTTTCAGATTTCATTTGAATATGAAATTTGAATTTCAATTTGAATAACTTCTATATATTTTAGAACCTGACAAAACTTTGAATATGAAAAGTGTTTGAAATTTAATAACTAATTCAAAACTATTTTGTATTTTCAAAATCAATTAATCTAACTATTTAAACAATTAACTATTTTGCCATTTTCAATTAAAACTATATTGATTAATATTCTTTTTGAATATTTTAGAATCTGACAAAACTTTGAATATGAAAAGTGTTTGAAATTTAATAACTAATTCAAAACTATTTTGTATTTTCAAAATCAATTAATCTAACTATTTTGCCATTTTCAATTAAAACTATATTGATTAATATTCTTTTTGAATATTTTAGAATCTGACAAAACTTTGAATATGAAAAGTGTTTGAAATTTAATAACTAATTCAAAACTATTTTGTATTTTCAAAATCAATTAATCTAACTATTTAAACAATTAACTATTTTGCCATTTTCAATTAAAACTATATTGATTAATATTCTTTTTGAATATTTTAGAATCTGACAAAACTTTGAATATGAAAAGTGTTTGAAATTTAATAACTAATTCAAAACTATTTTGTATTTTCAAAATCAATTAATCTAACTATTTAAACAAATAACTAGAGTAGATGGAGTCTTTCACGGGCTTGCAGGGAAATTTTTCCGAGGCGGAGCTTCCGAAGATGCCGTATGGCTTGAGCACCAACGACATCTTCGAGAAACTCCGCCACGGGAGATTTCTCAACCCTTTCCTCCATAACTGTTAGAGTAGATAGAGTCTTTCACGGGCTTGCAGGGAAATTTTTCCGAGGCGGAGCTTCCGAAGATGTCGTATGGCTTGAGCACCAACGACATCTTCGAGAAACTCCGCCACGGGAGATTTCTCAACCCTTTCCTCCATAACTGTTAGAGTAGATGGAGTCTTTCACGGGCTTGCAGGGAAATTTTTCCGAGGTAGAGCTTCCAAAGATGCCGTAGGACGTGAGCACCAACGACATCTTCGAAAAGCTCTGCCATGGGAGATTTCCCAACTCTTTCCTCCATCCATGGCGTATCGATGCTCCTTTTATAGGCACGACGCCGCTTCTACTTTTGTCTTGTTCCTCTGACAGGGGCATCGTGCGCTACATGCTTTATCTCATCGAGCAGTGCATCCACCCACGCATCCTTATCCTACCAACAGCTTTAGTCTCGGTTGCACCCACCAGCCGGGACTAAAGGTTACCCACACGTTCTTATCCCACCGACAGCTTTAGTCTCGGTTGCACCCACCAGCCGGGACTAAAGGTTACCCACACGTCCTTATCCCACCGACAGCTTTAGTCTCGGTTGCACCCACCAGCCGGGACTAAAGGTTACCCACACGTCCTTATCCCACCGCCATTTTTCACTATATATATGTAGGCTTGGCCTCCATTTACATATCACATCTAGACTCATATCTACAAACCTCATTACTCTCTTCCATGGCTTCCATCGTATCTCTAACCCCCCAGGAGGCGGAGGCGCTTTGCGCCTCAAACTACCCCTGCCCGCCGGGCTACCGCGTCCCCACCGGCTGGATGCTGAGCGTCGGAGGCGTACCGGTCTCTCCTGTCCCTCTAGGTGTGGCGCGCCAGATGGCCATCACGAACCACTACTACTTCGAGCTCACACCAGAGCAGCGGAGGAATCCCCAGTGGCATCCGGACTACAGCCCGATTTGGGACGCCTTCTTCATCAATCGGCGTGAGAGTGCGCTTGCCAGGCACGAGGAGGACGGCCCGCCTCGTTCGAACTTCAACGAGGCCGGCCGTCGGCTGTGGTGGCGCGGCCGGACTCTCCAGAGCGTCATGGCCTACCGTGGCCACCGCCTGTGCTACCCTCAGTCTCAACCCACGCGTGCTCACCCGCCAAGGTTCGACTACCGCGACCCCGATGCCAGCGACGACGATGTCGGCGACTACGACGACTACAGTGGCGACGTTTATAGGGCTAGGCACGACTATGACTGAATCACTCCAACATTCGAAAACAAGTTCGGTCGATTGTGACTTAATCTGACCATGTACTTTAATTCCAGTTCAATCGTTTCCCCGCCTCTCGTGAGTGTTATTGTGATACATGCATAATTAGAACAATACATTACATAAAATATTTAATACATGATTAGAACAATACATGATTACACATGATTACACATCATTTCTTCGCTAGTGTCCCTTGCTTACGATTGTGGCGTAACCATGGAGAATCTTCATTATTTAACTTGAGGCTTGTGTCAGTGTTCACTCTGAAGGGCGGAATTTCACCAAACTGATTATAATCTTGTGACATGTCTGTCTTGTCCTCCACTCCCACGATGGTTCTTTTCCCTGAAAGAACTATGTGGCGCTTTGGTTCATCACATGATGTATTCGATTTTGGTTCTTTTTCTTGGTTTGCTACTCATGTCCTTCACATAGAAAACCTGAGCCACATCTTTGGCTAGGACGAATGGTTCATCAAGGTACCCTAGATTGTTGAGATCCACCGTTGTCATTCCGTACTGCTTGTCCAACTTTACCCCGCCTCCTGTCATCTTCACCCATTTGCACCGAAACAAAGGAACCTTAAAGTTAGGTCCATAATCAAGCTCCCATATCTCCTCTATGTAACCATAATATATGTCCGTTCGCCCTTTGCCAGTTACTGCATCAAAGCGGACACCACTATTTTGGTTGGTGCTTTTTTTATCTTGAGCGACCGTGTAAAATGTATTCGCATTTATCTCGTACCCTTGGAAAGTCAATATAGTCGAAGATGGTAATTTGGCCAGCAAGTACAACTGCTCTTCAACAACAGTGTCATTCATGAGACGTCTTTGCAACCAAACGCCGAAAGTCGCCATGTGGAGCTGTAAAACAAAGGACTCAGGCTCCCCTGGGTTTGCTTGGCGTACAATATTCTTGTATTCCTCACTGTACGGAGCCACCAAGAGGGAATTTTGTAGAACGGTGTAGTGTGCTTGAGTCAACGAATGACCATCCCTACATATCATTCGTTTCTTTCCGATCGTGCCTTTTCCACTAAGTCTCCCCTCATGACGCGATTGAGGAAGACCAATCGGCTTAAGGTCGGGAACAAAGTCAGCACAAAACTCAATGACCTCCTCTGTTCCATATCCCTTGACGATGCTTCCTTCTGGCCTAGCACGGTTACGAACATATTTCTTTAAGACTCCCATGAACCTCTCAAAGGGGAACATATTGTGTAGAAATACAGGGCCGAGAATGGAAATCTCTTTGACTAGGTGAACCAGGAGGTGCGTCATAATATTGAAGAACGATGGTGGGAACACCAGCTCGAAGCTGACAAGACATTGGGCCACATCATTTTGTAACCGTGGTAGATCTTCTGGATTGATTACCTTCTGAGATATTGCATTGAGGAATGCACATAGCTTCACAATTGCTAGTCGAACATTTTCTGGTAGAAGCCCCCTCAATGCAACTGGAAGCAATTGCGTCATAATCACGTGGCAGTCATGAGACTTTAGGTTCTGGAACTTTTTCTCTGCCATATTTATTATTCCCTTTATATTCGATGAGAATCCAGCCGGGACCTTGATACTGTTCAGGCATTCAAAAAAGGTGATCTTCTCTTCTTTAGTAAGAGCGTAGCTAGCACGACCTTGAAACAGTTCCGGATGTCGGTCTTCTGGGTCTTTCACACGTTGCAGGTCCTGTCGAGCTTCCTTTGTATCTTTTGTCTTCCCATACACACCCAAGAAGCCTAGCAGGTTCACGCAAAGATTCTTTGTCACATGCATCACGTCGATTGCAGAGCGAACTTCTAGGAATTTCCAATACTCAAGCTCCCAAAATATAGATTTCTTCTTCCACATGGGTGCGTGTCCGTCTGCGTCATGCGGAACAGATTGTCCGCCAGGACCCTTTCCAAAGATTACTTCTATATCTTTGACCATATCGAATACATCATCACCAGTATTTTCCTTAGGTGGGTCCCGGTGATCTGCCTTACCGTTGAAATGCTTGCCTTTTTTTCTTATGGCATGAATTTTTCTAAGAAATCGACGGTGCGATATGTACACATTCTTCTTACAATTAGCTAAATATATACTTTCAGTCTCTTGTAAACAGTGTGTGCATGCCTTGTATCCCTTGTTTGTCTGTCCTGAAATGTTACAAAGAGCAGGCCAATCATTGATTGTAACGAACAGCAACGCTCGTAAGTCAAATTCCTCTTGTTTGTGCTCATCCCACACACGTACACCCGGTTTGGCCCACAGCTGTAAAAGTTCATCAACTAATGGCCTTAGGTACACATCAATATCGTTGCCGAATTGCTTCGGACCTTGGATGAGCACTGGCATCATAATGAACTTCCGCTTCATGCACAACCAAGGAGGAAGGTTATAGATGCATAGAGTCACGGGCCAGGTGCTATGACTGGAGCTCTGCTCCCCAAAAGGATTGAAGCCGTCTGTACTTAGACCAAACCGTATGTTCCTTGCGTCACCTGCAAAATCTTTAAACTTATTGTCGATCTTTCTCCATTGTGACCCATCAGCAGGGTGTCTCAACATCCCGTCTGACAAACGGTCTTCTTTGTGCCATCGTAATAACTTGGCATGCTCTTTGCACCGAAACAAACGTTTCAACCGTGGTACTATAGGAGCATACCACATCACCTTGGCAGGAACCCTCTTTCTGGGGGGCTCGCCCTCAACATCACCAGAGTCATCTCCTCTGATCTTATACCGCAATGCAGTGCATATCGGGCATTCAGTCAAATTCTCATATTCACCACGATAGAGGATGCAGTCATTAGGACATGCATGTATCTTCTGAACCTCTAAACCTAGAGGGCAGACAATCTTCTTGGCTTCGTACGTACTGGTGGGCAATTCATTATCCTTTGGAAGCATATTTCTCATCATTTTCAGCAACTTTTCAAATCCGGAGTCAGATAGACCTTCCTCTGCCTTCCATTTCAGCAATTCAAGTGTGCTGCCCAGCTTTTTCAGACCATTTTGGCAGTTTGGGTATAAGGACTTTTTGTGATCCTCTAACATGCGATCCAACTTCTCCCTCTCCTTATTAGTTTCGCATTCTCTCCGTGCATCAGCAATGGTCCGACCGAGATCATCAGGGGCCTCATCATGTGTCTCTCCTTCAGCTTCCCCTTCAGCTCCCCCTTCAGATTCTCCCATGAAAGTATCACCATATTCAGGGAATCCAGGATAGTTGTAATCATCCTCTTCTTCATTGTTTTCCATTGTAACACCTCTTTCTCCATGCTTGGTCCAACAATTGTAGCTGGGCATGAAACCGTGCTGAAGCAGGTGCACGTGAAGGGTTCTTGATGAAGAGTAATTCTTCAGATTCTTACACGCACTACATGGACAAACAACAAAACCATTCCGCTTGTTCGCATCAGCCACACGGAGGAAATCCTGCAAGCCCTTAATGAACTCGCTTGAGACTCGGCTACCGTACATCCATTGCCGGTTCATCTGCATTATTATATAAGTATATAATAAACCAAATTAATACAAGTAATAAACTCACATTGCATATAAATCATATATACTCCCACATTACTCTCTAACGTTACAAAAATTATTGCAAATAAATCCTACTCAAAAATTATTATTGTAAATCACATAAGCTCATAATTACTACCACATTACTTTCTAACATTAATTACTCCACAAATCCCTCTATTTTATTGAGCATAAAAAGAGCTATATATGTGCATGGCAAATTTCTACTTCATACTCATTTTGGTCAACATACAAGTACACCACCTCTACACATGTGCAAACTAAGAAATTAATTTAAGCTCAAATGCTATATAAATAAAATTAACTCCCATAATTACTCCCAAATTATAGCCACAAATCTCACCACATCTAGAGCATTATATGAGCTAAATTAGCAATTAAAGATGAGAGAGTAAAGTTGCTAACCTTTTGAACCAATTAGATATATAAAATAACTCAAAATCTTGGATAATTTTGATAAAAAAATCGGGCATGACCTCTCCACTCAATCCAAGCTTCCGACCACCATTGGTGTACTGGCAGGCTCGGGGGAAGAGAAGCTGGATTTTGTAGGCGACGGCCTTTAGTCCCGGTCCGTGTTAAAGGCCGGGATTAAAGGTCGCCCTTTAGTCCCGGTCGTTAACACGGGCCGGGACTAAAGGTGGGGTTCCCGCCCGCCACCCCTTTAGTCCCGGCCCGTGTTAACGACCGGGACTAAAGGTCCACTACGAACCGGGACTAGATGCTGGCCGTGCCCCAGCGGCACGAACCGGGACTAATGCCCCCTTTAGTCCCGGCCCAAATAATTTGGGGACTAAAGGTGGCGGATAGAAGCCTCTTTTTCCACTAGTGAACATAGCAATGTAAACAACTTATTATTCAAATTTAGTGGACCCATTGTGCAAAATTTGAACCACTAATTTTTTTCTTCTTCTTAAGT
This sequence comes from Dactylis glomerata, assembly GCA_007115705.1. NCBI lineage: Eukaryota > Viridiplantae > Streptophyta > Magnoliopsida > Poales > Poaceae > Dactylis > Dactylis glomerata. Next base: position 1,918,255 of record QXEO01000065.1, read on the forward strand.
TATCATTGACTGCGTAAAAATGTGAAATCGACAAAATGAAAACATGATTTCTTTAATGTCACTGATAGGTTTTGCTTTACTGCAGTCCTGTTACTCATATTTTGTTTTGCAATGTGCATCAGATTATTTAGAGAGTTAATGCTACAATTTCTTCACCCTTGCTATCACCGCCTCGGATCGCCTCCACTCGGTAATCTTCTCTTTGCAGATCAGATCTCTGTCAAGCTAGATCCATATTAATGGCTATCAGCTATTCATGTATAGGAATTTAGATAGCATACTATAATATGCATAAAAACGAAAAAAAAATATCGTCTTCAAAAAAATGTTCGCTGTGCAACCAGTGTCAGAATTTGTTAGCTAAGCACTAATCGCATTAACTTCGCATCTCTCTGTCTTTTGTTCTTTACTTTCGACATAACTAATACCCTAGTATCCATGAATTCGGACTGGGGCATGTTTCATTCCTTGCTTTGTAAATATAGACTGTTGGCTCTAGAGATTAACAAGTTCTCAAGATAAATATGAGCAAAGGTAAACAACTTATTATCCAATTTAGTGGACCTATTGTGCAAAACCACTGAAATTTTTCTTCTTCTCAGGTTGTCATTGACAGCGTAACAATATGAAATCAACAAAATAAAAACATGATTTCTTTAACGTCACTGATAGGTTTTGCTTTACTGCAGCCATGTTACTCATATTCTATTTTGCACTATTTTGAAGAATTATTGGTGTGTTCCTACACCATCTATCTAGACACATATGTCTGCCTCTGATTCAGAAGACCTTGCTTATTTTGTTCATTTCAGAATGTAGGTCACGATAGGGCTTTGCTGATAAGAAAGTTCATAGTTGATAAGATATCGAAGAAGATGGAAACCAGGAGGTTTTGCTGCCTGAAGACATGCTCGTGGATATCCACCGTCGTCTTGCACCACATTACCTTGACATATCCTGCATCGTATGCAAGACCAAGACCAGGTGCCCCATCATCGATGTTCGCCGCATACACCATGTTGAACTCCTCCCGGACTCAGTAGGCGGTATAATCATCAATTTCAGTGACTTGGAGTTGTCATAATTCTTCCCACGCCCATCGGCAGGACCCTCAGTGTCCGGCAACCTCAACTATATACCTTGGACCTCTGTCGTCAAGGACCATTGCAATGGCCTTCTTTTGCTTGGAGGCTATGTGATTAACCCGGCTACATGACAGTGGGCAGAGTTGCCCCTATACCCATCCTCAAGACCAAAATCCTTCGACAAAGAGTACCGCTACTACCTTGTGTATGACCCAACCATATCGCCGCACTATGAGGTGTTTGTAATCCCCTTTGTTATCAAGTTTGACCCTGATATCAAATTGGATCCCACTATAGAGGAGTTAGAATGACCAGCATCACTATGCATACTAGATGTGTTCTCATCAAGGACAAAACAACGAGAGGATAAGCTCTTTGCTCGCAAAGGGGAGGCTGCTGGGACAACTGCTGACATGCTATTGGATAGGTGGTATTGCGATCAGAACCATGCCGTCTGCTGGAAGGGATCACTTTACGTCAATTTCTCAAGCCTGTTTGTGGCGAGGTAACTGCTCACTCATGAAATAAGATTCATTATTCTTTTACATCTCAATGATTTCAATCTTGCAAGATACCATTGCCAAACAATAAGTATCAAGTAATCAAACCACCAAAATGGAGAACTCTATTTGAGGAAGATATTCTTTATCGGGAAAATTAGAGAAAGTCGCATTTCGATGGTTGGGCACACAGATGGCAAACCCAGGCGATCACCAAAATGAAGAAAATGCCCAACCACCGAAATGAAAGCTATCATAACTATGTTGTGTAAGAGTTTTTATTTGAGAAAGCCACATGAAAATTATTGTACACAGAGGATAAAACACATTCCGATGAATCTGACATACCAACTCATATTTATGTGATTTGTAGAATTTATAATATTTTATGATCGTTTGGTGGTTAGTTGAACTACTTGTGTTTTAAAATCAAATCGTTGAATGTAACTTGTAAGACACAGTTGATAACGAGAAAAGGTACATAGTCAAGCCCAACTTATAATCTAGAGTTTTTTATATTTTGTTCACATAATGTTGCTATTAAGATATTTTTAGGACATATTAAATAGATATGTCTTTCAATATACTAAAGATAACTGACAAGGGTATAGTTAATAGAGCCCGTTAGTTGAGTACCCCTAAGGCCCGTATAGTTAGGCCCAATTGTAGTGCTAGTCGAATACGAGTCTTTACCGTATATCGATATTGTAATCTGTATCGGACCCTACCCGATCCTCGAGACCTGGCCATCTATATATAGGGGCCAGGAGGGGACGGTGTAGGCCAGATTGAAAGCAAGCCAGGTTGAACACCCAAGTTTACTTTCGATACACACCTATTTCGACTAACTCTACCTTCGAGTTCATCCGACGCCCTATCTCCCCGATCCTAAGTCCTTCATCTAGGACATTTGTCGAGTTAACCCCTCGTCAATTGGCGCCGACCGTGGGGACTTGGGCGTTGGAATCATGAATTCGACGGCTTTCTCGCTTTTAGCCAACAGCAGTTCAGAGCTCGAGGGAAATCGAGAGATGGAGTTAACCATTGGAAGTTTGAGCATCATCATGGAACCATCGGGTTCATCCCGCCTCTCGGATTCGACGAAACCAGATCCGTCGGCAAACAAGCCCGAAACAGAAGAAACACTGGAATCATCAGAAGGCTCTTCCAGCGAGGCAAACTCGCCGGTCAGTCTCGACAAAACACCAATCATAGAAGGCGACAAAATTGAGAAAAATTTCGACTCAGAAGAAATAGCGTGTCAGACGCACAGCAACGCAAAGGACTTCGCCATAGGAAGCAGCGGCGTCTCCAAGGTACATCAGTTATGCGTCATTATAACTGAAGCAGAAGAAGAAAATAATAGCAAAGGAAATAAGAATATCGACAGGCAAGTCGACAAAGTAAAAGATCACAACAAAAAGGAAAAGGAGAAAGTCCATGTTTCGGCTGGTGAATGGAGGATGATCAAGTCAGCTATCAACCACGGTACAGAGGTACCCGAAGGATCGAGAAGAGAAGTACTAATGGGATATCAGTACGCATTATACCAGCACAGGAAGACACTAAGGGAGGAAAGAGTTATGAATTTTCAAGATAATAACAGTATATCAAGAGAGGAATACTGGGAAGACTATAGTGAGGATTCAGAATACAGCAAAGAAAGGCATGGAGACCCAAAACACAACAGGGGGGCGACAGCATACGGTAGAGAAAAGGAGTACTCAAGGAGCCCCACCCCGCAGCTAGAAGAGGAGGAAGTTGACTTCATACAAAAAACACCAGAAGCAGCACTAGTAGCAGCACAAGCATACTTATTAGCTACACAACCAGAACCTGGAGACCCACGGGAAGACATGCACCGAGCCGCGATACGAAGCCTGGGAATAGTAGAAGGAAAGATCAGGGAGCAAGGTCCAGAGACGAAGTCGACAAACTGCAAGGGAAGTGGAGAGGAGAAGCTCCGATACGATTTCAAAGATAACAAGTATAGCGAGTCGTCAGAAGAGAAAAAGCGACAGAAAAGGAAGGAGGACGCAAGAAATATAATAGCACAAGCTCGAGTAAATAAGTCGCGTTACGCTTGGAGGGAAGAGAACTATGAGGACGACGATAAAGATATGGGTGCGTTATGCTTTATCCGCAGGGTTCGCAAGACACGAGTACCCAAAGGATTCAGGTTACCACACAACCAACCTAAGTATGATGGGTCGCAAGAACCTACCCTATGGTTATCGGATTATCTGCAGGCAGTGCAGATACTAGGGGGAACAAAGGCGACCGCAATGCAAAGTTTACAGCTGCACCTCACCGGCGCCGCGCGGTCCTGGCTGAATACCCTACCCGACGAATCTATCGGAAGTTGGGGGGAACTCGAAATCCAATTTGCAAGAAATTTTCGTTCCACTTACAAGCGCCCAGCGTCACTGGAGGAAGTTAAAACATGTGTGCAGAGGAAAGGCGAAACGCTACGATCTTACATACAACGCTGGAGTATAATCAAAAACTCAGCAGAGGACGTCTCCGACGAACGAGCAATAGATGCCTTTTCGGCCGGACTTCGTCGCTCAGATCTCGTGGAAGAAATAGGAAGAACAAGACCTACGACAGTAGCCGAGCTAATGGAACAAGCCAACAAATTCGCTGATGGAGAGGACGCGTATAACAACAAAAGAGGACGTTCACCAGAAGTCGACAGAATAAGTAGACAGAGGAGACGATACCGCAGCAGGTAGAATCAAGGAAGGCGAAATCAGGTGGCCGCGGGTTACGTACTAGAAGAAGAAGAAGGACATGAAAGCAGGAGGTTTCACGCAAAAGGAGTAGAAAAATCGAGATACTCCGGTCCTTCGGCTGAGGATATGTTATACGGACCTTGTCGAATCCACTACGCGTACCTCGACGGGAAAAGAGTCTCAAATCACTAGATGAAGGATTGCAGGACATTCCTAAGGTTGCAAAGCGCTATGAGCTCAAAACAAGGAGAGCGGCAAGGAGAAAGACATAGAAGTCAAGGATATCAAATACAAAAGCTAGCAAGGCACTTAGAGTCAAAAGTGTACATATCAGCCATGATTCAACCGGTACCCAAGTCGAAGAAGGAGCAAAAGAGTATATCCAGGCAAGTCAACCTAGCAATATCATCACCACCTGCTACCATAGAATACCTGCGGTGGTCAGAACAACCAGTCAAGTTCAGCAGAGCAGACCACCCGAGGAAAGTCCCTAGGCCAGGTCACTCGCCTATGGTTTTAAAGGCACAAATAGGAGGGTACGACATCGGAAGAGTGTTCATGGATGCAGGGAGTGGCATAAACCTAATATATGCCAGAACCCTAAAGGCAATGTGCATATCACTGACGAGTCTGAAGCCAACAGATTGCTCTTTCCACGGAATAGTACCAGGAGCCGCAAACTACCCTCTGGGGAGAATAGAACTCGACGTCTGCTTTGGCAGTAGCGGAAACTACAGGAAAGAGAAGCTGGAATTTGAAGTAATGGACTGGCCGTCGCAATATCATGCAATCCTGGGGCGCCCATCATTTGCAAAGTTTATGGTAGTACCACACTACGCGTATCTTACGTTAAAAATTCCAGGACCCAATGGAACAATCACAGTACAAGGGAGCTTTGAAGTAGCCAATACATGCGACAGGGAATTCAACAGGATGGCGCAAACCTTCGGCATGACAGCAGAGTATGAGAGGTTAAAAGGAGAAACAGATCACAATGTACTACCCGACGTTGGACGATCCCTGCCAGATCAGGCTTTCGACATGTCTCAGGACTCGAAGAAAATCTAGGTCCATCCTACAGATGCAAACAAGACAACATCAATCGCGGTAAACTTGGATCCCGCATAGGAAAGCGCGCTCGTCGAGTTCCTCCGTGAGCGCTGGGAAATCTTCGCCTGGTGTCCATCAGATATGCCAGGGGTTCCCAGGGAACTCGTCGAGCATGCATTGAACGTAGATCCCAAGGCAAAACCAGTTAAGCAACCACTATGATGATTCGATGAACCTAAGAGGAAGGCGATAGCATCAGAGTTGCACAGGCTAGAAAGTGCCAGATTCATCAGAGAAATCAAAACTTCGAGTTGGGTGTCGAACCCAGTCATAGTACCCAAGAAGAACACAGACGTACAAAGAGTATGTGTCGACTACACATCTCTCAATAAGCATTGTCCAAAGGATCCCTTCCCTTTACCCCGCATCGATCAAATAATCGATTCAACAGCGGGATGCGCAAGGCTTTCCTTTTTGGACGCATACTCTGGCTACAATCAGATAAAACTGAAGAAAGAAGACGAAGAAAAAACGGCCTTCATCACACTGTATGGGGTGTTTTGCTATCAAGTGATGCCGTTCGGCCTAAAAAATGCAGGAGCAACTTATCAAAGGATGATGCAAAGCTGCCTCGGGAGCCAAATAGGGCGCAACATATAAGTCTACATTGATGATATAGTCATCACCACAAGAGAGGAGAAATCTCTAATCAGCGACTTGGCAGAAACCTTCGACAACCTGAGTAGGTACAAGCTTAAGCTTAACCCGACAAAGTGCTCTTTCGGCGTCTCAGCAGGACAACTTTTAGGGTTCCTAGTATCAGCACGAGGAATAGAGGCGAACCCAGAGAAGATTCAAGCAATTTTGACAATGGGGAAACCCACGAAACTACACGACGTACAGAAACTTGCAGGACGCGTCGCGGCACTAAGTCGTTTCGTTGCTCGACTAGGGGAGAAGGTGCTTCATTTCTATGCACTTATGAAGAAGTCAGACGATAAATTTGAGTGGACAGAAGAAGCAGACGCAGCGTTTGCACAGTTGAAAAAAGTGCTTTCCACGCCACCAGTGCTGGTCGCACCAAAAGAAAAAGAACCACTGCTACTGTACATCGCCGCAACCCATCAGGTGGTGAGTACAGTATTAGTAGTCGAAAGAAGTAAGGAAGGAAAAGCCCATGGCGTTCAGAGGCCAGTATATTTCATCAGTGAAGTGTTGTCTCCAATAAAACAAAGGTACCCGCACTATCAGAAGTTGGCATACAGTGTCTTCACAACCGCACGAAAACTACGACAATACTTTATGGTGCACCCAATTATAGTGGTGAATGAGGCGCCACTGTCGAACATATTGAATAATCCTTCAGCAACAGGACGTGTCTCTTTGTGGGGAATCGAGTTATCTCCCATGGACATCACGTACGAAAAAAGGAAGGCGATCAAGTCGCAAATTTTGCCAGATTTCACGGCAGAGTGGCTGGAGCTGCAGAGCACAGGACCACCAGATTTATCCAGTGTTTGGACAATGTACTTCGATGGTTCCAAAAGAGTCCAAGGCGCAGGAGCAGGAGTAGTGTTGATATCACCTCATGGCAACAAATTGAAGTACGTCTTGAGGATGAGCTTTCCACATGCTTCTAACAATGAAGCAGAGTACGAGGCTTTGTTGCACGGAATGAAGATGGCTAAAGCATGTGGAGCAACTCGCCTAAAAATATTCGGAGATTCCAACCTTGTTGTCCAGCAAGTCATGAACAGATGTGACACAATCAATGACAACATGCTGGCCTACAAAAATTTGTACCATTATCTCGAAGGAATGTTCGATGGATGCGAAGTCTCGCACGTAAGCAGGAACAGCAATGAAGAAGCCGACAATTTAGCAAATATCGGGTCACAGTGTTTACCTGTGCCATCTGGAGTATTTTGGGAGGAAATAGTAGAAAGATCAATAAAAAGTGGAAAAAGTTCGACTACTACAGGAGGCTCGGGGGCTACATCAGAGCCAGAGGAGGTCATGATGATAGAAGAAACATGGATGCAGCCATATCTTGCATACATGATAAACAAAAAGTTACCAGAAGATGCAGTGGAGGCCAAGAAGATAACTCGAAGATCAAAAGCGTTTGTCGTGTTACAGGGAAAATTATACAAGAAAAGTATTACTGGCGTCTTGCAGCGTTGTGTAACGCCCCAAGAAGGACAAAAAATACTACAAGACATACATGGTGGAGTATGTGGCCATCATGCTAGCAGCAGAGCAATAGCAGCAAAAGCTTTCCGAGCAAGATTCTATTGGCTAACAGCCATCGAGGACGCAAAAGATATAGTTCGAAAGTGTGAAGCATGTCAAAGGTTTGCATCTAGACCGCACGCACCAGCAGCGGAATTACAAACAATACCATTATCTTGGCCATTTACACAATGGGGCCTCGATATGGTGGGAAAGTTGCACAAATCCTGGCCAGGAGGGCATGTCTACATGCTAGTGGCCGTTGATAAATTCACCAAATGGGTGGAAGCGGCCCCGGTGACAACCCAAGATTCTACAGCAGCAATCAACTTCATCAAGTCCATAGTTTTTCATTTTGGTGTACCATACAGCATCATCACAGACAACGGGACGAATTTCACTTCAAAGGAATTCAAGAGTTACTGCGAAGGATTAGGGATCAAGCTAAAATTCGCATCGGTGGCGCACCCGAAGACAAACGGGCAAGTCGAAAAAGCTAATGGCTTGATATGCAGCGGGATAAAAAAGAGGCTCCTAGCGCCTCTCGAGAAAGCCAAGAGCGCTTGGGTAGAAGAGTTGCCCTCCGTTCTTTGGAGTCTAAGAACTACGCCTAATGCAGCAACTCAAGAAACTCCTTTCTTCTTGGTTCATAGCGCAGAAGTCGTGCTTCCAGTCGAGGTTACACATGAGGCTCCAAGAGTGACAGCATATGACGAGACAACATCAACAGAAGCATTGCAGGATGATGTCGATGCACTAGATGAAGCGAGAGATAAAACATTAGAAAGGGCTACGCAGTATCAACAGAGTCTACGAAACTACCATAGTAGTCGAGTTCGTCCACGATCCTTCGTGGTGGGAGACCTAGTTTTGCGACTCAGGCAAGACAGCCACGGCAAGTTGGAGTCCCCTTGGGTGGGACCTTATATCGTCACTGAAGTAATACCTGGAGGAGCATATCGACTACAAGACAAGAAGACTGGGAAGGATGAGAGCAACCCGTGGAATGCAGAGCAGCTACGGCGTTTTTACGCGTAGAATGCATATAGTGGTATTAATAAATTCGAGTTAACCTTTTGAACCCAGAACATGAGGCCACAGGTCAGGTTCTTTAGGTTGAACTCGACAAAATTGTACAATTATTATTTCTTCGCCTTGGGGGCTTCAACCCTCGGGTCGTACGAAAGGAATTTTTTATCACAACTTGGAAGACCCTTTTTATTGAAAGGTTGTGCAGTCAACCCGATAAATATTCAAATACTGTGGTTCACAAAGGAACCCGATATTCTTGGTTCACAAAGAACCCGATAGATGGAAAGCATACCTCAGAACAATAAATTTGTTTTCATGGTACTAGCAAATACGTCGACATAGAATACGACGATTCATTATAAGGAGATTATCAAACGATATTACATAAAAAGCAAAATCCTAATGGAAGTGGACTTCAGCTTCATATTTCTTCTGGCAGAGGGTGCCGTCGTAGATCTTCACGTCGAACTTCGACGTGCCGATGTGAAAATCAAAGGCCATGAAGAAGCCTTGGTGGATGTCGTGGTCTTCTGCGAACTGCGACCAGCCACCCTTAAAGTATTGCTCGCCGTCGCCATCATACCACACCTCCACCTCATATGGGACACCACTGCCAGACTGTTCGCGAAGAACCGCCTCTCGCAGTTCGCGTCCATCCATGAAGTTGGTGAAGCTCAGCGGCAAGCGCTGAATCTCGCGGCACTGCGCCATGGCGATGCAGAGGAAAGAAAAGATCTGGGGAGGCGCAGCAGGAGTAGTGGAAGTAGAAGGAGGAGGAGCGATTGGACCTGAAACAGCGCCAGTGACCTTGGGCTTGTTCTTGCTACCAGGTGGGCGCCCGGGACGACGTTTAGCCGGAGCGGCCGATGATGTTCCTGCCGCGGCCAGAGTGTTGGTGTTCTTGTTTTTGCTTCCACGAGGGCGACCTCGGGCTCGGGGCGCCACCGGAGAACCAAGATCCAGACGGCAGCCATCTGCATCAGCCATAAGGACAAAGGAAGAAACAAAAACCCTAGATGGAGGGAGAAGATGATGCGGCGGAGGAGGAGTTGGATTAGGGTTTTTACCCTTGATAGAGGATGCTTTATTTATAAGCACGTATTATCGGGCCCCCGTGCTAAAACAAGGCCCGTTAATATATTTTATAATAGGAGTTAAATTCTGCACAAAGCAGACGATAATATCAAAGAGCAAAAAAGATAAGATTGTGGTCACATGATATGACAAATCTTGACTTGAACTCGGGGGCTTGCACAGAAGACGGTTAACAGAAGGAAGAAGACATGAACTTTGAGCCTATGCTTGACTACAAGTATCCAAACATAGCCTCGGGGGCTACTCCCATCGGGAGCGCTAAGCGCGCACCCGATAGAGGAAGAAAAAGGGTAAGTATACAAATCTCGACTATGTAGTCGACAAGAGTGAAGGAGTGTTACTCCCATCGGGAGTGAGTTTTATGGTTGAAGAAACCCGAATATTTTCAGTCAAAATTTGACTGCGACATGAGATTCTCGAGTTGCGTTATCGCTACACAACTCGAATGCCGTGACTTGTCATGAAGGTAAGACCCCGGGATCCGTCTTGTGTGGCCTGGTATACGCACATGGATGCGCTCTGCTGGTATGTATCCGTGTCTACGACGCGAAGAAAATCCTGGTGGACGCACTGGCTACCCTGAGAACCACTGGGATTCATTCTTTATAAGACCTAAATGCGGCAGAAGAATGGGTTTGACCGGTATCCCGAATTCAAATCCAAGGGGATTGAATTTGAAGTAGGTGACAAGTATCTGTTCCGACAGTTAACTGACCTCTTGATCCGTCAGAGTTGTCAGGCTTGTTCATCAAGACCCCTTGCGAACAAATTATTATAAGTCGAAAGACCAAGTCAAAGATTTGAAGATAAGAAGAAGTTGAAGAATTGATCAAGTTGAAGATTTGAAGATTAGAGATTCAACCCGAATCTACAATTCTGGTAGAATCTCAGGGGCTACTGACAAGGGTATAGTTAATAGAGCCCGTTAGTTGAGTACCCCTAAGGCCCGTATAGTTAGGCCCAATTGTAGTGCTAGTCGAATATGAGTCTTTACCGTATATCGATATTGTAATCTGTATCGGACCCTACCCGATCCTCGAGACCTGGCCATCTATATATAGGGGCCAGGAGGGGACGGTGTAGGCCAGATTGAAAGCAAGCCAGGTTGAACACCCAAGTTTACTTTCGATACACACCTATTTCGACTAACTCTACCTTCGAGTTCATCCGACGCCCTATCTCCCCGATCCTAAGTCCTTCATCTAGGACATTTATCGAGTTAACCCCTCGTCAATAACTAAATCTTAATGCAACTACAAAAAAATACATAGGAGTGCAATTATTTAAAATCTTAGCCTATGTCAATACATTAGAAAGCTAACAAGGTTTTGTTACAAAATTATCAAAAGTCGGCACAAAGTAAGCATTTATTTTTAATGTAATGTACATTACAATGCAAAAAAAGCCTACACTTTACATGGTAAAAGTTCATATTTAGTTAAATTTGCAAACTACCTATTGGAAAATACACTTATTGAGTTTGTAATGCAATAAAATTGGTTATATAGAAGTATATAAGTTTAGTATATAATTTATATTGGTTTAACTTATAGTATGTAAATTTTGTTTGGACCAGCACTGTAGAAATGAAACATAAGGCTTGGACCTTACAGTATGTTAACTAATATGAAAACAGCGATGAGAATGGTAAAGATGAATCAATAGCGGAGAAAAAACTTTGACCGAGACTTTAAAAACGATAATCTTATTGACCCCACAGATATGACCAATGACGAGTCTACTTGCTATAGTGTTACAATTAGATTCCATCCTTTCAAAAAAGATTCTGGTGTTGTGCGTCTCACTGACAAGATGACTAGTGTATCATTTTGATGGCTCGAAGGTCTAAGAGTTGGGCAACATATTTCCCAAATGTTATGACACATCAACCATATATACAAGTGCCTTTCGCATACACTCTTTGCTGCAAAAAAAAAGGAAGAGCACCGAGAGAGGAGCCTCGTGGCATTTTCTTTAAGATAGAAGGTATGAGGACCGACCCAAATCCATAGAATAAAGCGAGGTGAAACAAACTCTCTCCACCCCTTGTTGGATGAGAGATTTTCCTCAAAGCAATTAATGTAACTCCTCTTGATTATGAGCACATCGTATCTGAATAAGAGGGCTAATAGAAAACTTATGCTTGTAAAGTTTATTTTTCATTGTTATATATCAAACTTTTAGTGGACATTTCTAGTAGAATTGTTGTAATTTCTCTTTTGATCAGACCAACTTATGTGTATCGTCAATACATGTAACTGTTGATATATGCTCATAATCGTCTCCTCAGCTTTTTGGGTTGTAATGATGCGGTCTTGATCTTTTTTTTTCTCGTCTGACGATATTCCTGTAAGAGCTGATGCATTTTGTGCTCTCTCAAAGCATGTTCAAGTTGGTGATTGCTTTGTAAATTGCTGCTGGTCTGAAATCCAGAATGCCAGTTTGTGGTTTACTAATTCATTGTTTAGTGGTTTGAATTCCATTTGTTTTCCAATTGCCTATTGGCGTTTTGACGGATGCTGAATACTCCCTCCGTTTCAAAATATAAGATGTTTTAGGTTTGTGAAGTAATTATATTTAGACATCTTTTAGTGTGTAGGCTCACTCAAATATACACACTAAAAGGTGTCTAGATACATTTGCTTCACAAACCTAAAACATCTTATATTTTGAAACGGAGGGAGTAGTATTCAGTTTTCTTCCATTCCAGTATCAAGTTTTTTTTCCATTCTGTTTACAGTAACTGTGTCACTCAACCAAACTACGTTCTAGGATATAGTAGGTTTGGGCATGCTGCCCAGGAGCCTGATTTCGGTGTGTAGATCATGTGATTTTTATTGACCCTAAAAAAATGTGGATTTTACGCAACACATCATCATTGTATTATATGTTGTTACGTTCACTGCTAACGCATGCCATGTCCTGGTGTATTGCGCACACCTGCATCATCTCATCCTTTCGACCTTTCCTACAGCATCCAAAAAAAAAAACATTTCCAAGGTTTCCACCAAGCCACTTTTACCCAGGACATTTGACAAAAAATGAAGATCATTGGCTTGATTCAGGCTATTTGTTCATTGGGAAAGAATCAATATGTGGTGATACGGGTGAATCATTAAGAAACCGGCTTGCATCATTTCTCCTACCTCCACAGGCCTGATTACTTGCTCCAGGCAGGTCTACGGGCGGATATCTAGCTTTGGAGTCTAAAAGTTTCAGTGTATAGTTAATATCCATTCCCCAGAATGCCTTCCCCGTCCAACTGATGCTATCTCCGGTGTACCATCAAGAACAGTATCCATCAGTTGTCCAGCGATTAAGCGCACATACATCAAGAACAGTATCCATCAGTTGTCTGTGCCAAAGTAGCGATCGCCATACTCTCCCAAACCTGGGATGACCCTAAATTCCTCGCTCAACCCAGAATCTATCTCTGATGTTACAACCTTCAACCTCGGAAATCGCTGGCACACACAATGAATCCCTTCAGGAGCCTACAAACAAGTTGAAACGGACTAAAGTAAGAGAAACAAAGAGACAAGGAGCAACCCCATTCAGTAAGCTAAGATGTTTACCGAGATAAGATTGAGGAATATAATCCTCTCCTCGGGAACACCTTTCCTTACAAGAAGATCTATAGCTTGACTTGCTGAGTTCCCTACAAAACAAAGGCAGAAGTTGAACACTTCAGTCACGGACAAAGCAGAAGATAGCTGGTGCAATATCAATTCAACTGCAAATGGACCAACGAATTACGGATTTGTGATTCTAAAGAACAATAATCATCTACAAGATGCATATAGATCTTCCAAAGCAACCAATGTGCCACAAAAGTTCCACTATTTACTGCACATACGGTTAATACATTTTACATACTCCCTCCAACCACTAATACCTGTCTTTACATGGACGTATCTAGACATATTTTAGTGTCTAGATACATCCATGTAAAGACAGGTATTAGTGGTCGGAGGGAGTACAAAATTACAAGATCCAAAGAATTTAAAAGAACAAACAGAGTTATTAAATCTTTCTTTATACATTACTAAAGGAAATAATTATCAGCGGGTGAGATTTGGTATGTTGTAACATTCAGATATGATTGTGTACATACATTACGTATGTATAACTGCATCAAATAAAAAACGCTCATATAATAAGAAATACAAACTTAAGCTATGCCAAGAGAACTATTTACTAACACAACCTAGATCACTTAACTTGAGCGCCAAAGCTAAATGAACAAAAATAGAATGGGCAAGCAAACTGACCTGTGCCAAGCACCGGATCCAAAAGTAGAACATGCCGTTCAGCTATATCCATTGGCAGTTTGTGGTATATAAGCTAGATGTAGACAGTGTATCATAGTTATTGAGACCATAATAGCGTTCAGTCATTATAAAGATTTTTCAAGAGGTTTGTTGATCACAAGATATTAGTGCTTACCTGCTGTCCGTTATCTCCAACACGATGTATCAGAATCTTGCCAATTTTAATTCCCTTACAGCAAGCACGCAGTGCATTTTCCATACTTTCACCACTGCAATGGCAAGGCTGTGTTTACAATTGTGCTTAAGTTTCAAGATATGTGAACGCAACGGATAAGAAAAACATCTGGAGGGACATGATGTACGGTATAACATGCCTGGTATGCAAAAGACTAAGACTATTAAGATTTACAGATATCATTTCGTTATGACGGATGGTTCAGAGTCAAATGGGGCATGTGTTCAAACTTGTAGTCAGGACTACGGAGCAACTCCCTCCATTTCTATATATAGGAGGTATAGTTTTTTGAAGAAAAAAAATCCAAAATATAAGACTCCTGCCAAATTTACCGCTCGATTTGTGGAGAGATTTGTGGGATTGTTGAGATATTCACAAACCAATCTGATCGGTAGAGAGAGGAGATCGGGAGTTTCCTTTTTTACCTCCATTTTCATGTCTAAAACAAACTAAACTAGCTGTCTAACTTGTGCGTTAATATTCGTGCGTTAAACTATACCTCCTATATATAGGAATGGGGGGAGTATAAAACTATCTTGCAACTAGAAAGATCATGGCACATAGAGAAAACAAAAGGTTCTACATGACAGGACATAAAAATAATGTAGAAAGATACTCATAATTCTATTGCATTATTAACCATCATCTCTAATAGAAGGAACTAAAGAAGAGCTTCTGTACAGTAGTTAATTGCGTAATTCAGTCTGTGTGCCCGTCGTTCAAATAAATTACTTTTGCCAAAAGTGGGTGCTCGCAGGTTGGGTTGATAATAGCTATTTTCAGAGGTTACCTTCGGACAATAGAAACTCCACAGAGCTTCTTGCAGAAATCAACTCCCATATAAACAGATCCTGGAGACAAACAAGTAGAACATGGCATGATGTTGGGCACAAATGCATATCTAGAAGAATGTGTGCACCTGGCATTCTAGAAAACAACTGAAAACAGATAAATCTTTTGAATTGAAAGGATCAGTCACAAACACCCTTAAATCTCAAAAAGCTCCAGTTTTCCACAAGATACATTTTTCTATGCATATTAAATCAGACCGTTCAAATTCAAATGTTTCCAGCACAGCACAAACTGCTGCTTTCAAGGAAAATGATATTGATATCGGTTCATGAATGCCCATACCGATTTCGGTTCTTTATTCGCTGGAGAAAACCTTAAGCCTGACGGGTCAAACTTCACAGAATGGTACCAATGCTTGAGGGGTATCCTTTAATAGAATAATGTGCTTTACACGATAGAAGAGCCAATAGGAGAGGAGCCTGGTGACGATCGATGCAGATGAGGTCGAGGATGATGTGTTTCGTGTTCGACGGGACTATTATCTCTTTGTCCAAATTGCATTTTTCAACACCATGACTCCACAGATGAAGAGTTGGTTTTTCGACACCGACTTGAATGTGATCATCGATGATCTGAAGTCACCCTTTGTGCTGCAAGTGCTGCTAATGATGTCTGAATGAGTTCTTCTCATGCAAGATGGAAGAACACACCTATCTGGAGACTCACCTAGCAAAGATGCATCGGATCCAGACTAATGATTTAGCCAATAGTGTGGTACTTCGTCCGCTTCCTCCCAGTTATAAGAGCTTTGTCGATGGATTTGTGATAGAAGTAGCAATTCATGGCAAGGGTCAAGAACGTCAAGGTGGAGCCCGTAGAGGGTGAAATCGTAGATCCAAGAGGTATATGTGATATACAAAGTTATAAATGTTTTTCATAAACACTTATTGCAGCTTTGAGTATATGATACTAATTGCAGTTTTTTGAAAACAGGACCTGCAGAATGAGTGTTCATGGAGGAGGTGATGGCGCATGATGATGGCATACGAAATGTTGATGACTGGCGCCGATTCACCTCACTATTTATCATCAAGATTAGGATATGAATAAAGTTTTGTAATCATTGTGATAGAGGACCTTATTAGCGTGTCTTGACAAGTTATTCATTTGTAATAAACAAATTTGTTGTTTTATCATGATGAATAAAATCAATTATGGTCACACTTTGATTATGAATGCTCACAAAATAGATTTTATTCATTCATAATCAAAGTGTGACCATAATAGATTTTATTCATCATGATAAAACAACGAATTTGTTTAAATGAATAACTTGTCTCACAAAATGCAAGGCACACTAATAATGTACTCTATCACAATTATTACAAAACTTTATTCATATCCTAATCTTGATGATAATTGCTAAGGTGGATCGGCGCCAGTCATCAACATCTCGTATGCCATCATCATGCGCCATCACCTCCTCCATGAACACTCATTCCACAGGTCATGTTTTCAAAAAACTAGAATTACCATCATATACTCAAAGCCGCAATAAGTGTTTATGAAAAACATTTATAACTTTGTATAGCACATATACCTCTTGGATCGATGATTTCACCCTCTACGGGCTCCACCTTGACGGTCCTGACCCTTGCCATGAATTGCTGAAAAGTGATGGTTTCGCCTTCCATCATAAATCCATCGACAAAGCTTATAACTGGGAGGAACCAAACGAAGTACCACACTATTGGCTAAATCATTCGTCATCCAGTAGTCTAGATCTCGAGTTAGGCACCTATGGATCTGATGCATCTTTGCTAGGTGAGTCTCCAGACAGGTGTGTTCTTTCATCTTGCATTAGAGGAACTCATCCAGACACTCATGCTTCATTAGCAACACTTGCGGCGCAATGATCACATTCGAGTCGGTGTCGAAAAACCAACTCTTCATCTATGGAGTCATGCGTCGAACACGAAACGCATCATCCTCGACCTCATGCGCATCATCACCAGGCTCCTCTCCTATTGGCTCTTCTTATCGTCTAAAGCACATTATTCTGGTAGAGGATACCCCTCAAACGTTGGTACCATTCTATGAAATTTGACCCGCCAGGCTTAAGGTTTTCTCCAGCGAATAAAGGACCGAAATCGATATGGAAGACTAAAGACGATTTGGGTTTTATCCCATAGCATAACTCATATGGAAGTCATTTCAACGGATAATGATGGCGCTATATTCAGTGTAAAGTGGTAGTCTCTAAAGCATGGTACTTCAAAATATGATGGTAGTTTATTTCATTTACATCATTGATCTTACCATGTCCAAACATCATTGATCTTACTATATTATCGACACATAAATTTAAGTGACAAATTCCAATGCTCAACAGTAGAAAATTAGGAAGTGTGACTCTCCATATCAACAAGTTTATTTTCTACCCAGTACTATGTAACAGGAAATAACTCTAGGAGACAAACTCTCCATATCAACAAGCTTCAGCATCTACCCAGTACTATGTAAGATCAAAGCTAAAAATCTCAGATCCATAGCCACAAACTTCAGTTTTTGTAACAATCAATTCTTCCAGGGGGGGGGACAAGATAGCATTTAGCCATAACAATATGTCATGCATCAGTTAAATTCTCCTTCCACTATTTTTTTAGTGGAAAGTGTTTGTCTTTGTAACACTTAGAACTTACTCCCTCCGTTTCAAAATATAAGATGTTTTAGATTTGTGAAGCAAATGTATCTAGACACCTTTTAGTGTGTATATTCGAGTGAACCTACACACTAAAAGATGTCTACATACATTTGCTTCACAAAGCTAAAACATCTTATATTTTGAAACGGAGGGAGTACATGGTAACCTATTTTAGCAACAAAAAATATAGTACTCCCTCCGACCACTATTACTTGCCTCTAGTATGGATGTATCTAGATACTAAAATGTGTCTAGATACTAAAATGTGTCTAGATACATCCATATTAGCCGATAGCTAATAGTGGTCAGAGGGAGTATTAAATTATTCGAGTTGATCAAACAGTTATTTCTAGGAAGTCTTAAGGAGTAAAAAAATCCCGACGAAACAATACACAAAGTGAAATCAAGATATGCAATGCCATTTGCAGGCTACCTGTTGGAGTAATAATCTGCTTTTCTGTAAATGGCAAATGCCCCAGGCCATGCTCAACTACCTAACATGACATTTTTCATACAAACAGCAGACCAGTTAAATCAATTTATAAGTTGATACAATATTAAGCATGAAGTCGACAAAAAGGATAACGCTATGTAAACAAGAGAGGTACCAAACGTATTAACCGGTCTGAATAGAAGACAAAGTCAGGTGTAGTGATGTCCCTATCACGAATCAGAGTATGCATTCCTCGGATCTGACAAATTCATCATAAAGGCATAAAGAACTTCGAAACACGGTGCATAAATAGCTTATAATCAATAGTGATGATTAAAGTTACCTGGAAGGTTGATTGAACAACATAGACATTCGGGAAGATTTTGCATAAGTCATGCATACCAAGTTTTGTACGAATATGTTGAACGATCAGGTCAACTGCAACATGGTTATCACCACCTCGAGGTATGATCACATCAGCATATTTCTTTGAAGGTAGAACAAAATCATCAAATGCTGGCTTTACAAACCTCCCATACTGATAGGCCAAAAGAGTTGCAAATTACATCACAGGCATTTAAATATTAATTGAGAAGATTAAAAAAACGTATATGCAGAATCTGCTTGCAAACCACAAGGATAAAATATAAAACAATGACACAAAATATACAATAGTTAAATTACCTGGTCAAGCACCGATTCAACAGTTCTACCTCTTTCAACATTGTCACGCCTTATTCGTCGTGCAAGCCTAATATCCGCATCTATTTGTATACAGCATGGATATACAAGCAAATATATGTTAAGAGAACAAGAAGTCAACTACTGTTATTATAAGTCAACTATTATTCTGTTCCAAGCCCAATCTATTAATCTGGTGTAAGTACACTATATACCGAATACATACCTGTGTCCACAAAAATTTTCATGTCCATCAGATTGCGAACCCTTTGATCATGGAAGACTAAAATGCCCTCCAAAATTATGACATCTGATGCATTGACCTTGCAAAATGAAAATTGGTAAGTCATTTAGTTGGCAAAAAAGCATGATCAAACCAGTTTTACTGCTTATCCAGTACTTAAAACTAAAACCCATCCTGGTTGACGTTTCAGGTACTGAGAGAAACCAACAAACACAAACAGGATACCAAAACATAATTGTTCTAAAACTTACAAATTTAAATTAATTTATACAGCATAGTGATTCAGTAGTACAATTCAAGGATTGTATTCTTTATCCCAGCTCATTTAATACAGTTTATTTCAAATTTAGTAATACAGACTGAGTAAGTTTAAATTTTATGTTCTAACACATATAATCCCATTTAGTTCATAATTTAGAATACCGCATAACTTTGGAAGCTTTTTGTCTGTTCATACAAATATCTACGACATAGGGGTAGAACTTTAATTACATAACAAAAACAAAACCTTAAGTGACCATATGGACAGAATTCAAAAATCATGCAATGCTGTAAATTATCAGCTTTTAGAAATGTTGTATGCAGTAAATTTTTCATATTCAAGCTAGTATTATTTTTCAACATCTCACTCAGAAAAAACAAAATAGTGCCCTCTGTATTTATATAATATTTCCCATAGAAAGCATAGGCTTGCACTCTGCTATACAATATACCAGATGGCCATATCGTTGCACAGATAGAAAAAAGGCATCACATCTAATGTTATTCAAATGTCAAATGAGCTGAACTCAAAACTGTAAAGACGGGAACCTTCTTCATGTCAACAAGTTCATAGGGCATAACTGATTACTAACCTTTCTGAACCTTTCTGAGCACCTTCGGTGATTCGTAAAGTCATATATAGGAACATTTACAGGCAATGCACGTTTTAGCTGTCCCATGCATTCAAGAAGTTGTTCTGTATCAAACGCCTCTGTAAAAAAAGCATTTGGTTCATGTTCTAAAAAAAACTGACAAAGGTAGCATACTTCCATCGACATGGTAAGTGAAATACCAGGGTGATCGAAATTGTAGTCTTGAGCGCGTGCAGATTCTTCAGCAGTTAAGCCACGGTAGAAAGAATCCTACAAGATCAAAAGCCAAGCTGAACCCAAAATGAAGTTTTCTCCCATTGACATTCAGTTCTGAAGGTATGAATGACAGTAAGCCATTAGGTTCTTGTGCACTGAGCTAATCCCCAAGAAGATTAAACCCAAACAGGTCATTATCCATACATTACTGCTAAATGCCAAGAAATGCATTTGCAATTCGAAAACACAAGCTAAGGCACTGATCCAAGGACTAACGAAAACCTATTCCGAATTTAACAAAACTCTGACCAACGATGTAATCCAGCTCTCCTTAAAGCCTACACACCAATCAACGGAAAACTCAATAGAGGCATTGATATACTGATTCGTAGCAACCTGCAACCCTTCCAAGCTAAATAACAACAAATCTGATGAACCGCGTCCTTCGGACACGATATACAAAAGCTAGCAAGAGCTGAGAAGCACTAGTGGCAGTGGGCTGGCGGCAGAAAGCATTCGAATCGCAGAGGCGACGGTGGGCACACCTGGTTGATGAGCACGACGCGGTGGTCGTGCAGCTGCTGGATGATCATGTCGCACACCGTGGTCTTCCCCGACGCCGTCCCGCCCGAGACCCCTAGAGGAACCCACACGAGCAAGCAAATCCTCAGATACAGCATTAACAGCCGCCGCATTCGGCAGGTGGTCGGTCAGCAGTAGAGGGTGAGGGGCGGCCGAAGTTACCTATGACGAAGGGCTGCCGGAGGGCGGAGGGGGAGACGAGCTCGGCGCCGTTGGCGTGGGCGACCCCGTTGGCGAAGGCGGTCCCGTTGGAGAGGGCCGCCCCGGCGGTCACGGCGCCGGAGGAGGAGGACGGGGAGGAGGGGGCAGAGGGGGTGGGGAGGCGCAGCGCCTCGAGGCGGAGGCCGCTGAAGTGGGCCCCCACCGCCGACTCCATGGCGTCGTCCACCGACTTGTCCGTCATGGCCGCCGCCGCCGCCGCTCGCCGATCGGTCGGAGATTCACTCCTGAATTCGATCGCGATCGATTGTTAACAGGCCGGAAAACGGAACGGGTGTGGTACACTACTGTGGTGTGTTTGCCTTTTGTCTGTGTGGAGACGTGGCTGCGGCGATGAGGGGTGGTCTACGTGGACCGGGACACTGACATGTGGGGCCAATGACGAAGACGTGACTAGTGGTGCAAGGCTGGGCGTTCGGTGACCGGGACATTGACTGGGAGTGTGGACTAGCTGAGTGCACGGTCGGTGGATCACGGTTTACTGGTCCTGGCGATCTGTTTGCAACTACAAATCCCTCGGTTTACTGGTCCTGGCGATACATTGGTCTATCGCTTTTGGTTTGGAGCCTTTATAAAAGCGATTTTATATATCTTGAGGATAAATATATTGTAAAGTTTCTTGCTTTCTTATACAGATGTATCCAGACATCTCTATTAGTAATATTGCTAGAGGTATAGTCTGTAGCTCGCAAGTACAATTTCAATCCATCTAAATAGGCTTCCTCCCTCCGTAGCACCGAAACGTTTTCTTTTTTCCATCCTACCCAAAAAGACAGGCTCCGTGCCTTGCGCCTTTTCATTTGATCTCAATCCCTTCCTGCTTTTCTCCAATCCTGATTACGTCTCTATTGTCTCCTCTGGACGACACGCAGCGAGATGGGGAACAGGTGACCTGCGGAGCTGCACGCGGCTTGACGAGGACTTGCGAGGCAGGGTGCGGGCTGATGCCGAACTGGAGCGAGCGCGCTCTCGCGACCGAGGAAACGGAGGCGGTCGGAAGCCATGTTGGTCGGCTCCAGGACCAAGGCGGGAGGCGCTGATGCACGGCGGGTCAGCGGCGCATGGGAGCGTGTGGCGCACGGGAGGCGGGAATTGGCGCGACCGCGAGATGGCGATGTGATGTGCTGCCGCACTGCTTGATGAATCGATGGGCGCTACTACTGCACACGGGAGTCGAAGGAAATAGAGATCAATGCGATGCCACCGTGAAGTTATTCCCGTAAAAAAGAAAAAAAATTATCCAATCGTGCACGTCCCGCACATCCCGGCGGAAAAATTCCCCAACCTCAATCTCCGGGGATCCGTCACCGCTGCCCTTGCCGGTGAGAGCGCGGCGCGTTGCAGGGGACGTGCGAGCTGGCGGCTGCCGCCACCGACGATCGCACTGGCGGCAGCGCTCCTCAAGCACTGCATGCTCGACCTATACTGCTCGCTCCCCGCTGCCACCGGCTGCATCCCGGCCTCCTCCGACCCGGACCACCTGCCGCTCATCGTCTTGGTGAGGAATAAGCATCAAGGAGACCGGGCAGAGGAGGCCGACGGGCTTGTTTTGCAGGGCAGGTCTGGTGAGCTGCCGCGCTGGCGTCGACCTGTCGAAGACGGAGAGCAGAGAACCGGCGGATGTTGCTTGCGAATGAGGAGGGTGCGCTGCTGATACAGAGAGAAGGGCTGCTGGTGGAGAGAGAAGGGCTGAACCGAGCAGGGACGAGCGGGTGTGAGGATCCCATCGGGTGAGCCGGACAGGTGAGGAAGATGGTGGAGCCCAGGCAGCGCAAGGCCGGTTCCCAGAAATCGGACATGGACAGGGCAGAGGTGTGCGCGGCGGTGAAGTTGGGCTACAAGCGGGGCTTTGAGGCCAGGTACGATGTAGGCGGCTATTCTCCTCCCCCACGCGACAGCGACTCGGTGTGATGGGACCCTTCCTTCAGAAGGGCGATCGGCAGCCTTGGCGCTCTCGCTGGTACACTCCGGCCACACCGCGTGCTGGCCGGGCTTGCCGCGCGCCACGCCCTTCTATCAGCCATCCCCTCTGCCGATGCCATTTTGGATCCATTGGGGGCATAGGAGGTTAAGACTTTGCAAAGATGCAGATTAATTTAACTAGTATCCTGTAACCCACTACTACTTTGTTAGGCTTACTGTGATTCTAATCACGGGAAGGATTTTATTTTGGGAGAGGGGTTTCTGCGTCGTCTGTTCTGTGTCATCTAAGTACTGTCTGTCGGGGGGATGACCCCCGGTAGGGTCAAGAGACTAGAAAGACACAAGGCTTATGGTTGACTTTTATGCCGGTTGACCAAGAAAAGGCCTGGCCGGAATATAGGAGCATCGGCCAGGCCGGCATATATGTATATCCCGGCTGGTGTCTGGATATGCCGGTATAGCCGGAATACTAGTATAGGTGTGCCGGCATATACTCAGATATGCCGGCCTAATTATTTTGTGTGTTGTGCAGGAGCAGGGGAGGCCGGATTACCCGACCCTCGTAGGTCGTTGGTCCGGCATATAAGTCCTGGGTATGGCCAACGGTCATATCCGGGATACTTAAGTCAACCAAGGTGTCACATCCCTACAATCAAGGAAGAAAACATCCAAGCATGGTAGCAGAGTAAGATGGCAGGGTGCACAGTGGAGGTTACCTACCCTCACTGTGCACAAGTACGAGCTTACCGCACAGAGGTAAGGCCACAGTTCAAGAGGTACAAGGTACAGGGATATGGCGTCCCATCGAGAGCAATCAGGGGCGAAGTCAAGGGTCTCTGCCATCGCCACCAGCTCCTGTTTGGAGTGTAGCCCTTGTCTTGTGGTCTTGTATGACCGTTGTAACCCTGGCCACCACTATATAAGGTGGCACAGGGAGTCCTAGCAAAGGGTTGGAAGGTTGGTCGCTGGAAGAAGGTTGAAAGGTTGAAGGTAGATTGGTCACACTGTACTCCTACACTTAGCAGTTCATCTTCCTTCTCTAGCAGAGAGCTTGGAAGCACCATTGTGGTGTACTACATCGACCCATATATACAATCAGTAGAGCAGGAGTAGGGGTGTTATCTCCTTACGAGAGCCCCGAACCTGGGTAGATCAGTGTCTCTTTCTGTCGTGCTTTTTAGCTCGTTCCCCTCTCCCGAATCCTCCAGCATCTAGTTCGGCCCCCATTTAAGCCATCCTATGGCATATGTTGTTTCACCACGACGACATTTGGCGCCCACCGTGGGGCATCAGATCGATATGCTGGGCGGAGTGTTCATTCGGACGGGGTCTGTGATAGCAGCTTCGGGAGTGCGCGTGGTCTCTGGCCTCGTCCAGAGGCTAGGCTCGCTCAGTTTCGTCAGTGACAACGCCGGTTGTCTCGGTGGCCGGCCGTTCCCCAGGGATGGCCGGATTATGTCTTTCGGTTCCCACGAGGTGTACGTGGGAACTGAGAGAATTTGCAGGAAGGAGGTGCTGGTGGCGTCGGATCCTCCGTCACATCGGCTGGCTCACGCTGGGCGTAGCGCTCGCTCAGTAGAGTCGGCTGAGGTGATGATGGCCGGCACATCCGTGCCGCCGGCGGAAGATGCCGGCAAAGCAGCAGCGGCCGGAGCTTCTCCTCCGGAGCCGCCGAAGGTCAAGAGGTCGGCGCGTCCTCCGTTGGAGCGTGCGGAGAACCTGGCCGGCACTTCCGGTGTGCCGGCTAGGGGCGAGGTTCTTCTTCCCATCATCGACCGGCTTCTCGAGCCGGTGCGATCCGGCGTTGATCCGGAGCAGACAAGGGAGGTCCTGGAGGGATCTCGTCAGGCCCTCGTCGACGAGGCCCTGGCCATGAACCAGGAGCGCGAACGGTTTAACCGGCAACTCCGTGAGTATGAGGCAGCCCATGGTTTTACTCCTGTAGTAATCCGGCCTAGCCGGATAGAAGAGGTTAGAACTAGAGGCAGAAATCTTAATGCTGAGATAGGAAAAGATGCTAGAGATAAGAGTCATACTGCAACTAGTACTGTGCCTAAGGTAGTCTATAGTTCGCCAGTAAAGAACCTTAGAGCAGGCGGCCGAGGTAGCTAAGGATTTATCTTGTTTATCCGGCGAAGCACTGCGTGAGCAGCAAGCCCGGCTTAACCAACTTTTGTCTGAAGCTACAAAGCAGCAGGAGGCCTTTAAGAAGGCAAACCCAGGTGCCGGGGCATCCCAGTACATTGTGTCGGCGGGAGGTGCCGGCGCGAGGTCGAGGGGCCAAGCCTCGTCCCCGCATCCTAGCGCCCGGCGTGCCGGAAGTGTGACCTCTGGCCGCCGGGACAAGCAGATCCAGGTGTACGATCCGGCTGCCGCCGGAAAGCAGGCGATGGTGCAGAAGAATGTCGGCCAAGCTGACAAGTATGTCGGCAGCAAGAAGCCCGGCCAGAGTGTGCCGGCCGGGCATGAAGCAGCAGCGGCCGGTGGTGGCCGGAGTAACAGTGCAGCCCGGCGTCAGCAACAGGGCGCCGGAGGTGCAGCGCAGCAGCAGGGTGCAGGCCATCCGGGACATCGAGAGGATGACGGCAATTCCGCCCTTGCCAGGGCGGGATATCAGCAGCAGCATCAGCAAGGCCGGCATAGTGAGCAGCATCAGCCGGAGCAGCAGCAGCAGATGATCGCAGGCCCAATAGCATCCCGGCTTGGACCTCGGTCCTTGGAAGCCAATGATGCACGTTTCAAGCTGGACAAGCTCCACCAATCAGAGTTGGTGGAGAGACAAGGAGCTCCGGGCCCTATGTGTTTCGGACCCCGGATTATGGGGGAGCCGGTGCCTTACTTCTTCCAGCTCGCGCGTGGCGCGAGGACATATAATGGCAGTACGAAGCCGGAAGATTGGTTGGAGGATTACTCCACAGCGGTGAACATCGCCGGAGGAAACCTCAGATGGGCGGTACGATATGTGCCGCAGATGTTGGAAGGTCCAGCCAGGATATGGCTGAATAATTTGCCGGCCGGGAGTATCAACGGCTGGATTGATTTCGAAGAGCAGTTTGTGTCGAACTTTACCAGTACATACAAGAGGCCCAACCGTCCGCAGCAGCTGGCTAACTGCCGGCAAGGAGTGAATGAGACTGACCGTGACTATCTGACCAGGTGGTGCACGTTGCGCAATTCCTGCGAAGGAATCAATGAGCAGCAGGCCATCATGTGGTTCGCTCATGGGTGCCAACATGGCACCATGCTGTGGCAAAAGCTTCAGAGGCAAATGCCGGCCACGCTGGCCGAAACAATCAAGATCGCTGATAGTTATGCTCTGGGAGATCCCAAGCAGCCCAGTCTCGATTCACAAGGACAGGGGCAAACCCAGGGGAACACCAGCAATGCCGGGAGACCAGGGCAATACTATCGCCCGGATAACCGGAATAAGAGGAGAGATGAGCGGCCGGATTATCGGTACGGAGCAGCACAAGTTGCAGCTGTGGAGGAAGAGCAAGGGGGCGCCGGCAGTAGCCAGCGTCCGAGATATGAGAACTATCAGCAGCCTCAGCAGCAGCCGCAGCAGCAAGCACAGCCGTTCCAGAAGAAGAATGTCTGGACCAACAAGAATGCCGGCGGAGCCGCCGGCCAGAAGAAGCAGTGGCCGAAGTATACTGTGGGTCTTGCCATGGACAAGCCTTGTGTGTTTCACACATTCCAGCCGGGAAAGCCGGCAAACCATTTGACAAGGAACTGTTCGTGGCTGGACGACATATTAGCAGGTCGTGCAGGTCCCTGGGGACCGGCTAGACCCTCTGTCCCGGCAGCTCCATCGCCGTTGACAGGTGCTAATACAATTGCAGTCCCACCTAGGCCGGTTAATCCTGGGAATCAGAGCAACGCCGGAAATGCCGGCGTAAATCAAGTTGACCAGAGCTATAATCCGGAATATAACGCCGGAGGCCCAGGAGCGGGCCGGAATGAGTACAAGGAGTATGATCAGAGCTATATGGTCTTTGAGACCGAGAGAACAGACAAGCAGAGCTTGTACCGGCGGAGTCTGGAGGTGAATGCCGTTATGTCGGCTGTGCCAAAGCTGATGTACTGGTCTGACCAGGCTGTTGGTTGGGACAGGGCAGATCATCCCCGGATCATGCCAAATCCCGGCGGATATGCTCTGGTGATGGATCCGACATTCGTCGGGCCGGCTAATAACGTAAGATTCAGCAAGGTCCTCATTGATAATGGAAGCAGCATCAACATCATGTATCGGGATACGATGGAGAAGCTGGGAATCAAGGAAAATATGCTGGAACCAAGCAAGACCACGTTCCACGGCATTGTGCCGGGACTTTCGTGTGCGCCGATGGGCAAGATCCGGATGGATGTCATGTTTGGCAGCCGGGATAACTGCAGGGTGGAAAACCTCATGTTCGAGGTGGTTGATCTGGAGAGCCCCTACCATGCTTTGCTGGGTAGACCGGCACTGGCAAAATTCATGGCCTCTACGCATGTGGCGTATCTGAAGATGAAGATGCCGGGACCCAAAGGGGTGATCACCATCATTGGTGATTACAAGCGTTCGATGGCATGTGCCACCGCCGGATCCAATCTGGCCGAGACTCTGATCATTGCAGAGGAGAGGAAGAGGCTCAAGCGAGCAGTGGAGATTGCTGAAACGGTCGTGGCCGGCAAATATATGCCGGGCATGACAAATCCCGGCGGCAGTGCTTCTTTTCAAGTAGGCAAGGAAGTCAAAAAGGTGCCGCTGGATGAAGCTTTCCCGGAGCGCCATGCCCTGGTTGGGGCAAGTTTGGATCCCAAATAGGAAAGCGAGCTCATCAGCTTCCTCCGTGAGAATCGGGATATCTTTGCATGGTCTACTTCGGACCTGCAAGGTGTGCCGAGGGAGCTGGCTGAGCACGCATTGCACGTGAGACCCGATGCTAAGCCAGTGAAGCAGCCGCTCCGGCGGAATGCCGGCGATAGAAGGAAAGCCATATGGGAGGAAGTGGCCAGGCTCTTAGCCTCTGGCTTTATCAAGGAAGTACTTCATCCGGATTGGGTGTCTAATCCGGTTTTGGTGGAAAAGAAGAAAGATGAGCCCGTCATAGTGAAAGTATGGCGGATGTGTGTTGATTACACCAACTTGAACAAGGCATGTCCTAAAGATCCATTCCCGCTGCCTCGGATCGATCAAGTGATTGATTCCACAGCCGGATGTGAACTGTTATCATTTGTAGATGCCTATTCTGGTTTCCACCAGATCCCCTTGTTTGAGCCAGATCAAATAAAGACATCCTTTATTACCCCGTACGGGGCTTATTGCTATCTCACTATGCCGTTCGGTTTAAGAAATGCCGGCGCAACTTACCAAAGGTGTATGCAAAAGTGTTTGCACGATCAGATAGATAAAAATGTGCAGGTATATGTCGATGATATCGTCATAAAAACCAAGGAGAGCAAGACTCTCATAGATGATCTCCGGGAAACCTTTGGGAACCTGAGGAGATTCCGGATGAAGTTGAATCCGGCTAAGTGCACCTTTGGTGTGCCGGCGGGCAAGTTGCTCGGTTTCCTTGTTTCCAGCCGGGGTATTGAGGTGAATCCCGGCAAGATTCGTGCCATAGAAAGGATGAAGCCGCCGACAGATTTGAGGGAAGTACAGAAGTTCACTGGGTGCCTCGCATCCCTGAGCCGCTTCATAAGCCGGCTGGGAGAGAAAGCTCTGCCGTTATATCAGTTGATGAAAAAGTCCGACACATTTGTCTGGACAACGCAAGCAGATGCAGCTTTCAAGGAATTGAAACAGTTGTTGTCAACAGCGCCGGTATTAGCGTCTCCGATGCCCCGGGAGCCAATGTTGCTCTATATAGCGGCAACCAACCGAGTTGTCAGTGCTGTGGTGGTAGTAGAGCGAGAGGAAGGAGGCAAAACCGTGCAGCGGCCGGTATATTATCTGAGTGAAGTCCTCTCCACCTCAAAGCAAAATTACCCCCACTATCAGAAGATGACCTATGGTGTCTATATGGCGGCCAAGAAGCTCAAGCATTACTTCCAAGAGCATCCAATCCGGGTAGTGGCCGAGGCCCCTATCTCGGAAATTATAGGCAACAAAGATGCCAGCGGCCGGATAGCAAAGTGGGCAATAGAGCTTTCACCATATACACCGCAGTACGATAAGAGGGATACAATCAAGTCCCAGGTCTTGGCTGATTTCTTTATTGACTGGGCCGAGATACAGTATGAGCCACCATTGCCAGATGCCAATTATTGGAGGATGCATTTCGATGGGTCCAAGACAATCCATGGCTTGGGTGCCGGCATAGTTCTCAGTTCACCAAAGAATGACCAGCTGAGATACGTCCTGCAGATTCACTTTGCAGCATCAAATAATGTGGCGGAATATGAGGCACTTGTGCATGGCCTGAAGGTGTCTAAGGACATAGGAATTCGCCGGATTATGTGCTTCGGGGATTCTGACTTAGTGATTCAGCAGTGTTCCGGCATATGGGACGCGCATGATGCTAACATGGCATCATACCGTTTCCTAGTGCAGCAGTTAAGTGGTTACTTTGAAGGTTGTGAGTTCCGGCACGTTCTCCGGGCTCAGAACGATGCAGCCGATGCATTATCCAAGCTGGGGTCTTCCCGAGATTCAATCCCGCCCGGCATTTCGCTGGAGCATCTGAGGAAGCCATCGATCAAACCCTCGCCGGAGTCATCCTCCATTTATGTCCCGCCAGGTCCAGACGAAGCAGTTCCAATGGAGATAGATGCCGGAGCCAAGACGGATAACCCGGGGACTGTTTCCTCAGTCCCGGGGACTGGGCCGGCATATGCTGTTAGTACAGTATTCCGGAGCAAAACTAAAGGCAAGGGTAAAATGTGCCAAGAGGTTGTGCCGGTATACCCGGGGACTGCTCCGGCATACCCGGGGACTGATTCTTCAGTCCCGGGGACTTCGCAGCCCATGGAGATCGATTATGTGTCGGTCGAAATGATGGAAATAGATCAGGCAGTGTTCACTGTCAGGGAAGTGCCCTCATGGGCACGTCCTATCATGAACTTCATGGTGGATGGTCAAGTGCCGGCGGATGAAACCGAGGCCCGCCGGGTTATAAGGAGATCCAAAGCGTATACCATCATCAACAAAGAAATATACAAGAGAAGTACCACCGGAGTATTGCAGAGATGTGTCGAATCTGCGGAGGGTCTGGAGATGCTCCGGGAAATTCACCAGGGGGAGTGTGGTCACCATGCTTCGTCCAGGGCATTGGTGGCAAAGGTATTCCGGCATGGCTTTTATTGGCCAACGGCACTGCAAGAGGCAGAAAACTTGGTCCGGAAATGTAATGGGTGTCAAAGATATGCCCACCAGATTCATCAGCCGGCATCTGCCCTGAAAACTATCCCAATAACCTGGCCCTTTGCTGTTTGGGGCCTGGATATGGTCGGGGCTTTTAAGCCGGCCAGAGGGAAAATGACCCATATCCTGGTCATGGTGGACAAGTTCACCAAGTGGATTGAAGTGAAGCCCATAAGCAAGTGTGATGGTCACACAGCAGTGAAATTCTTAAAGGATATAATCTTGAGATATGGTGTTCCTCATAGCATCATCACTGACAATGGGTCAAACTTTGCCCAAGGGCCATTTGCCAGATTTTGTGAGGAGGTGGGAATCCGGCTGGACGTTGCGTCGGTTGCCCACCCTTGTGCCAATGGCCAAGTAGAGAGATCGAATGGGCTAGTATTATCCGGCATAAAACCCCGGCTGATAGAGCCCCTGGAGAAAACTCCGGGATGTTGGCTAGATGAGCTGCCAGCAGTGCTGTGGAGTTTAAGAACAACTCCGAATAGATCAACAGGCTACACACCTTTTTTCCTGGTGTATGGAGCAGAAGCTGTGCTTCCAACAGATGTAATACATGATGCACCAAGAATAGTGCTATATACTGAGGAAGAGGCTAAAGAAGCCAGAGAAAATGATGTTGATCTGCTAGAGGAAGCAAGGGAAATAACTCTGTCAAGAACAGCAGTATATCAGCAGAACCTCAGACGCTATCATGCGCAGAAGGTAAATCCAAGGAGATTTCAAGAGGGAGATCTAGTACTCCGGCTAAAGCAAGGAACAGAAGGCCGGCATAAGTTAACTCCTCCATGGGAGGGGCCATTCATTGTGAGCAGAGCTCTGCACAATGATGCCTATTATCTTATAGATGCGCAGGACCCCAAGAAGAATAAGGCGGACAGGTCCGGAGAAGAAACCAAGAGGCCATGGAACATAGCTCTACTGCGCCCCTTTTACTCCTGAGCAACACAATGTATGTATTTCCATATTTTCCTTTGTATGCCGGCGTGTTGTGCCGGCACAAGACTAATGAATGAAATACCGGCATCCCGAAGAAGCCGGGTAACTAGCTCCGAGGTATATTTGTTGTTTATTTACAGTTTTTTGTTATATGCCGGCTGGCTTTATTTGAATGTTTCCTATGTCGGCCTAGTAATGTGTCGGCACCAAAGGCCACTCTTCGACTCAGCTGCTGTCCGAAACCCGGCTTCATGGCTAGCAAGAGTAGATGCCGGAGATTGTCTACACATGGAAAACGGCTAAGGAAATACAAAGCAAGCGAACCGACATTTTCGTTAAAGCTAAAGTTAAAATTTAAAGTGTCGGATGATTTGAAGTCTAAGTCTCAAAGTTAAAGTACTGTATGTTCGAGGAAGCAACCTTGAGACTCATACGTCGAAAGCCAATTAAGGTAGACAAGTAGCCAAGGTTGTGAAATTGAGGAAACAGGAAAACAACTCGGTGACTTAGCCAAAAGATGATCCGGCATTAGTAACAAGCAAACCAAGATAAAACTTGTTCAGGAAGCAAACCAAAGGAAATTAAACGTGTATATTACATCTGCACCCGGCATACCGGGGATCTGATAAAGCTTAAAGTGTTTTTGGTGCAAAGATTCAAGGGGCAGACGCGGGGCCGCCAGCAGGTGGAGCAGTAGCAGTCGAGATGTCGGCCTCAGGTGTGCCGGACCCAGCAGATGGAATGGAGCCGTCGCCTCCGCCCGGGGCAGATGCCTGTTCCGGAGCTTCAGTGTCGGCTTCCTCAGCTTCATCTTCATCTTGGCTGGAGTCGGAACCCTCAGCAGCAGCAGATGTCCCGGCATCGTCATTCTTCTCCGGCTCGCGGATGTCCCGGACGAATTTGTCGGTGTCGGCATAGTCCACATAACTATGGGCCAACTCCTTGCGGCGACGGATATGATCCGGATCCGTGGTCCAGATGGATCCTTCGCGCACGGTGCGCAAAGTCTCCAAGTCTGCCTTTTCATACCAAGACAAGAAGTAGCTGAGGGCTTCGTCAGCTCCAACCCTCGCGCCGGAATCTCGCCACTCCCGGAGGCGAACCTTGGCAAGCTGCAGGTCGTTGCCGAGGTCAACCGGGTCAGTGGGAGTCCTTTGTCCCGGCCAGAGGGCAGAGAATGCCTCCTGGGCGCCGTAGAAGAGCTCTTCAGTGTAAAGGGTCATGGCCTCCTTCCGGGACTGCAGGGCCAGCAGCTGCTCCGACATGTCCCAGTTGGGCGAGTCAACCGGAACACCCCGGTTTTCTCGGTCCAACTGCAAAGCCCTCTCAACGTCAGCGACGGAAGCGGGAAACATGCCTGCAGAATAGAAACAATGTTAGCAAAAGGAAAATATGTCGGCATAGATGCTATGCCGAAAAAGATTACACTATGTCGGAAAGGATAAAAGGGGAAAGGATTTGAAGCTTACGGGCAAGGTCGGCATTCAGCTGTGCAACTGTAACCTCCCATTTGGTGGCCTGCTCCTTCAGGCTATCCAGTTCAGCGTGGGCGTTGGAGGCATCAGTCTCGGAGGTAACAAGCAGGGTCTGGGTTTTCTTCAGTAGGCCCTCCCTCTGTTCCTTTTCGTCCAGCAGCTCGGTGATCCGGCCCTTCAACTGCTCAACCTCGGCCTTGTGACCGGCATCCCGGTCGTCCAGTTGCTTGGCCACATCCACCGAGGACACACAATCCTGGTGGCGTGCCTCCAGTGCAGCCTTCTCATCTGCAAAGATTTCAAGTTAAAAGGATTTGAAGAAAGAAAACAGTGACAAAGAGTAAAGGATTTGAAGTATAAAGTAGCTATCCGGGTAACAGCAGGATCCGGCATACCAGTAAGCTCTTTCACCCTCTTGAGAAGCTCGGTGACTTGCGCTTCGGCACCAGCTGAAGAATGTCGGCACAAGGTTACGTGTCGGCAAGAGTAAGCATTGCAAAGTAAAGAGAGGAAAGATATCCGGCATACAGCAGTATGTCGGCAAAGATTACCTTTCTGGGACAGCTCCTGCTGAAGCTTGCTGTGTGCGTCAGATAGCTTCCGGTGCTCGCACACCAACTCATGGAACATGTCGGCCCGGGTGTTGTTCATGCGCTGCAAAAATGCCGGGATTTGAAATGTCAGCAGAGAAATTTGACATGATAATTAAAGTGAAGATTTTATCAAGTGATCATTCTTTTAAAGACCCGGCACAGGTGCTGCGCACCTATCCCGGCTCTCGGTGACTAGGATTTGAAGCTCGAATCGAGCTTATATCCCGGTCAAGAGGATTTGAAAGATAATAGAGATGTGAAATTGTTAAAGACCCGGCACAGGTGCTGCGCACCTATCCCGGCCCTCGGTGACTAGGATTTGAAGCTCGGATCGAGCTCATATGTCGGCAGTTAATTCAAAAGAAGCTAGCTAAAGGACTATGAGAAAATCCCGGATGTCCATATCCCGGACAGCCGACATTTTCGGGGACTGGGGATATGTGTGTAAATAGAGAGGACTTACGTTGGTGGCAGAGGCCAACTTGTGAAGTCTTTGCTGGATGCTGAGGAGCTCGCTGGCGATCGGTATGGGCTTCGCTGCCAGGAAGTCGCTTGGGTCGCCACTGGTCTTGGCTTCGGCCAGCTTCTTGCTCCTTGAGTCCGCAGTGTCCATGTTGCTGGCGTCGTTCCATTTGATGCACTGCTCCTTAAGAGAGCCGAGGCTCTGATCACTTTTCGTCGCAAGAGGGACGAGGCCCTCGAGTTCTGGGGTGTCGAAGAAGTTGGTCCGGTACCCCGGCCGGGCTGCTGCCCTGCCAAGATGCAGGGCCAGAGCAGAGCTGGTCCGGGACGCTGCCTTAGGAGGAGCAGTTGCGGCAGATGGTGTGCCGGACTTGGCCGGCTGAATCTTCAACGTGCCGGTCTGGGCCGGTGCAGTGGTCTTGGCCGGGGCAGTGGACTTGGCCGGTGCAGTGGTCTTGGCCGGTGCAGTGGTCTTGGCCGGTGCTGGGGTCTTGTCAGCTGAAGGAGTCTCGCGTGCGGGCTGTTCCGGCGCGGCCGGTGCATCTTGGCCAGCAGAGGCAGGATCCGGAATAGTCCGGACTTCCGGCACTAAAGGGCCTTTACCCTTGATGTCTGCTCCGGCGTTTTCAGTTGTGCCGACGTCGCCGGTGGGCGCGCCGGAGTCTGGTACTTCTTGGTGGGCTCCTGTGTCCATGTGGACATCAGGAGCCGGAGGTTCCTGTTGAGCCCCCGAGTCCATGTGGACGTCGGGGGCAGAGGTGTCTTGTTCCGGCGGAGGAACGTCCTTCGCCGGGGAGGAGGTCTTGTCGGGCGCAGGCGAGGATGCCGGCGCCGGGGAGCTCGTGTGACTGGCAGAGGGAATGTCGGAGGTAGCAGGGGCAGCGGGCTTGGTAACCTTCGGGTCGCCGCTCAAGCCAGAAGCTTGTTCCGGCTCAAGAGGAGCACTGAAAGAGAGAAAACACCAAGTCAGTAATACAAACAAGAGATATGTCGGAGGAAATGCAAAGAAAAGGAAATTTACCCCGAGGCAACAGGCCTCTGTTTCTTCTGTTTCGGCATGCCGACCTTCTGCCTTTTCGACCTCTGAGGTATGTCGGACGGGGGCTTCACACCTCGCTTCCGGCCGGCACGTCCGCCGGTGGGAGGAGGTCCCTGGTTCAGAGGGGCGGCGTCGATAACCATATCGTCCGGGATAGCTGAGGACGGCATTGCAAACTCGTGAGCAATAGGTGTTTCTGGAAAGGCGTACGCAAGTGGCATCGGGTCATAGTACAGCAGGATCTCCTCGTCAGAATCAATCTCACTCCGGTCTTGAGTATAATGCCGGGATGAAGAGCCCTTACCCATGGCAGCTGCAGCACGGGTGCTCCTGGGAAGCTTATCCCAATGATCCGGATCTTCAACATCCGCAACGGTGCGGTCCGCCGCGATCTTGATCCGGGAGTTCTCCATGGTTTGGAAGCTGAATTTCTGTATAAACAGCAAAGTCAAGTATTCAGACAAGGAAATATGCCGGTGGAAGAGGTATGTCGGATCAATATGATATGTGTCGGCAAATAGACATGTGTCGGCTTAAGTATCTATGTGCCGGACATGGACTTTATGTATCGGATAAGATGGTTTACCGTTGGGGCGGGCCTATCCCGGCTGTATGGTTCTAGCCCCCAGGCAAAAGTGGCCTGAGAGGACTTGCAGACATCCTTAATCCGGCGCAGAATGTCGGCCGGAGTCAGCTCGTGTGTGGAGTGCCGGGTGGGGTCCATTGGCCCGCTCATCTGACAGATCTTGTGCGACCGGCACTGCAGAGGGGAGACGCGCCGGCTTATATAGCAGGCCACCAGGTCTTGAGGAGTAAGACCGGCATCCAGGAGCTCGCCCTTAACCCGGTGAAGCGCATTCACCGGCATCACCGAGTTCTTCGGGTTATAGGTCCAGTTCGTCATAGCCAAGGGTGGCTCGTCCACAAATGGCGGCAGGTTGAGCAGATCCTCGTCGGTGGTGTTCTTGACGTAGAAGAAGCTTTTCTGCCACTTCTTGCAAGATTCCAGGAGTTCCACCTTGGGGAAGTCCGAGCCCTTTCGGAACATGATGGTGGCCGCACCGCAGAGGGTCATGGGGCGGTCCTTCTTTTCCTGGGCCGTCTCCGGCGGGTCGTCCTTGCTCCGGGGCGGCTCTTGGACGACTTGCTTCCGCAGTTGGAAGTACTTCGCCCAGCCTTGAGTAAGGGCCTCTATGCCGGCATAGCCCTCGCAAAAAGCAGCGAAGGCGGAGAGGATCATCACGGCATTGGCCGAGATATGATGAGGTTGAAGATCATAGGTGTTGAGGAAGTCCCGGAAGAAGTCCGATACCGGCAGACCGAAGCCCCGCTCGAAGTGGGCGATGAAGACGACGCGTTCGCTGGGTTCAGGTGCCGGCACAATTTCTCCCGCTGGTAGCCGGCATGCTACGCCCTCCGGGACTCTCCTGGTGGAGGTGACCCAGGATATGTCGGCCGGAGTAACCTCCGACCCCTCCCAGCCGGAGCGTCCTTGGGCTCGGGCCGAGGTATCTTCCTCAGAGGCCGAGGTAGCCGTCATGCTTGAAGATGCCATCTTAGTGGCCGGGATAAGGCGTGAGAGCCGGAGTCCCGTGATGTTATTCCTATCAAGGCCGGAGAAAAGAGGGAGGTTAGTCTCTCCGGCATACCACTCTCACAGATGTTAGCAGGAATAGAAGATCTACCGAGGCAGTTAAAATCGGAAATAATCAGGGATATAATTTCTGCGGAAGAACACCTGTGAGCTGTTACGAAACACTGCTAGCAATGCTAATCGAAGCAACGAAATATCCAGCAAAGGAAGTACCATGGATACAAACCAGTGAGGCTACCGCAGCCTAGTTGCAGAAGAGCAGGGAAAGGAAGAACAGAGGAAGAGGAACTCACCGGAGCTTGGCCTACGGCAATGGAGCGGCGGCGGCAAGTGTGCAGAGGAAGATCCAATCTCCCTGCAAGACTGCGGGGAGAAGAGGCGGCGGTGGCGTCGTCGACGATGACGCCGGACGTCGGCGAGCGGAGGCGCCGGCGGGCAGGTGGACGACGGCGGCAGCTTCCCTTCTCGGTTTCTTGGTCCGGCGGCGAAGCGCGAGGGGCAGAGGATCTGAGGAAGAAGGCACTGTGGCGGGGGTAAAAAGAATAAGTTA
Organism: Dactylis glomerata; assembly: GCA_007115705.1. NCBI lineage: Eukaryota > Viridiplantae > Streptophyta > Magnoliopsida > Poales > Poaceae > Dactylis > Dactylis glomerata. The sequence goes on from QXEO01000065.1 coordinate 1,955,141, forward strand.
CCCCCACCCCGTATTTATACCGAGGAGGCCGGTCGTGGGGGTCGTGGGGAGGATAGTGCTCCACTCCCCCGACCGTTTCTGCGGCGAGGCGCCACGTGGCGGCACAGAGTGGGGCGGCGGTTCCTGTAACCATGCCATGACGCAATGATGGCAAGAAGTAACTGCTGCACTGTGAACCGTCGCATCGTGGGTGACCGTTCGAGGTGGCAGGGCAGTTACAAGTTTCGATGCAAAGCTGTCAGACATGGCTTCTCGAGGAAGACTCGTCTATATGTCGGATTAACTGCCCGATGTATATGTTCCGTCCGGAATACCCTAGGGACCGGCCGGAATAAGTTTTGGAACAGGAACAGAGGCCGGGATATGTGCAGATGTGCCGGCATATAAATCTGATCGCCGGGGCATAATGAAGAAAGGTATGTTGAACCTGTCAAGGCTCCACAGCTATGACTGGGGAACCTCGGCAGCTTCGGGGACTAGTGTCGGGGGGATGACCCCCGGTAGGGTCAAGAGACTAGAAAGACACAAGGCTTATGGTTGACTTTTATGCCGGTTGACCAAGAAAAGGCCTGGCCGGAATATAGGAGCATCGGCCAGGCCGGCATATATGTATATCCCGGCTGGTGTCTGGATATGCCGGTATAGCCGGAATACTAGTATAGGTGTGCCGGCATATACTCAGATATGCCGGCCTAATTATTTTGTGTGTTGTGCAGGAGCAGGGGAGGCCGGATTACCCGACCCTCGTAGGTTGTTGGTCCGGCATATAAGTCCTGGGTATGGCCAACGGTCATATCCGGGATACTTAAGTCAACCAAGGTGTCACATCCCTACAATCAAGGAAGAAAACATCCAAGCATGGTAGCAGAGTAAGATGGCAGGGTGCACAGTGGAGGTTACCTACCCTCACTGTGCACAAGTACGAGCTTACCGCACAGAGGTAAGGCCACAGTTCAAGAGGTACAAGGTACAGGGATATGGCGTCCCATCGAGAGCAATCAGGGGCGAAGTCAAGGGTCTCTGCCATCGCCACCAGCTCCTGTTTGGAGTGTAGCCCTTGTCTTGTGGTCTTGTATGACCGTTGTAACCCTGGCCACCACTATATAAGGTGGCACAGGGAGTCCTAGCAAAGGGTTGGAAGGTTGGTCGCTAGAAGAAGGTTGAAAGGTTGAAGGTAGATTGGTCACACTGTACTCCTACACTTAGCAGTTCATCTTCCTTCTCTAGCAGAGAGCTTGGAAGCACCATTGTGGTGTACTACATCGACCCATATATACAATCAGTAGAGCAGGAGTAGGGGTGTTATCTCCTTACGAGAGCCCCGAACCTGGGTAGATCAGTGTCTCTTTCTGTCGTGCTTTTTAGCTCGTTCCCCTCTCCCGAATCCTCCAGCATCTAGTTCGGCCCCCATTTAAGCCATCCTATGGCATATGTTGTTTCACCACGACGACACTGTCAGTAGTAGTTTACACACATTGTGTTCAACTGTCAGTAGTAGCTTACACACATTGTGTTTTGACATATATGACAACAATACGACATTGGTTTACACTAATTAAGTCCAACGACACATGTTCAGCTTATTGTTTTGCAATCTTATGTGCGAGTATTTTTGAACCTTTAGCGAATGAGGGCCTGGTTAATATTGACCCATGCCCATTCACACAGTTGCTTACCCGGCCAACCCTTATTCATGGCATTTTAACGTTTGTTCCGTTGCGAAGCACGGGCATTGTGCTAGTATTTTAATATCTAGGTAATAGTAGTTGGAGGGAGTACTTGAAATGATAAGTATGTCAAATTGATTTTAGCCTCCCAAGCTATCTATCACTTGACTTCTCTTATTATTTTGCTGGGCAACTTGAAATATATTAATAAGTTGGAGAGGGCGTTTGTGTGAGCGGCAAAGGATACAACTAGACCAAATGCAAAGTAAATTGGGAAACAGTTTGCCGCCCGAAAATGTACGGAGGCTTGATGTTCTACACATGGATAAGTTTGCCACTACTCTTTGTTTGCGTTGGTCTTGGCTTAAGTGGAAAGACAAAGATAAATTTTAGGTGACCATCGACAACCCTTGCACCGATAAAGATATGGATATTGTTTATCCCGCCACCACTATCACTCTAGGGAATGGGCGCAAGACCCCTTTTGGCGTGCGTCGTGGCTTGTAGGAAGGATGCTGATGTCTACGCACGCGTCTGTTCTTGTAGACAGTGTTGGGCCTTCAAGTGCAGAGGTTTGTAGAGCAGCAGCAAGTTTCCCTTAAGTGGATCACCCAAGGTTTATCGAACTCAGGGAGGAAGAGGTCAAAGCTATCCCTCTCAAACAACCCTGCAATTACGATACAGAAAGTCTCTTGTGTCCCCAACACACCCAATACACTTGTCAGATGTATAGGTGCACTAGTTCGGCGAAGAGATAGTGAAATACAAGTAGTAGTGATGATTATAAGTAGTAACTGTAATATGAAATAAGTATCGCTGCAAGCAAACATGTAACAAAACTGAAAGAAAACGGTGTGCAATGCTTGGAAACAAGGCCTAAGGATCATACTTTCACTAGTGGACACACTCCCAACAAATATAACATAATTGAATCAATAGATACTATCATCAATATGCAACTCAAAACAATTCTCCAATGGAAAACGAACACTAATCATGCGTAGGGCTATGAAGCACTCCTCAAAGTCCGTATGTACCCAAACTAGATTGTCCCACACTATCACCGTGAACGCACTAGATGGTTCCAACAAACACCAACAATTCATAGAGACATTAACCAAAAATACACACATAATGAGCACACTGGTCACCTTCCCATTACGATACGAGGTGTCTCCGGAGTTTACAATGATAAAGCACGGGAGTAGCATAATATCTGAATAATAACATCTACCAATTCAACTAGATACAAAGCTCACGATCACATAAAGATCACATCATGGGAGAGAGAGGTGAACCACATAGCTACCGGTAGAGCCCTCAGCCCCGGGGGAGAACTACTCCCTCATCATCATAGGTGACGAGGGTATGACCCCTCGGTCCTCGATATTTGCCTACCTGGTTCCTGCCAAGGAAGAAGCCCGCTCGAAGGATACCCGAAGCCCGCAAGGCCCAGCACTTCGACTTGGAGTAGAAGGCAAGAAATACTTGTAAACCCTAACTGGCTACATATATAAAGCCACCAAGGGCGCCCCCTAGAAAAAGGAACGGGCATAGGATTCTCACATAGGCACCTGATCTCGCATAGATCCGCGCATAGGCTAGCCACGCCATCTCCTTCCACCTCCACCAGATTGCATCTGCGCACCGCACCATTATAACAGCTCCAACTATACAAGCAATACAAGATCAGACAAGCAGGATGTAGGTCTTTACCCTCCGGGGGGCCGAACCTGGGTAAATTCGTGTGTACCCCCTCGTCGTTTATCGACCGCTGTCGAGTTCACCGGATCCCCAATGCGCTCCCTAGATCGAAAGCCCTTAAACATGGGCATTGCCGGGTTAGAACCTCGTCAATTGGCACTGTCTGTGGGGATTGAACCCACGACCACGTGGTATGACCCCTCGGTCCTCGATATTTGCCTACCTGGTTCCTGCCAAGGAAGAAGCCCGCTCGAAGGATACCCGAAGCCTGCAAGGCCCAGCACTTCGACATGGAGTAGAAGGCAAGAAATACTTGTAAACCCTAACTGGCTGCATATATAAAGCCACCAAGGGCGCCCCCTAGAAAAAGGAACGGGCATAGGATTCTCGCATAGGCACCTGATCTCGCATAGATCCGCGCATAGGCTAGCCACGCCATCTCCTTCCACCTCCACCAGATTGCATCTGCGCACCGCACCATTGTAACAGCTCCAACTATACAAGCAATACAAGATCAGACAAGCAGGATGTAGGTCTTTACCCTCCGGGGGGCCGAACCTGGGTAAATTCGTGTGTACCCCCTCGTCGTTTATCAACCGCCGTCAAGTTCGCCGGATCCCCAATGCGCTCCCTAGATCGAAAGCCCTTAAATATGGGCATTGCCGGGTTAGAACCTCGTCAATTGGCGCCGTCTGTGGGGACGACGGGATCTGGATCTACGGACTCGCCGGCTCCTACATCACCATAATCGCTGGCCGGATCGCATCTAATCAGGGAATTTCTTGATAAGAACGAGCAGAAGTATTGTCGGCGGCCAGATCGCATCTACAGATTACGGTGTTGCTTCACGGATTCAAAAGAAGCTATGCGCGAAATCAGTCTAAACCAGCAGCAAGCCCCAAGCAAGGGCGTGGATCAATTATGACTAGACCGCGCTGCCGCCAGAGACAACTGGACAATTCGGTGGCGCCCAAACAAGCAGCTCGGAAAAGGCCTATCTACGGCGCGGCATGGCGTGGCTTGGATAGAAGTCTTCATCAAGCTATCTACTGCCTGGCTCGATCGGTTATGTCCGGCAGTCCGGCGATCCGTCCACAGCGACAAAAAAAAACATGTTTTCATCAAGCGTCGGCCGATTCGTCTACCCGACACCGCCGCTGACTCATCTACATCAATATCTTGCACCAGATTTGTTCCAAGCAACAAAGAAGGACGAGTTCCAAGAAAACAAAAGTGCATGCTCTTGGCAAGTTTCCAAGATCGGATCGATTTATTTCTTCAAAGAGTAAAGCGAATCATTACAGGCACAAAATTGATCGCTGACCAGCAATCTAGCAAAGCGCTATGGATCAACCTCATCCGTGCAGAATCCTCAGATCGCATCTTGGTGCGCCTCAGCGCGTCTAATCTCTGTCAGCATCTGCTGGGATTTTACAAAAGAATTCGAGTGCAGAGCTCAGGGCTGGACATCATAGCTACCCTCGAGCGATGTAGATCTTGTCTACAAAAGCGGCGTTCTTTGCAGCAAGAAATCTGGCCACAGGCGATCAGCCGGGTCGATCGGGCGAGGAAAAGCATACAAGGGCGGCGCAAGGGAGTCCTGAACCGATCTCATCAAGTCAATTCTTGGTGCATCCATGCGACCTCCCGCGAATCTCAGACGCAATCAGACCAAAATAAAGCAGAGCTACATGCATCGCCGGTTCGTCGATTTGACCGATTACGTCGACTCGTTTAACAGACTCATGCATGAGATGGCCGATATAACCGAAGTGTATAGATCAAGTTTCAAGAAAAACAGAATATGATGCACGTGGATGGGAATTCAGGCTACATGCTTAGACTGAATCCAAGAAGGGGCCATGACGAGCGACATGCTTCAGGATAATAGTGCTACTTTGGATCGTAATGTTAAAATGTTTCTACGCAAGTGCATACCAATGAAAGCAGAGCAAGTCAACTTCACGGCAGCTCGGACAACCTGGAGAAAATATTTCAACAGACTTTACTGCGGCCTACGTCGTACTACATCTGCGTCGACTCCGCCGCGTCCTGGTCCGTATCAACTCCGGCTCGCCATGCTCGGGGGCTCGCCGTCGCGCACTCAGCACCGCTCGGGGGCTCGGCGTCGCCTCGCCTCTGTGCGCGGAAGCTCACGCTCATGATCTTCGAATCCGTCATCAAGACGTTCGACTCCATCACCAAGATCTTCGACACCATCGCCATGACCTTCGAATCAAGCATCAAGATCTTCGACGCCGCCATCACCAAGATCTTTGACTCTGCCGACATGCTCTTCGACTTCGCCGACATGGTCTTCGACTCCACCGACATTGTCTTCGACGCCGCCGCCGACATGGTCTTCGACGCCGCCGCCGACATGGTCTTCGACGCCGCCGCCGACATGGTCTTCAACTCCGCCAACATGGTCTTCGACTCCGTCTCCGACACAAAATTCGACCTCTGCGTCACCGGGAAATTCGACCCCTGCGTCATCAGGAAATTTGACCCCTGCGTCAAGAAATTCGAGCCTTGCGTCTCAAGAAATTCGACCTATGCATCGACAGAAAATTCGACCTCTGCATCGCCAGGAAATTCGACCTCTGCATCGCCAGGAAATTCGACCTCTTCATCGATAAGAAATTCGACCTCTACATCGACAAGAAATTTGACCCCTTCACCGCCATGATCTTCGACCCTTCATCGCCACGATCTTCGACCCTGTCGTCGCCGTGATCTTCGACCCTGCGGTCAACAACAAATTCGACAGTGCCGTCATCAAAGACATTCAACCTCCACGTCAAGATTCTTCGACCTTGCGGAGCCGAAGACTTCACCCGACACACTTTGACCCCTGCGGAGCCGAAGACTTCACCCAACACACTTCGACCCCTTGGAGCCGACACTTTGACGATTTTTCTGACAGGGGTCACCCCGGGAGAAAATACCAAAGCTAAGTCTTCCTTAACTATGAGTCGACTACTTTCATTACTTTCTGTATTCTTTCGACACTTTCAGCAACCGATACTCGGGGGCTTTGCCTTAACATTATACATGTGTCTATTTCACATTATACATATGTCTATTTGCCTAATGACCGTCGAGTGCGAGGTATCTACCTCCTCGACTGCAGGGATCAAAGTCATCGATACTCCATCCTGACATACTTCGGCGCCTCGAATCGGCATTCATTTACCCCGGCGTTGGCAACACGCTCGGGGGCTGCGTCTCTTAGTGGCATATATTTGCCCCGGCGTTCGCAATACGCTCGGGGGCTGTGCCTCGAATTGACACTCCTTCGCCCCAGCGTTGGCAACACGCTCGGGGGCTACAATCAAAATTCCCGGATTCTGGTGGCAATATACCGATTCGGATGTCGTATGTCAAATACGAAGGTAAGTCCACGGTTCGCAACACCAGATGGCCCGGTATTCGTATCAAGCGCGCTCTGCCGAGTAACTTTCCATACCTTCGGTATGAAGTCTGCACCGATGGACGCATCGGGTGCCTCACAAGGAACTGGGCTTCGACCCGGTGAGTCCAACGCGGCTCGGGTCGGGGTAGCGCCAGCCCACGCGGGTTCGAGTCGGGGGACTCGAATCTGAGTAAGCTAACCGAATGTCTTTGCGGCTATGCAATTAACTGAGACCCGGCGTGAGTCTCAGGCCGGTTATGTGCATCCCCCTGCAAACCAAGCTAAATATTTTTCGAGGCTCGGAATGAGTACTACTCGAATTGACATCTATTCGCTCGGCGTTGGCAACACGCTCGGGGGCTGCGCCTTACAACCCGATGCTAGCAATGCTCGGGGGCTACGCTTACATGCTAACCTTAGCATTCACTCCTTTAGCACTCGGCGTTGGCAACACGCTCGGGGGTTGCGCCTCGAATTGGCATCCATCCGTCCCGGCGTTGACAACACGCTCGGGGGCTTCGCCTCGCATTGGCATCTATTCGCCCGGCGTAGCAACACGCTCGGGGGCTGCGCCCTACGCTGTTAACTTTAGCGGCCTTCTAAATCATCAACGGCTCTCCGTCTGCTATGTCGACTTCGGTTCGACATATTCCGACTCGACAACAACATCGCCTACAACAAGCATTCGACCACGACATCGCCTACAGCAAGCATTCGACAACATCATTACCATGATTCGGCCACCGTGCGACTCCACCGACCACGACATGCAAGAGCTTTATTTGGTGCCCTCACACGCGACATACAAGACTACGACATCAAGGAGAATCTCGGATTAGAGTCCCTGCCATAGTCTTCGACTATCCCAGGCACTCGGGGGCTACTGACGAGGGCATGACCCCTCGGTCCTCGATATTTGCCTACCTGGTTCCTACCAAGGAAGAAGCCCGCTCGAAGGATACCCGAAGCCCACAAGGCCCAACACTCCGACTTGGAGTAGAAGGCAAGAAATACTTGTAAACCCTAACTAGCTGCATATATAAAGCCACCAAGGGCGCCCCTAGAAAAAGGAACGGGCATAGGATTCTCGCATAGGCACCTGATCTCGCATAGATCCGCGCATAGGCTAGCCACGCCATCTCCTTCCACCTCCACCAGATTGCATCTGCGCACCGCACCATTGTAACAGCTCCAACTATACAAGCAATACAAGATCAGACAAGCAGGATATAGGTCTTTACCCTCCGGGGGGCCGAACCTGGGTAAATTCGTGTGTACCCCCTCATCGTTTATCGACCGCCGTCGAGTTTGCCGGATCCCAATGCGCTCCCTAGATCGAAAGCCCTTAAACATGGGCATTGCCGGGTTAGAACCTCGTCAATAGGAGACATCAAGGTTGATGGAGATGGCGGTGAGGTCGATGGAGACGGCGGAGACGGCAATGGAGACCGATGAAGATGGCTCCGGGGGCACTTCCCCGTCCCGGCAGGGTGCCAAAACAGAGACTTCTGTCCCCCGAAATTTGTCTTTGACGGCGGCGGCGCTGCGGAACTCTTCTGGGAAAAACGCCGACTAATTTAGGGTTTTCCGTCGGGAGGCTTTTTATAGGCAAAGGGGCGTCGTCAGGAGGCGACCAGGGTGGTCTCACCACAGGGGGGCGCGGCCCTAGCCGCGCCCCCTCATGGTGAGGCTGGCCCCTGGCCCTTCTCCGGCTCTCTTTCGGTCCTCGGTCCTCTTCCGGGAAAAATAGGAGTCCTGGAACTTGTTTCGTCCAATTCCGAGAATATTTCCTGTGTAGCTTTTCTGAAACACAAAAACAGCAGAAAATAGGGAACTGGCACTGTGGCATCTTGTTAGTAGGTTAGTTCCAGAAATCGCATATAAACGCCACAAAGTGTAACGAAACACAAGGCAAATAGTGTAAAAACAAGCATGGAGCATCAAAAATTATAGATACGTTTGAGACGTATCAGCATCCCCAAGCTTAACTCCTGCTCGTCCTCGAGTAGGTAAGTGATAACAAAAGAATAATTTTTGAGGTGACATAGCAAATGGTTTTCAGCTTGTCCCTCATGGAGTAGCAAAACATAAATGCATAGGACACCTTCAAGTTTAAGAGGGTGACTAGATACAAGTAATTTAAGAACAAGCAAAACCATAATCATGAATCAATCAATAATAAACTTTGGGACTATGCACATTATACTCGGAATGACAACTATGCTCTCTTAGAAGGTGCATAAAGGTAGAAGATGGAGACTCAACATAAAAGTAAAAGAAAGGCCCTTCGCAGAGGGAAGCAGTGATTAAACATGTGCTAGAGCTTTTCATTTGTAAAACAGAGAGATAAAAAAACTGGATTTTGAGAGGTGGTTGTCTTTGTCAACGACTAGCAATGGGGTTATACTATCTTCCATACAAAAATGAAGCAAGTTTTTGAGAGAGATTGACACTTTTGTGCTCTTTTATAAAGTTTGGCACTCCTCCCCACCTTTTTTCCTTTCACAAACTATGGCTAACCGATTCCATCGGGTGCCCATCAACATTCACATACCATGGAGGAGTGCCTTTTTTCTTTCTTTTTTTTCTTTTTGCAATAAACAATATGGAAGATAGCAAATCCGACCACTACGTCCCCATGAGCTGAAAACAGTGTCACAAAACGAGAAGTGTTTTGAAGGTTTTTTGAAAGGTAGCACATGAAAATTTACTTGGAATGGCTTACAAATACCGTGCATAGGAATTTATAGTGGACACAATGGCAAACTTGGTTTTTGGGAGTTGGATGCACGAGTAGAGCTCATACTCAGTACAAAATGAGGGCTAGCAAAAGACTGGGAGCGACCAACTAAGAGAGCAATAATGGCCATAATCATGCATAGCGACAAAACATCATTGAAAGAAGCATAAAGTGGTATCACAAGTCAAAAACCAAATGATCATAGAGGCTATAGGCGACTTATTTTGTAGTCAACATGTGTAAGCATGTGCTAAGTCAACTCAAATAAAGCATCAAAGGAGAAAACCAAATAAATGCTTCCATATAATAAAAACCAAAAATCACTAAGCATACTATCAAAACGCAATCAAGCATGGCATGCAAAAGTCTAAGCCGCAGTCTACACAAGCTCCTTTTTATACCACTTTTTTGCATAAAACTTTTTCTCTTTTCCAACACCATTCAAACTTTTTTGAAACAACTCTTTTGATGAAAACCAACATGGACCAGAGGTCAAAATACACCTTTATGCAAAGATAAAACAAGATCTGAACACAAATCAAGGCGAAAATCGAAAGCTAAACGCAGTAGCAGAAAAAGAGAACACTCGTTGAACGATAAGAGTGAAAAAGGAGTGTTCTTGGCAAATGAAAAGCGGAATAAGTCTCTCTCCAAAACAACATGATGTGATCAAACCGTTTATTGCAGCAAATAAAACAAAAGAAAACTGAAAGCAAAAGTAACGACGCTCCAAGAAAAATGCATAATGCATGAAGCAATAAAAATATAGTGTGTTGAAAGGTGACCTGATTTTTGCCGATGAAGAAGGAGGTGCCTCGGGGGCATCCCCAAGCTTTGACGCTTGTACTTCTTGGGTATTTCTTGGGGTGGCATGGGCATCCCCAAACTTGAGTTTTTATCCATTCTTCATCTCATCTTATCATTCTCCTATCCCTACACTTGAAAACTTCCTTCATACAAAACTCAACAAAATTCTATTAGCAACGTTAGCATAAGCATGATAGTAAATCAACCCTTTTGGTTCAGGTTTCAACTCAAGCCCACCACATATTAAAGCATCTACTACTGTAGCAACTTGCTCAAAAAGTTCCCGGATCAAAAGAACTTAAAAAGAAAGCGATCGAGAGGCAAACACAAATAGTGGCAGAAATCTGTCAAAATAGAACAGCTGACAAAGGTCGATTTTTTTAGAGGCTTTTATGTTGCTCAAATCAAAAAGTGTACAACTAATGAAAGTTTGGATATAACCTGGGGCATATGCACAAAAAATCGCAAGTCCAAAAGATATACAGAGAATTTTCACGAATTTTTACGGTGCAGCACCAAAATCTGTTTCAGGACAGCAACATCCCCAAATCTTACCTCACTCAAATTAGAGGTTCTCCTTGGCACAAAAACAAAATAAAAAGGATAAGGAGCGGTTATTACAGTATTAATAACTTCCAAGACTCAAATAAAAGAAAAAGTACTGAAAATAAACAATGGGTTATCTCCCAAGAGTGCTTTTCTTTAACGCCTTTGAGCTAGGCGCAGTAATTTGTAAAGATGCTCATGTAGGTGCCATAAAAGAGCTTAAGGCAAAGGCGCTATATAAGAACTTGAAGCAAGAGAGAGCATCAAAAAGCAAATATGAAACACATTTAAATCTAAACCACTTCCTATGAAAAATAGTCTTGTAAAGAGACAAGTCTTGAAAGTGCAAAGCAAAAAGCATAGGAAGGCAAAACAAGTACAACTTCAAGAATTGCAACATAAAGAGGGGAAACTCAATATTGTTGAGATCCATCAAACCATGTTTCCCTCTCTCATAGTAACTTTCAGTAGCATCATGAATAGAATTAACAATATAACCATCACATAAAGCATCCCTATCATGAGCCACATGCATAAAAGAATTAATACTCCTCACATGAACAATCGTAGTAGGAGCAGATTTAACAGAATAATTATTCTCATCACCATAATCATCAAAAACAGGAGGCATATTGTAATTATAACTAATTTTCTCCTCAAAAGTAGGTGAACTGAAAATATCATACCCACCATCATAACCATCATAAACTAGAGGTTTAGTATCATCACAAACTAGAGAACAACTACTTCGCAAAGCATATTCATCAAACATATCATCATAAGAAGGAACATGGATAGTACTAATGGTACAACAATTATTAACCTTAGAATTGGTACCAAAAAGATTTTCAATATCAAAAGTAGAGTGCTTTTCCCAATCATGATCACTAACATAGATAACAGGCATGGGAACATCATCCCAATCAGAATTATCATAATCTATACTAGGATCATAATGCTTAGGGGAAGATACCGTGTCCTCTCGCCTTTTACTCCTCTTCTTCTTCTTCATACTCTTCTTACTCTCTCCTTTAGGAGGGAGAGACTTGAAGGGCATCTTCTCCACATATCCTTTAGGAGGGAAAGGCATCTTCTCCACATAATCTGGTTTACTAACAGAAACAATAGAAGAAACTTTGGAGGATTCCTCCTCTCTATTAATAAGATAGAAACATCTATTAGTCCTATCATAGCTTGGCAAAACATCATGTTTTATAAGATTTTGTATGTAAGTATTTGCGAGGCAATCTTTAGCACAATAGAGACGACAACCACGAAGGGTGCTATTAATATCAACATCTCTCATATCAACCAAAGAAATCTTTCTAGATATCTCTTAACAGTCTAAAAACAAAGTAAGCTCATCATGCTGATTGAGAGTAATCTTATCATCACAATACAAATTTACGGTACTCATTCGATTAAATGGGCATCGAAAATTAAAGTGACCCGTGTTATTGCAAAGTTCACAAAGAAAAGGATAAAGCTTGCAAACCTTTTCACCAAGCTCATCTAGAGCCCTGAGCCACATCCGGGTTTCTTCATTCGCGTGGTGGATACAATAATCTTCCTTGTTGTAACTCTGTTCACAAGGTCTATGTACTCCACAAAAGTTAACATGCTTATAGGAAATAGGACTTTCAGAAGTTCGAGCATTTTTATTGCAATCATCAACAACAATATCATTTTCTACGCAAGCGTCCTTAAAAGGTTCATGATACACGTCCCCATTTCCTTTAGGAACATTAATATGGGAAGCAAAGGTTTTAAAACAATCAATCATAATTTGAGGATCAAGACCATACTTAGCACTAAGCTCTTGAAAATTAGCAGTTTCAGCGAAAGACTTAATACAATCAAACTCGTAATTCATACCTGATCCTTTACCTTTGTCGCTATCCCAACCTTCAATATTGTTTTGAATTGTTTCAAGCAGATTCCACTTGGTGTCAACATCCTTGCTTGTGAAAGACCCATCAAAGCATGCATCTAGATAGTCCTTGTAATATCCTGAAAGCCTTGCATAAAAATTATTAATAACAATATTACAGGGAAGATCATGAATAGGACATTTGTGCATTAGTAACTTCAATCTTCCCCACGCTTGGGCAATGCTTTCTCCCTCATGCAGATGAAAATTATAAATATAATTCCTATCCTTATAAACCTCACTAGAATGATAGAATTTAGAATAAAAGAGAGGTACAATTTTCTCCTAGTCAATAGATCGACCATCCTTCAGTGTTTTATACCATTCCTCAGCTCTGCCTTTCAGTGATAAAGAGAATAGCTTCTTCTTAACTCGGTTCATCGAAATACCTGCACACTGAAACAACTCGCATAATTCATGTATAAAGAGCAAATGATCACCAGGATGGATAGTTCCATCTCCTAAATAGCAGTTATCCATAGCACGTTCAACAATCTTTATAGGTATTTTAAAAGGATGAGGAGCACAAGCATCATTAGAAACATCACATATGGGAGATAAAATATCATCAGAGCAAACTTTCTCCACTAAAGCTGGGGAACTAAAAATATCATGCTTAACAAAACCAGCTTCCCCAAGCTTAGACTTTTCTATAGCATTAGCAATAACAGTGTTCAAAGCATTCGTACTAATAACATTGCTATGCGAAATAAGCTCCAAAGGTTTTTCAATTTTCTCTTCAAATCTAAACTCAGGAAAAAGACTAAAGAACTCTTTACTTTCCATTAAGCCTAACTAGTGAAAATAAAAACAAGAAATAAAAAGATATAATTACAGAATCTAAAGGAAATAACTCCGAGCACTCACCAACAACTAAAAGACTTAGTAACCAAAGAATGTGAGTACCTTCTACCTTACCACCCTGGCAACGGCGCCAGAAAAGAGCTTGATGTCTACGCACGCGTCTGTTCTTGTAGACAGTGTTGGGCCTCCAAGTGCAGAGGTTTGTAGAGCAGCAGCAAGTTTCCCTTAAGTGGATTGCTTGCTGTTTAATGTGGAAGCAAACTGTCCTTGTGCGTGGTGATGACCAGCCCGTTGGGAACCCCAAGAGGAAGGTATGATGAGTGTAGCGGCTAGTTTTCCCTCAGTTAAGAAACCAAGGTTTATCGATCAGGAGAAGAGAGACGATGACGACTGAAGGTGTTTGTGGAACCTGCACACACACAAACAAATACTTTGTCCCCAACTTGCGATGAGGTTCTCAATCTCACCGGTTTGCTTGAAACAAAGGTTATGAGTGTATCGAGTGGAAAACAGTAGTAATATGCTAGTAAAGTAAATAGTGCGGGAAAAGTAAACAGGTGATTGCAATATGATTAAAATAGGACCGGGGTCCACAGTTCACTAGTGGTGTCTCTCCATAGATAAATAACATGCTGGGTAAACAAATTACAGTTGGGCAATTGATAGAATAAAGATAACGTGATATGTCAAGAAGATCACTATGAGATTTACTCTGGGCATTACAACAAAATACATAGACCGCCATCCAACTGCATCTATGACTAATAATCCACCCCCGGGGATATCATCCGAACACCCTAGAAGTATTAAGTTGCGAACAACAGATAATTGCATTAAGCAAAGTGTGTAATGTAAACAAAGCATATGCCCTTGAGCATATGAATGTTGTTTTCTCCCTAGTAGCAACAGCACATCTACCACCTTAGAGGTTTCTGTCACTCCCCCCAGGTGAAATAGAGGCATGAACCCACTATCGAGCATAAATATCCCCTCTTGGAGTCACTAGCAACTACTCGGCCAAGATAGCTACTAACAACGGAGAGCATGCAAGATCATAAACAACATAGAGATAACAAAAGATATAATTCAGTACAGCAACTTAATCATAAACATCAATATTCATCGGATCCCAACAAACCAACATCATAGTATTACATAACGGTGATCTCAATCATGTAGGGCAGCTCATGAGATCTAAACATGAAGCACATGGTGGAGAAGACAACCATCTAGCTACTGCTATGGACCCATAGTCCAAGGTAGACTACTCACTCATCGCTCCGGAGGCAAGCATGGCGATGAAGAAGACCTCCGGTGGCGATTCCCCTCTCCGGCAGGGTGCCGGGAAGAGCTTCTGGACCCTCCCGATCTTCGGGTCGACGGCGGCGGCGGATCGCGATGTATTCTGGAAAACTGATCGGGCCCTTAGGTTTTTCTCGTCAGGGGGTATATATAGGCGAAAGGACGATGTCAGAGGGGGTCCCACGCGGCCTCACACGGGGCTGGCGCGGCCAGGGGGTGGCCGCGCCGCCCCTGTGTCTGGGGCCCACGTGGCCCCTCTCCGTCAGGTCTTCGGATGTTTGGGAGCTTCCCCGTGAAATATGACTTCAGGAACTTGTTTCGTCCAATTCCGAGAATATTTTCTGTGTATCACTTCTGAAACACAAAAACAGCAGAAAACAGGAAACTGGCACTGTGGCACTTCGTTAATAGGTTAGTTCCGGAAAATGTATAAAAGTACCACTAAGTGTAACGAAACAATAGGCAAATGGTGTAAAAACAAGCATGGAGCATCAAAAATTATAGATACGTTTGAGACGTATCAAGCATCCCCAAGCTTAACTCCTGCTCGTCCTCGAGTAGGTAAGTGATAACAAAAGAATAATTTTTGAGGTGACATGCACCTACACAATCTTGATCATATATGCAAGCATTGATGAGCTCGGATCAATAGAACTTAAAACATGGGCATGAAAGATATAATCATGACAATAAGAACTTAGCAACCATGTTGTAAACATGCAAATGAACACAAATAAAAGATCATGATAATGAAACAATGAAAGTCAAACGTGTGTTCAAATCATAAGGAAAAACATACAAATGGTTTTCAGCTTGTCCTTCAAAGAGAGCAAAACATAAATGCATAGGACACCTCAAAGTTTAAGAGGGCGACTAGATACAAATAATTTAAGAACAAGTGAAACCAACAATATGAGTCAATCAATGAACCTTGGGACAATGCATATCACACTAAGAATGACAACTATGCTCTCTTAATGGTGCATAAAGAAAGAAGGTGGTGACTCAACATAAAAGTAAAAGAAAGGCCCTTCGCAGAGGGAAGCAGTGATTTAAACATGTGCTAGAGCTTTTCATTTGTAAAACAGAGATAAAGCTTGATTTTTGAGAGGTGGTTGTCTTTGTCAACGACTGGCAATGGGGTTCTTACTATCTTCCATACAAAAATAAAGCAAGTTTTTGAGAGAGAGATTGGCACTTCGTGCTCTTTTTATAAAACTTGGCACTCCTCCCCACCTTTCCTTTCACATACCATGGCTAACCGATTCCATCGGGTGCCCACCAACATTCACATTCTTTGGAGGAGTGCCTTTTTTTCTTTCTTTTTTTCTTTTTTTCTTTTTGGAATAAACAATATGGAAGATAGCAAATCCGACCACTACGTCCCCATGAGCTGAAAACAGTGTCACAAAACGAGAAGTATTTTGAAGGTTTTTTGAAATGTAGCACACAAAATTTTTACTTTGGAATGGCTTACAAATACCATGCATAGGAATTTATAGTGGACACAATGGCAAACTTGGCTCTTAGGAGTTGGATGCACGAGTAGAGCTCATACTCAGTACAAGGTGAGGGCTAGCAAAAGACTGGGAGCGACCAACTAAGAGAGCAATAATGGCCATAATCATGCAAAGCGACAAAGCGACATTAAAAGAAGCATACGATGGCATCAAAAGTCTAAAACTAAATGATCATGAAGGCTAATGGCGACTTTGGAAGAGTCTAACATGTGTGAGCATGCGCCAAGTCAACCCAAATAAAGCATCAAGGAGAAAACCAAAATAATGCTTCCATACAATAAAAACAACGCATGATTTTTTCAAAGGCTCATTAAGCAATCTCAGTTATTTGAGACAAGTCATGCTACAGCAAAACCACTAAGCATACTATCAAAAAGACATCAAGCATGACATGAAAAAGCCTAAGCCGCAGTCTACACAAGCTCCTTCTTGTACCACTATTTTGCACAAAGCCTTTTCTCTTTTCCAACACCATTTAAAATTTTTAAACACACCTCTTTTGATGAAAACCAATAAAGATCAGAGGCAAAAATACACCTTGATGAAAAGATATGACAAGATCTGAACGCATATCAAGGCGAAAACGAAAACCAAAAGCAGTAGCGGAAAAAGTAGAACGCTCAATTTTTAATAAGAGTGAAAACTAGAGCGTTCTTTGCAAATGAAAATGAGTACATCTCCTCCAAAGGAAATTTGTTGGGGTCCAACCATTTATTGCAGCAAACAAACAAACTAAACCAACTAAGAAAACTAAAACAACTGACGCTCCAAGAAAAACACATAGTGCATGAAGCAATAAAAATATAGTGTTTTGAAAGGTGACCTGATTTTTGCCGATGAAGAAGGGGTGCCTCGGGGGCATCCCCAAGCTTTGACGCTTGTACTTCTTGGATATTTCTTGGGGTGATGCATGGGCATCCCCAAGCTTGAGCTTTTGTCCATTCTTCAACTCATCTCATCATTCTCCAATCCCTACACTTGAAAACTTCCTTCATACAAAACTAAACACAATTCTATTAGCAACATTAGTGTAAGCATAAAATATATTCAACCTCTTTTAGCTTCAGGTTTCAACCCAAAACCACCACATATAAAGTATATACTACTGTAGCAACTTCCACAAGAGTTCCATGATCAAAAAGAACTCAAAAGAAAGCGATAAAGTGGCAAAAACAAATATTGGCAGAAATCTGTCAAAACTGGACAGCTGATAATGGACGAATTTTTGAGGGATTTTCCGTTGCTCAAATCAAAAAGTGTTCAACTAAGAAAAGTTTGGATATAACCTGGGGCATATGCACAAGAAATCGCAGGTCCAAAAGATATACAGAGAATTTTCACGATTTTTTACGGTGCAGCACCGAAAACAGTTTCAGGACAGCAATAACCCCAAATCTTTACCTCACTCAAATTAGAGGCTTCTCTTGGCACAAAAACGAAATAAACAAGATAAGGAGCGGTCATTACAGTAGTAATGACTTCCAAGACTCAAATAAAAGAAAAAGTACTGAAAAGTAAACAATGGGTTATCTCCCAAGAGTGCTTTTCTTTAACGCCTTTGAGCTAGGCTCAGTAATTTGAGAAGATGCTCACATAAGAAATATGAATGGAAGCCAAAAAGAGCATCAAGGAGCAAATATAAAACACATTTAAGTCTAACCCACTTCCTATGCATAGGAATCTTGTAAGAAAATAAATCAAAGAAGCACATAGTAACAAGTATGGGTAGATAAAACAAGAGCAATTTCAGAACTTTCAATATAAAGAGAGGTGTTTTAGTAACATGAGAATTCCAACAACCATATTTTCCTCTCTCATAATAATTTTCAGTAGCATCATGAACAAACTCAACAATATAAATATCACACTCGTCCTCCTTTATTAAGCATGGAGGGCTACCAAATAAGGTATTAGTTAGAGAGTTACTCTTATTGGGAGGTAGACATGGGTAGCTCCATTCTTCCTCCACTTGGTCATCACTCTCCTCCTCTTTTTTCATCCAATGAGCTTCCAGTTTCAGCAATTTCTTCTTCCATAGGCTCCTTCATGACATTAGTCTCTTCCGTTGGAGAGCATCTATTAAGATATTTAAGAATATAGCCATTCCCTTCCTTGTAATTATCAAAGCAAAATGTGAGTATATCATAAACCTCATATTTATAAGGTGCATCATCAGTATTTTCAAGCAAATAAGCAAGTTCGAATGCACCCTTCCAAGCAATAAATTCTTCAATTTGTTCCACATCATAAAAGTCATAATTTCCATTAATATAAGAAGATATGGTAACATCATCATTATACTCACATTGAAAAGGGAGGTGTTTATACCTCCTACAGCAACAAGATTCATCAAAGCAATAAGTAACATTATAAGTAGAGCACACATTTCTAGCAATGATATATAATCTATTGATTTGTTCCCATATGTGTTTCCCTTTTTGTGACAAGCGGTGTTCATCATAATAATTTTGCTGCTCTTCCGTGAACCCACCTTGCCAAAAAGATTTTGTTTCAAAGAAACCAGCCATTGATAGAAAGCATGATAAAGCAAGACAAGTAAAAATAACTACCAAGGATTCTAATTTTTTTTGGGTTTTTGATAAAAAGCAGTGCAGGTAAAATAAAATAAAGTAAAGCAAAACAAATAACAAAGTAAAGAATGTGTGTGCGAAGAACTCCCCTCGCAGAAGTCTTCTCTCTTCCCCGACAACGGCGCCAGAAAAGTAGCTGCTTGCTGTTTAATGTGGAAGCAAACTGTCCTTGTGCGTGGTGATGACCAGCCCGTTGGGAACCCCAAGAGGAAGGTATGATGAGTGTAGCGGCTAGTTTTCCCTCAGTTAAGAAACCAAGGTTTATCGATCAGGAGAAGAGAGACGATGACGACTGAAGGTGTTTGTGGAACCTGCACACACACAAACAAATACTTTGTCCCCAACTTGCGATGAGGTTGTCAATCTCACCGGTTTGCTTGAAACAAAGGTTATGAGTGTATCGAGTGGAAAACAGTAGTAATATGCTAGTAAAGTAAACAGTGCGGGAAAAGTAAACAGGTGATTGCAATATGATTAAAATAGGACCGGGGTCCACAGTTCACTAGTGGTGTCTCTCCATAGATAAATAACATGCTGGGTAAACAAATTACAGTTGGGCAATTGATAGAATAAAGATAACGTGATATGTCAAGAAGATCACTATGAGATTTACTCTGGGCATTACAACAAAATACATAGACCGCCATCCAACTGCATCTATGACTAATAATCCACCCCCGGGGATATCATCCGAACACCCTAGAAGTATTAAGTTGTGAACAACAGATAATTACATTAAGCAAAGTGTGTAATGTAAACAAAGCATATGCCCTTGAGCATATGAATGTTGTTTTCTCCCTAGTAGCAACAGCACATCTACCACCTTAGAGGTTTCTGTCACTCCCCCAGGTGAAATAGAGGCATGAACCCACTATCGAGCATAAATACCCCCTCTTGGAGTCACTAGCAACTACTCGGCCAAGATAGCTACTAACAACGGAGAGCATGCAAGATCATAAACAACATAGAGATAACAAAAGATATAATTCAGTACAGCAACTTAATCATAAACACCAATATTCATCGGATCCCAACAAACCAACATCATAGTATTACATAACGGTGATCTCAATCATGTAGGGCAGCTCATGAGATCTAAACATGAAGCACATGGTGGAGAAGACAACCATCTAGCTACTGCTATGGACCCATAGTCCAAGGTAGACTACTCACTCATCGCTCCGGAGGCAAGCATGGCGATGAAGAAGACCTCCGGTGGCGATTCCCCTCTCCGGCAGGGTGCCGGGAAGAGCTTCTGGACCCTCCCGATCTTCGGGTCGACGGCGGCGGCGGATCGCGATGTATTCTGGAAAACTGATCGGGCCCTTAGGTTTTTCTCGTCAGGGGGTATATATAGGCGAAAGGACGATGTCAGAGGGGGTCCCACGCGGCCTCACACGGGGCTGGCGCGGCTAGGGGGGTGGCCGCGCCGCCCCTGTGTCTGGGGCCCACGTGGCCCCTCTCCGTCAGGTCTTCGGATGTTTGGGAGCTTCCCCGTGAAATATGACTTCAGGAACTTGTTTCGTCCAATTCCGAGAATATTTCCTGTGTATCACTTCTGAAACACAAAAACAGCAGAAAACAGGAAACTGGCACTGTGGCACTTCGTTAATAGGTTAGTTCTGGAAAATGTATAAAAGTACCACTAAGTGTAACGAAACAATAGGCAAATGGTGTAAAAACAAGCATGGAGCATCAAAAATTATAGATACGTTTGAGACGTATCATGGATCACCCAAGGTTTATCGAACTCAGGGAGGATGAGGTCAAAGCGATCCCTCTCAAACAACCCTGCAATTACGATACAGAAAGTCTCTTTTGTCCCCAACACACCCAATACACTTGTCAGATGTATAGGTGCACTAGTTCGGCGAAGAGATAGTGAAATACAAGTAGTAGTGATGATTATAAGTAGTAACTATAATATGAAATAAGTATCGCTGCAAGCAAACATGTAACAAAACTGAAAGGAAACGGTGTGCAATGCTTGGAAACAAGGCATAGGGATCATACTTTCACTAGTGGACACACTCGCAACAAATATAACATAATTAAACCAATAGATACTATCATCAATATGCAACTCAAAATAATTCTCCAATGGAAAACGAACACTAATCATGCGTAGGGCTACGAAGCACTCCTCAAAGTCCGTATGTACCCAAACTAGATTGTCCCACACTATCACCATGAACGCACTAGATGGTTCCAACAAACACCAACAATTCATAGAGACATTAACCAAAAAGACACACATAATGAGCACACTAGTCACCTTCCCATTACGATACGAGGTGTCTCCGGAGTTTACAATGATAAAGCACGGGAGTAGCATAATATCTGAATAATAATATCTACCAATTCAACTAGATATAAAGCTCACGGTCACATAAAGATCACATCATGGAAGAGAGGTGAACCACATAGCTACCGGTAGAGCCCTCAGCCCCAGGGGGGAACTACTCCCTCATCATCATAGGAGACAGCAATGTTGATGGAGATGGCGGTGAGGTCGATGGAGACGGCGATGGAGACCGATGAAGATGGCTCCGGGGGCACTTCCCCGTCCCGGCAGGGTGCCGGAACAGAGACTTCTATCCCCCAAAATTTGTCTTTGACGGCGGCGGCACTGCGAAACTCTTCTGGGAAAAACGCCGACTGATTTAGGGTTTTCCGTCGGGAGGCTTTTTATAGGCGAAGGGGCGTCGTCAGGAGGCGACCAGGGTGGTCTCACCACAGGGGGGCGTGGCCAGGGGCTGGGCCGCGCCCCCTCATGGTGAGGCTGGCCCCTGGCCCTCCTCCGGCTCTCTTTCGGTCCTCGGTCCTCTTCCGGGAAAAATAGGAGTCCTGGAACTTGTTTCGTCCAATTCCGAGAATATTTCCTGTGTAGCTTTTCTGAAACACAAAAATAGCAGAAAACAGGAAATTGGCACTGTGGCATCTTGTTAGTAGGTTAGTTTCGGAAATCGCATAAAAACACCACGAAGTGTAACGAAACACAAGGCAAATGGTGTAAAAACAAGCATGGAGCATCAAAAATTATAGATACGTTTGAGACGTATCAGATGCCCAATGATATTGCACCAAAAATCTTTGATTTGTGCAAGAGAAAGAATTGGAAGGTGGCACAAGCAGTCCATGAAGATGAGTGGATTAGAAAGCTTGGTGGTGAGGCTATTCTATCAATAGAGCATCTCAGACAATTTGTGCAACTTTAGGCCCTTATTCAAATGTGCACCTAAATGAGGTTGTGGAAGATGATATTCTTTGGAAGCTCATGGGCAACAACCAATACTCCACGGCTTACATATAAAAGTTGCAGTTCTTCTGGCTTGTTGAATCTAGTACTAACAAGATTGTTTGAAAAGCTTGGGCGTCGCCGAAAGTGAAGAGTAACGCTTGACTTGCTTTGCAAAATAGATTTTCGACGGCGGATAGATTGAGGAGGCGTGGTTTGGATAATTGTGGAATTTATCCACTTTGCAAGCAAACCGAAGAAATCAACAACCACCTATCGTCCATTGCCGCTTCACCATTATAATTTGAGAGTTCTTCAAAGATTGACTTGGTCTCGAAGGGATGCATCCAAGACAATGGGCGGGCTTTAATATCAATGGCAATGGGTGGTGGTCTTCTATGGTGGAGGGACGGAGCCCACATCAGAAGGTTTGGCTTCTCTCACGTTGCTAACCGTTCGGGAGATTTGGAAAGAGCGAAAAGATAGAGTTTTTCGTCACCGGGTTTCTCCGACTTTTGTAATACTATTAGATAAGATCAAATGTGAGGCTAGATTGTGGGTTCTCGCACGAGCGAAACGGTTGAATGATTTAATGCCAGTAAGAATTCTTTCTTGTAAACTCCTTAATTAATTAATTGGGGTAAAGCTTTTGCCCCATTTCGAAAAGAAAAAATGAGTACCCTATGCATGTATCGTACGGTAAGACATCAGTGACCAAAATCACATGCTTGATCCTATGCAGGCAATGGACGTTAACATTTTTCTATAGTGCAGAAAATAGATGAACGAGCGATGCACATTTGCACGACGTTCAGAATTGCAACGCACAATACCCACAAATCTCAGGTCCTCTATCTTACTGCTAATAGCATTTCTCAATGGACATACGGTGCAAATTTAACGTAGAAGTAAAGTACACATCTCGAACAAAAAAACTTGAATTGAACAAGCGTAAGTTACCAATAGCGCATTTTTATTTTCGATGAACAGCACCCAGTGCAGCCTGAGACTTGTATGGGTGACGTGCGGAGTGATTCTAGTTTATACAGCATACATAAACAGCCAAGCCTGCAGCTACAAATCAGCTTTGGTTTTGGGACACCTCAACGCTCTTCCGTAGGACCGATATGACTTCTCCCGGGTCGGCGGCTCCAAATACAGAGCTTCCAGCGACGATGCAGTTGGCTCCAGCGGACGCAGCGACGTCAATGGTGGAAGGACCCAGTCCACCGTCAACCTAGCATATCCAATCAGGAAATGGTTTTAGGAGACAAATTATCACGAGAAGATAACCTATGAGGAAACGAAACGGTTTTAAAACATGGATCGCATTGTACCTCTATGTCAAGGGAAGGGTACTTCTTTCTCAGTGTACGCACCTGAACAAATCAAGATTTCACAAAGTGGTCACTCAAAACTATCCTAAATCAAAGAAAAACAGAGTATCAGCCCGGAAAACGAAATGTGTACCTTATCCATCATCTCCGGCATGAACTTCTGACCACCAAAGCCAGGCTCAACTGTCATCACAAGAACCAGCTCTACGGGGTGTTCTGCTTCCACCTGTCAAAACATTTATTAGTCAGCCTATTAGTAATAGAACATACATGCATTTCAGACAGGAAGTCTCGGATCATTAATGGTAAAAAGAATCCAACAAAAACAGGTTTGAGCAGATCATCACTAATTCATAGCAGAGGCCATATTGTAAAGTACAACAAAGTTCAGGATGATTGGAAGTATGGGAAGTGAAATGCTTCTGAAAAAGGAAACAGGTTGTCCTTGTTGAGTGATCAACAGATCATACCAGAAGTTAACATATCACATTACTACCTAAATGATACAGCACATACCAGGCCAAGCACTAGTGCACTAACTGAATAAAACAAAACAAGAAACACTAACAGTACACATATCAGCTTCGATGAGGTGTCCATTATGAACTCCAGAGTAGGACAACACTGTATATATTATGAACTAGAAAGAAAGCTAACAAAACAGCTTGAAATAAATGCACATAAGCTAACTTCTCATGTTAGCTTATCCCCATAATAAAGTATGGGGAAAATCTATCTCTTGGGAGTTTTTATTTCTCTATTGTACAACATGAGAACTAGACAAGGTTTATTGAGTGCGTGAAGTTACCAGGGGGAAAACATCCTCCACCGGAGTACCAGGTTTCAATGATACACCAGGCGTCATGCCCTTTGCTTTAATGCTTTGGATGAGCTCTCTCCAGTTATCTGCACCAAGGTTTCCATGAGGCAGTGAAACCCACGAACCATTTGCCAACATATGTTTATTTACCTCTTGCTACTTCTATATGGAATGTGAATCCTGAGGCTCCGGCTTTCCCAAATGCATCTACATAATCTGAGGGATTTGTCACCATGAGATGGCAATCCAAATATGCCCTGGAAACCGAGAACAGCTAGCATTATTAGGTGCATATAGGAATGCAAGCCATCAAAGCAAACATAAGGCAAGGAAGGTCACCGTACTTGGTGTGCTTCCTCAAACTCTCAATAACTGGAGCTCCAAGAGTTAAATTAGGAACAAAGTGCCTGCATACGCAAACAGCCAGTTTTAAAATTGACAGGAGTTTTCTTTGCCATCACCACAAATGGTCCATCACAACATTCCAAACAAGATGAATGCATTATTCTGCAAACTTGGTCAACAATAATATAATAACAATATTTTTATTGTATGTAGCTTTTCATCTGGAAGGTTGAAAAGGTATTCAAGAGAACATCCATACATACAATCTGTATGATCCTCTTGACAATAAAAATGGCAAGATTCAGACGTGTAAAAAGCCTGCAATTCATGTCAATAACTAGCTGTGATGCTGCCCAGTTCCTAAAACAACATATTTAGCAAGCATTCTGCTTTTTACCATCTTGGAAATGGGCCTATTTTATCTTTCATATGCTCAAGGTGAGTGATTTACGTCCAAGAAAAACAGAGGAATAGCATCACCTTACTGATTGCTGATACATCTGGTTTTCATCATTGGCAACTAGGAAAATTTTCGTAATGTTTATCATCAAAACAAAATGACTCTCTTCCTTTAAGTAGGCAACTAGGAAACCCATGCTCTTTCTGTGAGATATTATTGCATACATGAGCAGGGTGATCGGATAAGCAAGGTGTCTAAAGCAAAGTAGACAAAAACTAAACAGCAAGGTTGTCCATAGTTCGAAAAGCAGTTAAGAGAAAGTTCGTTTGCGTAGATGTTGCATGTAGGGATGTATTCAGTTGTCCTACATACTTAGCTTAAACACCCACTGCCAGCCTACTATGCGCAGATAAAAATGAGCAAATTATCTTTCTTTCTTTTTTGAACGAAAGGAGGAGCTCTGCCGACATATCAATAAATATATGAGGAATAAAAATGGGGAACCATATCTGTGAATAATTTTTAGGCACCATCAAGCATCGAGAAAATTCAATGACAAACCAAAATTGATCTATGGCATCTACAGTGGAAAGTAGAGCCCAACTCACCCATCCTGCAAGGTAGAAAAGGGACACAATAAGCATCAGACAAATGAACTTCCAAGATTGAATATCCATGATTAAAGCATGCAATCCCTGTCTAACAGAAAAGACAACGAAACGAGGTCGCTGATAGTTACTACCTTGGACAAGTATTAGTACACTTGCAGAAACTGACACAAACATGGTACGCATGCTCTGAACAACTATGTCCAGGCTAACCTTTCGGTAGCAGAGAGCAGTCTCATTAATATTGTCAATTCTGAACAGATTAAATCAAATTGCCAATACTATGGAAGCCATAGCTGTGTGCAGAAACAGAAGTGCAGGGCAGCTCCTCTGATTCAGCAGTTGAATCCTATTATCCCTACCTAACCTGACGGGCTCGCAGCGGCGAATGACTAAGCTACCGCAGCAGTGGGCGGCTCGATCCTACCCCTATGCGCCAAGCAAACGACGATTCGACGAATCGAGGGCCGGTACCGTGCAAGCGAGCCAGCTTCTCCCGAGGATTGATTAGGCAGGGGAAGGAAAAGGATGCTGGGAGAGAGATGGTAGGGGATGGATCGTACCATGACGTCCATGTGGAGCCAGTCGGCGCCGAGGCGCACCATGCGCTCGGCCTCCGCGGCGAGGTTGGCGAAGTCCGACGAAAGCATGGACGGGGCTATCTTCGCCGCCGCCGCCGCCATGGTTGGTGCTTCCGATTAGACTGTTGGTTGTCGGGGGGTAGCTGAATGTCGGAGGGGGAAACGGACGATGTTTCGTTCAGATCGGGACTCAGGGCGAAGGCTTGTTTCACGACTGCGTTTGTGGCAGGTGAGCCTCCGTGGCCCACTTGTCAGTGGCTGGAACAGGGGCTACGAGTGCGAGCACTCACCGGGTGCAGGTGGGCTTCCGTTTTTTATTTTCTTCTTTTCAACAAATATACTACTCCCTCCGATCGGAAATAAGTGTCGGCAATTTTGTACTAGCTTAGTACAAAGTTTGTACTAAGTTTCCGATAGTTATTTCCAATCGGAGGGAGTAGCTTTTTGCTGAAATTAGCAACTTAACGTAGATTTCAGAAAACCGTTCCAGCCCCCTTGTAAAAATTCAGAAAACCGACGTCTCAAATAACCTGG
The DNA here is from genome assembly GCA_007115705.1 of Dactylis glomerata. Classification (NCBI taxonomy): domain Eukaryota; kingdom Viridiplantae; phylum Streptophyta; class Magnoliopsida; order Poales; family Poaceae; genus Dactylis; species Dactylis glomerata. The sequence continues at coordinate 1,982,030 of QXEO01000065.1, forward strand.
AAGAAATGCAGACCTCGAGGAGGAGAAAGCATGAATGATGGCATGATCTTGGAAGATGAAATCTAGGAAGAGACAGGTCTCATTTTCAGATGGCTTCTCACTTGATGAAAAAGTTGATCATGGTTAAGCGGTGGAATTGCGCAGAAGCCAGTAATACAGCACCATGGAAACAAACTTAAAAAAAATTACAGTTCAGGATGTTCAATTAACTCCAATCACTGTTTTACGGTTTTGCTATTTCGGCTCGGTAGAATTTTAGACCATTAGATTTGTATTGTGATTCGTGCAATTGAGTTACAAGTTGAGTTGCAACTGAGATTTTTTCAGTTGCAACTGATGTTGCAACTACTCCCTCCATGCCGGATTATAGGGCAATTACGCACTTTGAGATAAACTTTGACCTTTAATTTTAGTCAAGAAAATATAAGATATATTATATAAAAATTATACCATTGAATTCATATTCAAAAGAACTTTCCAATGGTATAATTTTAATGTCAAATATCTCATATTTTCTTGACTAAAATTAATGGTTAAAATTTGTCTTAAAATATATATTTGCCTAATAATCCGGTATGGAGGAACCATACATCCGGACCATTAAATTGCTTCATGATTCGTGCTAATAGTAAGTTGCAACATAAATTATGATGACATCATTCTACTGAGACACACCCATTATATATTTCTCAAAGAAGATAAGATTATATTAAACAATAAGATTGGAGTAAATACGAACGAGATCCATCATGCGACAGTGAATATCGGGGGATACTCCTAACTTTCCAAGTCAATCATCACTCCCAACTCCAAATGAGCTAGTGTTTGTTATCGAATGATTATTGGATGCGTGCTGCTATCAAATTTTAATTACCAAGTGAGTTAGTAATGTTGAATGATTAACAGATGTCTAAGAAAATACACTCCGTATCTCAGCACTTACGGGATTCCTGCCAATAAATAACTCACAATCTCATGTGCTTGAAGCAGCAAATTAGTTTAACAAAGGAAGATGTCTGAATCCTGGTACAGCACAGAAAGCAAAGCAAGCATGAGACAAGGGTTTCTATGAAGTAATAGATCTGGGCATAATAATTCCCCATATCTAGGGAACGTTCGCAAGCAAATGGAACTGCATCCCAAACTTGAAGCCCCGACTTAGTCCTTCCTCAACTCGATGTACTCACGCCTTGTCCCAGCTTTGTTGATGACTACAATCTCCACCTTATCGCCCTGCATTATTTGAAAGTGTGTAGCAGATCAGTACAGCTGCAAATATGACGGTGAGAATCAAACTATGAACTCTAGGAAACATACTGTGTAGATGTCCCTCTCAGTTGCGGATGCAAACACATCCTTAACTAGGTCGACAGCCTCTGGCTCGGACAACGGGGTTACGGCATCCTGCACACATTATAAGGAATATTCTTATAAACTTCTGGGGCGCTATACTACGATTGATGCATATATCGCAAATGAACTTCCTTGCTTTAGACAGCATGCGGATAGTTGGACCAAGATCAACCAGTCAGCAATTTCATAGCAGACAACAAATATAACAATGTGAGGGCTTACTCTTGCAGGGATCAGTAGTGGACTGGGTGATTTTAGCTGGTTGTCCAACACTGGCATGATCAGAGTGGATCCTGTTCCCTGAGCACTGTAACCGGTCCTCTCATAGGACCCAACAGCATCATAAGAGTAAACACATCCTTTGCCTGCACAAGTATGAGACGTGCTCAGAACACACTAAACAGGAAATCTAACTGAGAAAGCTGAGTTCAGAAGCCACACCTTCACTGTCAAGCCCACCAAGCACATTGAAAGCATAGTATGGGAAGAATCGCTTGTAGTACAAGGTATTGGAGAGCAACTGTGCCATTGCAGGGCAGCTCATTCTTTTGTTGTGCTGGTGCTGGTATAGCTACAAACAAACAAAATTAAAGGGTATCAACAATTTAGTAAGCGAAATTTCAGTACAGCATAAATGCAGTAGAGGTATTGTGACACACTCAGAGTGCATAAAGTGCAAGCGGAGCAATCAACTAATATTTCTTGTAAATAAGATCAAACAATTGTTGGTTGACAGATAGATTTAGTATTATATACCAAGCAAAAAATCAAGAGAATAGAGCTTTTCAGGTATGGATAAAAACACAAAGAAATCAGATGAAGTAACACATATGCTATATGGTGAGATACTGAGATCAGACCAATGAATGAAGACACAAAAACGAGTTGGTTGAATCTTCCTGTATATATGAATATGATAAAACTAGCACCACCGATACATGATTAAGAGGAAGGCTCGATTCGAACCCAGGTTGCTTCAAACAACAACCATGTGTCCTACAAATATATTGTACTCCCTCCAATCCATAATACTCTTCGCTAATATAGATGTATCTAGACATATTTTAGTGGTAGATACATCCGTATTACGGAAGAGTAATATGGGTCGGAGGGAGTAAGTTATTTACTGATGTGCACTCAGACTTTGAACCTAACATATTTTTACAGGCATACCAACAAACGAACATGATTGAAGTACTGGTGAACCAGTTCTTCTGCTTTTTTGTCTGGAAAGGAGATGAGAGAGTCCAGATAACTAACAACTTTACTTTCTTCTACAAGACTATGTGCATACCACAGCTGACGATTTGTTTTAGAAAGTTCATATAACTTCTATCACCAATAGACTCCACCCAGAAAGTCCAAAAACAAATATATATTACACCCTCCGATCGGAAAAGATTGTCGATGAGCTAGTACAACTTTGTTGACAGATGATTTCGTACAATTATACTAGCTTACCGACAATGTTTTAGAAAGTTCATATAACTTCTATCACCACAGACTCCACCCAAAAAGTCCAACAACAGATATATATTACACCCTCTGATCAGAAAAGATTGTCGGTGAGCTAGTACAACTTTTGTTGTCGGATGATTTAGTACAAAGTTGTACTAGCTCACCGACAAAGTTGTACTAGCTCACCGACAATCTTTTCTGAACAGAGGAAGTATAACTTTTGATTTACATGAAACCATCAAAAAATAGTTTGATATCAGCACAGAAGGTCTGGATGGAAGCATATGAAACAGTTGTAAATAAATGAGGCTTTGCAATATTTTACCAGTTCTTTGGCAGATAAGTTCTTCTGCAGAGCTTTGATATCACCTTGGAAGCCAGAAGATGCTATTACACATTTCTCTGCCCTGAAAAAATGAAGAAATATCGTTTTAATACTTTGCACTGACAATGCACCATGTATTAAAACGCTTAACAATAAAAAGAATGCCAGCTAAGAAATAGCTGGCATTGTTATAGAATTACAGAATGATCAAAGAACACTGAGTAACTAATAATTTCCACGAGAGAGAAAGAAAATGCAAGTTAAGAAATTAGACCTGCTAGCATGTGCTCACAATACAGCAATATGATTGTTTACAATCATACAGTAACCTAAACGGCTACACTCGATAGATGTTAAAGTAAAGCTTGTAATAGACTGTACAGATGCCAGTACACAAGCAACCTAAACGGTGTCTTAACATTTCATCTGTTAGAATTTATAGGTCAACAAAAAAAATTAAACAAGCTACAACCTCTGTTAAACTCCCACGTCTTATATTTAGGAACGTAGGGAGTACATGTTAGTGAACAATTAACTCTGTTGAACTCCCACAACGTCTTATATTTAGGAAAGGAGAGAGTACATGTCAGTGCATCGCCAGGTCAATTCTCTATTTGATTAATAAACTGTCATACTACTGCCGGGAAGAACAATCTAAGCTAGGACAATGTCCTAGCATCTAGGACCCCAACAAAAGGGTAGCCATAAAATAAACTATATGTGGTTTCGAAGGTCAGGATTCGGGACAATGATAGAATTACAGATCGTCTCACAATAAAATCCAATCAAACAAGAGCGCTCACCGATAACCAGTAATTACCAGCAGAAAATCTAATGAAACGTAAAGTATTTTCCCCAATTCAATCCCAGACCTCCAAACACCAAACCCTAGCTAAATGAGCCAAGCGCGGCTCTAAAATCCGATCTCTCCATCAAGCAATTCGACTCCCTATCACACCACAAACCCGCACGCTCTCCCAATCACCAAACCCTAGTCCCCAGGCGGGCAGATCGAGGCGCGAGATTTCGGTGGGGAACTTACAGCTCGCAGATCTTGGAGTGGTCGCGCGTGAGGATGTTGTATCCGACGGAGAGGCGGGTGTCGGCGGCGACCACGCAGTAGTCCGCGCCGGCGATGGCCACGCAGGTCCTGCAACCAGCACCAAAACCGGGCCTCGTTATGAGATGCGCAAAGACGGAGGCGGGGACGAGGAAAGGTAGGGGGAGAGAGCGCCTACCCGCCGTTGTTCTCGTAGACCCAGTCGCCGCCGCGCCTCGCCATGGCGGTGGTCGGAGCGAGTGGAGTGCTCGTGGGTGGGGATGGGGTCGCCGGAGTTGGTGTCTTGGAGGGGAAGGCGAAGTGGAGCAGTGCGGTGTCCCGTGCTTCGTCTCTTCCCCTTTGATCAGTTTTTCTTTGTGGACTTCGATCTCGGCGTGAGGGTTCGTAGGCTGTGGGCTGAGACGGGCTGGGTTTTCTTTGTGCTCAGCCATACAAGGTTCATACTGAGTCCGGATATTGGCCCAGTCAAATACTCCCTCCGATCCAGCTACACTTTTTTTTAGATCTATATCAAGCAACACTTATTACGGATCAGAGTGAGTATTTCATTATGTTTTTCATACCCTTCGGTCAGAAATAAGTGTCGATGACTTGGTACAAATTTTATACTAAGTTAGTACAAAATCACCGGCACTTATTTCCGATCGCAGGGAGTACTAAACTTTATTTGCAAATTTTGTTTTTTCTAATCAACTGCGCATGTTTCGAAAAAGATTCAATGGCATGTGGTTCGCTCGTTGAAGCATAAAATAGAGGTTAGTGTTGGAAAGAGCTGCCAACGAAGTTGTGGAAGGCAGTCTCAGAGTTGTTAGGGTAGCAAAGCAGAGCCACTGGGGACGGACGGTTATGACACTAAGGTCCTCTTTGATTCAAAAAAAACTACATAGAAATTTGTATTGTTTTTTATTCGTAGGATTGAACTCTATAGGATTTTGCTATGGAATCCTTTGCACTAGGTTTACAAAAAAAACTTCCGCTTGTATCTCTTTTTCATATTCATTTGTTTTTCATATGATGTAATCAAACTAAGTTTGGCATATGAATCATGTAGGATTGGAGTGGGCATGACATTGTAGTCATGTGTTTCTCCTATATATTCTTCCATTTTTAGAATCCATCGAATCAAACAAGCCTTGAAGGAGTTGAGTAAGGAGACATTTTCGGAGTCAGTGTTTAAGTTTGGGTGGTCAGATTAAAAATTCTTATAGGCCGGAGGAGATTAGGTCTTGCTGGACATGATGAGGCAAAGGCTACTAGCTAGGACACACATACGGCTGCAGAGACAAAGGTGTGATCTGACTTGGAATGTTGCGGTGGTAGTTTGATGAAAATAAATGTGATGACTCGATGGATCTAGGTCCACATGCTTGCAAAATCAATTGGCATTCAATGAAAGTAGTCACTTGAGGTACTTTTATGTAGGTAGTGTACAAATGGAGGCCGGTCGAGCTACACACACACCTTTGTTTTCAAACATTCAAAAGTCATATTTCAAAGTTTCAATAAAACTGAGAAAAAATCAGAGCCAGCCAATAATGTATACTACCGACTTGGAAATTTCTATATGAACTACTTTCCATTTTAGGTTGCACAAAAATAACAAAATCTGACCAATTTTGTAGTGTTGAAATTTACACTATTCACTATAAAAATTGTTAGATTTTGTTAATTTTTATGTAGCCTAGAATACAAAGTAGTTCATATTGATATTTTCTATGATTGTAGTATACATCATTGACTACCTCTAGGATTTTTTCAGATTTTTTGAAGATTTGAATTATGATGTTTAAATGTTTGAAAATAACTCTGAAAGCTCCAGACAAAGGCCAATATAGAGAATTGATAATAGAGTGGAGACGGATGAAACTGAATGCTCAAATTTGTTTTCATATTTTTTTGTAGAAGTAGAAATGGATAGAGACACCAAGAAAGCGAATACCAAAACAGATGCCGAAAACAAATATGGATCATATATGGATGGACGCGCATAAAAAAGTGGAGGATTAGTGGAGGTCTGGTGTCCTAACCCTAGGTCATGTGTGTGCGTCTGCTCAATTAGGCCTTGTTTACTTCTAGGGTATTTCATGGGATTAGAGGGGTTATTTCGTATCCCAGAATATCCCCGGTAGGCTGTTTACTAGGTCAGGTTTTGAGAGAATAATCCCGAGATATCCCCATAAATTCTCTCCACACTAGTGTATTTTTGGCTAGATTAAAAACTCTTCCTTATATGGTAGAGTATTTTTAAGGAAAGGTATTTGAGGGGATTGAAGAGTATTGAATGAACACCAAAATCCCATATATCTCCACATCTTTTAGGGGTAAAAATATCGGAGAAGTAAACAAGCCCTTAGGGAGAAGGCTGAAGAATGATCAGATTACATGATTAGGTAGTAGAATGGGTTTGGTTGAGACGGTTTCGCTCAAACTTGGAAGGGGCCTACTAGACTGAGCCAAACACAGCCACACTAAACGGGAAGTTTTGTGTTTGCCGGAAAATGATTTTCCGTTTAAATTAAGAGGATTCAGTTGGCGAAAATTTGTCAATGTTTATGTATTTTCTCCGCTTTCATTTTTTTCACAAAAAATTAGGAACTTTTCGCTCTATTTACATCCATATAGGAGGGATGATATATTGTCTTTTTACGAAGCATCATGGCACGTAGGAACAAACCCGTCGACCTAACGATAGTGAGTTGGAGTGGAAAATGTATCGACTAACTAAGACCTAAAGGTAGCAAAAGTGAAGAGTTACACTAGCCAATGCCAATGGTAAGTAGAGTTTTGTGCTCTGATGAGTGGAGAGTGGAGACTGAATAGTGAATACCATGCATGGACGTGAGACAACGCTCTCCTTGTGTCGACCCGCATTTGGTGAACATACATGTAGGGCGTATATATTTAAATACTATTTCAAAGTTTCAGAAAAAATTAAAATAATTCACACATGTATATGTTACCTTGATACTTACTCGTAGAAATTTTTAAGACAAAAAAAATAACCATATGTGATCTACATAAAAAAGAAAAAGTAGATATTTGTATATCTTTGAAGGATAGAAATTCAATCGTTATAGTGTTATTTGAACATATTGTCATTTTCATGTAGGCCACATACAATCGTATATTTTTTGAAAATTCCCACAAGTAAGTATCGAGATAATATGTACATGCAATTATTTTGAAACTTCTAAATAGCAATTTCTTGATTTTTCAGAAAACAGGTGCGCCTAAACCCGGGTTCCAATGGCTATTTTTGCTCCTCGTGTTCCCTTATGGGTTATGTTATTTCCTATGATGGCATATAAGTGTTTGTATTTCTGGTATTTTTTAGTTTACGTGGGATTTTGTGTGGTACAAGTGGAATATCCTATAAAAGCCCAATTCTTTCATTAGTGGAATAAAAGGGTTGTGGAAAATGGGATAAGTGGATGGTTACGGTGGTGGGAGGCAGACGTCCCATTCCCAGTCACGTATCTGACGTAGCTACCCTGACTTTCGGTCGCTGATAGGTGGGTCCCACCTGTCAGGAACTCAATGCTAGAATTGGCTACGTTAGGAGATCCTCTTCCCCCAATCGCATCCCACCTGAAATTTTAGCATTGGCGTGGTTCTGGTGAATTTACTCATGGTCACACTTAGGGGTGGGAACTAGTAGTGGATAGTCCATATTATCCGATATTCATATCCAAAAAATTGAAAATGGTCGTGGTAATATCCGAATCCGACCGACGACTTGAAAATGGAAATGGTAGATATCCGAATCCGTTTTTGCAAATACAAATACAAATGTGGTATTGAATTTTTAAGACAATATGGAAATGGAAATGGAAATGGAAATATCCATATCCGAATAAAATTATGTTAGCCAATATGAATAATTCTATCTCAATAAGGCATTTATCTAACTAAAACCACTAGCAAAATGGTCTAAAGTATTATTTTTTATATGTCCAGACTTCAAACTCTTGTGTATTATTTCATTATACACTTGACTCACTATAAGATACAAGACTATTACTCCCTCCGATCCATATTACTCTTCACTAATACGGATGTATTTATCATTAAAATATGTCTAGATACATCCATATTAGCGAAGAGTATTATGATTCGTATATGTTCCGTATTGATAAAACATCCGATCTGTATTCATATTCGAGTAACCTCCGCTCCGCGTATTCGATAATATCCGCATCCGCATCCGTATTCGTTTAAAAAAATAAAAACAGATGTGGGAAGAGCACTATCTGATCCGCATCCGATCCGTTTCCACCCCTAGTCACACTCACATACCTATGGCTCACGTACGGCTGACGAGCATACATAGAGACGAAAAATTGGGAACTTTTCGCTCTATTATCATCCATATACGAGGGATGATATATTGTCATTTTTATGATGCTCGTGGCACGTGGGACCAAAGTACCAAACCCGTCGACCTTACGATTGTGAGTTGGAGTGGAAAATGCTAGCTGTGGCCCAAAGGGTAGAAGTGAAGAGTTGCACTAGCCGTGCCAAAAGCACATATAATTCCCAAAAAGTATCAAACCGCCAGTAGTGAGCTCTGTCGCTGACCGAGAGAGCCCGAGATGATAGGATGGGGGGACCTGTACAAGGTTGTCTCCGGCATGGCGCCGCTCTACTTCGCCCTCGTCCTCGGCTACTGCTCCGTGCGGTGGTGGAAGCTCTTCACCCGGGACCAGTGCGACGCCATCAACCGCCTCGTCATCTACTTCGCCCTCCCCTTCTTCGCCTTCGACTTCAACGCCCACGCCGGCACCTTCGCCGCCAGCTACCGCGTCCTGGCCGCTGACGCCATCGCCAAGCTCCTCGTCGTGCTCTCCCTCGCAGTCTGGGCCGCCGTGGCGAGCCGCAAGGCAGCGCCCGCGTCCTACTCGTGGTGCATCACCGGCTTCTCGCTCGCCACGCTCAGCAACGGGCTCCTCGTCGGCGCGCCGCTCATGGACGCCATGTACGGCAAGTGGGCGCGCGACATCGTCGTGCAGCTCTCGGTGGTGCAGGCCGTCGTGTGGCTCCCGGTGCTGCTCGTTGTGTTCGAGGCGAGGCAGGCGTGGATGGAGGTCAGGACGGCGCCGACGCCGGCTCTCGAAGAAGGCATTCAGCAGGACAACGTCGACCCGGAAGCTGCAGCAGCAGCAGTCGGAGGCGGCCGGAAGAAGACAGGGTACGCGTTCTGGGCGCCGCTGCTGCGGAACGTTGGGCTGAAGGTCGTCGGGAACCCCAACGTGTACGCCAGCCTCCTTGGCGTTCTGTGGTCTACCGTGGCAAATAGGTACTAACTCGCATGCATGCACTTACACACAAGATTAAGAGTAAGCACCAGCTTGTTACTCCTTAATTTGATTGTTAGTACTTAGTTTCTTTCGTTTTGCATGTATATATAGGTGGAACCTGGAGATACCAACGATCATAGATGGCTCGATCGAGATCATGTCAAAGACTGGCCTGGGAATCGGCATGTTTAACATGGGTACGTAACAGCGACGGTGTTATGGTTGGGTTGCTCTAGCCACATCTTACTGCAACTTGTGGAACGTTTCTGCAGCTAGCGTTTGGCTGGTTACCATTTGCAGTACTTCCACAGCCACATGCATGTCCCATGGTGTCCATACAAAAAATTCTTTAGCTAGATTTGTCACGCTTGTGGCGCCACATATTCGTGGCAAGTGGTTTTCTTCTCTAGTTACTTGGCCAAACAAAGTTCAAAGTCACAAACCAACCAGCTGTAACTTAAACTCTAGTTTTACAGAAAGTAACAAAATCCATTGTATTTCTTACAAAACACACACATACATGTACCTTGCTTCAAAAACAATATTAATTACCACATTTAGCAACCAAGAAATCAAGTATATTTCACTGTTTACCATACAGTGATACAGAACACTATACTACTAATAAGATTTGTAAAGTAAATTCTCTCGAATTTCATCAAATTGTGTCTAACCGCATTGCTTCAGCACTATGTCCTATATATAGGCTCTTAACAAATACGGGTCCGACTTCCCTCCCAAGTCAGCTACAACGTCATCCAGATACATTGGTACAGCCTGTCAATTTGACGACCATAATTAAACGAGGTAAAACATGTAAAAAATCACCATTAGGTTTAGAATGTGAAAAGATTTTTAGATGGGTCAAAAGCGATCAGAACATTACCATAGATGGTAAAAGGGTAAGAAAGTGTCACAAGCTACTAAGTCTGATTGAGATCATAAGTTTGAATTTATGACTAGCATACATAGTTAATCTAACGCCACATATCCCAATCTTCTCGAGAACGTGTGAAGAATGTATAACCGCGCGCGAGACAAACCAGTAGTGCCTATATAATAATTGAAACCAATATGAGGCGACAAACTAATTAATTCTCCATTTTCTCAATATAAGTTTTACATGTCAAAAATGAAAGTGTTATTACAGATTCATTTTCAAAATTACTTACTGATAGTTGTGAATTTGCATCATCTAAACCATGTATCAATGGAGTAATGCATGATCAGTAGCTTGGCTTAAAAAACTAATACACCTACATATAAGAATGGAGGTGTCATTATGCATGACTCATTGATAAATGAAATTTGGCGGTTGCACTGCAGGATTGTTCATAGGACTGCAGGATAAGATCATCATGACTGGACCAGGATTGACATCATTGGGTATGGTGCTGAGATTTGTCGCGGCTCCGGCAGTCACCGCGGTCGGAGCTATACTTCTAGGACTCCGTGGTGACCTTCTGCGCGTTGCTATAATACAGGTGCTTCTCCTTCTTGCTGCAACTTTAGAGACATGAGTATGCCAATAACTAAACAATTCATCTCGTGTCTGTTGATAGGCTGCACTGCCTCAGTCTCTGGGAACATTCTTCTTTGCGCGGGAGTATAATCTGCATGCTAATGTACTTAGTACTGCGTAAGTTGATCATCCACAACGTTGTTTGGATGTATGTGACCCGTCGTAAGCAGATAATGATATATAAATTTAAGTTATCTGCACTTTTTTGCAGGGTCATAGCCGGCACATTGATTTCGCTGCCCGTGATAACTGCATATTATCTTGTTTTAGGGCTCATATGAAAGAATCATCTTCTCATTCTTTGGAGAATTACTTTGTATATATACGTACATGAATGTTGTATATCTTAATGATTATCTTCTTCGGCGGAACCTCACATAGAAAAATGTGCCCAAAATCTTGGTCATAGAGCTCTATGATCGAGGAACGAAGAAAAGGTTTCAGTTTTGCACTGGATTACAGAGCTCCCTGATCCCATGTAGGAGTTGCAATTCTTGTGGATGTGTTTACTATTTATTTTCTTTGCTTTCTACCTTTTCTATGTGTTCCCATCCCCCTGTAATTTTGCAACAACAATAATGTAATTTCCTCCATTTCTATCGGAGGTTCTTAATTTGAAAATAAAAAAGGTAGGGGTCTTCCCTCCTGAATTGCTAAAAATCTTGGTCAAACATCCCACACAACCACCGATAGCCCTTGATACGTCTCCAACGTATCCATAATTTTTGATGCTCCATGCTTGTTTTTACACCATTTGCCTATTGTTTCGTTACACTTCGTGGTACTTTTATGCATTTTCCGGAACTAACCTATTAACGAGTTGCCACAGTGCCAGTTCCCTGTTTTCTGCTGTTTCTGTGTTTCAGAAGTGATACACAGGAAATATTCTCGGAATTGGACGAAACAAGTTCCAGAAGTCTTATTTTTCCCGGGAGCATCCAGACATCCGAAGAGAGGAAGGAGAGGGGCCACAGGCCACCCTCACATAGGGCTGGCGCGGCCCAGGCCCTGGCCGCGCCACCCCTGTGTGAGGAGGCCTGGGGCCACCCCTGACATCGCCCCTTCGCCTATATAAAGCCTCGGGACGGAAAACCCTAAGAGATTCGGCAATTTTCCAGAAGCAGTTCCGCAGCTCCGCCGCCACCGTCGACGAATTTTGGGGGACAGAAGTCTCTGTTCCGGCACCCTGCCGGGACGGGGAAGTGCCCCCGGAGCCATCTCCATCGGTCTCCATCGCCGTCTCCGCTGTCTCCATCGACCTCACCGCCATCTCCATCAACCTTGCTGTCTCCTATGATGAGGAGGGAGTAGTTCATCCCTAGGGCTGAGGGCTCTACCGGTAGCTATGTGGTTCACCTCTCTCTCCCATGATGTGATCTTTATGTGATCGTGAGCTTTGTATCATGTTGAACAAGTAGATGTTATTATTCAGATATTATGTGTACTCTAGTGGTGTTATTAAAGTAATCTATTCCTCCTGCCATGGTGTAACGGTGACAGTGCGTGCATCATGGTGGTACTTGGTTTAGGCTATGATTGTAATCTCTTGTGGATTATGAGAATAATTATTGCTATGATAGTATTGAAGTGATCTATTCCTCCTTTCATGGTGTAATGTTGACAGTGTGTGCACCGTGTTAGTACTTGGTCTAAGTTGCAATAATATCTATCTTGAATTGTGATCTGATTTGGATATCTCTATGAGTGGTGTTTGTCAAGTACTTGATGAACTTTAAGGGGTGCTTCTGTAGCCACTACGCAATGATTAGTGTTATTCAATAGGAGAGTAATTCAGAGTACCATAGTGGAGAGAAGTTGTTTATTTGTTCAATCATGTTATATTGTTGGGAGTGTGTCCACTAGTGAAAGTATGATCCCTAGGCCTTGTTTCCAAGCATTGCACACCGTTTACTTGCTGTTTTGTTACATGTTTGCTCGCAGCGATTTTTATTCCAGATTGTATTTACTACTTATAATCATCTATACCACTTGTATTTCACTATCTCTTCGCCGAACTAGTGCACCTATACATTTGACAAGTGTATTGGGTGTGTTGGGGACACAAGAGACTTTCTGTATCGTAATTGCAGGGTTGCTTGAGAGGGATAGCTTTGACCTCTTCCTCCCTGAGTTCGATAAACCTTGGATGTTCCATTTAAGGAAAACTTGTTGCTGTTCTACAAACCTCTGCACTTGGAGGCCCAACAAGTGTCTACAAGAATAGAAGTGTGTAGACATCAAGCTCTTTTCTGGCGCCGTTGCCGGGGAGGTAAGGTAAAAGGTACTCACATCCTCCTGTGTGAGTGCTCGGAGTTATTTCCTTTAGATTCTGCAATTACATCTTTTTGTTTCTTGTTTTTATTTTCACTAGTTAGGCTTAATGGAAAACAATGAGTTCTGTAGTCTTTTTCCTGAGTTTAGATATGAAGTGTTTGAAGAGAAAGTTGAAAAACCTTTGGAGCTTAATTTGCATGCTAATAGTGTTGTTAGTATGAATGCTTTGAACACCGTTGTTACTAATGCTATAGAAAAGTCTAAGCTTGGGGAAGCTGGTTTTGTTAAGCATGATATTTTTAGTTCCCCAGCTTTAGTGGAGAAAGTTTGTTCTGATAATAGTTTATCTTCCATATGTGATGTTCCTTCTTATGATGATATGTTTGAAGAATATGCTTTGCGAAATAGTAGTTCTCTAGCTTGTGATGATGAGTATAATATTTTCAGTTCACCTACTATTGAGGATAAAATTAGTTATGATTACAATATGCCTCCTATTTATGATGATTATGGTGATGAGAATAATTATTCTGTTGAATCTGCTCCTACTACTATTGTTCCTGTGGTGAGTATTAATTCTTTTATGCATGTGGCTCATGATAGGGATGTTTTATGTGATAGTTATATTGTTAGTTCTATTCATGATGCTACTGAAAGTTACTATGAGAGAGGGAAACATGGTTTGATGGATCTCAACAATATTAAGTTTCCCCTCTTGAAGTGGCACTTGTTTTATCTATCCATGCTTGCTACTATGTGCCTCGTTGATTTATTTTCTTACAAGATTCCTATGCATAGGAAGTGGTTCAGATATAAATGTCTTTCACATTTGCTTTTTGATGCTCTCTATTGCTTTAAGTTCCTATATGACGCCTTTGCCTCAAGCTCTTATATGGCGCCCACATGAGCATCTTTGCAAATTACTGCGCCTAGCTCAAAGGCGTTAAAGAAAAGCACTCTTGGGAGATAACCCATTGTTTATTTTCAGTACTTTTTCTTTTATTTGAGTCTTGGAAGTTATTAATACTGTAATAACCGCTCCTTATCCTTTTAATTTCGTTGTTGTTCCAAGAGAAGCCTCTAATTTGAGTGAGGTAAAGATTTGGGGATGTTGCTGTCCTGAAACAGTTTTCGGTGCTGCACCGTAAAAATTCGTATAAATTCTCTTTATATATTTTGGACCTGTTATTTCTTGTGCATATGCCCCAGGTTATATCCAAACTTTTGTTAGTTGAACACTTTTTGATTTGAGCAACATAAAACCCCTCAAAAATTCGACCTTTGTCAGCTGTTCAGTTTTGACAGATTTCTGCCAATATTTGTGTTTGCCACTTTATCGCTTTCTTTTGAGTTCTTTTGATCACGGAACTTTTGGGGAGGTTGCTACAGTAGTATATGCTATATATGTGGTGGTTTTGAGTTGAAACCTGAAGCAAAAAGAGGGTTGAATATATGTTATGCTTACACTAATGTTGCTAATAGATTTGTGTTTAGTTTTGTATGAAGGAAGTTTTCAAGTGTAGGGATCGGAGAGTGATGAGATGAGATGAAGAATGGACAAAAGCTCAAGCTTGGGGATGTCCATGCATCACCCCAAGAAATATCCAAGAAGTACAAGCGTCAAAGCTTGGGGATGCCCCCGAGGCACCCCTTCTTCATCGGCAAAAATCAGGTCACCTTTCAAAACACTATATTTTTATTGCTTCATGCACTATGCGTTTTTCTTGGAGCATCAGTTGTTTTTGTTTTCGTTATTAGTTTAGTTTTGTTTGCTGCAATAAATGGTTAGATCACATCATGTTCTTTTTGGAGGAGATGAACTCACTTTTCATTTGCCAAGAACACTCAGTTTTTCACTCTTATCGTTCACCGAGTGTTCTTCTTTTTCTGCTACTGCTTTTGGTTTTTGTTTTCGCCTTGATTTGCATTCAGATCTTCTTACATTTATTTATCAAGGTGTATTTTTGCCTCTGGACCATGTTGGTTTTCCTCAAAAGAGGTGTTTATAAAAATTTCAAATGGTGTTGGAAAAGAGAAAAAGCTTTATGCAAAAAAGTGGTACAAGAAGGAGCTTGTGTAGACTGCGGCTTAGACTTTTTCATGTCATGCTTGATGTCTTTTTGATAGTATGCTTAGTGGTTTTTCTGTAGCATGACTTGTCTCAAATAACTGAGATTGCTTAATGAGCCTTTGAAAAAATCATGCGTTGTTTTTATTGTATGGAAGCATTATTTTGGTTTTCTCCTTGAAGCTTTATTTGGGTTGACTTGGCGCATGCTCACACATGTTAGACTCTTACAAAGTCGCCAATAGCCTCTATGATCATTTAGTTTTTGATTTTTGATGCCATCTTATGCTTCTTTTAATGTTGCTTTGTCGCTTTGCATGATTATGGCCATTATTGCTCTCTTAGTTGGTCGCTCCCAGTCTTTTGCTAGCCCTAACTTTGTACTGAGTATGATCTCTACTCGTGCATCCAACTCCCAAAACCAAGTTTGCCATTGTGTCCATTATAAATTCCTATGCATGGTATTTGTAAGCCATTCCAAGTAAATTTTCATGTGCTACCTTTCAAAAAACCTTCAAAACACTTCTTGTTTTGTGCCACTGTTTTTAGCTCATGGGGACGTAGTGGTCGGATTTGCTATCTTCCATATTGCTTATTCCAAAAAAAAAGAGAAAAAAAGAAAAGAAAAAAAGGCACTCCTCCATGGAATGTGAATGTTGGTGGGCACCCGATGGAATCGGTTAGCCATGGTTTGTGAAAGAAAAAAAGGTGGGGAGGAGTGCCAAGCTTTATAAAAGAGCACAAAAGTGCCAATCTATCTCTCTTAAAAACTTGCTTCATTTTTGTATGGAAGATAGTAAGAACCCCATTGCCAGTCGTTGACAAAGACAACCACCTCTCAAAACCAATTTTTATCTCTCTGTTTTACAAATGAAAAGCTCTAGCACATGTTTAATCACTGCTTCCCTCTGCGAATGGCCTTTCTTTTTTACTTTTATGTTGAGTCACCACCTTCTATCTTTATGCACCATTAAGAGAGCATAGTTGTCATTCTGAGTATAATGTGCATTGTCCCAAAGTTTTCATTGATTGATTCATGATCATGGTTTCACTTGTTCTTAAATTATTTGTATCTAGTCGCCCTCTTAAAACTTGAAGGTGTCCTATGCATTTATGTTTTGCTCTCTTTGAAGGACAAGCTGAAAACCATTTGTATGTTTTTCCTTATGATTTGAACACACGTTTGACTTTCATTGTTTCATTTTCATGATCTTTTGTTTGTGTTCATTTGCATGTTTACAACATGGTTGCTAAGTTCTTATTGTCATGATTATATCTTCATGCCCATGTTTTAAAGTTCTTATGATCCCAGCTCACCAATGCTTACATATATGATCAAGATTGTGTAGGTGCATGTCACCTCAAAAATTATTCTTTTGTTATCACTTACCTACTCGAGGACGAGCAGGAGTTAAGCTTGGGGATGCTGATACGTCTCCAACGTATCCATAATTTTTGATGCTCCATGCTTGTTTTTACACCATTTGCCTATTGTTTCGTTACACTTCGTGGCACTTTTATGCATTTTCCGGAACTAACCTATTAACGAGTTGCCACAGTGCCAGTTCCCTGTTTTCTGCTGTTTTTGTGTTTCAGAAGTGATACACAGGAAATATTCTCGGAATTGGACGAAACAAGTTCCAGAAGTCTTATTTTTCCCGGGAGCATCCAGACATCCGAAGAGAGGAAGGAGAGGGGCCACAGGCCACCCTCACATAGGGCTGGCGCGGCCCAGGCCCTGGCCGCGCCACCCCTGTGTGAGGAGGCCTGGGGCCACCCCTGACATCGCCCCTTCGCCTATATAAAGCCTCGGGACGGAAAACCCTAAGAGATTCGGCAATTTTCCAGAAGCAGTTCCGCAGCTCCGCCGCCACCGTCGACGAATTTCGGGGGACAGAAGTCTCTGTTCCGGCACCCTGCCGGGATTGGGAAATGCCCCCGGAGCCATCTCCATCGGTCTCCATCGCCGTCTCCGCCGTCTCCATCGACCTCACCGCCATCTCCATCAACCTTGCTGTCTCCTATGATGAGGAGGGAGTAGTTCATCCCCAGGGCTGAGGGCTCTACCGGTAGCTATGTGGTTCACCTCTCTCTCCCATGATGTGATATTTATGTGATCGTGAGCTTTGTATCATGTTGAACAATTAGATGTTATTATTCAAATATTATGTGTACTCTAGTGGTGTTATTAAAGTAATCTATTCCTCCTGCCATGGTGTAACGGTGACAGTGCGTGCATCATGGTGGTACTTGGTTTAGGCTATGATTGTGATCTCTTGTGGATTATGAGAATAATTATTGCTATGATAGTATTGAAGTGATCTATTCCTCCTTTCATGGTGTAATGTTGACAGTGTGTGCACCGTGTTAGTACTTGGTCTAAGTTGCAATAATATCTATCTTGAATTGTGATCTGATTTGGATATCTCTATGAGTGGTGTTTGTCAAGTACTTGATGAACTTTAAGGGGTGCTTCTGTAGCCACTACGCAATGATTAGTGTTATTCAATAGGAGAGTAATTCAGAGTACCATAGTGGAGAGAAGTTGTTTATTTGTTCAATCATGTTATATTGTTGGGAGTGTGTCCACTAGTGAAAGTATGATCCCTAGGCCTTGTTTCCAAGCATTGCACACCGTTTACTTGCTGTTTTGTTACATGTTTGCTCACAGCGATTTTTATTCCAGATTGTATTTACTACTTATAATCATCTATACCACTTGTATTTCACTATCTCTTCGCCGAACTAGTGCACCTATACATTTGACAAGTGTATTGGATGTGTTGGGGACACAAGAGACTTTCTGTATCGTAATTGCAGGGTTGCTTGAGAGGGATAGCTTTGACCTCTTCCTCCCTGAGTTCGATAAACCTTGGATGTTCCACTTAAGGGAAACTTGTTGCTGTTCTACAAACCTCTGCACTTGGAGGCCCAACAAGTGTCTACAAGAATAGAAGTGCGTAGACATCAGCCCTCTATAGGCTGCCACAAGAGTACTATACTAGCAATTAAGGGTTTCTCGTGGTTGGAGAGCAAGGACTTGGATCTCTATTATTCCCTTACGGATGGCCGACAAAGGAAACGAGCAGCTTCAGTCACATTATTCCCATTAACCCTGTCTTGCACCAATGAGAATGTCCTTCATGCATATTCACGAGGCAAATACTATGCAAAGATGTCCGCGTAATATTATGAATAGCATTACCACACAATACTAATAACAACAAATACATAATTGCATACAATTCATGTTAATGCAAAGGTTTCCAAGAATTAATGAAACTACTCACACATGGGGGTAGAAGACATCATCAAAATAATAGTATGAACAAAGGATGAATGACTAAAGCAACACACATGAAAATCCACAATATGGTTTGGAACTACAACATGATGGATGGATAAATGGTTGGTGAAGACAAAGATGCTGGGATGAGGTGGAGACTAATGTCTTGGTCTCCATCCAATCTATGATGAAGACAGATACCCTTCTATTAATTCCCCCTTCGGATCCCTTCAACAGGTGAGATGTTTCTCGTATTGATTTTGGTGTGGTGGCTTATCTATTTGTCTAAACTCCAATACGATCGCACTTGTTGAAAGTCTATGATGAGGTGATCCTACTATCACAAAGTTCATCGGCATGGTATGGCCGGGTGCGGTCATACCGGTGCTTCACTACAACAAAAGCATGCAATAGAGACATTTTTATAGAGACACTGTCCACTATGTCTCTTAAATCCTAATCCTAATTATTGTAGAGACACTAAGAGAGACACTCTAGAGAATGTCTTAGCCGTAGAGACATAAGCATAGAGACAATCTTCAAAATGCCTATTAGTCACCGTGTATAGGCATTGTAAGAGACATTTTTTCAAATTGCCTCAACAATGGTGACATCCATTGGAGACATGCTTCATAATGTCTCTTAGCACATTTGTAAATAAAGGCATTAAGAGAGACAGCTTTGAGAATGCCTCAAATGTAATCATTTTCTAGAGAAAAAGTTAGGCGGTTTTCCTTGTAAATAATGAGATTTATTATTGGCGTCGTCACTGAAATAATTTCACGTCTCCCACGTCGCCCACGCAACCACCAGTCCATGATCTGTTCTGGTCCATCTGGGATCCAGCCACGATACGACCCGTACCTTCCTGCACATAAGTCCTCTGTCTTCGGCAAACCTTTCTGAGACGGTGGCGCAACCAAAATCGATGCATGGCTAGCACCTCCTCGCAGTCGCAGTCCTCCGTTGGCACCGGCGCCTCCCGCGCAGCCAACACCTCCGTCCAATACGCACCTCGTCCTCGTCTGGCAGCGATAGCAGGTTATCTCCCGAAAGCCACAAACGCAAAATCCCCTGACCTCTCAATTCGTTGCTTCTTCTTGCATTCAGGTCTCCCTCATCTAGGACGCCGCCAATGACTACTGGATCTTGAATGCCTGCTCTCTCCTAGACTCGTCCCTCTAATTTCTTGTTCAGTTACAGTTCCAAATTCTCCAGTTTGCAGTCGGTTGTTTGATTTCAGGTTGGGATGGACCAGAACAGATCGTGGACTATAATCAAAGCCAGAGGCAAAAAGTTGCATTCACCGACTCCAGGATCAGGTTCTTGCCGCGTAGCCGCAGAAAGCTCCTCTGGCTTTGATTATAGGTTGTGCTCTCGCTTTTAGCTGCTACTAAAAACTCAAATAGAAAACTGTAGATAGACATATGACTTTAAGCTTACATATCTGTTTTTAGCGTGGGAGTATATCTGGTGGCAAGCCCTCATGTCTAAACTTAGTATTTAAGTTAGGAATAAATTCTCAGAATTATACTAAGGTTGGAGATTAGTGAACCTGTGTTAAATAACAGTTTTTTTGTGTGTGTAAAACATAAGAATTTCTTGTTCTATGGATATTCTAGAATAGGATGGTGCATAGTTACAGCCCCAGGCACCAATATTAATTTCTGCACTCAGTCGGTGAATGCAACCTTTTGCTTCTCAAATTCATGTCAACGTATTGTTGATAATGTAATTTGGCTGGCTGCTTTGTATAGTAGGCCAAATTAATAAGATACTCCATCAAGCTAGTTAGTTGATATTTTGCTTAAAATGTTACATGATTTGCATGGATTAGAAAAACACAGAACAGGTCATATCTAGATTCAGAAACATATGGAGCTACAAGCCTACAACGTTGATACTTGGGACAAGTCCTAACCAGCTTCCGGTGCCAAGATGAAGGCTTGGTCCGAGATAGTTCAGTACAAATGTTGCATCGGTGGATCAGCTGTATCAATTAAGTAACTGAAGCCAAATATACGGAGCCGCTACATGGTTGTATGGAGAGACAAAAGGAGAAAATCAAGTCTACATGAGTACTTCGTGGTTTGCAGAAGATCTCTTCATTATCTTATTTGGTTAGCACCATGGCCGGAATATCTTAATATTTCCCTGTAGGCCCAAGAGTATTTATACGTGACATGTTTAGAACCTGGTGCTAGTACAAACTATATTTCATGGTAACCGAATCATAGCGGACAGCTCCAATTCGGTTTTAGCTAGAGTCCTAGACTTAAACGCCAAGTCCCAGCGAGCCATATAAAACGTCAGGCCGTGGCCGATTGAAAGAGACAATCGATCTATCAAACAATACGTATACTTTTATCGTTACTTTTTTCATCTATTTTTTGTTCTTCTTTGCTTTCTTCTACCGAGCTCTAGCAGCCCTAGGGTTTGGATCATCTTTGCCGTTTTGCGCTGAAAAGCGGTCGTCTCTCCTCCACGAAAGTGAGGAGACCTTTGTTGCTTTGCTCGGAAAGCATCCGTTCGTCGTCACGAAAGCACGGCGATTATCCTGGTGTTGCGCGGCAGTTTTGCGTGCCAACATAATTGGCGACTCCGCTGGGGACGAAGCATCGATCGGTCTCCGGCCCGTTCCTGCTACGTAAAGAGCGTCATCAAGAAGCTGCAGTCTACAACGGTAACATGAATTCTCAATCTTCTTTTGTAGATGCAAATAATTCTTATGCTAAAGTTGCTAGATTCTTTGATATGAATACTGTATCGGCTAGCCCTAATTCTTGCTATGTGCAAACGCCGATGCAAAATAATGTGCATCCTTCAACTTGTTATAATTTTGACAACTTTCAGCATGTATACTCAAATTCTCATGCATCGGCAGCCCCATAAGTTCATATGCCGATGAACAACGTGTTGAATTCAGTTAACCAATATGAAGCACCTAATGTTATAAATTTTAATAATATGCGAAATAATGTTTCACCCTTTTATTCATCGGCAAATAACTTACAATTTTTTGCTTCACCTTCGTACATGCCGATGGACAGCGCGACTTGCTATGGTACTAGTAGCTATTTGGCCAATTATTTTGAACCATCATATGTTACACCTTATGTTACTAATTTTTCAGCACCATATGCAACTTCAGATATCCATAATTCGGCTACACACCTTCACACTGCTTGCAGCCGAATAAGTGAGAATTCTATAGGAGCTCATGTGGCTTCATCTGATACTGTAGCATGTGATACACCCCCTAAACAACTGCAGAATTTCGGTAACACCCAATTGTCATTGCCGAAAAATGCTGAAAGATTCGAGGGGAGATCATCAGAGGAGTGGGCTGATTTATATAGGAAATCTTGTGAAAATCTTGCAAAAAAGCTTGTCGAAGTCAGAGCTATGGGAGCCAACCAGCAGAAAAAGGTTGACTCGGTCAGTACAGCTAATTCAGATAAGGCCGGGTTAGACAATACATGTGCCAAGTTAGATCAACAAAAGATGATTGTCACGTCTGCCACGACCGACTTAGTTCAAGCTGAATTAAATTTGGGTAAAGCTAAGTCGGACACACACGCTGAGTTTGTCGACCCAGAAGATACAAGCTTCGTTGAGAAAGAACATGGTGAATATGAAATGACGGTGCTTGATTTTTCTAGATGTAAGGGAGCTTTTATGTTGCCCTATGAATTTCGTGCCAAAGAAATTGATGAACATCAACAAGAAGAAAATATAGCCGAACCATCTTCGGTTGAAGAAAAGCATCAAAGTGAAGGGGCACAAGATCCAGAAAAGAAAGAAAACAAGAAGACGGAAAATCTTCAAGAGGCGGGGCAAGATATTGTTCAGGTCGTCCAACCGTACTCCCCCAACGTGCATGATTTTGATAACAAGAAAATACTTATTCGGTCAAATCAGACCGAATATACCAAAAGGAAAAATGTTATCATTGATGATAATGCTGCACCGAGGATGATTAAACCAAAAAATTCAGAAGTAGGAGTGCAGAAAGTCGATGAAAGAAAGAGAAAATTGGCTCCAAGACCAAAGCCGATTGTTCAGAAATTGTTGGACAAATACATTTCGCGCAAGGCCAACAATGTGTTTAGTCGGCTTGGAGGTGCTAAGCGTCTTAGGTCTCCTACTCGACCCGGGGGGCATGAGTGTTGGCAAGGAAATCAGTATAACCATCAGCCATATTTTCCAATGGAGCCGGCATATTGGGGTTGTCCGCCTTCTATGTATCCATAGTTTCCTCCATGGGGTTTCAGTCCGTGGATGCCATATCCTACACGGCCAGTGGGTTATTTTCAGCCGGATTGGGTTCCAACGAGGCATTCGTTCAGATCATATATGCATGAGAAAAGAGCTCGTATAAATCATGAGGTTAGGTTGCATGATGCAATTGTTGTTCAAGGAAACCAACCGGTGAGATGCGGTGGCAAAAATTATGGTGGCAACTGCAAGCTTATGTGGGTAAAGCGTGCTGAACTCAAGTATGTGGAAAGTTCAGATGGTTTAAATACTACTTCTGGTGTCAAACTAGGTGAACAACGATCAGCTGAAGGTGTGGTGAGTGGTACAAAAACAAGCAGTGTTGATGGTTCAGTTGAAGGGGACGATGCTAGAACAGGAGAGGAAGTTTCGGTTCAGACAGATGGTAATGATGTACAGCGGCAGCAACCTGGATCTGGTCTGGTTCAGAAGGATACTAGGTCGAAGCTTAGCGTGCAAAACAAGGACAAAGTTCACAGAAGCTATGCAGCTGTCGTTATATGTGATGGACATAAACATGGTTGCACCAATAATAATGCATCCCAAGGAACTAGTTTACATGCTGATTTGGGGAGTAATGCGCGTGCATGTTCAGAGAGACTTGGTGCACGTCCTGTAACTAGTAAGTCAGCTGTCATATCTACTGCTCAGTACGCGAGACTCAGCAAAGAATTTGAGATGGGAGGTCTATCCAATCAGCGCAATATTTTTTCGGCCAAAGACAGTATATTTTCCCCAAGAACTGCAGTGCATCAGCATAGGCCGGAAAATTTTGGAGACAACAAAATTATGTCTGTTTCGCCGGGAACTAAACCGGGACCTCAGTGGTGCCCAGCGGGACTCACACATACTCAAAAACGGCGAGTGCAACGCTTGCGAGCATCAGAAATCAAAGAAGAAATTGCTGAGAAGAAGTGCACTAAATGCTTCAATCGAGATGGACCAATGGTACCTCCGAAGATGATTTGGAAAGAGAAGCACATCACTACGGATGAAAATAGAAAAACGGATGACACAGTTATTGCTCAAAATTCTGAAAATAATATTGATGCACCTACTGATATGGATGTTGATCAAGGATGATAATACGCCATGCATCTCGTGTATAGAGGCATCGGTTGATTTGCAACATGGTGAGATAATATGTTTGACCGATGCTAGTGTTACGTGGCTACAAAGACATAAGGATAATATTGTTCCGAAAAGAGCGATATGCATGAAAGAAGACAATGCGAAAAAAGTACATCATTGCATATCTAGGTCGTTGCTTGCTCGAAGCCAAAAATCGGTATGTGTTTACTAAACATTAATGCATGTACATTAGTTCCGCTTGATCTACTTTCTAGTATATATGTACAACAACCGATTCTTAGTGATAGGATTGCATGAAAATAGAATATCACTTTGCATATAAATCGCTACATGCTATTAGGGGTATTGCCAATTTTATTGTTTTAATTTCATTCAATAATCTTGTTTATAAAACATCGGTCTGCGTAGAATATCTTTGTACACAAAATAACCAAGCTAGGTATTGAAGCTTTACAGTTTGATTTGCAAAATTTGATAGACATTGATGCATTTTGGAATTTGCTTACGGTAGTGCAACAACGAAAAGGTGAATTTTAGTGTTTTGATGGATTACTAAATATAGGTACTTAGACCGATGTTTAGACATAATTATGTTTCCAGATGCGTTCATTATACATCTTATACCTAGAGTCATAGAGAAGAAAATTCTAGAGCACAACAAGCATCTGGTTACTATATATTAGCAAAGGGAAAAAATTTACATTTCAAAGACCGATGCTTGTTGCTGTGAAAAGTGAGACCGAGCTGTTGGCTGTTGATTCAGTGCAAGGTGCAGCAATTTCTGATTCGGTCTAGCAGCAAACGTTATAGAGCAAAGATGATTCGGTACATAAATCCTAGATAACCGGATTAGCAAGTAACCTAGAGTCAGGTGTTTGAAGAGTTTCTCTCATTGATTATTTAAAAGATCCAATTTGGACAAGAGATTGGAATATTCGGCGACAAAATTTTAAGATATACTTTGTCGACTGACGAATTATATCGCCGAATTCTAGATGGTTTGTTTTTGAAGAAGCTAGAATATGAATTCTCATCGGCTGATCTTGTGATGGAGACATTCTAGGGCCTACATTTAATCATTTATACCAATGCTAACATGGAAGCCGATCAATAAAGCAAGGGAGAGAAGTTGTCCAAAATTCTTAGTAGATATATTTGAAATACTATATCATCCTAGTATGTGCTGGGAAACTTGGACACAATTGTGGCCGATACATTATTTTGCAGTATCGCCCAAAGCGGTAAGGAGAAGATTTGGCTAATATGTTCTTTCGACATCGCCATAAGAAAGAATGTTTGGTGAAGCGATCGGTATCCTCCTAAGGTAACAATTATTTTAAGTGTCGCCCTAGAAAAAATTTGGCCGATATATTATTTATATCGCCCTAAGAAAATTTACCTGGTGTGTTATATGAACATTGCCTTTAGCGGAACAGAAGGTTAGGCTGATGTGTTTCTTTAGAAATCGCCCTAAGCAATTATACGACCGATACTGGTCAACATCGTCCTACGATATTGTCATAGTGTTTTTGATAAATACAATTATACCAAAAATAGGGGGGCATGTGTTGATAATGTAATTTGGCTGGCTGCTTTGTATAGTAGGCCAAATTAATAAGATACTCCATCAAGCTAGTTAGTTGATATTTTGCTTAAAATGTTACATGATTTGCATGGATTAGAAAAACACAGAACAGGTCATATCTAGATTCAGAAACATATGGAGCTACAAGCCTACAACGTTGATACTTGGGACAAGTCCTAACCAGCTTCCGGTGCCAAGATGAAGGCTTGGTCCGAGATAGTTCAGTACAAATGTTGCATCGGTGGATCAGCTGTATCAATTAAGTAACTGAAGCCAAATATACGGAGCCGCTACATGGTTGTATGGAGAGACAAAAGGAGAAAATCAAGTCTACATGAGTACTTCGTGGTTTGCAGAAGATCTCTTCATTATCTTATTTGGTTAGCACCATGGCCGGAATATCTTAATATTTCCCTGTAGGCCCAAGAGTATTTATACGTGACATGTTTAGAACCTGGTGCTAGTACAAACTATATTTCATGGTAACCGAATCATAGCGGACAGCTCCAATTCGGTTTTAGCTAGAGTCCTAGACTTAAACGCCAAGTCCCAGCGAGCCATATAAAACGTCAGGCCGTGGCCGATTGAAAGAGACAATCGATCTATCAAACAATACGTATACTTTTATCGTTACTTTTTTCATCTATTTTTTGTTCTTCTTTGCTTTCTTCTACCGAGCTCTAGCAGCCCTAGGGTTTGGATCATCTTTGCCGTTTTGCGCTGAAAAGCGGTCGTCTCTCCTCCACGAAAGTGAGGAGACCTTTGTTGCTTTGCTCGGAAAGCATCCGTTCGTCGTCACGAAAGCACGGCGATTATCCTGGTGTTGCGCGGCAGTTTTGCGTGCCAACACGTATCCAAACGTTTATATTGGACATAACAGATATGTAGATGCAAATTGTCATGTCTATCTGACCGCATTTTCAGATCATTTTTTGCTGCAGTTTATCTCACGAAATCCCAAACCAGTTTCAGCTCAATATTCCTCTCTGTTTCTAGGTGGTGGTTAATCTGGTGGTTGCAACTTTCAAGGTCTCTACTTTTTTCCATATGGTGGCTGACGACAGTATCTCGAAAGGGAACAATGTAGTGCCTGAGCAAATGGTCTAGTGGTGTGTAGTATCTTAAGAATACTGCAATCTGGGTTTTGTGATGTAATCCAACAAGGAGAGATTATTATTGATGCATTCTTCCCTCTGTTTCTAATTTCATGGGCATCTAGCATTCTAGCTCAGACACTCTCATGTCAATGTTTATGTTTAATACTCATATTTTTGTTTACATGAGTGAAACCTCAGTGTATCTATGCTGACCGTTTCTATGAATAAGTATCCAAAATCTTTTGTTCCTATATCATAATAATATTATGGTGTATTATGTTGTTACTCAATCTGGATAGTATGATTTTTAGAGAGCAAACATCTTGATCTTAGGAAAGACGTAAACGAATGAATGTACCATGTTGCTCTCAAGACATGACAAGATGCATCTATACAGACTATATAAATGTTTTAAGAAAATAACAAACTATCATAACAAGATGCTTCTACATATTCGAAGGGGACAATATGTTTGTCTCTACGCACTGACAATATATTTTTAGAGATCAGATAAAATGCCTTGCTTAAATGTCTTTACATTCTCAAGATGGATATATTGTCACACCAATATGTTTCTATTACTATTAGAGACAAGCTAAAATGCCGCAAAAAGTGCCTCTATACATATACATACACATTCCAAGTGTATCATCGAAGTGCCTCTATGTTTGTAGATACAAAACCTAGTGTCTTTACAAAGTGACCTTATGTCTTATATAGGCATTTCACTAAATGACTCTACAATATATGAGACAGTGCACATAGTGACACTTTTGAGATAATGTGAAAATGCCTCTACAACTACGTAAAGGCACTATAAATGTTTCTACCGGATCAAAATAGTGTCTCTACGGGCCAGTTTTCTTGTAGTGCTTGTTAGAGCTCTTTTGAGCTTTGGTGCACGAATTTCGCTCCCAACTTCACTCTCATGTTTGTGGTTCTTCATATGAAAGAGTTCTATTACTTCCAGTCAACATATATATGTACAAAAATGAACATTTTTTAGTTTGACGTTTATCTTATGGGGGATCCTGGTGAAACCAACAGAATAGGTGCGTGAGCACAATAAAATACTAAAAACTATACTTCTACTTTTGTAAACTACATAACAAAACATGATGCAGAATGCACTTGTCATACCTCAAAATCAACCAAGTGGTATCACATCTCATATGTGTCCTACTAAACAAAACCAAATGGTGGCAATGGTGTTGGTATGTAGAGGTGTTTGATCAAGTCATGTGTAATTAATAAACCTAAACACTGGTTTATTCTTACCACTAACAACGTTATATTTCCCAACATTCTGTATGTTTGCTTATTTGCTGACTACTTATCATTGATTCCTATAAACTCTTAAAATAGCAATTTTCCAATCGGTTACAAATGCAAAAGGCGGGTGACATGTGACAAGAAGCTGGAGTGTATCTATATATATTGTATGCACAATAGGCATGGTTTTGTTCAACTGTTCTGTCATTTTGACGATGAATTATTATTACCCCCACTCTTAGACAAATTGGACTCATATATGTGTATTTTTCATTTACTACTTTCATAATATATTTTCATGCATAATCAACATGGTAATTTTAAAAAAGTCTACCGTTGCGAAAGCTAAGACACGCGTGCCAAGGCGCTTCCCAAAATATAGTACTTAGTAGTAGATAATGGATAGCCAGATGATTGTTGTAGCTCATTAACTCAATCAAGTCTTGGATAGTCCCCACCCAATGGAGAGATGGCAACCAGTGATACCAACAAGTGTAGGATATTGTTGAAATCTTAGATGTGAAGTATTACCTAAATTTATAGTTTGACTCAAGGGGAGCAACAAGAATATTAATAAGACTTTAGCAATTGATATGTAAATCTTAACCACAACAATATATTAAAATTCTCAAGAGCAAGTGATGATTTCAGCAGTTGAGTCAAAGTAAAATAGCATAACAGTAAATAGTAGCAATAGGTTTCCAATTTTTATTGGAAAAGTTTCAGCAGTAACTTTTAGTGGCTAAAAGCGTATGCATGAGGTGATCAGTGGTACGTAGCATATATGAGAGCAATCATGTAATCTAAATGTAAGTGCCATAGTGTTTGGCTCTAGTTTTGTGGTATGTAGGTGTGTGTTCCTTATTTAGTTGTATGCATTAACAAAGAGAATTTGCACAACATCTATTGTCCTACTACCTATTTCACCATAGCCAACTTGAAACTACGGGTAATTAAGGTCTACTTTCTCAAGTATCCTAGAACAATGCATTAACACTCCATGAAGACACAGACTCTTGAAAATACATCACCCCCTTGTTTTCCCTAGGGAATCATGGTAGGGTTTGAAGGTTCAACATTATAATAGGTAATCCACTATGCAGATGAATCTAAACTCATATATATGATGAAGCAATAGAAGTTCAGAACTCATATCAGGTTATTTGGGCCCTAATTACAAGCATTACACATAACATAAGTGTACCAACATCCATACTAGTACATCAACAAGACAAACACCAAAAGATCCATTGGCTAGATGATATTACGTGATCAATATCATCGAATTCTCATTCACCTCACATGCCTATAGGGAACTAATCACGGATGGTGCTGGAGATGAAGCACATGGTTGATGGAGATGGCCTTGGCAATGATGGTTGTTAAGATGGCATCAAAATCCCCATCCTAAAGTAGAGAGGAAAATTAATCTGATCCATGGAATGAAGATCATTGTGGTGATGGCAATCTGGTTCACATATGACTCCGTGCTTCTGGCAGGATAAGTTTTTCCCGTATATAAAGAGCTCCATGAAAGGACGTGACTAGATGGGTTCTAAGGCCTAGATGAGCCTTCGTGGCGCATCCAGGGTATCATGTCGCGCCACATGGCCTTCTGGCCACCTCACCAACCCCCTGGGCCCCCTTTTGGCATGTATGACTTATTTTCCATGAGAATTTCATGTGTAATTTTTCTGGAATTTATTTCCTCTATTTCCTGCACACACAAAAATAGAAAGGTGTTTTTTTTGCTTCAAGAAGCATTAGTCCCAACAATTTTATATCAAGATTGATGGGACTCTAGACTAGATCAAGAGCAAATTACTTGAAAAGTAGAAACATTTGAGATGTATCAGCTTTTCTGAACTTAGCTTGGTGCTTGTCCTCAAGCAACTCAAACATAGTGCGGAAGCGATAAAAAGATTTGACAAACTTCACTCAACGAATGCATGATAAGTAAACAATATCAAGTGTTTATTACACAACAGTTATGATGGTAATGTGGTACTAATGAAACAATATTTTATCTATGTTCCTAATCTTATATGAGTCACAAAAGAGGTACCACAAAGCAATGATATTTATCAAATATTAGAAGTATAGTATTCTACAACAAATTCATCTTTGCATCGCTCTCTTATCGTCTCATTCCTTCTGAAAGTAAATATAATTCAAGGTAATGTGTAACTCGTGGCAATGGTATATTGCAAGATTTGAGTTTCATTGCCCCTATCATAATCATCTTTTGTGAAACAGGGGTTAAAGTAAGAGTTAATATTCATACTGCATTACTGACATAATTAGTTGACTCATCTCATGACCCTGACTCATGAGTATCTACACCTAATGTCACCTAGTTAGTTTCTCTACATAAAATTGATCATTGTATACATATTAGTGTCATTGCAAGCAAGAACTCAGGTATCTCTTGCCCATTTGTACGAGTTCCCACACCATGTATGATTATCATCTATACTCCAATGACAATACAATCATACTATGCACTCCTTGACAGACCCTTTAATTGATGCACCAACACAATCTTGATCAAAGATCAAGATGGCGCCCCTCTCCTCTCCCCTTTCTCCACCCCACGTTCATGGCGATGGCAAGGTTTTTGAGATCTAGCCCTCAAGATCTCATCAAGCATGGATGCCCTCCTTCACTGGGATTTCTCCCCTGGGTTGGCGGTGGCAGATCAGATGCATCGACATTTTAGATCTCCTGTTCACTTCTCTCCTTCACCCCTCGCCAAGGAGTTTTTCTTGGTAGTCTCCTTTTCATCTGCTTCCTTTGCCCTGGATGAAGAATCTGTTGGTTTGGCTCTGCAAAGTTGTATTGGTGGTGATCCTTTGGGCTTCAATATCTTCAAACTTAGTGATCGCCATTTTTTTTGGTTTTCTCAAACAAAGTGGGACACTTCATATATGGTTTGAAGGACAGAGTTTGGCCAGATTTTGTTTGTCACTTTTCTCTCTATCGAGGAGATACTCATATGATTTTTAATGGGCATCCTTCAACAACCAATTCTTGGTCTTCTAATAGCCAAATTCCTGAAGTGGCTCAGTGTAGCAAATGGTGTTATAAACCAAAGTTTGATGTTCTTAAAACTAGTGCGACTCTTGATCCACTTTCCTCAGCGGTTGAATTAGTGAAGTTTGGCTTTCAGATGCTAATACGTCTCCAACGTATCTATAATTTTTGATGCTCCATGCTTATTTTTACACCATTTGCTTAGTGTTTCGTTACACTTTGTGGCACTTTTATGCATTTTCCGGAACTAACCTACTAACAAGGCGCCACAGTGCCAGTTCCCTGTTTTCTGCTGTTTTTATGTTTCGGAAAAGTTACACAGGAAATATTCTCGGAATTGGACAAAACCAAAGCCAGTCGCCCAGAATTTTACCGAAGCTTCCAGAGAACCGAAGAGAAGATGGAGTGGGGCCACGAGGTGCCCACACACGAGGGCGGCGTGGCCCAGGGGTAGGCCACGCCCCCTATGTGTGAGACCTCCTCGGTCCACTTCTGACGATGCCCCTTCGCCTATAAATACCCCCCGACGGGAAAAACCTAAAGCCCAATCAATTTTCCAGAACACATCGCGATCCGCCGCCGCCGTCGACCCGAAGATCGGGAGGGTCCAGAAGCTCTTCCCGGCACCCTGCCAGAGAGGGGAATCGCCACCGGAGGTCTTCTTCATCGCCATGCTTGCCTCTAGAGCGATGAGTGAGTAGTCTACCTTGGACTATGGGTCCATAGCAGTAGCTAGATGGTTGTCTTCTCCACCATGTGCTTCATGTTTAGATCTCATGAGCTATCCTACATGATTGAGATCACCGTTATGTAATTCTACATATTTGGTTTGTTGGGATCCGATGAATATTGGTGTTATGCTTGAGTTGATGTACTGAAATTTATCTTATGTTATCTCTATGTTGTTTATGATCTTGCATGCTCTCTGTTGTTAGTAGCTATCTTGGCCAAGTAGTTGCTAGTGACTCCAAGAGGGGGTATTTATGCTTGATAGTGGGTTCATGCCTCTATTTAATCTGGGGGAGTGACAGAAACCTCTAAGGTTGTAGATGTGCTGTTGCTACTAGGGGGAAAACATCATTCATATGCTCGAGGGCATATGCTTTGTTTACATTACACACTTTGCTTAATGCAATTATCTGTTATTTGCAACTTAATACTTGTGGAGTTCTCGGATTGATTTGCGACAAGTGGATTATTAGTCATAGATGCAGTTGGATGGCGGTCTATGTATCTTGTTGTAATGCCCAGAGTAAATCTCATAGTGATCCTCTCATCATATGCACGTTGTCTTTATTCTATCAATTGCCAAACTGTAATTTGTTTACCCAGCATGTATTATTTTATCTTATGGAGAGACACCACTAGTGAACTGTGGAACCCGGTCCTGTTTCCTTTATATTGCTATCACCTGTTTACTTTACTCGCACTATTTACTTTACTCACATACTATTACTATTTTCCACTCGATACGCTCATTCCTTTGTTTCAAGCAAACCGGTGAGATTGACAACCTCATCGTAATTTGGGAGCAAAGTATTTGGTTGTATTGTGTGCAGGTTCCGCGTTGCAGCTAGCAAAGCAAAGCTTGGACAAGGCGCCTTATAAATTGTCCGGAGCTGTCGCAAGCTAGCAAGCATCACCTTCAGTCGTTTGGCTTGTTCCCCTTCGGATCGATAAACCTTGGTTTCTTACTGAGGGAAAACCTTGCTGCTATATTCATCATACCTTCCTCTTGGGGTTCCCAACTGGACGGTGAAAAGATATCACCACCGCAAGCATCAAGAATTTTTCTGGCGCCGTTGCCGGGGAGGAAAAAGAAGACTTTTGCGAGGAGAGTTTTCGCACGCACATCCTTTACTTTGTTTATTGTTTTGCTTTACTTTATTTATTTTTACTTGCATCATTTTATCAAAAACCCCAAAAAATTAGAATCCTTGGTAGTTGTTATTTCTTTACTATTAGTCATTATGTTGTTCTCTAAGTACGTTTTGGAGGACCTCTCAGTAGGAAGTGGTTCAATTATTGGGAAAGATAACATTGAGGAGTTCTTTAATCATATTAGTATGCATAAAGAAATTGAGGAAAAGTCTTTGGCTGAGCTTGCTCCTAGTTATGAAGTTGCTTCTGCTTATTTAGTTCACATGTTAGAAACTAGGTTTGCTAGCCTTAATCCTTTTATGCAATACTGTCGGGGAGATGACCCCCGGTAGGGTCAAGAGACTAGAAAGAGGCCTGGTCTATGGTTGACTTTATGACGGGTTATCAAGGAAGGGCCTGGCCGGAACATGAAGAGCATCGGCCAGGCCGGCATATGTGTGTATCCCGGCTGATACTTGGATATGCCGGATTAACCGGAATACTGACTGAGGAGTGCCGGCATATACTCAGATATGCCGGCCTATCTATTTTGATGTGTTGTGCAGGAACAGGGAGGCCGGATTACCCGACCTTCGTAGGTCGTTGGTCCGGCATATATGTCCTGGATATGGCCAACGTTCATATCCGGGATACTTAAGTCAACCAAGGTGTCACATCGCTACAATCAAGGAAGAAAACATCCAAGCATGGTAGCAGGGTATGATGGCAGGGTGCACAGTGGAGGTTACCTACCCTCACTGTGCACAAGTACAAGCTTACCTCAGAGTGGTAAGGTCACAGTCCTGGAAGTACAAGGTACAGCAAGGTGAGTCCCATCGAGAGCAATCAGGGAGAAAGTCATGGGCGTCTGCCCTCGACAGCAAGTCCTGTTTGGAGTGTAGTTGGTGTCTCCTGGTCTCCTATGACCGTTGTAACCCTGGCCACCGCTATATAAGGTGGCACAAGGAGTCCTAGCAAAGGGTTGAAGGTTTGTTGGTGACTGAGTATTCCTACACTTAGCAGTTCATCTTCCTCCTCTAGCAGAGAGCTTGGGAGCACCAGTGTTGTATACTCCATTGATCCAAATATATAAAGCAAGTAGAGCAGGAGTAGGGGTGTTATCTCCTTACGAGAGCCCCGAACCTGGGTAGATCGGTGTTCCTTTCTGTCGGGCTCTTTAGCTCGTTCCCCTCTCCCGAATCCTCCAGCATCTAGTCGGCCCCCATTTAAGCCATCCTATGGCATATGTTGTTTCACCACGACGACATTTGGCGCCTACCGTGGGGCAGATCGATATGCTGGGCGGAGTGTTTATTCGGACGGGGTCTGTGATAGCAGCTTCCGGAGTGCGCGTGGTCTCTGGCCTCGTCCAGAGGCTAGGCTCGCTCAGCTTCGTCAGTGACAACGCTGGGTGTCTCGGTGGC
This sequence comes from Dactylis glomerata, assembly GCA_007115705.1. NCBI lineage: Eukaryota > Viridiplantae > Streptophyta > Magnoliopsida > Poales > Poaceae > Dactylis > Dactylis glomerata. Next base: position 2,016,314 of record QXEO01000065.1, read on the forward strand.
CGGCCGTTCCCCAGGGATGGCCGGATCATGTCTTTTGGTTCCCACGAGGTGTACGTGGGGACTGAGAGAGTTTGCAGGGAAAAGGTGCTGGTGGCGTCGGATCCTCCGTCACATCGGCTGGCTCACGCTGGGCGTAGCGCTCGCTCAGTAGAGTCGGCCGAGGTAATGATGGCCGGCACATCAGTGCCGCCGGCAGATGGTGCCGGCAAGGCCGCAGCAGCAGCAGCAGGAGATACACCCCCGGAGCCGCCGAAGGCCAAGAGGTCGGCACGTCCTCCGTTGGAGCGTGTCGAGAACCTGGCTGGCACTTCCGCTGTGCCGGCAAAAGGTCAGGTGCTTCTTCCCGTCATCGAGCAGCTTCTTGAGCCGGTGCGATCCGGCGATGATCCGGAGCAGACAAGGGAGGTCCTGGAAGGATCTCGTCAGGCCCTCGTCGACGAGGCCCTGGCCATGCATCAGGAGCGCGAACGGTTTAACCGGCAACTCAGTGAGTATGAGGCAGCCCATGGTTTTACTCCTGTGGTAACCCGGCCTAGCCGGATAGATGAGGTTAGAACTAGAGGTAGAGATCTTAATACTGAGCTAGGAAAAGATACTAGAGCTAAGAGTCATACTGCAACTAGTACTGTGCCTAAGGTAATTTATAGCTCTCCAGTGAAGAACCTTAGAGCAGCAGCAGAGGTAGCTAAGGACTTATCTAATCTGTCCGGCGAAGCACTGCATGAGCAGCAAGCCCGGCTTAACCATCTTTTGTCTGAAGCTACCAAGCAGCAGGAGGCTTTTAAGAAGGCAAACCCAGGTGCCGGGGCATCCCAGTACATTGCGTCGGTAGGAGGTGCCGGCGCAAGGTCGAAGGGCGAGGCTTCGTCCCCACATCCAAGTGCCCGGCGTGCCGGAAGTGTGACCTCTGGCCGCCGGGATAAGCAGATCCAAGTGTATGATCCGGCAATTGCCGGAAAGTAGGCAATAGTTCAGAAGAGTGCCGGCCAAGCTGGCAAATATGTCGCCGGCAAGAATGCTGGTCAGAATGTGCCGGCTGGGCATGGGGCAGTGTCGGCAGGTGCTGGCCGGAGTAACAGTGCGGCCCGGCGTCAGCAGCAGGGCGCCGGAGGAGCAGCGCAGCAGCAAGATGCAGGTCAACCGGGACATCGAGAGGATGATGGGAATTCCGCCCTGGTCAGGGCGGGATATCAGCAGCAGCATCAGCAAGGCCGGCATAGTGAGCAGCACCAGCCGGAGCAGCAGCAGGAAAAAATGATCGCGGGCCCAATTGCGTCCCGGCTAGGACCTCGGTCCTTAGCAGCAAGTGATGCGCGCTTCAAGCTGGACAGGATTCACCAATCGGAGTTGGTGGAAAGGCAGGGAGCTCCGGGTCCTATGTGCTTCGGACCCCGGATTATGGGTGAGCCGGTACCTTACTACTTCCAGCTCGCGCGTGGCGCGAGGGCATACAACGGCAGTACCAAGCCGGAAGATTGGTTGGAGGATTACTCCACCGCGGTGAACATTGCCGGAGGAAACCTCAGATGGGCGGTACGATATGTACCGCAAATGCTAGAAGGACCAGCCAGGATATGGCTGAACAATCTGCCGGCCGGAAGTATCAACGGTTGGGTTGATTTCGAAGAGCAGTTTGTGTCAAACTTCACCAGTACATACAAGAGGCCGAATCGTCCTCAGCAACTGGCTAACTGCCGGCAGGGAGTGAATGAGACTGACCGTGACTACCTGACCAGGTGGTGCACATTGCGCAATTCCTGCGAAGGAGTTGTGGAGCAGCAAGCCATCATGTGGTTCGCTCATGGGTGCCGGCATGGCACCATGTTGTGGCAAAAGCTTCAGAGGGTAATGCCGGCCACGTTGGCCGAGACAATCAAGATTGCCGATAGTTATGCTCTGGGAGATCCCATGCAGCCCACCCTTGATTCACAAGGACAGGGGCAGACCCAGGGGAACACCATCAGCGCCGGGAGACCAGGGCAATACTATCGCACTGATAACCGGAACAAGAGAAGAGATGAAAGGCCGGATCACCGGTATGGGGCAGCACAAGTGGCAGCTGTGGAAGAAGAGCAAGAGGGCGCCGGCAGTAGCCAGCGTCCGAGATATGAGGGCTATCAGCAGCCTCAGCAACAACAACCGCAGCAGCAACCGCAGCCCTTCCAGAAAAAGAATGTCTGGGTCAACAAGAATGCCGGCGGAGCCGCCGGCCAGAAGAAGCAGTGGCCTAAGTATACAGTGGGTCTGGCCATGGACAAACCTTGTGTGTTTCACACATTCCAGCCGGGTAAGCCGGCAAACCATTTGACAAGAAACTGTTCATGGCTGGACGACATATTAGCAGGTCGTGCAGGTCCCTGGGGACCGGCTAGACCATCTGTCCCGGCAGCTCCATCGCCGTTGACAGGTGCCAATACAATTGCAGTCCCGCCCAGGCCGGTTAATCCCGGGAATCAGGGCAATGCCGGAAATGCCGGTGTAAATCAAGTGAATCAGAACCATAACCCGGAGTACTATGCCGGAGGCCCAGCAGCGGGCCGGAATGAGTACAAAGAGCATGATCAGAGCTACGTGGTCTTTGAGACCGAAAGAACAGACAAGCAGAGCTTGTACCGGCGGTGTCTGGAGGTAAATGCCGTTATGTCGGCAGTACCGAAGCTAATGTACTGGTCTGACCAGGCAATTGGCTGGGACAGGGCAGATCATCCCAGGATCATGCCGAACCCCGGCGGGTATGCTCTGGTGATGGATCCGACATTCGTCGGGCCGGCTAACAACGTGAGATTTAGCAAGGTCCTCATTGACAATGGAAGCAGCATCAACATCATGTACCGAGATACGATGCAGAAGCTGGGCATCAAGGAAAATATGTTGGAGCCAAGCAAGACCACGTTCCACGGCATTGTTCCGGGACTTTCGTGTGCGCCAATGGGCAAGATCCGGATGGATGTCATGTTTGGCAGCCGGGATAACTGCAGGGTGGAGAACCTCATGTTCGAGGTGGTTGATCTGGAAAGCCCCTACCATGCTTTGCTGGGTAGGCCGACTCTGGCAAAGTTCATGGCCTCTACGGATGTTGCGTATCTGAAGATGAAAATGCCGGGGCCCAAGGGAGTGATCACCATCATTGGTGATTACAAGCGCTCGATGGCATGTGCAACATCCGGATCTAATCTGGCCGAGACTTTGATCATTGCAGAGGAAAAGAAGAGGCTCAAGCGAGCAGTGGAGATTGCTGAAACGGTCGTGGCCGGCAAATCTATGCCGGGCATGGCAAATCCCGGTGGCAGTGCTACTTTTCAAGCAGGCAAGGAGGTCAAAAAGGTGCCTCTGGATGAAGCTTTCCCGGAGCGCCATGCCCTCGTCGGGGCAAGTCTGGATCCCAAATAGGAAAGCGAGCTCATCAGCTTCCTTTGTGAGAATCGGGATATCTTCGCATGGTCTACTTCAGATCTGCAAGGTGTGCCGAGGGAGCTGGCTGAGCACGCATTGCATGTAAGACCGGACGCTAAGCCGGTGAAGCAGCCGCTCCGGCGGAATGCCGACGATAGAAGGAAAGCCATATGGGAGGAAGTGGCCAGGCTCCTAGCCTCCGGCTTTATCAAGGAAGTACTGCATCCGGATTGGGTGTCTAATCCGGTTTTGGTGGAAAAGAAGAAAGATGAGCCCGCCATAGTGAAAGTATGGCGGATGTGTGTTGATTACACCAACTTGAATAAGGCATGTCCTAAAGATCCATTCCTGCTCCCTCGAATCGATCAAGTGATTGATTCCACAGCTGGATGTGAACTGTTATCATTTGTAGATGCCTATTCTGGTTTCCACCAGATCCCTTTGTATGAGCCGGATCAAATAAAGACATCCTTTATTACCCCCTACGGGGCTTATTGCTATCTCACTATGCCGTTCGGTTTAAGAAATGCCGGCGCAACTTACCAGAGATGTATGCAGAAGTGTTTGCATGATCAAATAGAAAAAAATGTGCAGGTATATGTCGATGATGTCGTCATAAAGACCAAGGAGAGTGAAACTCTCATAGGCGATCTCCGGGAAACCTTCGCAAATCTGAGGAGGTTCCGGATGAAGTTAAATCCGGCAAAATGTACCTTCGGTGTGCCGGCGGGCAAGTTGCTCGGCTTCCTTGTTTCCAGCCGGGGTATTGAGGTAAATCCCGGCAAGATTCGCGCTATAGAAAGAATGAAGCCGCCGACAGATTTGAAGGAAGTACAGAAGTTCGCAGGGTGCCTCGCATCCCTGAGCCGTTTCATAAGCCGGCTGGGCGAGAAAGCTTTGCCGTTATATCAGTTAATGAAGAAGTCCGACACATTTGTCTGGACAGTACAAGCAGTTGCTGCTTTCAAGGAATTAAAACAGATGTTGTCAACAGCGCCGGTACTAGCATCTCCAATGCCCCGGGAGCCGATGTTGCTTTATATAGCGGCAACCAACAGGGTTGTCAGTGCAGTGGTAGTAGTGGAGCGAGAGGAGGGAGGCAAAACCGTGCAGCGGCCGGTATATTATCTGAGTGAAGTCCTCTCCACCTCAAAGCAAAACTACCCACACTATCAGAAGATGACTTATGGAGTCTATATGGCGGCCAAGAAGCTCAAGCATTACTTCCAAGAGCATCCAATCCGGGTAGTGGCCGAGGCCCCTATCTCGGAGATCATAAGTAACAAAGATGCCAGTGGCAGAATTGCCAAGTGGGCAATAGAGTTGTCGCCATATACACCTCAGTATGACAAGAGAGATACAATCAAGTCCCAGGTGTTGGCTGATTTCTTTATTGACTGGGCCGAGATACAATATGAGCCACCATTGCCAGATGCAAATTATTGGAGGATGCATTTCGATGGGTCCAAGACAATCCATGGCCTGGGTGCCGGCATAGTTCTCAGTTCACCAAAGAATGACCAATTGAGATATGTCCTGCAGATTCATTTTGCAGCATCAAATAATGTGGCGGAATACGAGGCACTTGTGCATGGCCTGAAGGTGTCTAAGGACATAGGAATTTGCCGGATTATGTGTTTCGGTGATTCTGACTTAGTGATTCAGCAGTGTTCCGGAATATGGGATGCGCATGATGCTAACATGGGATCCTACCGTTTCCTGATGCAGCAGTTAAGTGGTTACTTTGAAGGTTGTGAGTTCCGGCATGTTCTCCGGGCTCAGAACGATGCAGCCGATACATTGTCCAAGCTGGGGTCTTCCAGAGATTCAATCCCGCCCGGAATTTCTTTGGAGCATCTGAGGAGGCCGTCAATCAAGCCCTCGCCGGAGTCATCTTCCATTTATGTCCCGCCAGGACCGGAGGATGCGGTTCCAATGGAGGTAGATGCCGGAGCCAGATCAGATAATCCGGGGACTGTTACCTTAGTCCCGGGGACTGGTCCAACATATGCAGTGAGTGCGGTATTCCGGAGCAGAGCTAAGGGCAAGGGTAAAATTTATCAAGAGGTTGTGCCGGTATACCCGGGGACTGCTCCGGCATACCCGGGGACTGACCCCACAGTCCCGGGGACTTCGCAGCCCATGGAGATCGATTATGTCTCGGTCGAAATGATGGAGATAGATCAGGCAGTATTCACTGTCAGGGAAGTGCCCTCATGGGCACGTCCTATTATGAATTTCCTGGTAGATGGCCAAGTACCGGTGGATGAAGCCGAGGCACGCCGGATTGCAAGGAGATCCAAAGGGTATACCATCATAAACAAAGAAATATACAAGAGAAGTGTCACCGGAGTATTGCAGAGATGTTTCGAATATGCAGAAGGTCTGGAGATGCTCCGGGAAATTCATCAGGGGGAGTGTGGTCACCATGCTTCGTCCAGGGCATTGGTGGCAAAGGTATTCCGGCATGGCTTCTATTGGCCGACGGCACTGCAAGAGGTAGAAGATTTGGTCCAGAAATGCAATGGGTGTCAAAGGTATGCCCACCAGATTCATCAGCCGACATCTGCCTTGAAAACTATCCCAATAACCTGGCCCTTTGCTGTTTGGGGCCTGGATATGGTCGGGGCTTTTAAGCCGGCCAGAGGAAAGATGACCCATATCCTGGTCATGGTGGACAAGTTCACCAAATGGATTGAAGTGAAGCCTATAAGCAAGTGTGATGGTCACACAGCAGTGAAATTCTTAAAAGATATAATCTTGAGGTATGGTGTCCCTCATGGCATCATCACTGACAATGGGTCAAACTTTGCCCAAGGGCCATTTGCCAGATTTTGTGAGGAGGTGGGAATCCGGCTGGACATAGCGTCGGTTGCTCACCCTTGTACCAATGGCCAAGTAGAGAGGTCAAATGGCCTAGTGTTATCCGGCATAAAGCCCCGGCAGATAGAGCCACTGGAGAAAACTCCGGGATGTTGGCTAGATGAATTGCCAGCAGTGCTTTGGAGTTTAAGGACAACTCCGAATAGGTCAACAGGCTACACACCATTTTTCCTGTTGTATGGAGCAGAAGCTGTGCTTCCAACAGATGTAATACATGATGCACCAAGAGTAGTGCTATATACTGAGGAAGAGGCTAAAGAAGCCAGGGAAAATGATGTAGATCTGCTAGAGGAAGCAAGAGAAATAACTCTGTCAAGAACAGCAGTATATCAGCAGAACCTCAGACGCTATCATGCGCAGAAGGTAAATCCAAGGAGATTTCAAGAGGGAGATCTAGTACTCCGGCTAAAGCAAGGAATAGAAGGCCGGCATAAGTTAACTCCTCCATGGGAGGGGCCATTCATTGTGAGCCGAGCTCTGCACAATGATGCCTATTATCTTATAGATGCGCAGGCCCCCAAGAAGGACAAGGTGGACAGGTCCGGAGAAGAAACCAAGAGACCATGGAACATAGCTCTACTCCGCCCCTTTTACTCCTGAGCAGCACAGTGTATGTATTTCCATATTTTGCTTTGAGTGCCGGCGCTTTGTGCCGGCACAAGTCTAATGAATGAAATGCCGGCATCCCGGAGAAGCCGGGTCACTGCCTCCGAGTTATATTTGTTGTTATTTTACAGTTTTTGTTATATGCCGGCTGGCTTGATTCGAATGTTTCCTATGTCGGCCTAGTAATGTGTCGGCACCAAAGGCCGCTCTTCGACTCAGCTGCTGTCCGAAACCCGGCTTCATGGCTAGCAAGAGTAGATGCCGGAGGTTGTCTACACATGGAAAACGACTAAGGAGTATAGAGCAAGCGAACCAACATTTTTGTTAAAGCTAAAGTTAAAACTTGAAATGTCGGATGATTTGAAGTCTAAGTTTCAAAGTTAAAGTACTGTATGTTCGATGAAGCAACCTTGAGACTCATACGTCGAAAGCCAATTAAGGTAGACAAGTAGCCAAGGTTGTGGAATTGAGGAAACAGGAAAACAAACTCGATAACTTAGCCAAAGATGATCCGGCATTGATAACAAGCAAACCGAGATAAAACTTGTTCAGGTAGCAAACCAGAGGAAATTAAACGTATATATTACAACTGCACCCGGTATTCCGGGGATCTGATAAAGCTTAAAGTTTTTGTGCTGCAAAGTCAAGGAGCAGGGGCAGAAGTAGGGCCTCCGGCTGGTGGAGCTGTAGCAGTAGAAGTGTCGGCTTCAGGAGTGCCGGACCCAGCAGATGGAATGGAGCCATCACCTCCGCCAGGGGCAGATCCCTGTTCCGGGGCGTCGGTGTCGGCCTCTTCGGCTTCCTCTTCATCTTGGCTGGAGTCGGAGCCCTCAGCAGCGGCAGATGCCCCGGCGTTGTCCTTCTTCTCCGGCTCGCGGATGTCCCGGACGAAGGCGTCGGTGTCGGCATAGTCCACATAGCTGTGGGCCAACTCCCGCCGACGCCGGATGTGTTCCGGATCCGTGGTCCAGATGGATCCTTCGCGCACAGTGCGCAAAGTCTCCAAGTCGGCTTTTTCATACCAGGACAAGAAGTAGCTGAGAGCTTCGTCAGCTCCAACCCTCGCGCCGGAATCCCGCCACTCCCGGAGGCGAACCTTGGCAAGCTGCAGATCGTTGCCGAGATCAACAGGATCAGTGGGCGTCCTTTGTCCCGGCCAGAGGGCAGAGAATGCCTCCTCGGCGCCATAAAAGAGTTCTTCAATATAGAGGGTCATGGCGTTCTTCCGGGATTGCAGAGCCAGCAGCTGCTCCGACATGTCCCAGTTGGCCGAGTCAACCGGAACACCCCGGTTTTCTCGATCCAACTGCAGAGCCCTCTCAACGTCTTCGACGGAAGCGGGGAACATGTCTGAGAAAAATAAATGATGTTAGCAAAAGGAGAATATGTCGGCATATAGGGTATGTCGAAAGCATGATATGTCGGGCAGGATAAGGAAAAAGGATTTGAAGCTTACTGGCGAGGTCAGCATTGAGCTGGGCGACGGTAACCTCCCATTTGGTCGCCTGCTCCTTCAGGCTGGCCAGTTCGGCATGGGCAGTGGAGGCATCAGTCTCGGAAGCAACGAGCAAGTCCTGGGTCTTCTTTAGTTGGCCCTCCCTCTGTTCCTTCTCATCCAGAAGCTCAGTGATCCGGCCCTTCAGCTGTTCTACCTCGGCCTTGTGAGCGACATCCCGGTCGTCCAGTTGCTTGGCCACATCCACTGAGGACATACAGTCCTGGTGGCGTGCCTCCAGTCCAGCCTTCTCATCTGCAACAGTTTGAAGTTAAAAGGATTTGAAGATAGATAGCACTGACAAAGATTAAAGGATTTGAAGTGTAAAATGCTAGTTGAAAATTAGCAGAATTCGGCATACCTGTCAGCTCCTTCACCCTCTTGAGAAGCTCGGCGACTTGTTCTTCAGTGCCAGCTGAAGAATGTCGGCACAAGGTTATGTGTCGGCAGGAGTAGTATTGCAAAGTAAAAAGAGGAAAGATATCCGGCATATAGCGGTATGTCGGCGAAGTTTACCTCTCTTGGACAGCTCCAGCTGAAGCTTGCTATGCTCGTCGGATAACTTCCGATGCTCGCATACCAAGTCATGAAACATGTCGGCCCGGGTGTTGTTCATGCGCTGCAAAAGTGCCGGGATTTAAAATGTCAGCAGAGAAATTCGGCATGATAATTAAGTTGAAGATTCTATCAAGTGATCGTTCTTTTGAAGACCCGGCACAGGTGCTGCGCACCTATCCCGGCTCTCGGTGACTAGGATTTGAAGCTCGAATCGAGCTTATATCTCGGTCAAAAGGATTTGAAAGACAATTGAAATGGGAAATTGATAGAGACCCGGCACAAGTGCTACGCACCTATCCCGGCTCTCGGTGACTAGGATTTGAAGCTCGGATTGAGCTCATGTGTCGGCAAATAATTCAAAATAAGCTAACTAAAAGACTATGAGAAAATCCCGGATGTCCGTATCCCGGACAGCCGACATTTTCGGGGACTGGGGATATGTGTATAGGTAGAAAGGACTTACGTTGGTGGCATCGGCCAATCGGTGAAGTCTCTGCTGGAGGCTGAGCAGCTCGCAGGCGATCGGTAGGGGTTTCGCGGCCAGAATATCTGCTGGATTGCCAGTAGCCGCGGCTTCGGCCATCTTCTTGCTCCGGGAATCCGCTGTGTCCATGTCGCCAGCGTCTTTCCACCTGACACAGTGCTCCTTGAGAGATCCGAGGCTTTGGTCACTCTTCGTCCCCAGGGGGACGCGGCCCTCAAGTTCCGGCGTGTCGAAGAAGTTGCGCCGGTAGCCAGGCCGGGTCGCTGCCCTGCCAAGGTGCAGGGCCAGGGCAGAGCTGGTCCGGGACGCTGCCTTAGGAGGAGCAGTGGCGGCAGATGGAGTGCCGGGCTTGGTCGGCTGAATCTTCAGTGTGCCGGGCTTGGCCGGGGCAGAGGTCTTGGCCGGCGCCGAGGTCTTGGCCGGTGCAGGAGTCTTTTCAACAGAAGGAGTCTTGGGCGCGGGCTGTTCCGGCGCGGCCGGTGCATCTTGGCCAGCAGGAGCAGGATCCGGAATAGTCCGGACTTCCGGCACTAAAGGGCCTTTGCCCTTGATGTCTGTGCCGGCATCTTCAGTTGTGCCGGCGTCGCTGGTGGGCGCGCCGGAGTCTGGTGCTTCCTGGTGGGCTCCTGTGTCCATGTGGACATCAGAGGCCGATGGTTCCTGTTGAGCCCCCGAGTCCATGTGGACTTCGGGGGCAGAGTAATCTTGTTCCGGCGGAGGAACGTCCTTCGCCGGGGAGATGGTCCTGTCTGGCACAGGCGAAGATGCCGGCGCCGGTGAGGTCGTATGACTGGCAGAGGGTATGTCGGAGGTCTCAGGGGCCGCTGGTTTGGTAACCTTCGGGCCGCCACTCGAGCCAGAAGCCTGTTCCGGCGCAAGAGGAGCTCTGAAAAAGAGAAAACGCCAAGTCAATAATCAAAGCAAGAGATATGTCGGAGTAGATACAAAGAAAAGAAACTTACCCCGCGGCAACAGGCCTCGGTTTCTTCGGAAAAGGCACGCCAACCTTCTGCCTCTTCTGTTGCTGAGGTGTGTCGGGTTGGGGCTTCACGCCTCGCTTCCGGCCGGAACGTCCACCGGTGGAAGGAGGTCCCTGGTTCAGAGGGGCGGCGTCGACAACCATGTCGTCCGGGATAGCTGAGGACGGCATTGGAAAGGCGTAAGCAACAGGTGTTTCTGGAAAAGCATAAGCAAGAGGTGTCGGGCAGATAAACGTCTGGCAATCTTCATCGAGGTCAGGGTCACTCCAGTCTTGAGTGGAATGCCGGAATGAAGAGGCCTTACCCGCGGCAGCCGCAGCACGGGTGTTCCGGGGTAACTTGTCCTAGTGATCCGGATCTTCAACATCTGCAACAGTGCGGTCCGCCGCGATCTTGATCTGGGAGTTCTCCATGCCCTGGAAGCTGAACTTCTGCATAATGCAAAGTAAATTGGTCAAAAGCAAGAAGTATGTCGGATCAGGCGCGATATATGTCAATAAATAGATATGTGTCGGCTTAAGTATCTATGTGCCGGGCAAAAGAGCATGTGTCGGCCAGAGTATTTACCGTCGGGGCAGGCCTATCCCGGCTATATGGTTCTAGCCCCCAGGCAAAGGTGGCCTGAGAGGACTTGCAGACGTCCTTGATCCGCCGCAGAATGTCGGCCGGAGTCAGCTCATGTGTGGAATGCCGGGTGGGGTCCATGGGCCCGCTCATCTGACAGATCTTGTGCGACCGGCGCTGCAGAGGGGACACGCGCCGGCTGATATAGCAGGCCACCAGATCTTGAGGGGTAAGGCCGTCATCCCGGAGCTCGCCCTTAACCCGGTGGAGCGCGTTCACCGGCATCACCGAGTTCTTCGGGTTGTAAGTCCAATTCTTCATGGCCAAAGGTGGCTCGTCCACAAATGGCGGCAGGTTGAGCAGATCCTCGTCAGTGGTGTTCTTGACGTAGAAGAAGCTTTTCTGCCACTTCTTGCAAGACTCAAGGAGCTCCACCTTGGGGAAGTCCGAGCCCTTCCGGGACATGATGGTCGCCACGCCGCATAGGGTCATGGGGCGGTCCTTCTTCTCCTGGGCTGTCTCCTGCGGCTCATCCTTGCTCCGGGGCGGCTCTTGGATGACTTGCTTCCGCAGTTGGAAGTACTTCACCCAGCCTTGGGATAAGGGCTCTATGCCGGCATAGCCTTCGCAAAAAGCAGCGAAGGCGGAGAGGATCATCACGGCATTGGCCGGGATATGATGAGGTTGTAGATCGTAGGTGTCGAGGATGTCCCGGAAGAAGTCCGACACCGGCAGGCCGAAACCCCGCTCGAAGTGAGCGATGAAGATGACGCGTTCGCCGGGTTCGGGTGCCGACGCGGTCTCTCCCGCCGGGAGCCGGCATGCAACTCCCTCCGGTACTCTCCTGGTGGAGGTGACCCAGGATATGTCGGCCGGGGTGACCTCCGACCCCTCCCAGCCGGAGCGTCCTTGGACCCGGGCCGAGTTATCTTCCTCCGAGGCCGAGGTACCCGTCATGCTTGATGATGCCATCTTGATGGCCGGGACAAGGCGTGAGAGCCGGAGTCCCGTGATGTTAATCCTATCAAGGCCGGAGAAAAGAGGGAGGTTAGTCTCTCCGGCATACCGCCCTCACCAATGTTAGCAGAGATAGAAGATCTACCGAAACAGTTAAAACGGGAAACGAACAAGGGTAAAACCTCTAAGGAAGAACACCTGCGAGCGTTGCTATCAAGGCTAGTCAAATCAAAGGGAAAATAAGCAGAGAAACTGCTGCAGATCTATGCAAGTGTGGCTACCGATGCGAGGCTATAGAAAAGCATGAGAAAGAAAGAACAAAGGATGATCTCACCGGAGCTTGGCCGGCGACAATGGAGCGGCGGCGGGCGTGCAGGAGAAGGTTCAATCTCCCAGCAATGTCGCGAAGGAGAGATGCGGCGGCGGCGGCGTCGTCGACTGAGGTGTCGGGCGTCGTCGAGGCGTCGGCGTCGGCGGGGAGCAGGGACGACGGCGGCGGCGATGCTGTTCTCCTGTTCTTCGGTCCGGCGGGGAAGAGTAGGAGGCAGATGAGCAGAGGAGGAGGACGATGGTGTGGGGTAAAAAGATAAGTTTACCCCCGCCGCCCTATTTATATGTCTGCCAGGTAAGGGTCGTGGGGAGGGAAGTGCTCCACTCCCCCGACCGTTTCTGCGGCGAGGCACCACGTGGCGGCACGGAGTGGGGCGGCGGTTCCTGTAACCGAGCCACGACGCAATGATGGCCAGGAGTAACTGCGCTGTGAACCGTCACGTCGTGTGACCGTTCGAGGTGGCAGGGCAGTTACAAGTTTCGATGCAAACTGTCATGCGTGGCTTCTCGAGGAAGACTCGTCTATATGTCGAAATAACTGCCCGATATATATGTTTCGTCCGGAATACCCTCGGGACCGGCCGGAATAACTTTTGGAAGAGGAACAGTAGCCGGCATATGTGCGGACGTGCCGGCATGTAATCTGATCGCCGGGGTATAATGAAGAAAGGTATGTTGAACCTGCCAAGGCTCCACAGTTATGACTGGGGAACCTCGGCAGCTTCGGGGACTAGTGTCGGGGGGATGACCCCCGGTAGGGTCAAGAGACTAGAAAGAGGCCTGGTCTATGGTTGACTTTATGACGGGTTATCAAGGAAGGGCCTGGCCGGAACATGAAGAGCATCGGCCAGGCCGGCATATGTGTGTATCCCGGCTGATACTTGGATATGCCGGATTAACCGGAATACTGACTGAGGAGTGCTGGCATATACTCAGATATGCCGGCCTATCTATTTTGATGTGTTGTGCAGGAACAGGGAGGCCGGATTACCCGACCTTCGTAGGTCGTTGGTCCGGCATATATGTCCTGGATATGGCCAACGTTCATATCCGGGATACTTAAGTCAACCAAGGTGTCACATCGCTACAATCAAGGAAGAAAACATCCAAGCATGGTAGCAGGGTATGATGGCAGGGTGCACAGTGGAGGTTACCTACCCTCACTGTGCACAAGTACAAGCTTACCTCAGAGTGGTAAGGTCACAGTCCTGGAAGTACAAGGTACAGCAAGGTGAGTCCCATCGAGAGCAATCAGGGAGAAAGTCATGGGCGTCTGCCCTCGACAGCAAGTCCTGTTTGGAGTGTAGTTGGTGTCTCCTGGTCTCCTATGACCGTTGTAACCCTGGCCACCACTATATAAGGTGGCACAAGGAGTCCTAGCAAAGGGTTGAAGGTTTGTTGGTGACTGAGTATTCCTACACTTAGCAGTTCATCTTCCTCCTCTAGCAGAGAGCTTGGGAGCACCAGTGTTGTATACTCCATCGATCCAAATATATAAAGCAAGTAGAGCAGGAGTAGGGGTGTTATCTCCTTACGAGAGCCCCGAACCTGGGTAGATCGGTGTTCCTTTCTGTCGGGCACTTTAGCTCGTTCCCCTCTCCCGAATCCTCCAGCATCTAGTCGGCCCCCATTTAAGCCATCCTATGGCATGTGTTGTTTCACCACGATGACAAATACATGTTCCTTAAGCTTCATGAAATTGAAGATCCTGAGAAGAAAGCTTTTATCTTGGAAACTTTGCGCATAGAATTTAGAGATGTTGCCATTGAAGCTAGTAAAGTTCTTAAGCACTTTAATAAGCTAGCTTCACCTATAAAGTTTATTAGTACAAACAATGAGGGAACCGAGATACCTATACCTAGCAAACTCTTGGGATTGTATGAAGCTTTTGAAAATAATTTTGATTGGATCTATCCCAAAAATCTTTTTAGTGATTTGAGTGAACCAAAGCGTGATCACAAAGGGTCTTCAAAAACTTATGTGGATGAAATACAATGCCTTATTGAGAATACCTCTTCAATGGATCTTAATGCTTCATCACTTGATGTTACTTGATTCGCAATTTTCTGCGCCTAGCTCAAAGGCGTTAAAGAAAAGCACTCTTGGGAGATAACCCAATGTTTTTACATTCAGTTCTTTTTCGTTTATTTGAGTCTTGGAAGTTATTACTACTGTAATGACCTCTCCTTATCCTTTTTATTTCGTTTTTGTGCCAAGAGAAGCCTCTAATTTGAGTGAGGTAAGATTTGGGGATGTTGCTGTCCTGAAACAGTTTTTGGTGCTCAGCCGTAAAAATTCGTGAAAATTCTCTGTATATCTTTTGGACCTGCAATTTCTTGTGCATATGCCCCAGGTTATATCCAAACTTTCATTAGTTGAACACTTTTTGATTTGAGCAACAGAAAACCCCTTAAAAATTCGACCTTTGTCAGTTGTTCTGTTTTGACAGATTTCTGCCAATATTTGTGTTTGCCGCTTTATCGCTTTCTTTTTTAGTTCTTTTGATCACGGAACTTTTGGGGAAGTTGCTACAGTATTATATGCTTTATATGTGGTGGTTTTAGGTTGAAACCTGAGGCAAAAAGAGGTTGATTCTATGTCATGCTTACACTAATGTTTCTAATAGATTTGTGTTTAGTTTTGTATGAAGGAAGTTTTCAAGTGTAGGGATCGGAGAGTGATGAGATGAGTTAAAGAATGGACAAAAGCTCAATCTTGGGGATGCCCATGCATCACCCCAAGAAATTTCCAAGAAGTACAAGCGTCAAAGCTTGGGGATGCCCCCGAGGCACCCCTTCTTCATCGGCAAAAATCAGGTCACCTTTCAAGACACTATATTTTTATTGCTTCATGCATTATGCGTTTTTCTTGGAGCGTCAGTTGTTTTTAGTTTTTAGTTTAGTTTAGTTTTGTTTGCTGCAATAAATGGTTGGACCCTAACAAATTTCTTTTGGAGAAGTTGCCTTGCTTTTTATTTGCCAAGAACACTCCGTTTTTCACTCTATTTGTTTCAACGAGTGTTCTCCTTTTTCTAGAACTGCATTTAGTTTTTGTTTTTGCCTTGATTCGCATTCAGATCTTGTTATATCTTTTCATCAAGGTGTATTTTTGCCTCTGGTATTTATTGGTTTTCATCAAAAGAGGTGTTTATAAAAAGTTTGAAGGGTGTTGGAAAAGAGAAAAAGCTTTATGCAAAAAAGTGGTACAAGAAGGAGCTTGTGTAGACTGCGGCCTAGGCTTTTGCATGTCGTGCTTGATGTCTTTTTGATAGTATGCTTAGTGGTTTTGCTGTATTATGACTTGTCTCAAATAACTGATATTGCTTAATGAGCCTTTGAAAAAATCATGCGTTGTTTTTATCGTTTGGAAGCATTATTTTGGTTTTCTCCTTGATGCTTTATTTGGGTTGACTTGGCGCATGCTCACACATGTTAGACTCTTACAAAGTCGCCAATAGCCTCTATGATCATTTAGTTTTTGACTTTTGATGCCATCTTATGCTTCTTTTAATGTCGCTTTGCCGCTTTGCATGATTATGGCCGTTATTGCTCTCTTAGTTGGTCGCTCCCAGTCTTTTGCTAGCCTTCATTTTGTACTGAGTATGAGCTCTACTCGTGCATCCAACTCCTAAAAACCAAGTTTGCCAAAGTGTCCACCATACATACCTATTAGCAATTTGCTATTCCAAAGTACATTTGACTTGCTTTTATCTACTCTTCAAATTAAACTCTTACCAGTGTTATGCGAAAATTGGTCAGTAAAGCTCTCACGAACCGGATGGCACACTTTATTTTTCTCGTTCTAAAAAATTTGACATTGTGGTCTCTTATGTTGAGTTGTTATGCTTGCAAGTTGTAAGTTGGGAATTAGCCCAACCATGCTGTTGGGGATATACCAAATGGGTATACCAGCGACGTAGTCCTAAACCAGCAAGTCAGGGTGGCCCATCAGGGTGGTATGGCGGATTGCCTACCGGGCGGTCCAGTTGCTGGAGAAACCATGGCGGTACTGGACGCAGGCGCTTATGGCGGATTCAGAGACAAGCCCATGGCGGGTTGCCTTGTAGTACACGCATAGGATTTAGTCTAGGACTCCAAGTTGTATCCGCTCTGGTACCACCGTGTAGCCCATGCCAGGCGCCTTTATAAGCCCGACGTGGAGAAGCCCTTGAGGCACAACACAATAGCTTAGACTTACGGCCAATCGCATAGCGAAATAGCCAACCTCATCATTGTAATTGAGCACTTGTTGCCATATAGTGAATTATAGCAGCATGTAGGGTCTCGCCACCGTTGCGGGATCTGAAGCTGGGTAAACTCGTGCTACCACCGTCTCGGATCGCTCCACCGTGTTCACCCCCTTCCACAAACCGCCATACACCTACCCCTATGGCAGATCTGTTGGCGAAACCATGACAGTTGGCGCCCACCGTGGGGGCAAAATGTGTCAGGAGCGCAGATCCAGGCGGGATCCGCCTTCGCAGGCATCGGCGACACCGTCGCCATCGGGCGCGTGCTCTACGATTCCGGCTTCCCCATCGTCCCAGCGGATAACCTCTAGGTGCCGGCTAGAGAAGACCCCACTCGATTCACCGTTGTTCCGATCGGAGATATCCATATCTTCATTGGAGAGACAAACCCTACCCCCGCTACGGAAACCAATTTCCGGCGGATTGGTATGGCTGAAACCCCCAAACGGACCGCTTTCGAGCTGGATACGGAGGAGGACTCATCTGATCTGGAACTTCCTAAGTTTCCTAGATCGGATCTAAAAAACAATCCCACCCAGCCCGCCCTAGAGGTAGAGGAAGTGGTGGTAGATCGCTGTGAATCCGCCATGAGCAATCTGGCGTTAGAGACACCGCGGTATTGCCATGTTGCGTTCGCAGGTATCACTTCGGGATCTACCTGCAATGGTGAAGATAGCCCAGGTGAATCCATCCTAGAGGCACTTAACGAAAGTGGTGAATCAGATGACTGGGATAGCAAAGGCTATGATTCTGATCACTATGACGCCGCCATGAGAAGGATCGAGGTGGAGTTAGCTCAGCAAGCACTTGAAGAGCAGAACGCAGCTGCCAAGCAGGTGTTCGTGACCAACAAAGGAGATGACGCCGGGCAGACAACCGGTGATCCGCCATCTCAGGCAGCCCATGACAGAGATGCCGGCAAAGAGCAGGGTAACCCGCCACCAGCCGCCGATCCCGCCACGGAACAAATTCCTGAGATCCAGGGCGGACCCAGGCCTCTGCAACCCGCCATCCTCGAGGTCCAGCACCCAGAAGACTTCACGACCCATTGTACAAGGTCGTATATGGAACTCTGGCAGATCCAATCACCCCTAACTATGTCAGAGATGTGAACGATCTCGAGAAGAAAAAGCGAGCAATCCTCAAGGAGGCAAAGCGAGTCGAGAAGATGGGCGAAAAGTTAGATGGCGACATTGCTAAAGCTCAAGACACGCTGAAGCGCGCAAGGAACATGGTAGAGAAGTACGTTACTCTCATCCAGAACCAAATGAATGAGGGAGGTGACCCGCAGCTGGTGCGAAACCTTGAATTCACCGTCCAACCGCAGAAACTCTGGCCAGGATGTACATCAAGAATCCGCCATATGTGGACAAGAACCGCAATGAAGTCAGGGCTACGCCCATAGAAAACATCGTGGCTGCAAAGGAACTATTGGAGCACAATAAAAGCCCAGCAGCCCTAGAGACGGCGGTGAAACTGATGACCAAAGCATTGGTGCAGCAGGAGAAGGCTACGTCGTCACGTCGGCTCGAATCTGATCCCGCGCTATGCAGGTCCAGCACTGCCTCCAAAGCTCGGGGGGCTGGCAATTATGGTACGCACCCTGATAACGAATCTCATACCGGATCCTCAGAAATCTGAAGAAGAGAAGCTCGCAACCGGGCAGATGCCATCCCAATATCCTCCGATGACAAACCGCATGGCAAAGGCCCGCAGAGAAATCCATCGCCACCTCGCAAGAACTACCCTGCCTATGGATACCAGCAAGACAATGCTGCTCCCCGCCAAAAGACCAACATGCCGCCACCAAAGTATAAGACGTTCGAAGTACCAAAGGGAGGAATCATCATACGCGACAATGATGGCAAGCGAGGACGAAACCGTGACGCTAGACGCAGAGACGATCCGCCACGATGGGAAGCCATCCGAGACAGCGGATCCAAGCAAAGGGAACGATCTCGCCATGACGACGGCGCGCACCACGGCGGTGACAAGGATAAGCATCGCTCTTCCCGCTACCACGATGACAAAGGGCAGGGCTCCCACTGTCATGACGATGATCCATCTCCACGGAGAGCAGAGGGAAGCTGTCGTAGCTGCAGAGATCAGTCGCAGGACGGCGAGAGTAAAAGACGACGTGACCCTTCGCCATCCCCACCAGGCAGCCCCCATGGCGGTGGCGGTGGCAGCGGCAGACCAGCAAAATCACGCAACTCTCGCAAGGATGCGCAGGACCAGAAGCCCTACGACGTGTGTACCCACCTAAACAAGATTGCCAAGTCCCAAATAGCCTTATTCCACGGCCCAAAGTGTTTTGGACAACGGATTCATGATGAGCCCATCCCACATGGGTTCAAAATCAAGAAAAATATCCTCCAGTACAATGGAGTCGATAGGCCTTTAACTTGGCTACAAGACTACTTCAACGCAGTGCAGTTCGCCGGGGGATCACCCAACGTTGCTATCTGCTATCTGCCCCTGATGCTATCCGGCACAGCACGGCAGTGGATCAACGACTTGGCAGAAAATTCCATCCAAACCTGGTTCGATATGCAAACTGCGTTCACCGAAAACTTCGAGGGTACTTACAAGAGACCCCATAATATTGGTGACCTCCAAAGGTGCCGACGGGCTGACGACGAGACCTCCCGAACTTTCCTTGCGCGATGGCTAGATATGAAGAACTCCTGTGAAGGAGTTACCGACGAATCCGCCATCCTCGCATTCATCGACAGTTTGGAGAGAGGACAGCTCCTCCGCCATTGCCTTTTCCGGGAAAGGAACGAAGGGAAATTAACCCTAAACTCCATGATCACCATTGCAAGCAACTACGCGGCCGCCGATGACGACGCCCGCAAATCCCTGAAGACTTCCGCCATCCAGAATACTGGAAAGCGGAACAATAGCAATAAACGAAAGAATCCGCCAGAAGAGCAGCAAACTCCGGATATGGTGGCCACAACCTTCACTGATAAGGGTCAAAGCAGCCAGCGCGGCAGAGGACGCGGTACTAGCAGTGGCCAGCCGCGGAGCTCTACAGCTCTCGCTTCGACGCCATCTGCCCCCGTGTCTTACGATGAATACCGCGATATGCCATGCTTCGCCCATCGAGACGCTTTAGGGAAGTGCAATCACACCAACCGGAACTGCAAGTTTGTCAATGACATCAAGGCGGATCAAGAAGCTGGCTACAAGCGCAACCGGCGACAACGGCCTCATGGCAAAGGAAAAGCGGACAAAGACAAGGAATCGAAGGATGGTAGTGATATGGATGAAGACCCTGCGCCCAAACCCGCCGAAAAGGCAGAGGGTGGGACTGGCACGAGCAACCCATTCAAGAACACCAATAAAAAGGGAGCCTTCCACACGTTCCTTGGACCTCCCACGGCTAAGGCACAACGAGCTGCTATGCGCTCCCTTAATGCTACCGTGCCAAAAGTCCGCCAGTACGTCCGATGGTCCGAAGTACCGGTGCACTGGAGCCGCGACGATCATCCAGAGCATATCCCGGAAGGATATTACGCCATGGTAGTATGCCCTGTAATCCATGGCTACGAGTTTTCCAAGTGCCTAATGGATGGCGGCAGCAGCCTGAACATCATGTACGTGGAAACTCTAACAAAACTTGGCCTTACCAAGACCCAACTCCGCCATAGTGCTGTCACTTTTTATGGAGTGGTCCCTGGCCGCCAAGCTAAGTCCCTCGGGTCCATCACCCTCAAGGTTGCCTTCGGCAGTGAAGAAAATTACCGAGAAGAGCCCATAACCTTTGAGGTAGTCCCGTTCAAAAGTACATACCACGTGATATTTGGCCGCCCTGCTTTCCACAGTTTCCATGCCAGGCCGTGCTACATCTACAACCAGCTGAAGATGCCAGGACCGGATGGCATAATCACCGTTTATGGCAGCTTTAGAAAGGCGAAGGAGTGCGAGGACGGAGAAGCCGCTTTCGCGGAAGCAGTGTTCTTCGGCGAGGAGTTCAAAGAAATCCACGCCGCCACGGATCCTGCAGAAATGCTGGCATCCAAACAAGAAGTTTCCACCTCCCTGCCCACCTTGAAGCCTACATTTGATACAAAACAGGTGGAACTTGTCGCTGGTGATGCCGCCAAGACCACCTCCATTGGGACAAACCTGTCCCCCAAATAGGAAAGCGCGCTCGTCGAGTTCCTCCATGAGAACCGGGACATCTTCGCATGGCAGCCATCTGACATGACAGGTGTACCTCGGGAACTTGCCGAGCACGCCCTACAGATAATCCCTGGCTCCAAGCCAGTAAGACAAGCCATGAGACGCTTCCGAGATGAAAAATGCCGCGCGATAGCAAAGGAAATTTCCAAGCTACTGAAAGTAGGCTTCATCAAGGAAGTGATCCATACGAAGTGGGTGGCAAATCCTGTGTTAGTTCCTATGAAAAACACAAAGGTTCTGCGCATGTGTGTAGATTACACCGGCCTGAACAAAGCGTGTACAAAAGATCCTTTTCCCTTGCCTCGCATTGACCAAGTCATTGACTCAACGGCGGGATCAGAATTGCTATGTTTCTTAGATGCCTACTCAGGATACCACCAGATCAAGATGAAGGAGTCTGATCAGCTTGCTACGTCGTTCGTAACACCTTATGGCACATATTGCTATGTGATAATGCCATTCGGTCTGAAAAACGCAGAAGCAACATACCAGCGCACCATGCAAAAATGCCTAGCGGATCAAATCGGACGTAACATCCACGCATATGTGGATGACATCGCCGTCATGTCCAAGAAGCAAGATGGCCTTATAGCAGAACTGCAAGAGACCTTCGACAATCTAAGGAAGTACAACATGATGCTCAACCCCACGAAGTGCGTCTTCAGGGTACCAGCTGGACAACTTCTGGGATTCATAGTCTCCCACCGTGGAATCGAGGTCAACCCGGAGAAGATCAAGGAAATCCTCGACATCTCTCGGCCTAATGACTTAAAGGACGTACAACGACTCATAGGCTACGTGGCAGCAGTGAGCAGATTCATCAGTCATCTTGGCGAGAAGGCTTTGCCACTCTACAAGCTGATGAAGAAATCAGACAAATTCATCTGGACCGACGAGGCAGATGCTGCGCTTAAAGATCTGAAGAGAGTGCTATCCACTGCACCAGTCCTAGCAGCTCCCGAAGACCAGGAACCCATGTTACTATACATGGCGGCAACCAACAGGGTCGTCAGCATCATCATCATGGTAGAGCGTAAGGAAGAAGCGCAGGAGTACGGCGTACAGTGACCAGTCTACTATGTCAGCGAGGTCCTGACGGAATCCAAGCAGCGCTACCCTCACTACCAAAAGTTGGCATATGGAGTTTTCCTAGCTTCTCGTAAGTTAAGGCATTACTTCTATGACCATAAGATCACAGTGGTGAGCAAGGCTCCACTGAAGGACATCATCAACAACAGCGACGCAACAAGACGAGTTGCAAAGTGGGGCATTGAATTAGCCTCTTTCGACATCAACTACAAGCCTCGCACCGCCATCAAGTCTCAGGCTTTGGCAGAATTTATGGCAGATTGGAAGAAAGCACAGGAGACTACGCCCGTCCCAGAACCAGAGCATTCGGTGATGCACTTTGATGGTTCAAAGCTGCTACATGGCTCGGGGGTTGGAGTGACCCTCAAATCTCCCAAGGGAGATGAGCTCAGCTACCTTCTTCAGATCCACTTCCCCACCACCAACAACATCGCGGAGTATGAAGCGCTACTGCACGGGCTACGCATCGCAAAGGAGATCGGCGTACAACACATTATGTGTTCTAGAGATTTTGACCTTGTCGCTCAGCAGGTGGCTGGCACATACAAATCTCGGAACGAAGTTATGGCGGCTTTCAGAGACGAAGTGGATGAGATGGCCAAAAGTTTCCTTGGCTATGACATAAAGCACGTACGACGAGAAGATAACATGGCGGCCGACACCTTGTCCAAGTTAGGATCTAGACGCAAGGCAGTTCCGCTAGGCGTATTCCTCGAGCATCTACACGTACCATCAGTCAAGATGGTAGATCCAAAAAATCCGGAACTAGCAAGCTCCCCCGTTATGGCGGTTTTGCCTAGCAATCCGCCATGGGCAGAGCCCTACCTGGAATATCTGACAAACAAGAAGCTACCCGAAGATGAAGTCCAAAAGAGACAAATAGAGCGTAGAGCAAAAGCGTACACCATCATAGATGGCCAGCTCTACAAGCGAAGCACCTCGGGAGTCTTCATGAAGTGCATATCCCAAGTGGACGGAATCGAAATACTAAGGGAAATGCACGAAGGCGAATGTGGGCATCATGCCGCCGCCAGATCCCTAGTAGCCAAAGCATTCCGCCAAGGATTTTACTGGCCAACGGCCAAGGCAGATGCAGACTGTATCGTGGAGCTCTGCCAAGGTTGCCAGATGTACTCCAAGTAAACCCACATGCCCGCCACAGCACTACATACGATTCCTATAACCTGGCCTTTTACGGTCTGGGGGCTGGACATGGTGGGTCCGCTAAAAATAGCACCTTCGGGATTTACGCACCTCCTGGTAGCGGTAGACAAATTCATGAAGTGGGTGGAAGCTAAGCCCATCAGAAAACTTGATGGCAAAACCGCCCTAAAATTCATCAAGGACATTGTGGTCATATTCGGCATCCCACACAGCATCATCACCGACAATGGCACTAACTTGTCTCAGGGAGAAGTTGAAGAATACTGCCATCACAACGGAATCCGCCTTGACCTGGCATCTGTGGCACATCCACAATCCAATGGTCAAGTTGAGCGGACCAACGGACTAATCATGTCAGGGATCAAGCCACGCCTAGAAGCACCACTACACAGAGCAGCTGGAGCCTGGGCAGAAGAGTTGCCATCTGTGCGGTGGAGTCTACGGACCACACTAAACAGATCAACTGGCCTTACCCCTTTCTTTTTAGTCTATGGATCAGAGGCAATCTTGCCAAGTGATGTCCAGTATGATTCCCCAAGAGTCGAGGCCTACCAAGAAGAAGATGCAGAAGCGTCCAGACAACTATCCGTGGACCTACTGGAAGAAGAACGAGACCTAGCAGCCCAAAGATCCGCCATCTACCAGCAGAATCTCTGCCGCTATCACAGCCGGCGAGTTTGCAAACACTCATTCAAAGAAGGGGACCTGGTGCTACGCCTCAAACAGCAGAAGTCCCATAAGCTATCCCCGCCTTGGGAAGGACCCTTCGTCATCAGCAAAGCTCTACTGAATGGTTCCTACTACCTCGTTGATATTCGTGAGCTAGATAAACGACCCAGTAAGAAGCGCAAATGAAGAGACCCTGACGATATCTACGATGAAACAGATCGTCCATGAAACATCGCACAGCTACGTCCTTTCTACACTTAGCACTTATCTAGCTATGTAATAGGCACCTCTATATGATCAATGAAATAAAGCATTTGGTTCACTCTTGATTTTTTCTGAGTCTTTTACCTCCTTTATTGTTCATTTAGATCGTATGAAACCTTTGCGCAATTGTGCTTTGCACTTGCGTCTTTTTAAATCCGC
The DNA here is from genome assembly GCA_007115705.1 of Dactylis glomerata. Classification (NCBI taxonomy): domain Eukaryota; kingdom Viridiplantae; phylum Streptophyta; class Magnoliopsida; order Poales; family Poaceae; genus Dactylis; species Dactylis glomerata. The sequence continues at coordinate 2,040,349 of QXEO01000065.1, forward strand.
CATAACGGTTCGCGTAGCATATTTATGTTTTGATCTCCATTTGATGTTCTTTGTGTGGATTCCTGAGTAGTGACTTTTTGATGATCCAAGCCGCCATCCGCTAAGGGTTTTGGACGGTTGCTATCAAGTATCGTTTCCCTAGCGGATTGTTCGTGCAAAGATTTTGCCATCTCACGAAAAGTCAAGCACAAAGAGCCGGATGGCGGATCGCATAATCCTACGCGTGGAAAAAAAATTCAAAGTGTTGTTTTTTGAGCATGTCAAAGAACTGCAAGTTGCATAAAAATAGATCTGGCAGTTTTTTCGCACATAAAACCACTTAATAAAAACTGTGGCGTAAGTTCAAAAGCATTCACTGATCCGCCATAAGCAGATCAGGTACAGTACAGAGTATACACGCAGTTTAAATAAGTTTAACTTACAGACCCACTCAGGGGCCGAATTGATGCAATTGTTTTTCTCCTGCCACATTGCAGGGTAGAACTCAAATGGCTGGCGGAACTTCAGAGGACACTTCATCACCGCCATGAGCGCCAGTGGTGGCTGCAGAGACCGACGCTGAAGCTTGGCTCGGAGACCCCGGCAGATCATATGCCTCGTAGTATACGTTCAGCTGGGTGCCCAAGGCACACAGCTGATCGTATCCCAGCACACTCTGTCGGATGGTGGCCTCGTCCACCGGCGCTCCGTCCTCGCCACTCTTTGGGATGTCGGAAGTGATCAAGTCCAGGTCCAGCTCGGGGTAGTGAGCCTTTGCCAAGGTTAATGCAGTTCTGGCACCACCCCGAGCGGAAGACTGTTTCCAGTCCGCCACTAGCCCAGACACGAGCAGTAGCTTCTTGGTGAGCCCAATGGCGGAGAGGCCAGATAAACCCGCTATCTGCAAGCTCCCGCACGCCTGATGACCAGCGTTGAGAAGGCCATCTAGCTCCTTCTTCGCTGCGTCAGTGGCCATGCGCAAGCCTGCGGCGGAATCCACCTCGCCTTGCTCCAGGGTCGCTGCATAGCGGAAACAGAAAATGCGTCACATTCGGCATAGCACAAAATTGCAAACTTTACAGTATGGAAATCCATTGATACCTAGCAGGGTCTCCTGGAAGTGATTGAGGACCTCATTAAAGCCATCGCGCCGCTTTTCAAATTCGGCGGCGGCTTTGCGGAGATCCTCTATCTCCTTGTCCTTCTTCAGGTTCTGGCGTTCCTGGTCCTTCAGCTGCTCTTCGAGGAGGGTATTCGAGGCCAATGATTTTTGGAGCTGCTGCTGCAGCCCCTCCATCGCAATAGCGTGGCCCTTTTCCACCCCCTCAAGTTTGGACCTAAGCTTGGCAGCATCTGCATGGCGGAAGTGTCAGCACAGTATTGATCAGATAGCATAAAGGTACTTAAACTTGTCCAAAGACAAAAGAAAACTACCACTGTTCTGGAGCTGCTGCTGTAAGTCCGCCACAAGAGCGCTTTTTTCTGCCAGCTCCTTCTCCTGCGAGCTGACGACCTGGACCAGGTCCTCCACAACTTTCTTGTAATTCTGGCAAAATGATATAAAGTGTTAGTCACTCTTAGAGCTTTATGCCGGATAGCCATCCGCCATAACGCTCGGGGGCTACTCACGATGATTTTTTAGTCACTCTTAGAGCTTTATGCCAGATAACCATCCGCCATAACACTCGGGGGCTACTCATACTGATTTTTTAGTCACTCTTAGAGCTTTATGCCGGATAACCATCCACCATAACGCTCGGGGGCTACTCAGTGCAAAATTTAAGTTCTCTACAGAGCACTGTATAATATGACAGCGCTCGGGGGCTATGCTATGCAAAAGTTTAAAGTAGTTTCTCTTAGAGCTCCATGGCGGATCATCTATGAAAATCCGCCACGGCGCTCGGGGGCTACTGGGAGTACATACCTCTTTTACAATGTCGGTTCTCTGAATAAATGCTGACATGGTGGTTGACACATGGTTACTGGCCTCCTCCTGCAAGTGGTCAAGACGGAAAAGAGCTTCTGCCTTCTTTTTCCATTTTGGGGCCTCCCCAGCTCCTGCGCCCATCTCGACCGCTTTTCCGCTGAAGCTCACCTTCTTTGTACTTTTAGCAGGATGGGTGGAGGGCCCAGCATCCTTTGCTGGGGCATCCGCCATCTTGCTATCCCTTTGGGTAGAAGTGGAAGGTCCAGTTGGGCGGGAGGGAGCATCGGGCGTAGGCGGAATGGCAAGAGGGGATGGTTTGGTCCTTAGAGGCTTTTGGCCAGCAACTTTCCTTCTCCTGTGCGCAAAGTCAGTCACGGATCAAAACAAGTCAAGTTATAGGTGGTATGGAAGCAAAAAAGGATATCTTCCTTACTTCCGCTCTGGCAGGTTGATAGTGGCAGAATGCTCAGGCACGGTGTCCAAGTGACCACGCAGAGCGGGGGACGGATGGCGGGAGATAACTCTCTTGCCTAATCCACGTATGTGTCCGCCCGCGCCGCGAACGCCACGGGGTACCGTTGTTGCGGGCTCATCCGCCACGGTCTCCTCTTCCGCCATCCTTTGTCTTTTTGGAGATGAGGATGTTTCATCCTCATAATCAGTGAGCTCTTTCGTCCGGGGATAACGAACGAGACCACTCAGCTTGGAAGGCGGAAGGAAGGAAAGCTGCAGAAAGATGTGAAGTTATTCAAGAAAAATAAACAGTTATGGTGGAACAGGGAGGCACACACCTCTGGACAGCTACCGTTCTCATACATGGGGATCTTTAGCTTCAAAGGCTCATCCCGTCCCACCTTGATGATGTTGCGGATTCAGTGCTCGATCTCTTCAGCAGATAGGTTCTCCTTGGAATAGCGCTGGGGATCGTCAATCCCGCTATATTCGCACATTAGAGCTGGGCGATATTGTAGAGGCTGAATCCACCGTGAGATCCAGCAGTGGATGGTGTCAGCACCTGTCAGTCCAGAAAACATAAGTTTCAAGATCCGTCGTGAGCATAGTTGGCATTCGTCGTCCATGGTAAAATCGTCCATGATGCCCCAGCTATCCTGCTCCTTGGCGGGGCCATCAACAAAAGACCGCAGGCCGTACTTCCTTTCAGGAGGGGCCTGGTCAGCCTGATAGAAGAATGATCCCTGCCATCCCTTTGCAGAATCATGCAGGATAATGTAGGGGTATGATTTCCCGCTCCGAGGAACAAAGGAGACCGATCCGCAATTGCAAGGATCTTCGTTCGCATCCTGGTTGTGGCGGATGTTGAAATACAAGTGGAATAAGTCTCCGCGTGGGTTGATACCCAGATATCCCTCGCATAGTGTGACAAATCCCGCTATGATTGTGAAGCTATTCGGGGCGATATGGTGTAGCTATAACCTGTAATGCCAGAGAACGCCCTTCAGGAAGTAGGATGGCGGGAGGCTGAAGCCTCGGTCGATGTGAGACTTCAGCATAACAATCTCTCCATCGGAAGGGGCTGGCATTGCTGCACCAGGATCAACCCGCCATCTGGAAATCTCCTTGGATGCTATCCGTCCTTCCAGCTCCAATGAAGCTAGAGTTGCCTCATCTAAGTTGCAAGGATCCCAGCTACCTCTCGAGGTCTCGGGTATGGCGGACTCTGTTTCAGATGACCGCGCTGAGTTTCTGCAGCTTCAGACTTTGAAGCTTGGCGAGGCGATTCTGGTTCCATGGCGGCTAGAGGGGTGGCGGAAATGACTTCCAAGATCTCGAGCGAGGACGAGGAAGACGATGCCAGTTTGTGGCGGAAAAAGCCACCGGCGGCGAGGAAGTCCTGCGGTGGCTCGTCGGAGATGACGAAGCTCTCGTGGAGGCGCTGACGAGAGAGAGAGCGTCGGGGGCGAATGAGGTGTGACCGGCCGGGGGTGAGAGGCCAGGGTTGAAGGAAATATGCCCTAGAGGCAATAATAATATTGTTATTATCATATTTCTTGTTCATGATAATGTTTATATTCCATGCTAGAATTGTATTAAGCGGAAACATTAATACTTGTGTGGTTTATGAACAACACCGTGTCCCTAGTATACCTCTACTAGACTAGCTCATTGATTAATGATGGTTAAGGTTTCCTAACCATAGACATGAGTTGTCGATTAATAATGAGGTCATGTCATTAGTAGAATGATGTGATGGACAGACCCAAATTAAGCACAACAATTAGATCGTGTCATTGTGTTCACAATTGCGTAGCTTTTCCTATGTCAGTATCCTATTCCTTAGACCATGAGATAATGCCACTCCCTGGTATTGGAAGAGAGCTTTGAGGTCATCAAACGTCACTCTATGAGAGGGTGATCATAAAGGTGTCTCTCAGGTAATCGAAAAGTACTTGTTGGGTTGCATGTATCGAGATGGACTTTGTCCCTCCCATGTCGGAGAGATATACTCCGGGCCCACTCGGTAATCAATATCATACACCGTTTGCAAACACGTGATTAATGAGTTTAATCACAGGGTGATATTGGATTGCAGAACGAGTAAAGAGTACTTGCTGTGAATGAGATTGAACTAGGTATGGTGATGCCAACGATCGAATCTCAGGCAAGTAAAATATCGTGAGACAAAGGAATTTGTATACGGGATTATTTGAATCCTGACATCGTGGTTCACCGATAATGATCTTCGTTGAATATGTGGGAGTCAATATGGATTTCCAGATCCCGCTATTGATTATTGATGGTGATCATGTCCGCACATTCTCGAACCCGTAGGGTCACACACTTAACGCTCATCGACGCTAGGGTAGTTTCGGGATTTATGGAAATTGTTTTAGAGAGTAACGGAATTGTTCCGGGAAGAAGATTAATGATTTATTAATTAATTGAATTAATAAATATTAATACATATATTTATTTACTGGAAATAAATAAAGGCTAAATGTAGTCTGTGCAAAGTTTTGCTAATGGGCTTATTTAGTAGCTCCATCTAGACAAAACTGCAAAAGAAAAAGGCAAAGAAAAAAAGAGGCGCCGCTGAGCCGGCTGGGCTGGCAGCCCACCCGCACTCGCGGCTGGTGCTCACCTGGTCCAGACCAGGCTGGCTAGGCCAACGCCTTCCTGGGCCGCTCGGTTGCCTGGGCCGGCCGCTCGCCAGGCCGCCCGCCTGGGCCAGCCGCTTGCCAGGCCATCCGCTCGGGGCCAGGACGCCCGCGCTCGTGGAGCGATCGAGGCAGCGATCCAGGATCGATCGATTCGATCGATCAGCTCCTGGCACCGGCTCGTATGCCTCGACATGGTGTTTGACTTGCGTGCACGAGCGACAAGTTTTTTACTTGGCTCCTACTCCAAGTAAACCACATGGTCGACCGACTATATAAATGGAGACTGGATCAAGGTGCGTGGATGATTGTGAATCAGCCTTCGTTGTCACCTGTTGTCTCATATGTAGCCTTTTCTAGCCCTAGTTTGACTAGATGTTTTGCCTATTCTTCTTCTACCTCGCGCGCGTAGGCGAAGCCCTGCCCGCATATACTCTCCACCATAAGCACCACGCCGTCGTGCTGCTGATCCCATCTACCACTCCACCGCACCTTGCTGGACCGAGGAGGAGGAGTCATCGTTGCGCTGTACGTGTGCAACGCTCAGAGGCACCGCCCGTTGTGGCGCTTGGATCAGATCGGATCACGAGAAGGAGACGCTAGTACGACTACGCCGACCACGTTCTGTTGAACGTTTCCGCTGTGCGATCTACAAGGGTATGTAGATCTAATCTCTCCCACTCGTTGTTTTGCATCTCGTAGATCAGATCTTGGCTTGTTCTTATTCGTACTCGTAGGAAATTTTTTGTTTTCTATGCTGCGAAACCCTTCAGTGGTATCAGAGCGAGATCTTTGCGTAGATGTTTTACACGAGTAAAACGCAACAATGTTGTTGCGGGCGTTGATGTTTTCTGTTGCAAACCTCTATTTTGTACTTCTTATGGCGCAGTATAGTGAGATTGAAGTGGTCCAGGCCAACCTTACGCGACCTCGTTCGTGAGACCGGCTCCGCACTTGACGTGTGGCTTGTTCCACACATGCGGCTAGTGGATGCCAGTTTCTCTCACTATAGTAGTCATGGGATTTACAACGGATGTTAGCAACCATAATATCACCGTTGTGGCTTTGCGTAGGTAAGAATCGTTCTTATGTGTAGCTCTCATAAGCCACGTAAAACATGCAATCAACAAATTAGAGGCGTCTAACTTGTTTTTGCAGGGAGTGTTTGTGATATGGTATTGCCACAAGATGTGATGTGTATGTTGATATATGTGATGTATGCAATGATCATGTTTTGTAATATTTCACGACTTGCATGTCGATGAGTTCACAACCGGCAGGAGCCATATGGTTGTCTTTATAATTGTGTATGACCTGTGTGTCAACTTTTTATACGCCATGTAATAGCTTTACTTTATCGCTAAGTAGTTAGCAATAGTTGTACTTGCTATTCGTGGTGGAGGCAATCATGGTGGAGTGATGGAGATCATGCCGGCGCGCACAAGATGGAGATCATTGTGCGGAGATTGGCTATACCATGTCACATATTGTATATGCATGTGATGTTTATCCTTTATGTATGCATCTTATTTTGCTTTGATCGCGACAGTAGCATTATAAGATGATCCCTCACACTTAATTTCAAGATAAAATGTGTTCTCCCCTCGTATGCGCCGTTGCGAAAGATCATCGTTTTGAAGTATCACGTGATGATCGGGTGCTATAAACTCTACGTTCACATACAACGGGTGTAAGCCAGATTTACACATGCAAAAATACACTAGGTTAAACTTGACAAGCCTAGCATGTACAGACATGGCCTTGGAACACACGGACCGAAAGGTCAAGCATGAGTCATATGGATGATATGATCAACATGTTGATGTTCACCATTAAAGCTACATCATTCACGTGATGATCGGTCTCGATGTAGTGAATTTGGATCATGCTTCACTAAACAACTTTGAGGGATGTTGAATTTAGTGGGAGTTCATTAGTAATTTGATTAAACTTGAACTAATTATCATGAACTAAATCTTAGTGTATTTGCATAAAGTCGTTGTAGTCTTTGGCAACCGTTTTCCACCGACACTTAGTTTAATTGAGGAACTATAGAATTCTGGATAAATACTTTTCGGACTAGTGCCGTTTAGTTAAAATGTCAAGATCAAAGAAAGTCCTATCGCAATTTTAGCAAACCTCACTTGCTCCATGTGATTTAATAAGTTGTATTAATCCAAGAGCAATGATTCGAGTTTAGTATCTAAAGATCATGCTTGCCTCCATAAGTAATTGATCATCAAAATTGTTTGAGAATCAAAGTGATCATCGAGCTGAAAGAATTGTTTCAGAAAAAAACAAGAGGTGAAGGATATTTGATATCTAGAACTTTGATTGTTTGCAAAATGATTAAGTATAATTTAGTAAAAGAACATATGCTCATATTGTATGAATATATGCAAAGATTGAAGACGCTAGGCGTCCCGATTACCCAAAAGTTTGGGAACTAATATTATACTTGCATTCATCCTTATGAGCTATCGTAGTTTCATCATGAAAGTTGTCATGATAAGATGGATGAAAAGGTATCGGCCAAATTGTTTTGCTATACCAAAAGAATGCTAAAGAATAGAATCTAGAAGAACACCAATTATATGATGATGGTGATCCACCTCAATGTGTAAAGTTCAAGGTTATTAGTATTTGACTAAACATCCTTTGGACCATGTGTCAAATGATTGACACCACAATTGATGTTGATAGATTCTTCTAATGGAGAGGAAATGCTAAATAGAATCTACAAAATATTTGGTAGAAAAGGAAAAGACTGGAATTGTCCAGCTCGGGTATATAAATGATATACACGTTATAGATGTATTCTTTGCTTGTTAACAATGTAATTCTTGGGTATTCGATACTGATTTGTTGGTATGAAATGTCATACAAAGCAACACAATGCAAGAACTACAATGGCCTAAATAACTTGCAAAAGAATGTGGTGACAATGCACATCGAGAAACAAATAAAAGTGTTATTGTGTTTCCGTCGGCATCAAACCTAGCCTTGGAGATTTATTATGAACTAAATAATTGTTATCTTGTTCTGGTATTATGAGAACAATTGTTGTTCATATTATTACCGTCTTCCATAATCGATGGATAGATTATTATAAATCTTTTTGGTAAAATAGACATCTATAACACTGATGCTAAAGGTCGCAAGACAAAAATGAATTTCACTTATATATGACACCGCCGTTTAAGTCATATTGGAAACAAAACATGAAAGAAATTCTATATTGATGAATTTCGAGTCATTTGATTTTGAATTGATTGACGCTTGTGAGACTTTTCCTAAAGATGATTAAACTCCGTTCATGGGCCATGGACAGAACAAACGACTAACTAAATGGACATCGTACATGTTGATGTATGTAGTCCATGGTGTGAAGTCGAGTGTGGTGTATTTCCTATTTCATCAATGACTCGAATAGATATCTACTTGATGAGATAGAAGTATGAAATGATTGAAACTGTTCAATTTATGAAGTGAAAGTTATTGTAACAAGAAAATTCAAGTATTTATGATTGGATCATAATAGAGCGTATTTGAGTTACAAGTTTAGCAAACATCTAAAGAGTTTAGGAAATTGTTTCACAAACTTGCATCTCATAAAATGCCACAAGAGTATGGAGTTTTCAATAGGTGTAATCGAACCTTGTTTGACATGGTTAGATCAATGATGAAATAAAACTGCCAATATAATTTGTGGATTATGCTTTAGAGACTACCGCTTTTCACTGAATAGAGCACCATCATAATCCGCTGAAATGACACCATACCAGTTATAGTTGTCTTTTCTTGAATTTTGGTATGCGAGGCATATGTTTAAAATGTTTACAACCAAAATCGGATTAGTAAGTCTTTGTAGGTTATCCCAAAGAATGTCGATGGATATTCCTTCTACTATGAACCCAAACACAAAGTGATTGTCACTAAAAGAAGTGAATTTCTTATGAATAAGTTTCTCGCAAAAGGTTTAAGTGGGAGGAAAATAGAACTTGATGGGGTTATTGAACCTGAGCATGATGAGCAAAGTAGCGCAGCACCGGAAAATGTTCTGGAAGCGACAACTGCGCCCATGGCTCCCGCGCCTACAATAGTTGTAGTACCGGACATCAAAGTTCCTATTTGACCAAGTTGGTCGTAATCAAATAGCAGGATTTGAGGACGAGATATTATTGGATAATAGTAACCGATAGTATACAAAGAAGCGGTGATGGGCCCTGACTTCGTCATATGGATTACTCTAGCAACAGTTACATATTGAGATATGATAGTTGAATAAACGAAACAACGTTCCTCTACTGGAATGCACACCAAGGACGTGTACCTGACACGACTCAATGGGTTTTGTTGATTCAAAGGTTGCTAGATATGTATGCAAACTTCAATGGTAGAAGTAAGCATATCGAAGTTAGAATCTTCATTATGATGAAAATGTTAAAGAGTTTAATTTCATCAAGATATTTGAAGATGCTTGTATTTACAAGAAAGTAAGTGGGGGCGCTGAGACATATTTCTAATGCTTTATGTAGACGACATATTGGTCATTGGAAATTATGTGTTTTTCTTGATATGTTAAGTTTTCATTAAAATTAGATTTTTGATGAAAGACTTAGGTAAAACAGAATATTAAGCATCAATGTCTATGCAGATAGATTGAAGCGTTAATATAGTTTTGCCACAGTACATAGATATTGAATATGTTCAATATGGAATCAATAAGAACGGTTCTTGTTGCATGGAAGAGGTTGAAGCAAGAATCAAATGTTTTGACACTTGATGATTGAAACTGCAAGACTGATTTTATCAATCTTGTATACCATGATATGTATATCCAGATATGTCCGATGCTCTAAAAGGTTACGAGCATTCATATGATGATCGTTGGACAATAGTAAGAATATTCTTATGTACTTTCGAAGAAGTAAGAATATGTTCTGTATGTAGATGTGACAAATAGTTCATTGCAATGTGTTACATTGGCTTTGTCACATATACATGTAAAATTTTATCTCAATTTTAGACTATTTGTTTTAAGTTATAAGGTGGCACAATAAGATGGAAGAAAGTTCCATGATGACTTGGATGAGTTCCAATGTGAAACATTGTGACGGACACTACAATGAAGGCTAAGTATATAATTGCTCTAGAAGCAGCAAGAGAACTAGGTGTAGTTCCAAGTGTGCTAGTACCATATAGTTCTATTGTATGACAATAGTGACAACATAGTCTCGGCCAAGAAACAAAGGTCTCATCAGAAGACCAAGTTTATACGATGCCATCTCATAGAAGATGAGGCCAGGGTTGAAGGAAATATGCCCTAGAGGCAATAATAATATTGTTATTATCATATTTCTTGTTCATGATAATGTTTATATTCCATGCTAGAATTGTATTAAGCGGAAACATTAATACTTGTGTGGTTTATGAACAACACCGTGTCCCTAGTATACCTCTACTAGACTAGCTCATTGATTAATGATGGTTAAGGTTTCCTAACCATAGACATGAGTTGTCGATTAATAATGAGGTCATGTCATTAGTAGAATGATGTGATGGACAGACCCAAATTAAGCACAGCAATTAGATCGTGTCATTGTGTTCACAATTGCGTAGCTTTTCCTATGTCAGTATCCTATTCCTTAGACCATGAGATAATGCCACTCCCTGGTATTGGAAGAGAGCTTTGAGGTCATCAAACGTCACTCTATGAGAGGGTGATCATAAAGGTGTCTCTCAGGTAATCGGAAAGTACTTGTTGGGTTGCATGTATCGAGATGGAATTTGTCCCTCCCATGTCGGAGAGATATACTCTGGGCCCACTCGGTAATCAATATCATACACAATTTGCAAACACGTGATTAATGAGTTTAATCATAGGGTGATATTGGATTGCAGAACGAGTAAAGAGTACTTGTTGTGAATGAGATTGAACTAGGTATGGTGATGCCAACGATCGAATCTCAGGCAAGTAAAATATCGTAAGACAAAGGAATTTGTATACGGGATTATTTGAATCCTGACATCGTGGTTCACCGATAATGATCTTCGTTGAATATGTGGGAGTCAATATGGATTTCCAGATCCCGCTATTGATTATTGATGGTGATCATGTCCGCACATTCTCGAACCCATAGGGTTACACACTTAACGCTCATCGACGCTAGGGTAGTTTCGGGATTTATGGAAATTGTTTTAGAGAGTAACGGAATTGTTCCGGGAAGAAGATTAATGATTTATTAATTAATTGAATTAATAAATATTAATACATATATTTATTTACTGGAAATAAATAAAGGCTAAATGTAGTCTGTGCAAAGTTTTGCTAATGGGCTTATTTAGTAGCTCCATCTAGACAAAACTGCAAAAGAAAAAGGCAAAGAAAAAAAAAGAGGCGCCGCTGAGCCGGCTGGGCCGGCAGCCCACCCGCACTCGCGGCTGGTGCTCACCTGGTCCAGACCAGGCTGGCTAGGCCAGCGCCTTCTGGGCCGCTCGGTTGCCTGGGCCGGCCGCTCGCCAGGCCGCCCGCCTGGGCCAGCCGCTTGCCAGGCCATCCGCTCGGGGCCAGGACACCTGCGCTCGTGGAGCGATCGAGGCAGCGATCCAGGATCGATCGATTCGATCGATCAGCTCCTGGCGCCGGCTCGTATGCCTCGACATGGTGTTTGACTTGCGTGCACGAGCGACAAGTTTTTTACTTGGCTCCTACTCCAAGTAAACCACATGGTCGACCGGCTATATAAATGGAGACCGGATCAAGGTGCGTGGATGATTGTGAATCAGCCTTCGTTGTCACCTGTTGTCTCATATGTAGCCTTTTCTAGCCCTAGTTTGACTAGATGTTTTGCCTATTCTTCTTCTACCTCGCGCGCGTAGGCGAAGCCCTGCCCGCATATACTCTCCACCATAAGCACCACACCGTCGTGCTGCTGATCCCATCTACCACTCCACCGCACCTTGCTGGACCGAGGAGGAGGAGTCATCGTTGCGCTGTACGTGTGCAACGCTCGGAGGCGCCGCCCGTTGTGGCGCTTGGATCGGATCGGATCACGAGGAGGAGACGCTAGTACGACTACGCCGACCACGTTCTGTTGAACGTTTCCGCTGTGCGATCTACAAGGGTATGTAGATCTAATCTCTCCCGCTCGTTGTTTTGCATCTCGTAGATCAGATCTTGGCTTGTTCTTATTCGTACTCGTAGGAAATTTTTTGTTTTCTATGCTGCGAAACCCTTCAAGGGTATATATAGGCCCCGGACCTCGAGATTCGTGCCCGCCATCACAACCGCTCGTCCTGATCGCAGAAACCCTAATCCAGCGACACGTGTCCGGGGGTAAAAAAGTAACTTTAGTAAAAACAGTGCATGTGCTGTGAATCTTGCCCTAGAAGGAACTACGTGCCGAAATTTATGGCGGATTTCTATGGTATGATCCAACGGATCCCGGAAATCTCGCTAAGTTAAAACTACGTCGCCTGATCCGCTATTTACGACGGATTGATAGATGAAGAGAAGAGGAACATCAAGAAACCGCCATCCAGACGCATAACAGAAGATGTGTTATGGCGGATATACTTCGCCACAGACGAGGCATGGCGGATGGAGATGGCGATCTTGAAGTTCCCTGGGGGCTACTGTTGGGGATTTACCAAATGGGTATTACCAGCGACGTAGTCCTAAACCAGCAAGCCAGGGTGGCCCATCAGGGTGGTATGGCAGATTGCCTACCGGGAAGCCCAGTTGCTGGAGAAACCATGGCGGTACTGGACGCAGGCGCTTATGGTGGATCCGGAGACAAGCCCATGGCGGGTTGCCTTGTAGTACACGCATAGGACTTAGTCTAGGACTCCAAGTTGTATCCGCTCCGGTACCACCGCGTAGCCCACGCCATGCGCCTTTATAAGCCCAGCGTGGAGAAACCCTTGAGGCACAACACAGTAGCTTAGACTTACGGCCAATCGCATAGCGAAACAGCCAACCTCATCATTGTAATCGAGCACTTGTTGCCATATAGTGAATTATAGCAGCACGTAGGATCTCGCCACCGTTGCGAGATCCGAAGCTGGGTAAACTCGTGCTACCACCGTCCCGGATCGCTCCGCCATGTTCACCCCCTTCCACAAACCGCCATATACCTACCCCTATGGCAGATCTGTTGACGAAACCACGACACATGCCGTCATGGGGCAAGCTTTCAACATTGCACTTCTTATTTGAGTTGATATCGTGATCTTTTATTTATGGATACTCGCGGTGTGAAATGAATTAAGAATCTTGCGGGATCATGGAGTTTGTATATGTGTTAGAGAAACGCCCGGGCTGCCAATCTAAGCCATGCATAATTCATGGTGGAAATTTGCAATATGCCCATAGTGGACATTCGACGACGCATCTCAAAATAAAAAGTTATACAAATGGTAAATAAAAGAGATGTCGAGGTGTTCATTGTCTGCTTGTCCTGTCATTTTGATGTGGGCTTGTTCCATGTCATCGGGCACGGAGGTACCCCATTGGCAGTTCTCGATGATACGTATATACTTACAATGACAAGAGCTTGCTTGGGACTCTAAGTAAAGTAGCATGAGGTTTGGGTACTCGTATTCACGGGACACGAGGTTTTCAACTTATGATTTGTCAAGCATATGCAACATAAGTGTTCTCGCATTAACTTTAACCATTCAAGATGCTTATGATGGGGGCAATGAGAGCTCAAAGCCGGTAAGTACCATAATTTTTGAAGGTTTATAAAACATGCAATCACAGCTTCCCTCCGCGAAGGGCCTTTCTTTTACTTTTATGTTGAGTCACCACCTTCTACCTTTATGCACCATTAAGAGAGCATAGTTGTCATTCTTAGTATAATGTGCATTGTCCCAAGGTTTTCATTGATTGATTCATATCGTTGGTTTCACTTGTTCTTAAATTATTTGTATCTAGTCGCCCTTTTAAACTTGAAGGTGTCCTATGCATTTATGTTTTGCTCTCCATGAAGGACAAGCTAAAAACCATTTGTATGTTTTTCCTTATGATTTGAACACACACTTGACTTTCATTGTTTCATTTTCATGATCTTTTGTTTGTGTTCATTTTCATGTTATAACATGGTTGCTAAGTTTCTTCTATCAAGATTATGTCTTTCATGCCCATATTTTAAGTTCTTTTGATCCCAGTGCACAACGCTTACATATATGATCAAGATTGTGTAGGAGCATGTCACCTCAAAAATTATTTCTTTTGTTATCACTTACCTACTCGAGGACGAGCAGGAGTTAAGCTTGGGGATGCTGATACGTCTCCAACGTATCTATAATTTTTGATGCTCCATGCTTGTTTTTACACCATTTGCTTAGTATTTTGTTACACTTCGTGGCACTTTTATGCATTTTCCGGAACTAACCTACTAACAAGTCGCCACAGTGCCAGTTCCCTGTTTTCTGCTGTTTTTGTGTTTTAGAAAAGTTACACAGGAAATATTCTCGGAATTGGACGAAACCAAAGCCAGTCGCCAAGAATTTTATCGAAGCTTCCAGAGAACCAAAGAGGAGATGGAGTGGGGCCACGAGGTGCCCACACACCAGGGCGGCACGGCCTAGGGGTAGGCCGCGCCCCCTATGTGTGAGACCTCCTCTGTCCACTTCTGACGATGCCCCTTCGCCTATAAAGACCCCCCGACGGGAAAAACCTAGAACCTGATCAATTTTCCAGAACACATCATGATCCGCCGCCGCCATCGACCCGAAGATCGGGAGGGTCCAGAAGCTCTTCCCGGCACCCTGCCGGAGAGGGGAATCACCACCGGAGGTCTTCTTCATCGCCATGCTTGCCTTCGGAGCGATGAGTGAGTAGTCTACCTTGGACTATGGGTCCATAGCAGTAGCTAGATGGTTGTGTTCTCCACCATGTGCTTCATATTTAGATCTCATGAGCTGCCCTACATGATTGAGATCACCGTTATGTAATTCTACATGTTTGGTTTGTTGGGATCCGATGAATATTGGTGTTATGCTTGAGTTGATGTACTGAAATTTATCTTATGTTATCTCTATGTTGTTTATGATCTTGCATGCTCTCCGTTGTTAGTAGCTATCTTGGCCAAGTAGTTGCTAGTGACTCCAAGAGGGGGTATTTATGCTCGATAGTGGGTTCATGCCTCTATTTAATCTGGAGGAGTGACAGAAACCTCTAAGGTTGTAGATGTGCTATTTCTACTAGGGGGAAAACAACATTCATATGCTCGAGGACATATGCTTTGTTTACATTACACACTTTGCTTAATGCAATTATCTGTTATTCGCAACTTAATACTTTTGGAGTTCTCAGATTGATTTGCCACAAGTGGATTATTAGTCATAGATGCAGTTGGATGGCGGTCTATGTATCTTGTTGTAATGCCCAGAGTAAATCTCATAGTGATCCTCTCATCATATGCATGTTGTCTTTATTCTATCAATTGCCCAACTGTAATTTGTTTACCCAGCATGTGTTATTTTATCTTATGGAGAGACACCACTAGTGAACTGTGGACCCCAGTCCTATTTCCTTTATATTGCTATCACCTGTTTACTTTACTCGCACTATTTACTTTACTCGCATACTATTACTATTTTCCACTCGATACGCTCATTCCTTTGTTTCAAGCAAACCGGTGAGATTGACAACCTCATCGTAAGTTGGGAGCAAAGTATTTGGTTGTGTTGTGTGCAGGTTCCGCGTTGCAGCTAGCAAAGCAAAGCTTGGATGAGGCGCCTTATAAATTGTCCAGAGCTGTCGCAAGCTAGCAAGCATCACCTTCAGTCGTTTGGCTTGTTCCCCTTCGGATCGATAAACCTTGGTTTCTTACTGAGGGAAAACCTTGCTGCTATATTCATCATACCTTCCTCTTGGGGTTCCCAACTGGACGGTGAAAAGATATCACCACCGCAAGCATCAGATGCATTTTGAAAAAGTTGATCAAAGTCCTGAGATTAAATCTATTGATAGTTTGAATCTGGGTTTTTCTCAACGATCTGCATGTATGATCAGTCTTGGCAGTTTCAATTTCCTGGTTCCTATGGAACATAGGGTTATTCAAAACAAGTTTTTTTGCAAGCAATCTTGTCCGTGATTTGCACAATAAATTGTCAACGGATACTTTGGAGCAGATTGGGGATTTACAGCAGGCAAAATATCAGCAGTCTGAAATTGCAAAAACTTTCAAAATCCCGTTTGTCCCGCCTAAAGAGGTGGTGTTCGAATTATTGAAGAAATGCTCTCTTTGTGGGCATGCTGGACACACTAAGGCTAATTGCTTGGGCCTTTCTCCCAAAGGTCGACAATCGGAGTTCTGCTCTAAATGCCATGATCCAGGCCATTTTGCTTCAGGCTGTACAGTAGGCCTCGGATGTAAAAGGTGTAAAAAGCTTGGCCATTGGGCCAGATCCTGCCCTGACAAAAAGATTTGGAGAGTTAAGGCCCCTCCTATTCAAGCTTGGACCACTTTAATACCCCAAAAAATCTGGGTGGTTAAAACTAATAAAGAGGTATCCACTTATACCCAAGATTCTAACCAAGAGAAGAGCCTTGCCGTTTCGTCTCCTCCGTCCTCTGCTACACCGTCCCTGCGGTCGCCCTAGTTGCAGACACCGCCATGGCCACCTTCCCTGTGAACCCGCTGGCATTTCAACCGGAGGGAATGACAATTGATCAAGGTCCAGCAGATCGCAAGGTACGCACAGATATGGTGGTACCACCTATTGCCCCTTGATGCGGCACGGTGTTGATTATGAAAAGCACCGTCCAGTCGGGAACCCCAAGAGGAAGGTATGATGAATATAGCAGCAACGTTTTCCCTCGGTAAGTAACCAAGGTTTATTGATCCGAAGGGGAAGAAGCCAAATGACTGAAGGTGGTGCTTGATAGCCTAGTGACGCTCCAACAAGGGCGCCGTTTACGATAAAACGAGTTAGCGCGTCTTCAACTAGTAGCAACGTGGAACCTGCACACAACACAACCAAATACTTTGCTCCCAACTTACGATGAGGTTGTCAATCTCACCGGTTTGCTGTAAACAAAGGAATGAGCATATCGAGTGGAAAATAGTAATAGTATGCGAGTAAAGTAAACAGTGCGAGTAAAGTAAACAGGTGATAGCAATATAAAGGAAATAGGACTGGGGTCCACAGTTCACTAGTGGTGTCTCTCCATAAGATAAAATAACACATGCTGGGTAAACAAATTACAGTTGGGCAATTGATAGAATAAAGACAACGTGATATGTCAAGAGGATCACTATGAGATTTACTCTGGGCATTACAACAAGATACATAGACCGCCATCCAACTGCATCTATGACTAATAATCCACTTGTGGCGAATCAATCCGAGAACTCCACAAGTATTAAATTGCGAACAACAGATAACTGCATTAAGCAAAGTGTGTAATGTAAACAAAGCATATGCCCTTAAGCATATGAATGTTGTTTTCCCCCTAGTAGCAACAGCACATCTACAACCTTAGAGGTTTCTGTCACTCCCCCAGATTAAATAGAGGCATGAACCCACTATCGAGCATAAATACCCCCTCTTGGAGTCACTAGCAACTACTCGGCCAAGATAGCTACTAACAACGGAGAGCATGCAAGATCATAAACAACATAGAGATAACATAAGATAAAATTCAGTACATCAACTCAATCATAACACCAATATTCATCGGATCCCAATAAACACAACATGTAGAATTACATAACGGTGATCTCGATCATGTAAGGCAGCTCACGAGATCTAAACATGAAGCACATGCTGGAGAAGACAACCATCTAGCTACTGCTATGGACCCATAGTCCAAAGTAGACTAACCACTCATCACACCGGAGGCAAGCATGGCGATGAAGAAGACCTCCGGTGGCGATTCCCCTCTTCGGTAGGGTGTCGGGAAGAGCTTCTGGACCCTCCCGATCTTCGGGTCGACGGCGGCGGCGGATCGCGATGTGTTCTAGAAATGTGATCACGTATTTAGGTTTTTCCCGTCGGGGGGTCTTTATAGGCGAAGAGGCGGTGTCAGAAGTGGACCAGGGGGCCCACACCACAGGCCGGCGCGGGCTAGTGGTGGGTCGTGCCCCCTGGTGGTGTGGCCACCCTCTGGTCCGGCTCCGTCTCCTCTTCGGTCTTCTAGAAGCTCCTTGAAATATCTGGACGTCTGGCTTTGGTTTCGTCCAATTCCGAGAATATTTCCTATGCAACTTTTCTAAAACACAAAAACAGCAGAAAACAAGGAACTGGCACTGTGGCATCTCGTTAATAGGTTAGTTCCGGAAAATGCATAAAAATGCCACGAAGTGTAACGAAATACTAAGCAAATGGTGTAAAAATAAGCATGGAGCATAAAAAATTATGAATACGTTGGAGACGTATCAGCATCCCCAAGCTTAACTCTTGCTCGTCCTCGAGTAGGTAAGTGATAACAAAAGAAATAATTTTTGAGGTGACATGCACCTACACAATCTTGATCATCTATGTAAGCGTTGTGCGCTGGGATCAAAAGAACTTAAAACATGGGCATGAAAGATATAATCTTGATAGAAGAAACTTAGCAACCATGTTATAACATGAAAATGAACACAAACAAAAGATCATGAAAATAAAACAATGAAAGTCAAACGTGTGTTCAAATCATAAGGAAAAACATACAAATGGTTTTCAGCTTGTCCCTCATGAGAGAGCAAAGCATAAATGCATAGGACACCTTCAAGTTTAAGAGGGCGACTAGATACAAATAATTTGAGAACAAGTGAAACCAACAATATGAATCAATCAATGAAAACTTTGGGACAATGCACATTATACTCAGAATGACAACTATGCTCTCTTAACGGTGCATAAAGGTAGAAGGTGGAGACTCAACATAAAAGTAAAAGAAAGGCCCTTCGCGGAGGGAAGCTGTGATTGCAAGTTTTATGAACCTTCAAAAAATATGGTACTTACCGGCTTTGAGCTCTCATTGCCCCCATCATAAGCATCTTGAATGGTTAAAGTTAATGCGAGTACACTTATGCTGCATATGCTTGACAAATCATAAGTTGAAAACCTCGTGTCCCGTGAAGTATGAATACCCAAACCTCATGCTACTTTACTTAGAGTCCCAAGCAAGCTCTTGTCATTGTAAGTATACATGTATCATCGAGAACCGCCAACGGGGTACCTCCGTGCCCGATGACATGGAACAAGCCCACATCAAAATGACAGGACAAACAGATAATGAACACCTCAACATCTCTTTTATTTACCATTGGTATAGCTTTTTATTGTGAGATGCGTCATCGAATGTTCACTATGGGCATGCTGTAAATTTCCACCATGAATTATGCATGGCTTAGATTAGCGGCCCAGGCATTTCTCTAACACATATACAAACTCCATGATCCCGCAAGATTCCCAATTCATTTCACACCGCGAGTATCCATAAACAAAAGATCACGATATCAACTCCAAATGAAAGATAGTGCAATGTTGAAAGCTTGCCCCATGACGGCATGGCTGGGCTAATTCCCAACTTACAACTTGCAAACATAACAACTCAACATAAGAGAGCCATAATGTCAAAATTTTAAAACGAGAAAAGTAAATTGTGCCATCCGGTTCGTGAGAGCTTTACTGACCAATTTTCGCATAACACCAAAAAGAGTTTAATTTGAAGGATAGATAAAAGCAAGTCAAATATACTTTGGAATAGCAAATTGCTAATAGGTATGTATGGTGGACACAATCGAACAACTTGGTTTTTAGGAGTTGGATGCACGAGTAGAGCTCATACTCAGTACAAAATGAGGGCTAGCAAAAGACTGGGAGCGACCAACTAAGAGAGCAATAACGGCCATAATCATGCATAGCGACAAAGCGACATTAAAAGAAGCATAAGTAGGCATCAAAACTCAAAAACTAAATGATCATAGAGGCTTATGGCGACTTTGTATGAGTCAAACATGTGTGAACATGCACCATGTCAACCCAAATAAAGCATCAAAGGAGAAAACCAAAATAATGCTTCCAAATAATTAAAACAATGCATGATTTTTCAAAGGCTCATTAAGCAATCTCAGTCATTTGAGACAATCATGCTATAGCAAAACCACTAAGCATACTATCAAAAAGACATCAAGCACGACATGCAAAAGCATAAGCCGCAGTCTACACAAGCTCCTTCTTGTACCACTTTTTTGCATAAAGCTTTTTCTCTTTTCCAACACCATTCGAACTTTTTATAACCAACTCTTTTGATGAAAACCAACATGGACCAGAGGTCAAAACACACCTTGATGCAAAGATATAACAAAATCTGAACACATATCAAGGCAAAAATCGAAAGCTAAACGCAGTTCTAGAAAAAGAAGAACACTCGTTAAAACGATAAGAGTGAAAAACGGAGTGTTCTTGGCAAATGAAAAGCAAGGCAAATTCTCCAAAAGGAATTTGTTGGGGTCCAACCATTTATTGCAGCAAAGAAAACTAAACAAAACTAAAAACTAAAACAACTGACGCTCCAAGAAAAACGCATAATGCATGAAGCAATAAAAATATAGTGTGTTGAAAGGTGACCTGATTTTTGCCGATGAAGAAGGGGTGCCTCGGGGGCATCCCCGAGCTTTGATGCTTGTACTTCTTGGATATTTTTTGGGGTGACATGGTCATCCCCAAGCTTGAGCTTTTATCCATTCTTCAACTCATCTCATCATTCTCCAATCCCTACAGCTGAAAACTTCCTTCATACAAAACTAAACACAAATCTATTAGCAACATTAGTGTAAGCATAACATTGAATCAACCCTTTTTGCCTCAGATTTTAACTCAAAACCACCACATATAAAGCATATACTACTGTAGCAACTTCCCTAAAAGTTCCTTGATCAAAAGAACTAAAAAAGAAAGCGATAAAGCGGCAAACACAAATAT
This sequence comes from Dactylis glomerata, assembly GCA_007115705.1. Classification (NCBI taxonomy): domain Eukaryota; kingdom Viridiplantae; phylum Streptophyta; class Magnoliopsida; order Poales; family Poaceae; genus Dactylis; species Dactylis glomerata. The sequence continues at coordinate 2,061,301 of QXEO01000065.1, forward strand.
TGGCAGAAATCTGTCAAAACAGAACAGCTGACAAAGGTCGAATTTTTAGAGGGTTTTCTGTTGCTGAAATCAAAAAGTGTTCAACTAATGAAAGTTTGGTTATAACCTGGGGCATATGCACAAGAAATCGAAGGAACAAAAGATGTATAGAGAATTTTCACGAATTTTTACGGTGCAGCACCGAAAATAGTTTGAGGACAGCAACATCCCCAAATCTTACCTCACTCAAATTAGAGGCTTCTCTTGGCACAAAAACGAAATAAAAAGGATAAGGAGAGGTTATTACAGTAGTAATAACTTCCAAGACTCAAATAAAAGGAAAGAACTGAATGTAAAAACATTGGGTTATCTCCCAAGAGTGCTTTTCTTTAACGCCTTTGAGCTAGGCGCAGGAAATGCGAATCAAGTAATATCGAAAGAAGCATTAAGATCCACTATAGGAGTATTTTCAACAATGAATTGAATTGTGTCCAAATGAGTTTTTGAAGACCCTTCACGATCACTCTTTGGCACACTACTTTCATCAAAAAAGTTTTCAAGACAAATCCAACTAAAATTCTTTTCCAAAGCATCATGAATTCCTACAAGTCTACAAGGTATTGACACTCTAAAATATTCATTGGGTGTACCAACAACTTCAACAGGTGAGCCAAGCTTATTAAATTTCTTAAAAACTTTCCTAGCCTCAATAGCAACATCTCTAAATTCTATGCGCAAAGTTTCTAAAATAAAAGCTTTCTTTTCAGGATCCTCAATATCATGAAGCTTAAGAAACATGTATTGCATAAAAGGATTAAGGCTAGCAAACCTAGCTTCTAATATGTGAATCAAATAAACAAAAGCAACTTCATAACTAGGAGCAAGCTCAGCCAAAGACTTTTCCTCAACATCTTTATGCATACTAATATGATTAAAGAACTCCTCAACGTTACTTTTACCAATAATTGAACCACTACCTACTGAGAGGTCCTCCAAAACATACTTAGGGAACAACATAATGAACTAAAGTAAAGAAATAACAACTATAAAGGAAACTAATTTTTTTGTGTTTTTAATAAAACGATGCAAGTAAAAATAAAGTAAAGCAAAAGTTAAAACAAAGTAAAGGATGTGCGTGCGAAACTTCCCTTACAGAAGTCTTCTTTTTCCTCCCTGGCAACGGCGCCAGAAAAGAGCTTGATGCGGCACGGTGTTGATTATGAAAAGCACCGTTGATACGTCTCAAACGTATCTATAATTTTTGATGCTCCATGCTTGTTTTTACACCATTTGCCTATTGTTTCGTTACACTTAGTGGCACTTTTATGCATTTTCCGGAACTAACCTATTAACAAGTGCCACAGTGCCAGTTTCCCGTTTTCTGCTATTTTTGTGTTTCAGAGTGATACACAGGAAATATTCTCGGAATTGGACGAAATAAGTTCCTGAAGTCTTATTTTACCCGGAAGCTTCCAAAGATCCGAAGGAGAGTAGGAGGCGGGGGACCAGGGGCCCACACACAGGGGTGGCGCGGCCAGCCCCTGGCCCGCGCCACCACCGCGTGAGGCCACCTGGCCCCACCTCTGACGACGCCCCTTCGCCTATAAAGACCCCCCGACGGAAAAAACCTAAGTACCCGATCAATTTTCTAGAACACATCGCGATTCGCCGCCGCCGTCGACCCGAAGATCGGGAGGGTCCAGAAGCTCTTCCCGGCACCCTGCCGGAGAGGGGAATCGCCACCGGAGGTCTTCTTCATCGCCATGCTTGCCTCCGGAGCGATGAGTGAGTAGTCTACCTTGGACTATGGGTCCATAGCAGTAGCTAGATGGTTGTCTTCTCCACCATGTGCTTCATGTTTAGATCTCATGAGCTGCCCTACATGATTGAGATCACCGTTATGTAATTCTACATGCTTGGTTTGTTGAGATCCGATGAATATTGGTGTTTATGATTAAGTTGCTGTACTGAATTATATCTTTTGTTATCTCTATGTTGTTTATGATCTTGCATGCTCTCCGTTGTTAGTGGCTATCTTGGCCGAGTAGTTGCTAGTGACTCCAAGAGGGGGTATTTATGCTTGATAGTGGGTTCATGCCTCTATTTCACCTGGGGGAGTGACAGAAACCTCTAAGGTGGTAGATGTGCTGTTGCTACTAGGAAGAAAACAACATTCATGTGCTCAAGGGCATATGCTTTGTTTACATTACACACTTTGCTTAATGCAATTATCTGTTGTTCGCAACTAAATACTTTTGGGGTGTTCGGATTGATATCCCCGGGGGTGGATTATTAGTCATAGATGCAGTTGGATGGCGGTCTATGTATTTTGTTGTAATGCCCAGAGTAAATCTCATAGTGATCTTCTTGAAATATCACGTTATCTTTATTCTATCAATTGCCCAACTGTAATTTGTTTACCCAGCATGTGTTATTTTATCTATGGAGAGACACCACTAGTGAACTGTGGACCCCGGTCCTATTTACATCATATTGCTATCACCTGTTTACTTTCTCGCACTGTTTATTTTACTCGCATACTATTACTGTTTTCCACTCGATACACTCATAACCTTTGTTTCAAGCAAACCGGTGAGATTGACAACCTCATCGTAAGTTGGGAGCAAAGTATTTGTTTGTGTGTGTGCAGGTTCCACGTTGCAGCTAGCAAGCAAAGCTTGGACGAGGCGCCATATATAAATTGTCCGCTGCTGTCGCAAACTAGCAAGCATCACCTTCAGTCATCATTGTCTCTCCTCTCCTGATCGATATTAAACCTTGGTTTCTTAACTGAGGGAAAACTAGCTGCTATACTTATCACACCTTCCTCTTGGGGTTCCCAACGGGCTGGTCATTCACCACGCATCAACCGTCCAGTTGGGAACCCCAAGAGGAAGGTATGATGAATATAGCAGCAAGGTTTTCCCTCAGTAAGAAACCAAGGTTTATCGATCCGAAGGGGAAGAAGCCAAATGACTGAAGGTGATGCTTGATAGCCTAGTTACACTCCAACAAGGGTGCCGTTTACGATAAAACGAGTTAGCGCGTCTTCAACTAGTAGCAACGTGGAACCTGCACACAACACACCCAAATACTTTGCTCCCAACGATGAGGTTGTCAATCTCACCGGTTTGCTGTAAACAAAGGAATGAGCGTATCAAGTGGAAAATAGTAATAGTATGCGAGTAAAGTAAACAGTGCAAGTAAAGTAAACAGGTGATAGCAATATAAAGGAAATAGGACTGGGGTCCACCGTTCACTAGTGGTGTCTCTCCATAAGATAAAATAACACATGCTGGGTAAACAAATTACAGTTGGGCAATTGATAGAATAAAGACAACGTGATATGTCAAGAGGATCACTATGAGATTTACTCTGGGCATTACAACAAGATACATAGACCGCCATCCAACTGCATCTATGACTAATAATCCACTTGTGGCGAATCAATCCGAGAACTCCACAAGTATTAAGTTGCGAACAACAGATAACTGCATTAAGCAAAGTGTGTAATGTAAACAAAGCATATGCCCTTAAGCATATGAATGTTGTTTCCCCCTAGTAGCAATAGCACATCTACAACCTTAGAGGTTTCTGTCACTCCCCCAGATTAAATAGAGGCATGAACCCACTATCGAGCATAAATACCCCCTCTTGGAGTCACTAGCAACTACTCGGCCAAGATAGCTACTAACAACGGAGAGCATGCAAGATCATAAATAACATAGAGATAACATAAGATAAAATTCAGTACATCAACTCAATTATAACACCAATATTCTTCGGATCCCAACAAACACAACATGTAGAATTACATAACGGTGATCTCGATCATGTAAGGCAGCTCACGAGATCTAAACATGAAGCACATGGTGGAGAAGACAACCATCTAGCTACTGCTATGGACCCATAGTCCAAGGTAGACTACTCACTCATCGCGCCAGAGGCAAGCATGGCGATGAAGAATACCTCCGGTGGCGATTCCCCTCTCCGGCAGGGTGCCGGGAAGAGCTTCTAGACCCTCCTGATCTTCGGGTCGACGGCGGCAGCGGATCGCGATGTGTTCTGAAAAAGTGATCGCGTATTTAGGTTTTTCCCGTCGGGGGGTCTTTATAAGCGAAGAGGCGGCATCAGAAGTGGACCAGGGGGCCCACACCACAGGCTGGCGCGGGCCAGGGGTGGGCCGCGCCCCCTAGTGGTGTGGCCACCCTCTGGTCCGGCTCTGTCTTCTCTTTGGTCTTCTGGAAGCGCCATGAAATATCTGGACGTCTGGCTTTGGTTTCGTCCAATTCCGAGAATATTTCCTGTGTAACTTTTCTGAAACACAAAAACAGCAGAAAACAGGGAACTGGCACTGTGGCATCTCGTTAATAGGTTAGTTCCGGAAAATGCATAAAAATGTCACGAAGTGTAAAGAAACACTAAGCAAATGGTGTAAAAACAAGCATGGATTATCAAAAATTATGAATACGTTGGAGACGTATCACCCCTCTTCAGCATGATAGAGTCCTCATTGCGGAAACGAACAGATTTATTCCTATTCAGCATAGAGAGAAGATGCGGGAGGATATTAGAGATATGCTGGTTGATGCGGGTCATGTTGTCTGTTATTTTGATGATCATCCTTTTGGCATTGCCGTCTTTACCTTCAGAGATACTTTGGAGGCAGATACTGTTGCTGGCTTGACCTTTGCGTTATATGAGATCACTAATGTCAATTTTGTCAAGCACAATGCTGCTAAGAACATGAGACTCACTACTTATGGTTGTGAAATTTGGGTCGTTTACTTAGGCTTCCCTTTGGATTATCAGACTCCAGCATACATAAACAGTGCGGTGGAGGATTATGGTATGTTGTCGATTTGGCATGATCCGAGAGGCAACAAGAAGTATGTGCTTGTTAAAGTCTGGATTGTAGACCCCAAATTTGTCCCGAAAAGTCTGGTGATTCATCAGCTTGGTGGAGATAGGAAGAGCTAGACTGTCCCTGTCTATATGCTGCGCAGTTCAGACTAGAATGCACAGGAGCTGTATGTCCCTTTCCCACCTAAAGACCCAACTCCTGCTAATGGAGACCCTCATCCACTATTTGGTCCTGATGTCACTGCTGATCAACTCTACCAGAATCAGTTGATGCTTTGGCTGCAACAAAATCAGCAACAGGAAGGAAATGCTGGAAATCATGGACATCAACATGCTCATGGCCAGGAACAGGATATGATGGAGCTTATGGATGAGGATCCGCCTCTCTTCAACTTTCAAGCCTTCCTGGAAGAGCAAGGTGTCACCTTTGATGCTGTCTTCCTCCATCTGCTAATAATGTTACTGATAGCCCAATGCAGGCCTGGCATGAGAGTATTACTGACTCTGACTCTTCAAATTCAAGGGGTTCAGTTTCTCCTGACCCATATCAAGGATGGGAACATCCCCTCGTGGTTTTGGAGCTCGCTGATGGAGCCCTACAGAGCAACTAGGGAGTGGCGTAGATACCTCGAATTCTAGTATGGTCAGTGGGATCTAGGTTATCTTTGAAATAATGGTCCGATCTAGGGTTTATCTTTGCAAGTGGTAGTCAACAACGGGAAGTACGGTGGCGTACGAAGTGGGGAGTGGGAGCTGGGAGTGGGCGCTAAATGTTCCAATGGCGGTGGCGACCCAGCTCCACAAAGAGCAGAGGGAAGCCGCCGCAGTTGCAGAGATCCATCGCAGGACGCCGAGAGTAAAAGGCGTGACCCTTCACCATCCCCACCAAGCAGCCCCCATGGTGGTGGCAGTGGCGGCCCAGCCAGGTCGCGTGCCTCCCGAAAAGATCCGCAGGACAAGAAGCCATACGACGTGCGTACCCACCTAAACGAGATTTCCAAGTCTCAAACAGCCTTCTTCCTCGGCCCAAAGTGCTTTGGACAGCGGATCCATGATGAGCCCATCCCACATGGGTTCAAGATCGAGAAAAACATCCGCCAGTACAACGGAGTCGACAGGCCCTTAAACTTGGCTACAAGACTACTTCAATGTAGTGCAGTTCACAGGGGGATCACCCAATGTTGTTGTCCGCTATCTGCCCCTGATGTTATCCGGCACAACGCGGCAGTGGATCAATGACTTGGCAGAAAATTCCATCCAAACCTGGTTTGATATGCAGACTGCGTTCACTGAAAACTTTGAGGGTACCTACAAGAGACCTCACAACATTGGTGACCTCCAACGGTGTTGACGAGCGGATGACGAGACCTCCCGAACTTTCCTTGCACATTGGCTGGATATGAAGAACTCCTGTGAAGGGGTTACTGACGACTCCGCCATCCTAGCATTCACTGACAGTTTGGAGAGAGGCCAGCTACTCCGCCATCGCCTGTTATGAGAACGGAATGAAGGGAAACTAACCCTAAATTCCATGATCACCATCGCAAGCAACTATGCGGCCGCCGATGACGACGCCCGTGAATCATTGAAGGCTTCCGCCATATAGAATACTGGAAAGCGGAAGAATAGCAACAAATGCAAGAATCCGCCAGAAGAGCAGCAAACTCTGGACATGGTGGCCACAACCTTCTCAGACAAGGGATAGAGCAGCCAACGTGGCCGGGGACGGGGTTCCAGTAGCGGCCAGCCGCGAAGCTCCCCAGCTTCCGCTACTGCGCCGGCTGCGCCTGTGTCCTACGATGAATACCGCGACATGCCATGCTTCGCCTATCAGGACGCTTTAGGAAAGTGCAATCACACCAACCGGAACTACAAGTTTGTCAACGACATCAAGGTGGACCAAGAAGTTGGCTACAAATGCACCCGGTGACAACGACCTCGTGGCAAAGGAAAAGCGGACAAGGAAAAGGAGTCCAAGGATAGCAGTGATATGGACGAAGATCCTGCGCCCAAACCCGCCAAAAAGGCAGAGGGTGGAGCTGGCACAAGTAACCCATACAAGAGCACCAAAAAGGGAGCGTTTCACACCTTCCTTAGACCCCTCACGGCTAAGGCACAACGAGCCGCCATGCGCTCCCTAAATGCCACCGTGCCTAAAGTCCGCCAGTACGTCCGATGGTCCGAGATGCCGGTGCAATGGAGCCGCGACGATCACGCAGAGCACATCCCGGACGGATACTATGCCATGGTGGTTAACCCCCTGATCCAAGGCTACGGGTTCTCCAAGTGTTTGATGGATGGCAGCAGTAGCTTGAACATCATGTACGTGGAAACCCTGACAAAGCTAGGCCTTACCAAGACCCAACTCCGCCATAGTGCTGTCACTTTCTATGGAGTGGTTCCTGGCCGCCAAGCAAAGTCCCTCGGGTCCATCACCCTCAAGGTCGCCTTCGGCGATGAAAATAATTACCGCGAAGAGCCCATAACCTTTGAGGTGGTCCCTTTCAAGAGTACATACCACGTGATCTTCGGTCGTTCCGCCTTCCACAGCTTTCACGCCAGGCCATGCTACATCTACAACCAGCTGAAAATGCCAAGACCTGAAGGCATCATCATAGTTTATGGCAGCTTCAGGAAGGCCAAGGAGTGCGAGGACGGCGAAGCCGCCTTCGCGGAAGCAGTGTTCTTTGGCGAGGAATTCAAGGAAATCCATGCCGCCACAGACCCCGCGGAAATGCCGGCATCCAAGCAAGAAGTATCCGCCTCCCTGCCCACCTTCAAGCCTATAGTTGATACAAAGCAGGTGGAACTTGTCGCTGGCGATGCCGCCAAGACCACCTCAATAGGGACAAACCTGTCCCCCAAATAGGAAAGCGCGCTCGTCGAGTTCCTCCATGAGAACCGGGACATCTTCGCATGGCAGCCATCTGACATGACAGGTGTACCCAGGGAACTCGCCAAGCATGCCCTGTAAATACTTCCTGGCTCCAAGCCAGTAAGACAAGCAATGAGACGCTTCGGAGATGAAAAGCGCTGCGCCATAGCAAATGAAATTTCCAAGCTATTGAAAGCAGGCTTCATCAAAGAAGTAATCCATACAAAGTGGGTGGCAAATCCCGTGCTAGTTCCTAAGAAAAACACAAATGTTCTGCGTATGTGTGTAGATTACACCGGCCTGAACAAAGCGTGTCGCAAAGATCCTTTTCCCTTGCCTGGTATTTACCAAGTCATTGACTCGACGGCGGGATCAGAGCTGCTATGTTTCTTAGATGCCTACTCGGGTTACCACCAGATTAAAATGAAGCAATCCGATCAGCTTGCTACCTAGTTTGTCACACCTTATGGCACATATTGCTATGTGACAATGCCATTCGGGCTGAAGAACGCAGGAGCAACGTACCAGCGCACTATGCAAAAGTGCCTGGAGGATCAAATCGGATGCAACATCCATGCATATGTGGACGACATCGCCGTCATGTCCAAAAAGCAGGACGACCTTATAGCGGATCTGCAGGAGAACTTCAACAACCTAAGGAAATACAACATAATGCTCAACCCCATGAAGTGCGTCTTCAGGGTATCAGCTGGACAACTCCTAGGATTCATCATCTCCCACCGCGGTATCGAAGTCAACCCGGAGAAAATCAAGGCTATCCTCGAAATCTCTCGGCCTAATGACCTGAAGGACGTGCAGCGACTCACAGGCTGCGTGGCAGCAGTGAGCAGATTCATCAGTCGCCTTGGCGAGAAGTCTTTGCCACTCTACAAGCTGATGAAGAAATCAGATGAATTCGTCTGGACCGACGAAGTAGACACTGCGCTCAAGGATCTGAAGAGAGTGCTATCCACTGCACCAGTCCTAGCAGCTCCCGAAGACCAGGAGCCCATGTTATTATACATGGCGGCAACCAATAGGGTCGTCAGCATCGTCATCATGGTAGAACGCAAGGAAGAAGCGTAGGAGTACGGCATACAGAGACCAGTCTACTATCTCAGCGAGGTCCTGACAGAATCCAAGCAACGCTACCCTCACTACCAGAAGTTGGCATACGGAGTTTTATAGCTTCCCTTAAGTTACGGCATTACTTCTATGACCATAAGATCACAGTGGTGAGCAAGGCTCCACTGAAGGACATCATCAACAATAGCGATGCAACAGGACGAGTTGCAAAGTGGGGCATTGAACTGGCCTCCTTCGACATCGACTACAAGCCTCGCACCGCCATCAAGTCCCAAGCTTTGGCGGAATTTATGGCGGATTGGAAGGAGGCGCAGGAGACCACGCCTGTCCCAGAACCAGAGCATTGGGTGATGCACTTTGATGGCTTAAAGCTGCTACACGGCTCGGGGGCTAGAGTCACACTCAAATACCCTAAGGGAGATGAGCTCAGCTATGTCCTCCAAATCCACTTCCCCACCACCAACAACATCGCGGAGTATGAAGCGCTACTGCATGGGCTATGCATCGCAAAGGGGATTGGCGTACAACACATAATATGTTGTGGAGACTCTGACCTTGTCGCTCAGCAGGTGGCTGCACATACAAGGCTCAGAATGAAGTCATGGCGGCCTACAGAGACGAAGTGGACGAGATGGCCAAAAGTTTCCTCGGCTACGACATAAAGCACGTACGATGAGAAGATAACATGGCAGCTAACACACTATCCAAGCTAGGGTCTAGCCGAAAGGCAGTCCCGCTAGGCGTATTTCTCGAGCATCTGCACGTGCCATCAGTCAAGATGGCGGATCCAGAAAATCCGGAACTTGCGAGCTCCCCGTTATGGCAGTTTTTCCCAGCAATCCGCCATGGGCAGAGCCCTACCTGGAGTATCTGACGAAGAAGAAGTTACCCGAAGATGAAGTCCAAAAGAGACAAATCGAGCGTAGAGCGAAAGCATATACCATCGTCGATGGCCAGCTCTACAAACGAAGTACTTCGGGAGTATTCATGAAGCGCATATCCCAAGTGGATGGAATCGAAATACTAAGAGAGATCCACGAAGGCGAATGTGGGCATCACGCCGCCGCCAGATCCCTCGTAGCTAAGGCATTCCGCCATGGGTTCTACTGGCCTACAACCAAGGCAGATGCGGACTGTATCGTGTAACTCTGCCTAGGTTGCCAGATGTACTCCAAGCAAACCCACATGCCCGCCACAACATTGCATATGATCCCTATAACTTGGCCTTTCACGGTCTGGGGGCTGGACATGGTGGGTCCGCTAAAAACAACAACTTCGGGATTTACGCACCTCCTGGTAGCGGTAGACAAATTCACGAAGTGGGTAGAAGCTAAGCCCATCAGAAAACTTGATGGCAAAACTGCCCTAAAATTCATCAAGGACATTGTGGTCAGATTCGGCATCCCATATAGCATCATCACCGATAACGGCACTAACTTGTCTCAGGGAGAAGTTGAAGAATACTGCCATCACAACAGAATATGCCTTGACCTTGCATCTGTGGTACATCCATAGTCCAATGGCCAGGTTGAAAGGACCAACGGACTAATCATGTCAGGGATCAAGCCACGCCTAGAAGCACCGCTACATCGAGCAGCTGGAGCCTGGGCAGAAGAGTTGCCATCTATGCTATGGAGTCTATGGACCACGCCAAACAGATCAATATGCCTCACCCCTTTCTTCTTAGTCTACGGAGCAGAGGCAATCTTGCCAAGTGATGTCCAGTATGATTTCCCCAAGAGTCGAGGCCTATGAGGAGGAAGATGCAGAGAAGTCCAGGCAACTATCCGTGGACCTGCTGGAAGAAGAATGAGACCTAGCAGCCCAAAGATCCGCCATCTACCAGCAGAATCTCCGCCTCTATCATAGCCGCCGAGTTTGCAAACGCTCGTTTAAAGAAGGGGACCTGGTGCTACGCCTCAAACAGTAGAAGTTGCACAAACTATCCCCGCCTTGGGAAGGACCCTTCGTCATCAGCAAAGCTCTACTAAACGGTTCCTACTACCTCGTTGATATCTGCGAGCTAGATATGCGACCCAGTAAGAAGCGCAAACGAAGAGACCCTGAGGATATCTACGACGAAACAGATCATCCATGGAACATCGCACAGCTACGTCCTTTCTACACGTAGCACTTATCTAGGCTATGTAATAGGCACCTCTATATGATCAATGAAATAAAGCATCTGGTTCACTCTTGATTTTCTCTGAGTCTTTTACCTCCTTTATTGTTCATTTAGATCGTGTGGAACCTTTGCGCAATTGTGCTCCGCACTTGTGTCTTTTAAATCCGCCATAAGTGGTCCGCGTAGCATATTTATGTTTTAATCTCCATCTGATGTTCTTTGTGTGGATTCCCGAGTAGTGAATTTTTGACGATCTAAGCCGCTATCTGCTAAGGGTTTTGGACGGTTGCTATTAAGCATCGTCGCCCTGGCAGATTGTTCGTGTGAATATTTCGCCATCTCACAAAAAGTCAAGCACAAAGAGCCAGATGGCGGATTGCATAATCCTACGCGTGAAATTTTTTCAAAGTGTTGTTTTTCGGGCACGCTGAACTACTACAAGTTGCATAAAAATAGGCCTGGCAGTTTTTCGCGCATAAACCACTTCAAAGACTTGATAAAACTGTGCCATAAGTTCAAAAGTATTTTCTGATCCGCCACAGGTTGATTAGGCACAGTACAAGCACACACATAGTTTAAAGTTTAAACTTACAGACCTACTCAGGGGCCGAATTGATGCAATTATTTCTTCCTGCCACAATGCAGGGTAAAATTCAAGAGGGCGGCACAGCGGAGGTAGCGTCGTCACCGCCATCAGCACCTGCAGTAGCTACGGAGACCGACGCCGAGCCTTGATGCCGAGTAAATGACCGGCCCGTTGGGAACCCCAAGAGGAAGGTGTGATGAATATAGCAGCAAGATTTTCCCTCAGTAAGAAACCAAGGTTTGTCGATCAGGAGAGGAAAGAGCCAAACGACTGAAGGTGATGCCCACTAGCATGCGACAACTCTGGACAATTTATAGGGTGCCTCGTCCAAGCTTAGCTTTGCGAGCGGCAACATGGAACCTGCACACAACATAACCAAATACTTTGTTCCCAACATAACCTGCACACAAGCGTATCGAGTGGAAAGTGATAATAGTATGCGAGTAAAGTAAACAGGTGATAGCAATATAAAGGAAATAGGACCGGGGTCCACAGTTCACTAGCGGTGTCTCTCCATAAGATAAAATAATACATGGTGGGTAAACAAATTACAGTTGGGCAATTGATAGAATAAAGACAACGTGCATATGATGAGAGGATCACTATGAGATTTACTCTGGGCATTACAACAAGATACATAGACCGCCATCCAACTGCATCTATGACTAATAATCCAGTTGTGGCGAATCAATCCGAGAACTCCACAAGTATTAAGTTGCGAACAACAGATAATTGCATTAAGCAAAGTGTGTAATGTAAACAAAGCATATGCCCTTGAGCATATGAATGTTGTTTTCCCCTAGTAGCAACAGCACATCTACAACCTTAGAGGTTTTTGTCACTCCCCCAGATTAAATAGAGGCATGAACCCACTATCGAGCATAAATACCCCCTCTTGGAGTCACTAGCAACTACTTGGCCAAGATAGCTACTAACAACGGAGAGCATGCAAGATCATAAACAACATAGAGATAACATAAGATAAATTTTAGTACATCAACTCAAGCATAACACCAATATTCAGCGGATCCCAACAAACCAAACATGTAGAATTACATAACGGTGATCTCAATCATATAGGGCAGCTCATGAGATCTAAACATGAAGCACATGGTGGAGAAGACAACCATCTAGCTACTGCTATGGACCCATAGTCCAAGGTAGACTACTCACTCATCGCTCCGGAGGCAAGCATGGCGATGAAGAAGACCTCTGGTGGCGATTCCCCTCTCCGGCAGGGTGCCGGGAAGAGCTTCTGGACCCTCCCGATCTTCGGGTCGACGGCGGCGGCGGATCGCGATGTGTTCTGGAAAACTGATCGGGTATTTAAGTTTTTCCCGTTGGGGGGTCTTTATAGGTGAAGGGGCATTGTCAGAAGTGGACCGAGGCGGTCTCACACATAGGGGGCGCGGCCTACCCCTAGGCCACGCCGCCCTGGTGTGTGGCCCCCTCGTGGCCCCACTCCGTCTCCTCTTTGGTTCTCTAGAAGCTTCGGTGAAATTCTGGGCGACTGGCTTTGGTTTCGTCCAATTCCGAGAATATTTCCTGTGTAACTTTTTTGAAACACAAAAACAGCAGAAAATAGAGAACTGGCACTGTGGCGACTTGTTAGTAGGTTAGTTCCGGAAAATGCATAAAAGTGCCACGAAGTGTAACGAAACACTAAGCAAATGGTGTAAAAACAAGCATGGAGCATCAAAAATTATGGATATGTTGGAGACGTATCAGCATCCCCAAGCTTAACTCCTGCTCGTCCTCGAGTAGGTAAGTGATAATAAAAGAAATAATTTTTGAGGTGACATGCACCTACACAATCTTGATCATGTATGTAAGCGTTGTGCGCTGGGATCAAAAGAACTTAAAACATGGGCATGAAAGATATAATCTTGATAAAAGAAACTTAGCAACCATGTTATAACATGAAAAATGAACACAAACAAAAGATCATGAAAATGAAACAATGAAAGTCAAACGTGTGTTCAAATCATAAGGAAAAATATACAAATGGTTTTCAGCTTGTCCTTCATGGAGAGGAAAACATAAATGCATAGGACACCTTCAAGTTTAAGAGGGCGACTAGATACAAATAATTTAAGAACAAGTGAAACCAACAATATGAATCAATCAATGAAAACTTTGGGACAATGCACATTATACTAAGAATGACAACTATGCTCTCTTAATGGTGCATAAAGGTAGAAGGTGGTGACTCAACATAAAAGTAAAAGAAAGGCCCTTCGCGGAGGGAAGCAGTGATTGCAAGTTTTATAAACCTTCAAAAATTATGGTACTTACTGGCTTTGGGCTCTCATTGCCCCCATCATAAGCATCTTGAATGGTTAAAGGTAATGCGAGAACACTTATGCTGCATATGCTTGACAAATCATAAGTTGAAAACCTTATGTCCCGTGAATATGAGTACCCAAACCTCATGCTACTTTACTTAGAGTCCCAAACAAGGCTCTTGTCATTGTAAGTATACACATATCATTGAGAACCGCCAACGGGGTACCTCCGTGCCTGATGACATGGAACAAGCCCACATCAAAATGACAGGACAAGCACACAATGAACACCTTGACATCTCTTTTATTTGCCATTTGTATAGCTTTTTATTTTGAGATGCGTCATCGAATGTCCACTATGGGCATGCTGCAAATTTCCACCATGAATTATGCATGGCTTAGATTGGTGGCCCAGGCATTTCTCTAACACATATACAAACTCCATGATCCCGCAAGATTCCCAATTTATTTCACACCGCGAGTATCCATAAACAAAAGATCACGATATCAACTCAAATAAGAAGTGCAATGTTGAAAGCTTGCCGCATGACGGCATGGATGGGATAGTTCCCAACTTACAACTTGCAAGCATAACAACTCAACATAAGAGACCACAATGTCAAATTTTTAAGAATGAGAAGAATAAAGTGTGCCATCCGGTTCGTGAGAGCTTTACTGACCAATTTTCGCATAACACTGGTAAGAGTTTAATTTGAAGAGTAGATAAAAGCAAGTCAAATGTACTTTGGAATAGCAAATTGCTAATAGGTATGTATGGTGGACACTTTGACAAACTTGGTTTTTAGAAGTTGGATGCACGAGTAGAGCTCATACTCAGTACAAAACGAAGGCTAGCAAAAGACTGGGAGCGACCAACTAAGAGAGCAATAATGGCCATAATCATGCAAAGCGACAAAGCGACATTAAAAGAAGCATAAGATGGCATCAAAAGTCAAAAACTAAATGATCATAAAGGCTATTGGCGACTTTGTATGAGTCTAACATGTGTGAGCATGCGCCAAGTCAATCCAAATAAAGCATCAAAGGAGAAAACCAAAATAATGCTTCCAAACAATAAAAACAACGCATGATTCTTTCAAAGGCTCATTAAGCAATCTCAGTTATTTGAGACAAGTTATGCTACAGCAAAACCACTAAGCATGCTATCAAAAAGACATCAAGCACGACATGCAAAAGCCTAAGCCGCAGTCTACACAAGCTCCTTCTTGTACCACTTTTTTGCATAAAGCTTTTTTCTCTTTTCCAACACCATTCAAACTTTTTATAAACACCTCTTTTGATGAAAACCAATAAATACCAGAGGAAAAAATACACCTTGATGAAAAGATATAACAAGATCTGAACACAAATCAAGGCGAAAATGAAAACTAAATGCAGTTCTAGAAAAAGAAGAACACTCGATCAAATTATAAGAATGAAAAATAGAGTGTTCTTGGCAAATGAAAAGCAAGGCAACTTCTCCAAAAGAAATTTGTTGGGGTCCAACCATTTATTGCAGCAAACAAAACTAAACTAAACTGAAAACTAAAAACAACTGACGCTCCAAGAAAAACGCATAATGCATGAAGCAATAAAAATATAGTGTCTTGAAAGGTGACCTGATTTTTGCCGATGAAGAAGGGGTGCCTCGGGGGCATCCCCAAGCTTTGACGCTCGTACTTCTTGGATATTTATTGGGGTGATGCATGGGCATCCCCAAGATTGAGCTTTTGTCCGTTCTTCAACTCATCTCATCACTCTCCGATCCCTACACTTGAAAACTTCCTTCATACAAAACTAAACACAAATCTATTAGCAACATTAGTGTAAGCATAACATTGAATCAACCTCTTTTTGCTTCAGGTTTCAACTGAAAACCACCACATATTAAGCATATACTACTGTAACAACTGCTCCAAAAGTTCCGTGATCAAAAGAACTAAAAAAGAAAGCGATAAAGCGGCAACCACAAATATTGGCAGAAATCTGTCAAAACAGAACAGCTGACAAAGGTAGAATTTTTGAGGGGTTTTATGTTGGTCAAATAAAAAAGTATTCAATTAATGAAAGTTTTGATATAACCTGGGGCATATGCACAAGAAATCTCAGGTCCAAAAGATATACAGAGAATTTTCACGAATTTTTACGGTGCAGCACCGAAAACTGTTTCAGGACAGCAACATCCCCAAATCTTACCTCACTCAAATTAGAAGCTTCTCTTGGCACAAAAACGAAATAAAAAGGATAAGGAGAGGTAATTACAGTAGTAATAACTTTCAAGACTCAAATAAAAGAAAAAGAACTGAATGTAAAAACATTGGGTTATCTCCCAAGAAGTGGACCGAGGCAGTCTCACACATAGGGGGCGCGGCCTACCCCTGGGCCGCGCCGCCCTGGTGTGTGGCCCCCTCATGGCCCCACTCCGTATCCTCTTCGGTTCTCTTGAAGCTTCGGTGAAATTCTGGGCGACTGGCTTTGGTTTTGTCCAATTCCGAGAATATTTCCTGTGTAACTTTCCTGAAACACAAAAACAGCAAAAAATAGGGAACTGGCACTATGGCGACTTGTTAGTAGGTTAGTTCCGGAAAATGCATAAAAGTGCCACGAAGTGTAATGAAACACTAAGCAAGTGGTATAAAAACAAGCATGGAGCATTGATACGTCTCAAACGTATCTATAATTTTTGATGCTCCATGCTTGTTTTTACACCATTTGCCCTGTGTTTCGTTACACTTCGTGGCACTTTTATGCATTTTCCGGAACTAACCTATTAACAAGTCGCCACAGTGCCAGTTCCCTGTTTTCTGCTGTTTTTGTGTTTCAGAAGTGATACACAGGAAATATTCTCAGAATTGGACGAAACAAGTTCCTGAAGTCTTATTTTGTCTGGAAGCTTCCAGAGATCCGAAGAGGCGAAGGAGAGGGGCCACAGGCCAGCCTCACACTAGGCCGGCGCGGCCCAGGCCCTGGCCACGCCGCCTAGGTGTGAGGAGGCCTGGGGCCACTCCTGACGACGCCCCTTCGTCTATATAAAGCCTCGGGACAGAAAACCCTAGGGGAGTCGGCGAAATTTCTAGAACAGTTCCGCAGCGCCGCCGCCGTCAAAGACAAATTTCAGGGGACAGAAGTCTCTGTTCCGGTACCTTGCCGGGACGGGGAAGTGCCCCCAGAGCCATCTCCATCGGTCTCCATCGCCGTCTCTGCCATCTCCATCGACCTCACCGCCATCTCCATCAACCTTGCTGTCTCCTATGATGAGGAGGGAGTAGTTCTCCCCCGGGGCTGAGGGCTCTACCGGTAGCTATGTGGTTCACCTCTCTCTCACATGATGTTATCTTTATGTGATCATGAGCTTTGTATCATGTTGAATAAGTAGATGTTACTCTTCTTCATTATGTGTACTCTAGTGTGTTATTAAAGTAATCTATTCCTCCTGCCATGGTGTAACGGTGATAGTGCGTGCATCATGGTGGTACTTGGTCTAGGCTATGATTATGATCTCTTATGGATTATGAGAATAATTATCACTATGATAGTATTGAAGTGATCTATTCTTCCTTTCATGGTGCAATGTTGACAGTGTGTGCACCGTGTTAGTACTTGGTCTAAGTTGCAATAATATCTATCTTGAGTTGTGATTTGATTTGGGTATCTCTATGAGTGGTGTTTGTCAAGTACTTGATGAACTTTGAGGAGTGCTTCGTAGCCCTACGCAATGATTAGTGTTATTCAATAGGAGAGTAATTCAGAGTACCATAGTGAAGAGAAGTTATCTATTGGTTCAATTATGTTATATTTGTTGGGAGTGTGTCCACTAGTGAAAGTATGATCCCTAGGCCTTGTTTCCAAGCTTTGCACACCGTTTACTTGCTGTTTTGTTACTTGTTTGCTTGCTGCCATTTTTATTCTAGATTGCATTTACTACTTATAATCATCTATACCACTTGTATTTCACTATCTCTTCGCCGAACTAGTGCACCTATACATCTGACAAGTGTATTGGGTGTGTTGGGGACACAAGAGACTTTCTGTATCGTAATTGCAGGGTTGTTTGAGAGGGATAGCTTTGACCTCTTCCTCCCTGAGTTCGATAAACCTTGGGTGATCCACTTAAGGGAAACTTGCTGCTGCTCTACAAACCTCTGCACTTGGAGGCCCAACACTGTCTACAAGAATAGACGCGTGCATAGACATCAAGCTCTTTTCTGGCGCCGTTGCCGGGGAGGTAAGCTAAAATGTGACGACCTCAAATTTGATACAAATTCGAAGTGCCCGTTATGTATTCCACCGCAATCCCAGAACCGTTGTTGCGATATACATAACATAGTTGGTAACCAGTTCCATAGACATTACAATACGATGATTCAAATACAATGGTCATATAGACCAAGTCATATTACAACACAATATAGCAGCGGAAATAACGTCTTCGGCCCATGCCTTCTTCCTACAGGCAAATGGCGACTCACGGAGACGAGCTTAGTTCTGGTACTCTTCTTCATACCCTTCCTCCTGGTATTCCTCCCCATAGTCTGGCCAAGTTGATAGCCAGGGACACAGCCGTGAGTACATTGAATGCACTCGCAAACCATCTTATAAATGAAATGATGAAGTAGGTATGCAAGGTTGGTATGGTGGACTAAGCACTAAGTTTATTTGCAAACGCTAGTTTTATTTCCCAAGAATGTTCATTGGTAGAAAAGGAGTTTAATTCTCTAAGTTCAATCTAAAGAGGGATTTCAAGTGTGTCAACATCATGGTCAAGTCAAGTCAATTCAATTCATGTCATTCCCCAAGTTCACCATAAGTTGTTTTCATTATTGACAAAAGCCAGGCACAGCTTGCCAACCGTCCATGACCGCGGACGCGGCTATTCGAATAGTTTGAAAAACCTCTGCAGAGGGGTACACTTTACCCACAAGATTCGATACATCTGCCGGGGGAAATCCATGGTCCGTCATACACAAGTATGCAGTTTTCAGATAATCAAACAAAACCTTTCACTTGCCCACCCTAGTATAGGATCCTTCCCTAGAGCCCGGGGTACGGAATCCCCGCTCCGGTGCCTCTAGTTCTGCCCATCCCGGGAGCCGGGTTAGTGGAATCCACCTGGTCCAGAAGTAACCGCTCACGGGTCCTTCCATGAAGATTTGATACAAGGCCTCCCATACTAAGATAAACAAGCTACGGATTAAGCCCCTTCCCATATAGGGGTAATATGGTTGTACGGTATAATTGGCTCCCATAGTACATCACTCGTTGTCAATTTGAGAAATACATTTCATAGTTCTTAGTCAAGATTATTTTCTTTCATAAAACCATCATGTAGGAGAAAACTCCAGTTCAAGTTTCAAGTTCAAGTCACCAACTTTTAACTAGGATTCCCCTTATAAATGACCTCCAATTTTATTAGCGACTAAGCAACTACATTGAGTGATGTCCCTACTAAATATGGTGGATAAACTCAGCTTGATGCTCTTGCTAAGCAAGATATCAAAGTACTTCTATCATTCTACTCTAGCAATTCAATCATGCAATTTACTTAAAACAAGTAGAATGCAATATCAAAACTAGGCATTGGGAGTATGAATCAAAAGATGGCTTGCCTTGGTTGGCAAAGTGTCCGGGGTATTCTTCTTCTTCTTGATAATAATAATCCCCTCCAAGATCCTCCTCGACAACACTAGCGTCTAATAACGAATAAACACAAATCACACAATCACTACACAATGCTTAACCACACACCAAGCACCCATCTTTGTTTGTTAACAATAGCATTCATGTTGCATTTTATGGTGTGGGATGGTAAGTTTTTCTTCTAAGTTTTCTTCCAGTGTGCAAGTTAAAGTCTCTACTAAGGGTCATAGGTTGTTTACTTTCTAAGCATTGGTATTGGTTTAGGGGTATTAGTACTCTTGCAAGTGGAAGTGATCCACTAAGTGAATTGGCAAAGAGGGGTAAATTTAATTCTAAGTATATGATAGGGAGTTGTCATTTTATGCTACAAGATAGGATTGGGTTAGGGTCTAATTGCTCCCACTAATAGGGTTTGGGGTTGATTAGGGTTGACTAACAGTAAGAGGGGTCATTGGTGAGGTCACATTTTAATTTTTATGATTTTTGATGGCTTCAATAATTTCCTAGAAATAATCTATGATTAATAAAGCTATGGTCACACTATTCATATCTAATTAAATTCCTAACTTATTTTGAATTCTAACCAGTTCTACTGTGTAGAGTATGTTATAGGCTTTCCAACGCATATTTTCTTGCTGCAAATGGATTTGTAAAACTCTTGGAATTTAAATTTGAAAATAACATCTGAAAGTTATTTGAACTAATTCGAAAAGGCGAGAAATTAATTAAAAATGAAACGGACCGAATCTAGCTGGCTGGGCCCAATTCGAATCGAACCCGAACGGGCCGGCCCGATACCGTTTCGCGCGGGGCGGGAAAAGAAATAAAAATGATGCTGACAGGTGGGGTCGGGGTGTCAGCTCACTTAACATTCCCGAATCGGTATGCTAGCGTTGGATCAAGATCGGACGGCTCGCGTTCATCGTCTTTCTCAGCACGGCGGGGCTCACCTGCGTTGCAGTGAAGAACGTTCGACGGCGAGGGCGCGGCGTAGGGGAAGAAGATCTTGACGGCGACGTGCGGGATCGGCTGCGGTGCGTCTCCTCCTCCGATTCCCGGCGGCGGCTGGCTTCCAGGTGGTCGGACGCGGCGGCGCTCCTCGCGTCCAGTACCTCACCGGCGTGGCGAGCGTCGACGAACCAGAGCGAGCTAGGCTAAACGAACGTGTCTGGGAGGGAGCTGGGAGTGAGGTGAGAGTCTCCGTTTGATCGGCGAGGCTTTTTATAGGCCGGAGCGACGAGGGTAAGCGCGGCCAGAAGCTCGACGGCACGGGGGCCCTGGCGGCGTTTGAAGCTTGCTCCGGTCACGGCGGTCACGGGGGCGTGCTGGGAGGGTGTTGGTTCGGCCGCGGGGTGTTGTGTGCCTGCTCTGGCGCCTCCAAAGTGGTCAGCATCGAGCAGGGCAGAAGGTGACTGGGAGGGGGCCCTGGGGGCAAAACTCGTCTCCCCTCCGCTTCTCCTGGCTTGGGTCGGGGCTGGGGGTGCTGGGCTCGACCGTGGCGTCGTCCAGCAGCATGGCCACAGTGCTTAGGCGAGCTCGAACAGTGATCTTCACAGTAACTCAGGATTTGGTTTGATTTCTTCTGCCAGTGTTCGACGAAATGCCCGCAAGAGTTTGAAATTCAAATTTTTGAAATTTTCCAGTTTGGGTACTCAACATATTGGCCAAGGTATCCTGTCATATTTTTGTTTCAAAGAAAGAAGAAGTTTTGAAGAAATCTTATTTCAAATTTTGATATAGTCACTGTTTCAGATTCAAACTTTGGTTCAAGTTTGGGTGATGTTCTGGTTTACATTTTGAGTAGATTTTTGTTGGTTGAGTTAGTCCATAACTTGGTTAAGCTCAACTAACAGGCCAAACATGAATGTGAGCTGTAGATTTCTTAATCTAAGGGCTCAAAGTGGGGTAGTCAATAACAGTTTCTAGATCATCTCAATCTTCTCTTTTTCTTTCTTATTTTTATTTCTGGTTTCTTTGATTCTTATAATCTTTCTCAATTGGTTCTGTTGGTTCACTGAGAATTAACTAGACAATACACAATCAAAAATAACACACATGGAATCATAGAGTACATAGAATAGAAAATACATGTATGCATAAAATAATGGGTAAAAGTTTTATTTGGGTCCAGAATTTGGTACTTTATTTAATAAGAAGTGGATTACAATTTCTGAATTGTTACAATCTTCCCCCCTTAAAAAGAATCTCGTCCCCGAGATTCACTAATTAAGAACTGAAAAGATTGGGAAACTCTTTCTGAAGGTAATCTTCTCGTTCCCAAGTGGCTTCCTCTTCGGTGTGATTACTCCACTGGACTTTCAGAAACTTGATGCTTCGGGTTCGAGTGGTTCTATAAGCTTCCTCGAGGATACGAATAGGCAATTCACGATAGGTCAAATCCTTGTTGATGTCCACAGAACGGTGATCAATATTCTTGAAGATTTCGGGCTTCTCCGGAACTTCAAGACATTTCCGAAGTAACGACACGTGAAAGACATCGTGTACTTCAGACAATTCAGGGGGCATTTCCAACTGATAAGACACTTCTCCTCTGCGGTCTAGTATCTTGAAGGGTCCAATATATCTGGGTGCCAGCTTTCCTTTTACTTGGAATCTCTGCATTCCCTTGAGGGGTGATACTCTAAGATAGACAAAATCTCCACTCTTGAAAGTCAGTTCTCTCCGTCTCTTGTCGGCATAACTCTTCTGTCTCGACTGGGCTGCCTTGAGATAGCCACGAATCATGCGAACTTTCTCCTCGGCTTCTTGCAGAATGTCAGGTCCAAATATCTGACTGTCTCTGGTTTCTGACCAGTTCAAAGGGGTACGACACTTTCTTCCATACAAAGCTTCGAATGGTGTCATTTGCAAACTGGCTTGATAACTGTTGTTGTAGGAAAACTCCGCGAAGGGCAGACAATCTTCCCACTTAGCTCCATAGGCTAGAACACAGGCTCTCAACATATCTTCAAGTATTTGATTCACTCTTTCAGTCTGTCCATCAGTCTGAGGGTGATAAGCGGTGCTAAAGGTTAACTTGGTTCCCAAGGCTTGGTGCAAACTTTTCCAAAATCTCGAGGTGAATTGGGTTCCTCGATCGGAAACTATGGTTTTAGGGACTCCATGCAAACTCACAATTCTGGATAGATACAGGTCTGCTAGCTGTCCCGAGTTGTAAGTGGTCTTGACAGGAATAAAGTGGGCAACTTTGGTCAGTCTATCCACAATGACCCAAATAGAGTCATTTCCACGGCTAGACCTTGGAAATCCAGTGATGAAATCCATTCCAACAGATTCCCACTTCCATTCCGGAACTTGCAAAGGTTGCAGCAATCCGGCAGGACATTGATGTTCAGCCTTGACTCTTTGGCAAATATCACACTTGGATATAAACAATGCAATCTCACGCTTCATTCCATGCCACCAAAATTGTTCCTTCAAATCTTGGTACATCTTAGTTCCACCGGGCTGGATGGAGTAAGGTGTCTCATGGGCTTCCTTCATAATAACCTCCTTCAATTCTGAATCAGCAGGCACACAAATACGTCCTTTATACCAAAGAACTCCTTGATCATCTTCCTCAAATCCTGGCGCCTTGCCGGAACTAATTCTGCGCTTGATTCCGTCAATACTCTCATTTCCCTTCTGGGCTTCTTTGATTTGGTTCCTCAAGGTGGGTTGAAACTCAAGGTTGGCTAAGAATCCTTCACTGACTAGTTCCAATCCAAATTTTTCAAGCTCTTGGTGTAACATAGGTTGCTCTTCCTTGATCCTCATATTCAATGAGCATGGCTTCCTACTCAACGCATCGGCCACCACATTGGCCTTTCCGGGGTGATAATGAATTTCCAAATCATAATCCTTAATCAACTCTATCCATCTTCTTTGCCTCATGTTCAACTCCTTCTGGGTGAAAATATACTTCAAACTCTTGTGATCAGTGTAAATCTCACAACGGTTGCCCATCAGATAGTGCCTCCAGGTCTTCAGAGCTAGAACCACGACTGCTAATTCTAGGTCGTGGGTTGGATAATTTTCTTCATGAGGTCGAAGCTGCCGAGAGAGGTAAGCTATGACCTTGCCTTCTTGCATCAAGACACAACCAAGTCCAAGTTTGGAAGCGTCGCAATATACATCAAAGTTTTTGGTGATATCGGGCATGGTTAGGACGGGTGCGGTCACCAATCGCTTCTTGAGCTCTTGAAAACTCTCTTCACACTTAGGGGTCCATTCAAACTTCTTGTCTTTCTTCAACAATTGGGTCATTGGCCGGGCAATGCTTGAAAACCCTTCAACAAATTTGCGGTAATATCCGGCTAATCCGAGAAAGCCTCGAACTTCAGTTTGAGTGGTTGGGGCTTCCCATTCCATGACTGATTTAATCTTCTTGGGGTCTACGGATATTCCTCCTGCTGATAATACATGGCCTAAGAATCCAACTTCCTTCAACCAGAACTCACATTTACTGAACTTGGCATACAGCTGATGCTCTCTTAGGGTTTCTAAGATTAATCTCAAATGGGTTTCATGCTCTTGTTCGGACTTGGAGTAGATAAGAATGTCATCAATGAAGACAACAACAAACTTATCCAAGAACTCCATAAAAACCTTATTCATGAGGTTCATGAAATAAGCAGGGGCATTGGTCAATCCAAATGACATCACGGTGTACTCATACAATCCGTATCGGGTAGTGAAGGCTGTTTTGGGGATATCCGTTGCACGGATCTTCAGTTGGTGGTATCCAGTTCTAAGATCTATCTTTGAGAAGACTCTGGCTCCAGTCAATTGGTCAAACAAATCTTCAATCTTCGGGAGAGGGTACTTGTTCTTGATGGTCACATCGTTAAGCTTGCGGTAATCAGTGCACAGTCGGCTAGAACCGTCACTTTTATCCACAAACAGAACGGGTGATCTCCAAGCAGAAGAACTTGGCTGGATCAATCCTTTACTCAAAAGGTCATCCAATTGCTTCTTCAACTCAACTAGTTCCGCTGGGTTCATGCGATAGGGTCTTTGGGCTATTGATCCAGTTCCAGGAATAAGCTCAATGATAAACTCGATATCCCGATCTGGTGGCATTCCGGGTAGCTCATCGGGGAAAACATCCGGGTATTCACAGACGATGGGGACTTGCTCTAAAGTTGGTCATGAGATACTCTTATGACATCTGGGGATTGGGATGGGTTTGACTGACACATGCTTTACTAAAACTCCATGGCTACTTCTCATGGTGATGGTCTTTTTGGCACAATCTATAATTCCTTGGTGTTGAGACATCCAATCCATACCTAGGACCACTTCCAATCCTTTGGTTCCTAACACAATCAAACTGGCTAAGAATGAGATCCCATGAATTTCTATGGGCACTGCCAAGCAGGTACAACTAGCTTTGGTTACTGACCCGGGAATTTGTATAGACATGAACTCTTTCAAGGGTGTGGGTTGAAGTCCACTTTTATCAATGAATAGTTGGGTAACAAATGAGTGTGAAGCTCCAGAATCAAACAGAACTCTTGCAAGAACTGAGTTAACAGGGAACATACCAAGCACCACGTCGGTTGCTTCCTGAGCTTCTTCAACATTCATGTGATTTAGACGGCCTTGAGAGTGAGGCGGTTTCCTTGGTGGATAGCTCTTGCCATTTCCCACACGACGCTGTTGCTGAACAGGACCAGTGGTCTTGGATGCATCATTCAGCTTCTTGGGGCATTCATTGGAGTAGTGCCCTTTCAGTCCGCACTCATAACAGGTAACACCAGACTTGTCATCGGGCTTGGGTAACACAGGGGCGCCATTTGGCCTTGGGGTATTGGTGTTGAAGTTGTTGCCACTGGATCTTGGAGGTGCACGGTTGAAGTTGTTGTCGGGTGGACGGTTGGGATAGTTGGGACGGGGAGCAGGTGCAGACGACCTCATTGGTCTTGGGGCGAAACCCATCGGTGCATTTCCCCTTGGCTTCTGCGAGTTGCTCGAGTTGCCTTGATACATCATACGGCGCTTGCGGTTCTCTCCAGCTTGCTTGAGTTTGCCTTCCATCTAAATGGCAGAGTCAACCAATGACTCCAGGTCGGCAAAGGGAATACTGACCAAGACACATTGCATCTCATCATGAAGTCCATCCAGAAACCTTTCTTGCTTCTTCTCAGTGGTGTCGGTGTCATCTGGGGCATACCTGGACAAGGTAAGGAATTTGTCACGGTAATCCACCACGGACAGGGAACCTTGCTTCAGATTCCTGAACTCATCTCTCATCCTTTTAACCAATCCCATAGGAACATGGGCTTTGCTAAACTTGCTCTTGAACTCCTCCCAAGGCATCACATACCCTGGGGCTTGCATTGCTCGGGTGCTATCCCACCAAGCTCTCGCTGCTCCAGCAAGATAGTGGGTGGTGTACAAGACCTTCTCATTTTCACCAACTTCGGCGACTGCCAAATTGTTTTCCATAGTGCGAAGCCAGTCATCGGCATCTAAGGGCTCTTCAGACTTAGTGAACATCGGAGGGTTGGTGTTTTGGAAACTCCTTAACTTGGATCGGTGATCACCATTGCCATTGTTTTCTCCTTCACCATTGCCATGGCCATTGCCATTGTTGTGGTTCATTGCCATCTGAGTGAGTTGCTGAAGAGTGGCCAAGTTAGCTTGGCGCTCAGCTCGGGCTGCTTCCCGGTCTTCCATGATCAACCTTAGCAATTCGGCCATTTCCGGGTTCGGGGGTGGTGGCGCTCGCGGCATCTGAAGATAAGGTGTGTAAGACAAGAGGGAAAAGCTAATTTTTGCTAGGACTTAAGATAATATGGATGATGCACTTTGGGTTTTACTAAGGCCTTAAGGGCCAAATTCATATTTCATTCAACACTCATCAAACATATCATACATACGAGTTCACACATTACAAATGGTTTACATTAAACCATTGCGACTCGTCTACTAGAGAGGGGGATACAACTCACACCTACACGAAGTGAACATACAGTGGAACTCATAACTAGGTAACACGTGGATCTCTGATCTAAACAGCGGGCTCCTCGGGGTCTTCCTCCTCATCACTCACAATGAATCCATTGTGTCCACCATCTTCTGAATCATCAAGGTCCTCCATGAAGTCATCCTCATCACTAATGAGGGCATTATCCTCCTTGCGGAGATCAATGCCTTCCTCCTCACCAAGGTGATCCTCAAGACTCTCAATGTACTCAGTCAGCTCAGCCACATTGGCCTTCAACTCCTCAAGGTCATGTTCCTTCTCATCTCGCTGGCGACGAAGGCTCTTGCGCTCCTTCGCAAGAATCCTGATAGTGCTCCTCGCCTCCACCAGTGCAAAGTGCTCGAGGTTGGCCCTAGTACGGGCACGGTCGGCCTCCTGCTGAGTGGAGTACAGCAAGAAGTCCATGTGATCGATGTAGGTACTTGGCTCATTCTGCCCGGGCATGTTTGCGGGACGCCCGTTCGCATCACGCCGAGCAAAGTTCCTAAAGCGCTCTCCCTGAACCTCCTCAACGTGCAGTCCGCACAAGCGGGCGTGCATCTCCTGCATCGCTCGGACCAAACCATCGGCCCAAGTGTTCTCCACAAGCTCAAACTTGACCCTTGGAGAACCCAACATCCCCTTCTTGCCACGACAGCTGGCTCGGATAAGCCACCGTAGCTCTCCATCTGGGTGCTCATTGAGCACGGCTCCCTTGAACTCCGGGTACAAATGGTTCAGGAACAAGGTCAGGGTGGTGAGGTCGCGCTCGAAACAAAGGCTGCCACCATGGCCCAACTGGTACTGCTCAGTGAATACCGGGGCCATCTACAAATTTTTTGATTAGCTTAAGTTAGTGATCAACTCAAGTGTGCAAAATTTTAAGTAGACAATATGTATAAAACTTTGCAATTAGAGAGGAAAGACTAAGCAATTTTGCAACCATTACTTATATCTTTGCTTTTATCAAGGTTTCATTTAACGCCCATTCTAACTAAGGTCTCCTATGGTCAGCCTAGGCTCTGATACCAACTTGTGACGACCTCAAATTTGATACAAATTCGAAGTGCCCGTTATGTATTCCACCGCAATCCCAGAACCGTTGTTGCG
Organism: Dactylis glomerata; assembly: GCA_007115705.1. Classification (NCBI taxonomy): domain Eukaryota; kingdom Viridiplantae; phylum Streptophyta; class Magnoliopsida; order Poales; family Poaceae; genus Dactylis; species Dactylis glomerata. The sequence continues at coordinate 2,088,817 of QXEO01000065.1, forward strand.
ATATACATAACGTAGTTGGTAACCAGTTCCATAGACATTACAATACGATGATTCAAATACAATGGTCATATAGACCAAGTCATATTACAACACAATATAGCAGCGGAAATAACGTCTTTGGCCCATGCCTTCTTCCTACAGGCAAATGGCGACTCACGGAGACGAGCTTAGTTCTGGTACTCTTCTTCATACCCTTCCTCCTGGTATTCCTCCCCATAGTCTGGCCAAGTTGATAGCCAGGGACACAGCCGTGAGTACATTGGATGCACTCGCAAACCATCTTATAAATGAAATGATGAAGTAGGTATGCAAGGTTGGTATGGTGGACTAAGCACTAAGTTTATTTGCAAACGCTAGTTTTATTTCCCAAGAATGTTCATTGGTAGAAAAGGAGTTTAATTCTCTAAGTTCAATCTAAAGAGGGATTTCAAGTGTGTCAACATCATGGTCAAGTCAAGTCAATTCAATTCATGTCATTCCCCAAGTTCACCATAAGTTGTTTTCATTATTGACAAAAGCCAGGCACAGCTTGCCAACCGTCCATGACCGCGGACGCGGCTATTCGAATAGTTTGAAAAACCTCTGCAGAGGGGTACACTTTACCCACAAGATTCGATACATCTGCCGGGGGAAATCCATGGTCCGTCATACACAAGTATGCAGTTTTCAGATAATCAAACAAAACCTTTCACTTGCCCACCCTAGTATAGGATCCTTCCCTAGAGCCCGGGGTACGGAATCCCCGCTCCGGTGCCTCTAGTTCTGCCCATCCCGGGAGCCGGGTTAGTGGAATCCACCTGGTCCAGAAGTAACCGCTCACGGGTCCTTCCATGAAGATTTGATACAAGGCCTCCCATACTAAGATAAACAAGCTACGGATTAAGCCCCTTCCCATATAGGGGTAATATGGTTGTACGGTATAATTGGCTCCCATAGTACATCACTCGTTGTCAATTTGAGAAATACATTTCATAGTTCTTAGTCAAGATTATTTTCTTTCATAAAACCATCATGTAGGAGAAAACTCCAGTTCAAGTTTCAAGTTCAAGTCACCAACTTTTAACTAGGATTCCCCTTATAAATGACCTCCAATTTTATTAGCGACTAAGCAACTACATTGAGTGATGTCCCTACTAAATATGGTGGATAAACTCAGCTTGATGCTCTTGCTAAGCAAGATATCAAAGTACTTCTATAATTCTACTCTAGCAATTCAATCATGCAATTTACTTAAAACAAGTAGAATGCAATATCAAAACTAGGCATTGGGAGTATGAATCAAAAGATGGCTTGCCTTGGTTGGCAAAGTGTCCGGGGTATTCTTCTTCTTCTTGATAATAATAATCCCCTCCAAGATCCTCCTCGACAACACTAGCGTCTAATAATGAATAAACACAAAGCACACAATCACTACACAATGCTTAACCACACACCAAGCACCCATCTTTGTTTGTTAACAATAGCATTCATGTTGCATTTTATGGTGTGGGATGGTAAGTTTTTCTTCTAAGTTTTCTTCCAGTGTGCAAGTTAAAGTCTCTACTAAGGGTCATAGGTTGTTTACTTTCTAAGCATTGGTATTGGTTTAGGGGTATTAGTACTCTTGCAAGTGGAAGTGATCCACTAAGTGAATTGGCAAAGAGGGGTAAATTTAATTCTAAGTATATGATAGGGAGTTGTCATTTTATGCTACAAGATAGGATTGGGTTAGGGTCTAATTGCTCCCACTAATAGGGTTTGGGGTTGATTAGGGTTGACTAACAGTAAGAGGGGTCATTGGTGAGGTCACATTTTAATTTTTATGATTTTTGATGGCTTCAATAATTTCCTAGAAATAATCTATGATTAATAAAGCTAAGGTCACACTATTCATATCTAATTAAATTCCTAACTTATTTTGAATTCTAACCAGTTCTACTGTGTAGAGTATGTTATAGGCTTTCCAACGCATATTTTCTTGCTGCAAATGGATTTGTAAAACTCTTGGAATTTAAATTTGAAAATAACATCTGAAAGTTATTTGAACTAATTCGAAAAGGCGAGAAATTAATTAAAAATGAAACGGACCGAATCTAGCTGGCTGGGCCCAATTCGAATCGAACCCGAACGGGCCGGCCCGATACCGTTTCGCGCGGGGCGGGAAAAGAAATAAAAACGATGCTGACAGGTGGGGTCGGGGTGTCAGCTCACTTAACATTCCCGAATCGGTATGCTAGCGTTGGATCAAGATCGGACGGCTCGCGTTCATCGTCTTCCTCAGCACGGCGGGGCTCACCTGCGTTGCAGTGAAGAACGTTCGACGGCGAGGGCGCGGCGTAGGGGAAGAAGATCTTGACGGCGACGTGCGGGATCGGCTGCGGTGCGTCTCCTCCTCCGATTCCCGGCGGCGGCTGGCTTCCAGGTGGTCGGACGCGGCGGCGCTCCTCGCATCCAGTACCTCACCGGCGTGGCGAGCGTCGACGAACCAGAGCGAGCTAGGCTAAACGAACGTGTCTGGGAGGGAGCTGGGAGTGAGGTGAGAGTCTCCGTTTGATCGGCGAGGCTTTTTATAGGCCGGAGCGACGAGGGTAAGCGCGGCCAGAAGCTCGACGGCACGGGGGCCCTGGCGGCGTTTGAAGCTTGCTCCGGTCACGGCGGTCACGGGGGCGTGCTGGGAGGGTGTTGGTTCGGCCGCGGGGTGCTGTGTGCCTGCTCTGGCGCCTCCAAAGTGGTCAGCATCGAGCAGGGCAGAAGGTGACTGGGAGGGGGCCCTGGGGGCAAAACTCGTCTCCCCTCCGCTTCTCCTGGCTTGGGTCGGGGCTGGGGGTGCTGGGCTCGACCGTGGCGTCGTCCAGCAGCATGGCCACAGTGCTTAGGCGAGCTCGAACAGTGATCTTCACAGTAACTCAGGATTTGGTTTGATTTCTTCTGCCAGTGTTCGACGAAATGCCCGCAAGAGTTTGAAATTCAAATTTTTGAAATTTTCCAGTTTGGGTACTCAACATATTGGCCAAGGTATCCTGTCATATTTTTGTTTCAAAGAAAGAAGAAGTTTTGAAGAAATCTTATTTCAAATTTTGATATAGTCACTGTTTCAGATTCAAACTTTGGTTCAAGTTTGGGTGATGTTCTGGTTTACATTTTGAGTAGATTTTTGTTGGTTGAGTTAGTCCATAACTTGGTTAAGCTCAACTAACAGGCCAAACATGAATGTGAGCTGTAGATTTCTTAATCTAAGGGCTCAAAGTGGGGTAGTCAATAACAGTTTCTAGATCATCTCAATCTTCTCTTTTTCTTTCTTATTTTTCTTTCTGGTTTCTTTGATTCTTATAATCTTTCTCAATTGGTTCTGTTGGTTCACTGAGAATTAACTAGACAATACACAATCAAAAATAACACACATGGAATCATAGAGTACATAGAATAGAAAATACATGTATGCATAAAATAATGGGTAAAAGTTTTATTTGGGTCCAGAATTTGGTACTTTATTTAATAAGAAGTGGATTACAATTTCTGAGTTGTTACATAAAAGGTACTCGCATCCTCCTGTGTGAGTGCTCGAAGTTATTTCCTTTAGATTCTGCAATTACATCTTTTTGTTTCTTTTTTTTATTTTCACTAGTTAGGCTTAATGGAAAACAAAGAGTTCTGTAGTCTTTTTCTTGAGTTTAGATATGAAGTGTTTGAAGAGAAAATTGAAAAACCTTTGGAGCTTAATTTGCATGCTAATAGTGTTGTTAGTATGATTGCTTTGAATACCGTTGTTGCTAATGCTGCAAAAAAGTCTAAGCTTGGGGAAGTTAGTTTTGTTAAGCATGATATTTTTAGTTCCCCAGCTTTAGTGGAGAAAGTTTGCTCTGATGATATTTTATCTCCCATATGTGATGTTCCTTCTTATGATGATATGTTTGAAGAATATGCTTTGCGAAATAGCTATTCTTTAGCTTGTGATGATACTAAACCTCTAGTTTATGATGGCTATGATGATGGGTATAATATTTTTAGTTCACCTACTATTGAGGTTAAAATTAGTTATGATTACAATATGCCTCCTATTTTTGATGATTATGGTATGAGAATAATTATTCTGTTGAATCTGCTCCTACTACTATTGTTCATGTGGGGAGCATTAATTCTTTTATGCATGTGGCTCATGATAGGGAAGCTTTATGTGATAGTTATATTGTTAATTCTATTCATGATGCTACTGAAAGTTATTATGAGAGAGGGAAACATGGTTTGATGGATCTCAACAATATTGAGTTTCCCCTCTTTATGTTGCAATTCTTAAAGTTATACTTGTTTTGCCTTCCTATGTTTTTTGCTTTGCGCTTTCATGACTTGTCTCTTTACAAGAGTATTTTTCATAGGAAGTGGTTTAGATTTAAATGTGTTCCATACTTGCTTTTTGATGCTCTCTATTGCTTTAAGTTCCTATATGGCGCCTTTGCCTCAAGCTCTTATATGGCGCCCACATGAGCATCTTTGCAAATTACTGCGCCTAGCTCAAAGGCGTTAAAGAAAAGCACTCTTGGGAGATAACCCATTGTTTATTTTCAGTAATTTTTCTTTTATTTGAGTCTTGGAAGTTATTACTACTGTAATAACCGCTCCTTATCCTTTTTATTTCGTTGTTGTGCCAAGAGAAGCCTCTAATTTGAGTGAGGTAAGATTTGGGGATGTTGCTGTCCTGAAACTGTTTTCGGTGCTGCACCATAAACATTCATATAAATTCTCTGTATATCTTTTGGACCTGAGATTTCTTGTACATATGCCCCAGGTTATATACAAACTTTCATTAGTTGAACACTTTTTGATTTGAGCAACAAAAAACCCCTAAAAAATTCGACCTTTGTCAGCTGTTCAGTTTTGACAGATTTCTGCCAATATTTGTGTTTGCCGCTTTATCGCTTTCTTTTGAGTTCTTTTGATCACAGAACTTTTGGGGAAGTTGCTACAGTAGTATATGCTATATATGTGGTGGTTTTGGGTTGAAACCTGAAGCAAAAAGAGGTTGATTATATGTTATGCTACACTAATGTTGCTAATAGAATTGTGTTTAGTTTTGTATGAAGGAAGTTTTCAAGTGTAGGGATTGGAGAATGATGAGATGAGATGAAGAATGGACAAAAGCTCAAGCTTGGGGATGCCCATGCATCACCCCAAGAAATATCCAAGAAGTACAAGCGTCAAAGCTTGGGGATGCCCCCGAGGCACCCCTTCTTCATCGGCAAAAATCAGGTCACCTTTCAAGACACTATATTTTTATTGCTTCATGCACTATGTGTTTTTCTTGGAGTGTCAGTTGTTTTAGTTTTCTTAGTTAGTTTAGTTTTGTTTGCTGCAATAAATGGTTAGATCACATCATGTTTCTTTTGGAGGAGATGAACTCGCTTTTTATTTGCCAAGAACACTCCGTTTTTCACTCTTATTGTTTCAACGAGTGTTCTCTTTTTCTGCTACTGCGTTTAGCCTTTGTTTTTCACCTTGATTTTTATTCAGATCTTATTTTATCTTTGCATCAAGGTGTATTTGGACCTCTGGTATATGTTGGTTTTCCTCAAAAAGGTTTTAATGGTGTTGGAAAAGAGAAAAAGCTTTATGCAAAAAAGTGGTACAAGAAGGAGCTTGTGTAGACTGCGGCTTAGACTTTTGCATGTCATGTTTGATGTCATTTTGATAGTATGCTTAGTGATTTTTGCTGTAGCATGACTTGTCTCAAATGACTGAGATTGCTTAATGAGCCTTTGAAAAAATCATGCGTTGTTTATATTATTTGGAACCATTAATTTGGTTTTCTCCTTTGATGCTTTATTTGGGTTGACTTGGTGCATGCTTACACCATGTTGACTACAAAAATAAGTCGCCAATAGCCTCTATGATCATTTAGTTTTTGACTTTTGATGCCATCTTATGCTTCTTTTAATGTCACTTTGTCGCTTTGCATGATTATGGCCGTTATTGCTCTCTTAGTTGGTCGCTCCCAGTCTTTTGCTAGCCCTCATTTTGTACTGAGTATGAGCTCTACTCGTGCATCCAACTCCCAAAAACCAAGTTTGCCATTGTGTCCACTATAAATTCCTATGCATGGTATTTATAAGCTATTCCAAGTAAATTTTCATGTGCTACCTTTCAAAAAACCTTCAAAACACTTCTCGTTTTTTGACACTGTTTTTAGCTCATGGGGACGTAGTGGTCGGATTTGCTATCTTCCATATTGCTTATTCCAAAAAGAAAAAAAAAGAGAAAAAAAGAAAGAAAAAAAGGCACTCCTCTATGGAATGTGAATGTTGGTGGGCACCCGATGGAATCGGTTAGCCATGGTTTGAGAAAGGAAAAAAGGTGGGGAGGAGTGCCAAGCTTTATAAAAGAGCACAAAAGTGCCAATCTCTCCCTCAAAAACTTGCTTCATTTTTGTATGGAATATAGTAAGAACCCCATTGCCAGTCGTTGACAAAGACAACCACCTCTCAAAACCCAAGTTTTATCTCTCTGTTTTACAAATGAAAAGCTCTAGCACACGTTTAATCACTTCTTCCCTCCGCGAAGGGCCTTTCTTTTACTTTTTATGTTGAGTCACCACTTTCTATCTTTATGCACCATTAAGAGAGCATAGTTGTCATTCTGAGTATAATGTGCATTGTCCCAAAGTTTTCATTGATTGATTCATATTGTTGGTTTCACTTATTCTTAAATTATTTGTATCTAGTCGCCCTCTTAAACTTGAAGGTGTCCTATGCATTTATGTTTTGCTCTCCATGAAGGACAAGCTGAAAACCATTTGTATGTTTTTCCTTATGATTTGAACACACATTTGACTTTCATTGTTTCATTATTCATGATCTTTTGTTTGTGTTCCTTTTCATGTTATAACATGGTTGCCAAGTTTCTATTATCAAGATTATGTCTTTCATGCCCATGTTTTAAGTTCTTTGATCTCAGCACTCAATGCTTTACCTATATGATCAAGATTGTGATGGTGCATGTCACCTCAAAAATTATTTCTTTTGTTATCACTTACCTACTCGAGGACGAGCAGGAGTTAAGCTTTGGGGATGCTGATACGTCTCAAACGTATCTATAATTTTTGATGCTCCATGCTTGTTTTTACACCATTTGCCTTGTGTTTCGTTACACTTCGTGGCACTTTTATGAATTTTCCGGAACTAACCTATTAACAAGTCGCCACAGTGCCAGTTCCCTGTTTTCTGATGTTTTTGTGTTTCAAAAGTGATACATAGGAAATATTCTCGGAATTGGACGAAACAAGTTCCTGAAGTCTTATTTTGCCCGGAAGCTTCCAGAGATCCGAAGAGGCGAAGGAGAGGGGCCACAGGCCAGCCTCACACTAGGCCGGCGTGGCCCAGGCCCTGGCCGCGCCGCCTAGGTGTGAGGAGGCCTGGGGCCACTCCTGACAATGCCCCTTCGCCTATATAAAGCCTCGGGACGGCAAACCGTAGGGGAGTCGGCGAAATTTCCAGAACAGTTCCGCAGCACCGCCGCCGTCAAAGACAAATTTCGGGGGACAGAAGTCTCTGTTCCGGTACCCTGCCAGGACGAGGAAGTTCCCCCGGAGCCATCTCCATCGGTCTCCATCGCCGTCTCCGCCGTCTCCATCGACCTCACCGCCATCTCCATCAACCTTGCTGTCTCCTATGATGAGGAGGGAGTAGTTCTCCCCCGGGGCTGAGGGCTCTACCGGTAGCTATGTGGTTCACCTCTCTCTCCCATGATGTGATCTTTATGTGATCGTGAGCTTTGTATCATGTTGAATAAGTAGATGTTACTCTTCTTCATTATGTGTACTCTAGTGTGTTATTAAAGTAATCTATTCCTCCTGCCATGGTGTAACGGTGACAGTGCGTGCATCATGGTGGTACTTGGTCTAGGCTACAATTGTGATCTCTTATGGATTATGAGAATAATTATCACTATGATAGTATTGAAGTGATCTATTCCTCCTTTCATGGTGCAATGTTGACAGTGTGTGCACCGTGTTAGTACTTGGTCTAAGTTGCAATAATATCTATCTTGAGTTGTGATTTGATTTGGGTATCTCTATGAGTGGTGTTTATCAAGTACTTGATGAACTTTGAGGAGTGCTTCGTAGCCCTACGCAATGATTAGTGTTATTCAATAGGAGAGTAATTCAGAGTACCATAGTGAAGAGAAGTTATCTATTGGTTCAATTATGTTATATTTGTTGGGAGTGTGTCCACTAGTGAAAGTATGATCCCTAGGCCTTGTTTGCAAGCTTTGCACACCGTTTACTTGATGTTTTGTTACTTGTTTTCTTGCTGCCATTTTTATTCCAGATTGCATTTACTACTTATAATCATCTATACCACTTGTATTTCACTATCTCTTCGCCGAACTAGTGCACCTATACATCTGACAAGTGTATTGGGTGTGTTGGGGACACAAGAGAATTTCTGTATCGTAATTGCAGGGTTGTTTGAGAGGGATAGCTTTGACCTCTTCCTCCCTGAGTTCGATAAACCTTGAGTGATCCACTTAAGGGAAACTTGCTGCTGCTCTACAAACCTCTGCACTTGGAGGCCCAACACTGTCTACAAGAACAGACGCGTGCGTAGACATCAAGCATCAAAAATTATGGATACGTTGGAGACGTATCAAGCCTTGGCTTGGAGATCCGGGCAGATTGTATGCTTCATAATATACGTTCAGCTGGGTGCCCAAGGCACACAGCTGATCGTGTCCTAGCATGCTCTGCCGGATAGCAGCTTTCTCCACCGGCGCTCCGTCCTCGCCGCTCTTCGGGATGCCGGAGGTGATGAGATCCAGATCCATCTCGGGGTAGTGGGCCTTTGCCAGCGTAACTGCAGTTCTGGCACCACCCCGAGCGGCAGACTGCTTCCAATCCGCTACCAGCCCAGGTACGAGCAGGAGCTTCTTGGTGAGCCCAATGGCAGTAAGGCTGGATGAACCCGCTATCTGTAGGCTGCCGCATGCCTGACAACCAGCGTTAAGAAGGCCATCCAGCTCCTTCTTCGCGGCGTCTGTGGCCATGCGCAAGCCCTGGCGGAATCCACCTCCCCTTGCTCCAGAGTAACTGTATGACGGAAACAAGTACAGTGTCATAGATTGACACAGCATACTATCACAAACTGCAAAAAGTGGATAGCCAAAATTACCTACCAGAGTCTTCTGG